>CM059197.1:53141931-53741931 GCA_030323885.1 Branchipolynoe longqiensis
CTGCATTATGGATGTAATATACAATGTATGTGGACACTTTGATTATTGTTTTTTTATATATATACAGTATAACCCCGTTAAACCAAGCTTGGTTAACCCAAACGATCGGTTAATCAAACTATTCTTTTAGAAGTGTTTTGGTTTTGAAAATTTGATGTTCCATCGGATTATGCAACTTTAAGTACTTAAAAATGTAATTTGAATTGACTCCAGTAATTAAATGTAGTGAATATTAGTATCCTTTTGCAAATAAATAAATACACTTCAATAGCTCATTTCGTTATTGATAAGGTGTAGAATATCCAGTTATATCAACTAATTCAGCTTTGAAAAGAGCCGGCCTAATTCTGTATATGCAATCTTTATTATTCAATACCCAAGCACCGGGCGCGTTGGCCAAATCGGTAGATCCCGGACCTCGCTTGCGGGAGATCGGGAGTTCGGTTTCCGGTTGAGTCAAACCAATGACTTATCAAATTGATAGGATAGGATAGGGTAAGGACTGGTTAGCTCAGTGTCAGGATAATGTGACTGAGTGGGTTATTGGGTCATGGTGCCGGTGGCCTGATTTCCCAGTAAGGCAGCACTATAAAGTTGCCATGAGTGTGCACTGTCACAAGTCGGTACCCATCCTGATATGACCTTAGATGTTGCCAATACGTAACACCCCAACAACCAACCAACCATCAATAGATTATGTTGATAATACATTCTCTGGGGCGATATCAATGGCAACGACCAGAGGACAGCTCCTCTCACTCTGATTGTTACTGCTGAATACCTAGATAAAAGAGTCACCCCGTACTTACAGTACAAGGGTGAAAACCAACCCATTAGAAAAGCTGGTGAAGAATTTCGACATGCTGGGTTAATTAACTGAGCTGGTAAATTCTTAATTTAAGAAGCACAATATATTCTTTATGTATGTCTTCATATTTACCCACTACTTTTGAGTTGGAAAATATAATAAAACATATACTTTAATGCAATTTAAAAGTGAAATCGACGGCGTTCTATGACCGCCATCTTGTCTTTTTGCATTCTCTCCCATTTCACCAACTCTGTGCTGATATAAGTAACCATTTGACACTGGTGCTTCCTGTTCCATACTAAAGTATTTTCGCCCGTATTTAGACTACGTTGTCGTTCACCCTTGTACTGGAAGTACGGGGTGACTCTTTTATCTACTGAATACTATGAATGTCCCATTATTTATGAATTTCTATTGGACTGGCTCCAAGGTGATATCAGGGTGTTTTTTTGTTTGTAATTTACTATGGTTGGTTTTTATACGATATAGTAGTCTGCACTGATTTCTCAGGCAAGGAGCCACATAGGTAGGCGTGGATAGGATTTTGACACCAGGGAGCCTAAGTGGTGTAATGGTTAGCACACTGGCCCGGAATGCAAGAGATGTGGGTTCGATTCCCACTCTAGGTGCAATATTTCCCATTGTCATCACTCCCCCGACACTGGGGCCATGACCTGGATCATGTACAAGCTACACACTGTGTGTTTATTGAACCTACTCTGGGTATGAATATATGTAAGTGCATTGTCTGTATATATGTAATTGTATGCATTAAAATGTCTTATGGATGTAGACCATTTAAAATACTTACAATTCCAGGGGGACAAGTGTAGTAGTCTGCACTGACCTCTCATGCAAGGAGCCCCATAGATAGGAAAGTGTGGATAGGGTGGTGACATCAGGGGGCCTAGGTAGTGTAATGATTAGTACACTCTCCCAGGTTACTCCACTCTACGCCACCGACGCCTCATGGATCTGCTGAGGCAGGCACTGTCAACAAACACATGGAGGAATAAACAGGCCCAATCAATGAAATACATCAAATACATGAAAGATCACCTGGCGCTTCCGATGGCCCCACTCAATATGACATTATCTCCTACATACAGGAAATTCCGGTCATCAAAGCGACTGGGTCACCCTACTGTCCGGTGCGGGCATGGGCTCGCTACGCCACCACCACCGGTCCCGACCCCGATGGACCGGCATTCATCGCAACCGATGGGTCACCCATCACAGCCAAAGCGCTGACTGACGACACAAAACACCAGCCACAAAACCCCAGCCACCTTCACAATCCATAGCCTCCGCAGAGGAGGCATCCAGGCATGTTCGAACCATGGAGTTCCCCTACAGGACATCAAGACACTCAGTCACTGGACCTCGGATGCCTGCACACTTACCTTCCCAAGAATTCCAACTCTTCCGCTACAGCCATGCTATCAAACTTTCTTGGTTATAAGCGTGTCTAAGCCTCATCGACATCACATATCTATCCAAGAGACTGTACTGAGGAAAGAACTAAAATTGTAATAAAGAGCCATAACTATATTTGCTGTGTTCGTGTTTCTAATTGTCAGTGATGCTAAGGCATCGCAGGTAATTGGACGCGCGAATACAGCCAAGCGCCAGTAACTAAGGCTGCTCCAATATGTCACCGACTGGTGGATCCTTACTGAACTATATACCATTAACGATGACTAGCAGGTTTTCGGCACTTCCGCCGCATGATCGCTCAGTAAACAAGGCGACTGTGGCTCCAGCTATACCGCATTTCCAAACTAAAATACGCCACCTTTCGGCCAAAAAATCTTGGCTATAAAAGCGACTGTTAGCTTTAGATATTTCACTTTCGACACTGGAGCCACATGGACAACAACTGCCTTAAATTGCCATCCCACCCACCCCACAATGAGAAGGGGATATAGGGTTATAAGCATGTCTGAGCCTTATTGACATCACATAACTACCCAAGAGACTGTAATGAGGAAAAAACTAAAATTGTAATAAAGAGCCATAACTATATTTTCTGTGTTTGTGTTTCTAATTATGCGAGTATAAAGGCACGGCAGGCAGTTATTATTGTTATATACTTTATTATTGTACCGATTTGGGACTGGTGGCTCACTCGACATTTCCAGCCAGAGAATATATAATATATATATATATATATATATAGATCCCTTCCGGCTCCATGCTATGCTAATTATATATCCAGTATATATGGGTCATTCTTTAAAACTGGGCACGAAAGTGTGACATGGAAACCAAAAGTGAAAACCTTCCAAATAATAGCCTAATCCAATGTCCTGTGAAGGTTGTGCATATGTCAGAGTTGAAAAAAAATGAATTTCACTTTTTGAATCAGAACTTATACAAATTGAGCAATACATTAATATCACTTGTGTAACATAAAAATCAAAGACACATCCAGAACCGCAGTTTAACATATACAACATAGTAAAACAAGATTTGATTGATTACTCTTAAGCAGACAAATAAGTTGAAGACAAGTTTGGCTACATGTAATTTTCACTTTTTCACATTAGCACAAAATCATATAAGTAAACTTTCAATTTCTTTCTTGGGGTAGCTTCAATAAATGTACTATTGCTAACATACTTAATACACAGAGGATACAATAATTATTTGACTTGCAATCAATAAAAGAAAGAACAAATTATCAGCATCATAATGTGGAAACCAAATATGTCGTGCCCAGTTTTAAAGAATGACCCAAATACAAAACTCTCTAAGTCGACCGACCATGGGACTGACTTTAATTGGTCCATTTAGGGAGGTGGTCGGTTTATGGAGTTAGAATACCGTTACAATGGTATTGTATGGACGATCGATATAGGGGAGTGGTTGATCTGTGGAGGGGGTCGGTTAGAGAGGTTTTACTGTATAAGTAATATATATATATATTACTTCCGACTCCATGCTATGCTAAACCTCCGTTGAGATCTAGTGCATGCCTGACCTCTGCTTGGAGAGTAAAGCGTTTCAGTTGAGCGGGCACTAGGTGGAGTAGGAGAGTGAAGGGTGCGGTTTGGGGAGTAAGGGGGGGGGGGGGTGCCCCTCCCAGTAAGTCCTGTAGGCTAACCTCGTTTCCACCTACTTCCGGACAGCCACCACCTCAGCGATCACAGTAAATAGCACGGTGTTACTAACAGGCAGAGTTTTCTTATGACTAGCCCCTCCTGCCTTGTCCCATTCCGCCGCCCCCCCCCCCCGCCCACACACACAGAGGGAAGGCGGCGAGGGTATGGTGATTCCTTAGTATACCGCCTTCTGCATTCAGGCTCCAGCCCCCCTTACACACAGAGGGGAGCGGGTAGGGTATGGTGATTCCTTAGTATACCGCCTCCTGCATCCCCTAGGCTCCAGCCCCCCTCACACACAGAGGGGAGCGGGTAGGGTATGGTGATTCCTTAGTATACCGCCTCCTGCCCCCCCCCCCCAGCCCCGGCCCCCTCACACCGTGGGGGACGTAGAGGGTGTGGTGATTCCTTAGTATACCGCCTCCTGCCCCCATCCTCCCACACAGAGGGGGGAGGAGGGTATGGTGATTCCTTAGTATACCGCCTCATGCCACCCCCCCCCCCCCCGCCCCAGCCCCCTCACACACAGAGGGGAGCTGGGAGGGTATGGTGATTCCTTAGTATACCGCATCCTGCTCCTCCCCCCTCATACACAGAGGGGGGGTATGGTGATTCCTTAGCATGCCACCTCCTGCCACCCCCCCTAGGCCCCCGCCAACGCCCTCACACAGAGGGGAGCGTATGGTGATTTATTAGTACACCGTCTCCTACCACCGCCCAGTTCCAGCTCCCCCCTCACACACAGTGAGGGGACGGTGTGGTGATTAATTAGTACACCCCCCAGTCCCTTCCTCCAACCTGGTGACTGCCCCACGTCCACGTGGAGCACCCACTCACCTCCCTGTCCAGTGCCTGCCTCGGTTCACTCCACTGCACCCCACCCACTGCACCCCCACCCCCTTGCCCTGCCCTGCTTAGACTGTCGTCACCAGGTCACACACAAGAAGCCGCTGCACCAGTCTGCCGACAGGTGTCGCCCGCCCGTGTGCTACATGCCTGCCTACCACAACTGGGTGTGGTGCGGGAGAAGGGGATCACCTGTGTTCACCGCCAGGAAGGACTCCCGTCCTGATACTACCTTAGATGTTGCCAGGACGTAAAACAATCAACCAACCAACCCCACGTGTGACGTGACACTGCTGTATTCGTACCCAGCTCACAGAACCACCGCTGTCCTGTTATGACCTTAGATGTTGCCAGGACGTACAACTCCAACAGGACAACCGCCTCAGTGGATCTTTTACCTAAGCAGACTAGTCGGACAGGGCATCGTAGAGCCAGGCCCTTTCTGCGTGTAGTTGATGTGTCGTCAGCTGTGCTATATTTGTAGGTATACGCCCTTGTTACCCCACCCGAGGACCGCATACTGTGTGTATATATATATAGCACATACCGCTGTGTGTGCATAGCCTACTACGGTAGAAGGCCTGCATCAGCCAGTAACAGCCCTGCAGAGTCGAGTGCAGGACGGGAAGCATTGTGCCTGATTTAGAATGATTCGTCCAGCACACTGGCCGGCCGTCGCCGTCAGAGGGCACAGTGTGTGTTACGTCATTGCGGCTCTGGTGGCGCTCCTAGCCGTGACGACGGCCGGACAGGAGGTGCTGGGACGCCGGCAGCGCGACGTTCCTGCTGCTGACGCTGACGGTGCTGCGGCGGCGGGAATGAGCAGACGACATTCGATCGACGATGGCGGTCTCCTCCCCCGCCGCCGACGCGCCGCCATGATGGACCGGGCGCAGCTGTTCAGGGAGATGAAGAGCTACGCAAAGCTGGACATCGTCTTCGCGTTGGAGCGGTCGAGCGTTCCACCGAATTCAAAGAGGAACTTTGTGATCGAGCAGAAGAAGTTTGTTCGAAGCATGATTCGCGACTTCCTCTACATCAAGCCGGACGCCACCAGGATCGCCCTCGTCACGTATGGCACTGACGTAAGCGTCGCGTTCGACGGGATCACGCAGATGGACTCGGCCGTGACCAAGTGTGACGTCATCAGTTCGGATCACCTCTGGGACAAGGTCATGTTCTTCGACGGCGTCCGGTCGAGCGGGGTGAACTTGACTGGAGTGTTTAAGGTCACCACAAAGATCCTCGCTACTGGGAGGAGACTGCGCGAGCAGTCGCGGTCCTACCTCATCCTGCTCACTTCCGCCGCGCATGCGCAGTACGAATACGTGCCCGACCAACCGGGTCACCGGGACTGGTTTGACACGTATGGGGTCGGCATCACTGACACGGTGGACAGGGGCAAGTTGTCGCACATTGTCGCCAATTCGAACACAAACATCTACGGTACCATCAGTGAATGGCGAAATACGATGAGAATCGCCATGGAAACAGCGCATGTGATCGGTAAGTATGTCTGTCTGTCTGTCTGTCTACCTACTCAAGCCAAGATTCCATATACATGGTATGCGGCATGCCATTTGCATTTGCATTCGCACCGATCGGTCCATTGAGCGATCCGCTTTTTCGCATTCGCATCTGGACATATGGAAGCACCACTGTGCGTTTAACATGCTTTTCCATTTTTTGTCGCATTCACATTCGCATACCTCATACCACGTATATGGAATCTTAGCTTCAATCTATCTGTCCGTCTTTATAAACTAACAGCTTTTCTTTTCTTTCCTTCATTATCATCATCGTCGTTGTTGTTTCTGTTGTCGTCATTGTTGTTGTTGTTCTTATTATTATTACTGGCATAAGAAGAACACTTTCACATTCAGACTCTCTTTGGCATATTGAAATCTAACTACACCATCCCCAGGTTCATTTCGAGCAATACTACTACTAATAATATGGATTTAATAGAGTGCCTTCACTACCAGGAACCATTCTACAGGGGCCGTTCATTAAAACCACAATATAACAACATTGCATACTTGAGTGTGGGGTTTATTTTAAATTGACGGATAGAGAAATTTCATTTACCATAAAAAGCTACCTTAAGGCAACATCTTAAAGACATATTGCTTCTCATAATTCTCTTGCAATATATTTAATAAATTGGGATCTGCCACTGTGTGATTTGAGTCTAGACACAGAACATTTGGAACATTTGGGTTTGGAATGACTGTTTGAGGGATATAACATTTTTGGTACGTTACAATTGGTAGTTTCATAAGTAGTTAGTATATATTAATCAAATAATTAGTTCATATTTATGTCAGTAGCTTTTCACCTGAAAAAGGAGAAAGCAGAAGTACAAAACGTATGAGGTGCTTTCCCCATTTAAAAACAACACATATACATTAGTAATACCATAGAAATTTAACAAAAGTAAAAAGTAAAATCTTGATTCCATATTGTATTGTATTCTGCGCCTAACTATTGGCTGATATCAACCTCAGCAATGGAAAATTATGTAATGGGTTTTCTTCTTCTGTTTTATGATTATTGGTTTTCACTAAAGGCAGCCAGAATTGAACACAGCAATAAAGAATTTACGCGCAATCAACTTTATCACCAAATTGTCATTGTACACTCATTATGGCGAGAACAATATATCTAGTATATATAGTTAGAGTTTTGAAAGTGGGCAGAGTAACATTTGGCTTACGGTTCAGAGGAGGTGGGGCGGAGAGGGGATGCCCGCTCTGCAGTAAATAACATGGAAGTTAAGGTGGTTAGAGAGAAACATTAAGGCGCTGCCGTTATTTTTATCTACATAATAAATTATATAGTATGTATATATATATAAATATATATATATATATTATAAATATTATTGCTCATTATACAATACAATAATGTATTGGCGTCCTTTTATAGCTTCCAAGGGAAATCACAGCAAAGGTAACTACAATGCGCTTTAAAGCTGCATAGTCCGATGAAGCATCAAATTTTCAAAATCAAAACAATTATCTAGATTTGATTCTACATATCTAACTTAGAAACTGATGCATTTATTAAGCATATTTTGCCATATTGAAAGAAAGACTGAGACAGTTCAATGGACGCTGTTACTGCTGAAGCCTATGGTGTCAGAGTTTTGGCATGCTTGCCAAAACTAATTTGATATGTTAATACTTCGATTATCTCAAAAGGGAGCTACTTAAAATGAAAGTTACTTTAACTTCAAGCTAAAGAAAGGTAGAATATAACAATCAGTTTAATATATTTATCTCATGAAAATTACAAAACTCAAAACCATCGAACTATGCAACTTTAATATGGGTTAACAGTTGTTAGTGACATATAGTTGTCGATTAACTATCAACCGCTAATTGTCTATGCATGCCTGCATATGTACATATATAGTCCAGCTGATCTACATATAACCACTTTCATATATCAACTTGACACTATGATAGCTATCTATGTCTCTTTTCATGTAGATTAGCTTGTATAATAGTAACAGCATGATAATTCGGTGGCGATTCGGTGGCGATTCAATTTGACGTGGCGATTCGATCTGACAGTAATGTAGTGGTCTGCACTGACCTCTCAGGCAAGTAACCACATAGACAGGTAGGCGTAGGTAGTGTGGTGATATCAGGGAGCCTAGGTGGTGTAATGGTTAGCACACTGGCCCGGAATGCAAAGAGATGTGGGTTCGAGTCCCGCTCTAGGCACAATATTTCCCATTTTCATCACCCCCATGACACTGGGGCCATGACCAGGATCCTGTACAAGCTTTGCGCTGTATGGTTGTTGAAACTACCCTGTGTATGTATGTGTTAGTGCATTGCCTATATATATATGTAATTGTAAGCATTAAAAGACTTACAATTCCAGGGGGACGAGTGTAGTGGTCTGCACTGACCTATCAGGCAAGTAACCACATAGACAGGTAGGCGTGGGTAGTGTGGTGATATCAGGGAGCATAGGTGGTGTAATGGTTACCACACTGGCCCGGAATGCAAAGAGATGTGGGTTCGTGTCCCGCTCTAGGCACAATATTTCCCATTTTCATCACCCCCATGACAGTAATATTGAAACGCACCGAATTTTAGCAAAGCAATGAATATGAATATATATGGTATATTATTATTACTTATATAATATACTTCCTCATTTTGCATTTCATCTTTAATTGCTACATATATCTATGTATCATATTTTATATGTGCCATATACATATGACATTTATTTGTTTCTTTAAGTTGTACGTCCTTACAGTATCTGAGGCATTATATATTTTATATCCCGTACTATATATTGCATGATGTGTAATACATAGGATATATTCCATAATACCTATATATTTAATATAGACTGTGTTGTGTATATAACAATGGTTTTATTCTAAATATTTGATACACTCCTTCTTCCGTTATCTGCCTATTATATGTAAATTGTAATGTTATATTTGCTATTATCAAAGACGATGTACAAAAAGACACGCCACTCAGCACTTTCAAATATGAGTTTCTGAAATAATCATGCAGTGGCGCCATCCCACGGCAAGCAAGGTGCATTGTCTTCGATCAGGTGTAGTGGTAGTTTTCTTACTCAGACATAATCACGGTTCCCGGTCGAGTCAAACCAATGACTTATCAAATTGATACTTGTCACTTTCTAGCCTGGCGCTCGGCACTAATAGAATAGGGCAAGGACTGGTTAGCTCTGTGTCAAGATAATGTCGGATATCGGGTCATGGTGCCAGCAGTCTGATTTCCGAATCGGGCAGCACTACACAGTCACCATGAGTGTGCACTGTCACAAGTCGGTACCTATCCTAATATGACCTTAGATGTTGCCAGGACGTAAAACTTCAACAACCAACCAACCTGTTCACACATATGATTATTGAACACCTGACATGAATAATGCTAATCTGAAAGTTAAAGCGCAGCATTGCCAACATGCAAACACACATAGGATGAGCGCTTAGGAAGGATTTTTTTTTAATATAGAAAAAAAAGAAACACATGTTTGTGATAAATGCACAAAACGCTAAAAGCTGGAGAAGTGCACTATGTAAACGTGCATTGGTGTAGTAGTGCTAGTAGTAGCAGCGCCTCGAAAGATTTAAAGCTGCACAATCAGGCGAAAGCGTCATACTTTCGACACCAAAGCATATACCTCTCTATTTGATTCTGCAACTTAGGCAGGGCCTACTGGTGGTGCCCTCATTGAAAGTGTATTGCAGTTTGATGCTTTGTGCAAGACTGCTGCATCCGGATTGGTTCGTTGGTTGCTTGTTGGAGTCTTACGTCCTGCCAACATCTAAAGTCATATTAGGATCGGTACCGACTTGTGACAGTGCACACTCATGGTGACTTTATAGTGCTGCCCCACTGGGAAATCAGGCCACCAGCACCATGACCCAATATCCCAGTCAGTCACATTATCCTGGCACTGATCTAACCAGTCCTTACCCTATCCTAATAATGCTGAGCGCTTGGCTAGGAAGCAACACGCATACATTTTTAAGTCATTGGTTTGAGTCGACCAGGGTTCGAACCCATGGGTTCGAATCCCATGATGGACACTCAACTCATTCAGCCATCCCGTCTGGTCCTATGACCTTAGATGTTGCTAGAACGTAAACCAGCAACAAGCAAAACTTTTGGGCGCAAGACACATTCCGGTCTTACATAAGTTACCGGTAGGGATGTTCGTCCCGGAAGTAAATAACGATGAGGGAAATCCCAGGACTGAACACCTGAAAATGGGCTTGCTTCTGGCTCACTTGATAGTCAGCTATCTGTACCAGTGTGGTGTCATGTTAGGTTCCCCGTCCTGATATGACCTTAGATGTTGACAGGACGTAAAACTCCAACAACCAACCAATCATGTGGGGCGTAATCGATTAATACGACCCGGGCGATTCGGGTCACCCGAGTTGCTAGAATTTCAAATCAAACACCACGAGTGGAGTTGACAAAAACAACCCGACCCCAGTAAGGTGTGCGTGTGTGTGTGCAAAACAACCCGACCCCAGTAACCCACCTCTTGACTAGGGTTTGCTCGGAACGATTACGTCACATTTGTGCTGGTACCATCCTGCAGGATAATAGCTACCAGTACCAGTCCTACATGTTTTTTGTTGGTAATAACACAGATTAATGAAATGGAAATATAACTAAACTATGCAATCATAAAATACTTTAAATCCTATTTTGCTGTAGTTATATCGGTTATAATTTTTTTTTTAATGTTTTGGATTAAGCCACCATTTTTTCCACCCCGAGCGTGGAGAAGCATATTCGATTATTTGACCCGAGTTTGTAGGATGTGCGCATGCGCCAAAAAGTGGCTCGGGTGACCCTGAGTTGATAAATCGATTACGCCCGCTAGGTTCATAAGTGTGTCACAGTCGTGAAGAAACCATCCAAAAGGGTGCGGTTGGTTGCCTGTTGTTGGAGTTTTAAGTCCTGTCAACATATAAGGTCATATCATGACATGTACTAACGTGTGACAATGCGCACTAAAGCCGACTTTATAGTGCTGCCAAACTGGGAGACCAGGCCGCAGGCACCATGAATCGATATCCCACTCAGTCACATTATCCTGACACTGAGCTAACCAGTCCTTGTGTGGGCCTCGTATTCGGGAGATTGGGAGTTTGGTTCCCGGTCCAGTCAAACCAATGATTTATAAAATAGATACTTGTCGCTTCCTAGCCTGGCACTTGGCATTAATAGGATAGGGTGCTTAATGAACTATTATATGGCATGTATATATATGTGTGCATATATATGTATAAATATATATAAATGTACATACAGTACAACCCCGTTAAACCACGCTCGGTTAAACCAAACGATTGGTTAATCCAAACTGTTTTCGGCGGCCCGGCAAAATACTAACATTTATCATATAAAAAAGTTGGTTAAACCAAAGTCGGTTAATCCAAATTATTGGTTAATCCAAACAAAATTGTCGGACCCCAGGTCACTCCAGTATGGTTAAACCAAACTTTCATTATAAGGTCATCTGACTTTTTGTTATATGATAAATGGTAGTATTTTGCCGGGCCGCCAACAAAAGTTTGGATTAACTGATCATTTGGTTTAACTGAGCTTGGTTTACCGGGGTTTTACTGTACATACATAAAAAACAATAATCAAAGTGTCCACATACATTGTATATTACATGTGCAATACATTCTTACTCAAAGTCAAAGCCAAAGCTTGGTGAAACCAATGATCGGTTAATTCAAACAAATTTCTAGGGTCCCTTCAAGTTTGGTTTAACGGGGTTATTCTGTATAAGTATTCTAAAAACATACAGAGACTTTAAATATACGTACATATATTTAAATAAACATAAATATACATACATGTTCATAAATATATATATATATATGTATATATATATATATATATATATATATATATCTCGGTGGTCTCGGCGGTAAGAGTACAGGATTTGTGTGCGGAAGCTCGGGAGTTCAAAATCTGGTCAAGTCAAACCAATGACTTAAAAAGTTTATGCTTGTTGCTGCCTAGCCTGGTGCTAGACATTACTAGGATAGGGCAAGGACTGGTTAGGTCAGTATCAGGATAATGTGACTGAATAGGAAATCAGGTCATGGGGCCGACAACCTGGTCACCCACTCCCAGTGGGGCAGCACTACAAATTCGCCATGAGTGCGGACTGACACAAGTCGGTACCCGTCCTGATATGACCTTGGATGTTGGTAGGACGTAGAGCCCTAACAAACAAACAAACACTCTCGCGGGCTACCATTCATTGTGTATGCAGAAGCCCACGACTGCTGGCGCCACCTGCGGCTGCCAGCGTCACTAACCATTGACCGGGCTCCGTCACGACTCGCTGCCCATTCATTACTTTCAACTCTCTCTCCCATCCCCCTCCCTCTCTCTCTCTCTCTCCCTCTCTCTCTCTCTCCCTCTCTCTCTCTCTCTCTCTCTCTCCCAAAGAGACGGTTTCGTGCTGTTCTGAATACATTCAATAAGAATAGTATTCTGAAGATATTTGCTTTGTTAATGTAATTTTATATTTTTATCAGTAATGTTCTGGAGTTGGCGACACTGAGCGAACATTGCATTGCAATGCTAATTTTATGATGGCTGAAGGTCAAACATGTATAACCAAGTCCCACCAAACAAGGCGTACGGCATGAATCCACAGGGCGCAGTCTACTAATGCCCGTCGCACATACCGCGACAATCAGTCTTGAATTGCGGTTATCGCAAAAGCTAATGCAATTTCCCCATCAAATTATGCTAAAATAATTTTGGTGTGCACACCGAATTGATGGCTGTGGGCTTTCTTTACCTATATTCCAAGGATATTAGCATAAAGCGCCTGTCACACCTTACCGGATTGAGCAACGGAGATAAACCGGACAAAGAATTGTCTAGTCCGGTGGTGTTCGGTATCAAAATGTATCAAAATGTTGCGCTATCTTGTCAACGGACGCTGGATGAACGGACATGAAACGGACATGAAAAGGACAGGAAGCAGGCATGAAATGGACATGAATGGATAGCCACCGGATGATAACCGGACGATAACCGAACGATAACCGGATGACAACCGAATGTCAAACGGACGGACTGAACACCAAACGGACACATACTGGACTGTCACAGACGAGCTGAAAACATATACTGACCGAATTCCCGCAACACCGTCAACGGACACTGCAGGAAGCAAACCGAAGATGTAACGGATGGGTACAGACAAAACAGACTAAACGGACTTAAACCGGACACCAAGCGTACACGTCAGTCTGGCATGTTCAAAACTTGCCACCGGACACCACAGGACAGAGAACGGACACGCTGGATGCCTACCGTACACAGAAGCACCAAACTGCAATAAGTATTTAATGAGTGCACCATTATTTAAATTTGATATGTCGGAAAAATGTAGTTAAGTGTGTGTTTCCAGAATTTGATGCTTTAATCAGACTATGCTGCTTTGGTCGTAATGCGAAGCATTACGTTTGATGCGAGGGAAGGAAGAGACCCTCCCCCGCCGTTGTGGCGCTGCCTACTCACCTCGGCCGAGCCCCGGCTCGCCCCCCCCCCCCTCCTTCCTCCCACCTTCTTTGTTCTGGCGCTCACGCCTCACCCGACGCCCGCTGCTCGCCACATCTCACCCTCCCCCGGGCCGCCAGCATTCGCACCTCACCCCCCTTCCTCCCTTATAAGGCCGCCCGCCGGCTCTCCTCAGGCACTCACCGTCCTGCCGTCTTCCGCGACTCTCCACTTTTTCCTCACGAGGAACCCTCAGACCACTGCCCAGCCCAGCCTCAAGAGGAACCCTCAGACCACAACCCAGCCCAGCCTCACGGAGAACCCTCCTCCGATGGCACAGCCGCCGACCACGACACCACCGTCATCAACCCGCCCGACCCGACCCCGACCCCCGTCCCACCCAGCCCTGAGGAGTTCGCCGGCCGACCTCCTCACCCGATCCCTCCAAGGAGCGGGCCTCCCCTACTTTTGGCCGCCCGCCCCTTGTCGACCTACCCCGCACCTCACACCTCAGACCACACAGCCCAGCCTCACGAGGGACCCTCTCCAGACAGTCCAGCCGCCGACCTCACGGCACTGCCCTCACGACCCTCCTCTCACCCAGATCCCGGGCCCCCACCTCGGGCGCCCCGTGCCCCCCGCCTCGGGCACGCCTCGAGCCCTCTCCTACTATTTGGTGGAGGGCTCCTCGGCACCCCCCTCACTCCACTGACAATTAACCTGACCTCCGGACTTATTGACTCTCTCCTGCTCCTTATGGGCCTCTCTGCTCCTTCCTGGGAGCCCCTCATCATTCTTCATACCTCTATTGTTCTATTTACCACTGTGCATATATCTCTTATTTCTTGTACCTACACACCACTGTGCATATATTTCATTATTTGTATGTACCTACACTTACCACTGTGCATATATTTCATTATGTATGTACCTAACATGTTTTCCGCTGAGGCGTGTAATAAACGCGCCTTTCTTCCACCCCCGCCTTGCTTTCTTCCTTCTCGCGCATCGGTCGTAATGCGAAGCATTACGTTTGATGCGAGGGAAGGGAGAGACCCTCCCCCGCCGCTGTGGCGCTCCCTACTCACCTCGGCCGAGCCCCGAAGAGGGGGGAGGCGACCAAGGACGTGAAGAGGGGGGAGGCGACCAAGGACGAATACGCCCTCGCCCTCCTCACCCTCATCGACCACCCGGATTTCCCCGCCCACTCCGCCCCGGGACTCCACCATCATATCCTATCTATCTGTCGTGATAACCTCCTCTATCCCTGGACGACCGTCCGCCACTATTCTGAGGCGGTCTTTACCGCGATCGCGGACGGTACCCTCCCCCATGGCTGGCACGACCCAGTAGCCATAAACCTCCTCAGACTGGAGTCCCTCGCCATGCCTCCCCACCCCACCACCACCCAACTCCCCTCCCTCGACCCTGCAATGCCCCGCCCCCAGTCCCGCGGCCACACCGACACACGCGTGGCCTACAGCAAGGAGACCCACGGCCCACTCTGTTATGCCTGGAACCGGGACCCCAACTCCTGCACCCACGCAGCCCCGGGGGAGGTCCACGGCCAGGGGGTGGCCAAACAGCTCCACGCATGCGCATACTGCGCCAATGTCCGGAGGGTACTAACCAGGCACAGCGAGGACGCCTGTCTGGCCAAGCGCGCCCGGGCAGCGGCTCCCGCCTCGCCGGATTTTTGAGGAGCCGGCACCTCCAGCCCGGCACGGAGGCCCCAGAACGGCCCACTCACCCTATCAAAGCCGCCCACCACACTGCTACCAGCCCTCCGGACACCACCGCCCACCCGCCCGAGGCGCGGCCTGCCCGCCGCCTCGGCGCCGCCTCCGGCAACCGCCCCCGCCTCGGGCCCCAGCGCCCCCTCAGTAAGGCTCCCATCGCCGCCCGGCGCCAGTCGCCCGTCACCCTCGACCCAGACGTCCACCTCGACCCAGGCGACACCGCCCCCCTCTGCCAACCTCACCCCACCGACCCCCCCACCGACCCGCCCCACGACCCCCCCCCCACCGCCCGCGACTTCGCCGCCCCCCTAGCCCGCCCCCGCCGCACCTCCTCCCCCGACCCCCGCCCTGGCCACCACCTCGGCACTACCGACCTCATCGGCAACCACCGCCCAGTCGGGCCCCAGCGGCCCCTCAGCAAGGCTCTCATCGCCGCCCAGCGCCACCCCCGCCCACCACGGAACACAGCCCAGCCCAGCCCAGCTTGCCCGAGGCGCGGCCCGACCGCCGCCTCGGCACTGCCGACCTCATCGGCAACCACCTCCAAGTCGGGCCCCAGCGCCCCCCCAGTAAGGCTCTCATCGCCGCCCAGCGCCATTCGCCCATCACGGAACACAACCCAGCCCAGCCCAGCTTGCCCGAGGCGCGGCCTGACCGCCGCCTCGGCACCGCCGACCTCATCGGCAACCACCTCCCTGTCGGGCCCCAGCGCCCCCTCAGCAAGGCTCTCATCGCCGCCCAGCGCCAGTCGCCCACCACGGACCACATCCCAGCCCAGTTTCACGAGGAACCCTCAGACCACTGCCCAGCCCAGCCTCAAGAGGAACCCTCAGACCACAGCCCAGCCCAGCCTCACGGAGAACCCTCCTCCGAGGGCACAGCCGCCGACCACGACACCACCGTCATCAACCCGCCCGACCCGACCCCGACCCCCGTCCCACCCAGTCCTGAGGAGTTCGCCGGCCGACCTCCTCACCCGATCCCTCCAAGGAGCGGGCCTCCCTTTATTTTGGCCGCCCGCCCCTTGTCGACCTACCCCGCACCGCGCACCTCAGACCACACAGCCCAGCCTCACGAGGGACCCTCTCCAGACAGTCCAGCCGCCGACCTCACGGCTCTGCCCTCACAACCCTCCTCTCACCCAGATCCCCGGCCCCCACCTCGGGTGCCCCGTGCCCCCGCCTCGGGCGCGCCTCAAGCCCTCTCCTACTATTTGGTGGAGGGCTCCTCGGCACCCCCTCACTCCACTGACAATTAACCGGACCACCGGACTTATTGACTCTCTCCTGCTCCTTCCTGGGAGCCCCTCATTATTCTTGATACCATGTCTATTTTTCTATTTACCACTGTGCATATATCTCTTTATTTCTATGTACCTACACTTACCACTGTGCATATATCTCATTCTTTGTATGTACTTAACATGTTTCCGCTGAGGCGTGCAATAAACACGCCTTTCTTCCATCCCCGCCTTGCTTTCTTCCTTGTCGCGCATCGGTCGTAATGCGAAGCATTACGTTTGATGCGAGGGAAGGAAGAGACCCTCCCCCGCCGTTGTGGCACTGCCTACTCACCTCGGCCGAGCCCCGGCTCGCCCCCCCCCCCCCTCCTTCCTCCCGCCTTCTTTGTTCTGGCGCTCACGCCTCACCCGACGCCCGCTGCTCGCCACATCTCACCCTCCCCCGGGCCGCCAGCATTCGCACCTCACCCCCCTTCCTCCCTTATAAGGCCGCCCGCCGGCTCTCCTCAGGCACTCACCGTCCTGCCGTCTTCCGCGACTCTCCACTTTTTCCTCCGCCCACCCACCCTACACTCCTTTACCTACTCACTCCGGAGGGTGGAGGGCTCCTCGGCACCCCCTCACTCCACTGACAATTAACCGGACCACCGGACTTATTGACTCTCTCCTGCTCCTTATGAGCCTCTCTGCTCCTTCCTGGGAGCCCCTCATTATTCTTGATACCATGTCTATTTTTCTATTTACCACTGTGCATATATCTCTTTATTTCTATGTACCTACACTTACCACTGTGCATATATCTCATTCTTTGTATGTACTTAACATGTTTCCGCTGAGGCGTGCAATAAACACGCCTTTCTTCCATCCCCGCCTTGCTTTCTTCCTTGTCGCGCATCAAATCAATGCAGACATTATTTACAATGTTGCATTATGGGCCGATTCACCCTAGAATCACACATGATAAGCTGCTAACTCTAAATATTTCCCCTTTTTAAGATTCAGTAACCTCGAATCCGCGTAATAAAAGATAACTTCCTCAGCGCCCTGGGTCGCTTAGCACTTCACAGAGGATATACATAGCGGTGATAGAAATAAGCAAAAAGGTCCACCTGTGCAATGGATAAGTCTGGTGTGATTTTCACTTGTCCGTCTGAATTTTCCTTTGTCCCAGACAAGCGGAGAATTTCTTATTTCGAACGCTGTTATATGTATCATATATATACGCTATATTATATGTTATATATATGTTATATACCGGCATATCTAGGATATACGCATGTATATACAGTGATATATATACTCCTGAGTGCGGGACCAGGCCATATTATTCGGTATTAGGATTTTCACATTGTTCCAGAATTTGTGTGAGTTCTTTCCCCATTGTTGGTCTTGTTTGACAATGTACCGTCTTTTGGCTTTTCTCACTGATTTCTGGCTATGATTTCTTGCTTTATGGTAGTTTTCTATGTCTAGTAGTCGCTCGCTTGCTTTAGCCAATTTACCCGTTTTATATTTGTCCATAATTAGGTTGATTAATTCTGGGGTTACCCATGGGTCTTGGTTGATTTTGATTTTAAGTTTTGTTATTGGGCAGGTAGTGTCCAGATGGTTTCTGACTTCCCCAATGATATTGTTCCATTGGTCATTTACACCTATGTCAGTTGGAAATGGCAATTCAATTTTTTCTTTCAGATGACTTTCTAGTGCCTCTTTTGTGTAGTTTTTGTATGATCTACCCATACGTGGAGTAGTTTTGTTTTTAGTTTTTATTTTCTTTCTAGTAACATATATCAATTCATGATTGCTAATGCCCCAGATTCTTGTTCCTGAGGTTTGGGTATGATTTGAGTCTGTTATTATTAGGTCTATTATCGAGCTGTTTTCTCCAAGCCTTGTTAGCTCACTCATTTTTTGCTTTAACCCTCTGCCTTTGATTAAGTTCTCTAGTGAGTGTTTGTTTTTGTTGTTTGTTTTCTAGTTTATATTGAAGTCCCCTAGTAAGAATATCTCGGCCTTTGTCAGTTTTGACACACTTTCTAGGGATGTCTCCAGTTGTGCGATGAAGTCTTCAATGTTTCCATTAGCTTGTTTCTAATTTTTTATTAGTGTCCATACTAATATTTGTGTCTGATCTGTTTGCTTCTTGTAATGGCTTATGTTCGGAGTTTAGGTTTCTTTTTGTGTCTATTGCAACTCCACCACCCCTCTTTTGTATTTGTGCATTAGTCAGTGTTTTTCTATCCTCTCTCCCAAGCCTGTACCCACCAATTTCTAGAAGTTGGTCACTATGCAGTTCATGAAACCATGTTTCTGATAGTGTTAACACATCAAATTTACAGATATCTAAGTGTAGTTTAATGCTGTCAATTTTGTTGTAGGCACTTTGGCAGTTTAGATGGGCAAAATGCATGCCTCTGCCTAAACTGATATAAATAAGCCAAATTTGTTACTTATTCACCGAATAAGTCTGCTGTGATTTTCACTTGTCCGTCTAACTTTTCACTTGTCCCGGATAAGCAGACAAACTCTTATTTCGAACGCTGCATAGCACATCGCCAATCCCGCGGGTGTAGAATCTATGTCCGCCACACTGCCGATAATCGCGACCATCACCAAATGTATGC
Organism: Branchipolynoe longqiensis; assembly: GCA_030323885.1. Classification (NCBI taxonomy): domain Eukaryota; kingdom Metazoa; phylum Annelida; class Polychaeta; order Phyllodocida; family Polynoidae; genus Branchipolynoe; species Branchipolynoe longqiensis. The sequence continues at coordinate 53,161,352 of CM059197.1, forward strand.
TGGGCATGGGCAGGGACTATGCAGCTTAAAGCTGCATAGTCCGATGAAATATCAAATTTTCAAAACCAAACCAATTATCTAGTTTTGATTTTACATATCTAACTTAGATACTGCTGCATTTATTAAGCATTTGTTTCTGCATAGAAGGCAATACTGAGTCAATTTAACAGAACCTGTTACTGCAGAAGTGTATGGTGTCAGAGTTTTGGCAAGCTTGCCAAAACTAATTTTCCATGTTTGCACTCAAAATATCTCAAAAGTTTACCATTTAAAATAAAAAGTAACTTTGAACTAATTTAAAGTAGATACTAGTGATCGAGCTAATATATTTATCTCAGAAAAAATTCATCAATTCAAAACCATCGGACTATGCAACTTTAACAACTCTCCCCCATTTGGGCCCACTTTGAATCTATTTCTATCATGTCTATTTGAATTGAAAACCTGTTCGTTGGTATGTTCCAGATTTCCCCTTTCGTTCCTTTCACTCCAATTACTGAATTAGCACCTGCAGTCACGGTTCGTTGGTTGTTGGAGTTTTACATCCTGGCAACATCTAAGGTGATATCAGGACGGGTACCGACTTGTGATAGTGCACACTCATGGTGACTTCATACTGTTTCCCCACTTGGAAATAAGGCCACTGGCATCATGATATGATATCCCACTCAGTCATATTATCCTGACACTGATCCAACCAGTCCTTGCCCTATCCTAATAATGCCAAGTGCCTAGCTAGGAAGTGACAAGTATAAATTTGTACGTCATTGGTTTGGCTCGACCAGGGTTCGAAACAATCTACCAAAACGGGAGACGGAAGCTCAACTCATTCGGTCATCCCGTCTGGTTTCTCATACGGAAGATCATGGGATCAATCCCCGGCCGAGTCAAGCCAAAGTCTTACAAAATATGTACCTGTCACTACCTGGATTGGCCCATGGGGCGGGAGCGGTCTTTGCCAACACACACGGCTTCCTAGAGGTGGCTCGTACCAGGAATCGGGAAGGTAATTTTTTTGTTAAACGAAGGAAAAAGAAGCCGAGCTGAGGCGTTCCAGTGACGTCACTCTAACTTGTTCTGTATCCTGAGTTGAGTGACATCACAACATGTATAAAAGGACCAGACAGGATGGCCGAATGAGTTAGAGCGTCCGTTTCCCATGTTGGTAGGTCGTGGGTTCGAACTCTGGTCGAGTCAAACCAATAACTTAACAATTGATACTTGTTGCTTCCTAACCTGGCGCTCGGCATTATTAGGATAGGGCAAGGACTGGTTGGATCAGTGTCAGGATAATGTGACTGAGTGGGATACCAGGTCATGGTGGCAGCGGCCTGGTTTCTCAGTGGGACAGCACTATAAAGTCGCTATGAATGCACACTGTCACAAGTCGGTACCCGTCCTGATATGAACTTAGATGTTGCTAGGACGTAAAACAACAACAAATAAACATCGCAGCATGTATAACATCAATGTAGGTTGTGCATTTCACAGGTGCGCTTCACGGTAGGGTGCACGCGTATGACATACATAACACTGTCATATTTGGCACGCATATACATATATATATATATACATACACCAACAGTAAACACTCTCTAAACCTCTCTAAACCGATCGACCATGGGACCCACTTTAAATGGTCCCTTTAGGGAGGTGTTCAGTTTTGGAAGTTGTTTTTATCCTTGCAATGGTAATGTATGGGTGATCGTTCGGGACCCAAATAAAGCGATCGATATAGGGAAGTGGTCGATCTGTGGAGGTGGGAGGTTCCACCGGATATATATACTCTATGGGGTGGACACTTGTTTCTCTGCACAGAGTGCAGATTTATTATATAGCAGTTGTTTAGAATTGACTCTTACTTTGTTTGTTGTTGTTTTACGTCCTAGCAACATCTAAGGTCACATCAGGATGAGTACCGACTTGGGACAGTGTGCACTCATGGTGACTTTATAGTGCTGCCCCTCTGGAAGACCAGCCGCCAGCACCATGACCTGATATCCCACCCAGTCACATTATCCTGACACTGAGCCAACCAGTCCTTGCCCTATCCTAATAATGCCTAGCGCCAAACAACAAGTATCAATTTTTAAGTCATTGGTTTGACTCAACCAGGGTTCGAACCCACGATCTACCAACACGGGAGACGGACACTCTAACTCATTCGGCCATCCCGTCTGGTAATTGACACTTAAATAATCTACAGAGAACACCCATGGAATAATTAAACTCTCCCAAATAAACCACGCCATCTGTATATTTTACTAATTGAAATAACCCAAGACCGACATGCTTTATATTGGTATTTAATACAGTCTTTAGAAGTTACATGTCAGAGTCCAGATGTTATCATTGTTTAGGCTTACAGAACTTGACCCCACGAATATTGGGTACAAGCTTGGGTGGGTGGGATGGTAAACAAATGAGCTCGTAGTGTAGATGTTACAGGAACCGCAGCCGAGGTCGAAGTGAGCCAGAAGACGGGCTCGACCGTTAGGGTTAGATTATGACGCGGGGTGGCGTGACGTCATGCGGGGCCAGGATTTTAGTCCATTAATAGAACAAGTGCGTTTGTATCCAGGCAATGGTAGGATGTCGATCGTGCGTGTTCAATTACCAATGTTTCGTAACATGCACAATTATATATATATGTGGTTGTTGGAGTTTTACGTCCTGGCAACATCTAAGGTCTTATCACGACGGGTGCTGACTTGTTAGAGTGCATACTAATGGTGACTTTATAGTGCTGCCCCACATTGTGTATGCGCCCGCAGCTTGGCTGCAGAACGAAGGCACACTGCCATTAAGTTTGCCGGCACACGCAGTGTAAAACGTTTATTTTATTCAAAATTAATAGAAATGCATAACCCTAACCATATAAATTCAATATAATCTATTCATTGAATATGTTTTCTATATGTGTACCAGGCGGTTTGTTTCTAGATGGTGAGGTTTTAGAGATATTTAACTTTTTCTGTAAGAAGATTTCTCACGACCATTGACAATGCATTGAGTTTGCCGGTACGCGCAGTGAAAAAAGTCTATTTTATTCAAAATTAATAGAAATGCACAACCCTAACCATATAAATTTAATATAATCTATTAGTTGAATATGTTTTCTATATGTGTACCAGGCGGTTTGTTTCTAGATAGTGTGGTTTTAGAGATATTTCACTTTTTCTGTATGAAGATTGCTCACGACCATTGACAATGCACTGAGTTTGCCGATACGCGCGGTGCAACACGTCGATTTTATTCAAAATTAATAGAAATTCAGAACCCTAACCTTATAAATTTAATATAATCTCTTCTTTGAATATGTTTTCTATATGTATTCCAATCGGTTTGTGTGTAGGTGGTGTCGTTTTAGAGGTATTTCACCTTTTCTGTATGAAGATTGCTCACTGCCATTCAGTTTGCAGTGTGACCGGATGTTTTCCTGCAGCCAAGTGACGCGCGCACTGACCTAAATACACGTGCTGACGTCATATGAAATTGGTCAATAGATCACCTGCTGGCCTTGCATCAAGAGTGGAAAGGAAAGCTTGTTTTATTTAACGACGCCTCTAGAGCACATTGATTTTCATCATCGGCTATTGGACATCAAACAAATGGTCATTCTGACATATTTCTTTACAGGAAACCCACTGCCACCACATAGGCTACTCTTTTTGATAACCAGCAGGTCTTTTATATGCACTTTCCCACAGACAGAGGAGCACATACCACAGCCTTTGATAACGCACCAAGAGTGCTCCGGTGGTGGGGAAAAAAACAATTCAGATAAATAAAATATTTACCAAAAAAAGTGAAAGTAAATAAGGGGAAACCGAGAGAGGGGAATTGGGGGGAAATAAATCCCTAGTTTTTATTTGCTTAAAATGATGGGAAAAAAACACTGGTAAAATATCCACACAAACAACCAACCCACAATGCCCTCCACTGCAGACAGTAGGAAAGAGGTATTGTGCGACCAAACACAGCAAATTCATTGTACACTGGTGGCACCACCTGTGGCAGTATTCATTGTACACTGGTGGTGCCACCTGTGGCAGTATTCATTGTACACTGGTGGCGCCACCTGTGGCAGTATTCATTGTACACTGGTGGCGCCACCTGTGGCAGTATTCATTGTACACTGGTGGCGCCACCTGTGGCAGTTTTCTTCCTATGCTGTATACTGAACAATGTTTGTCGCTGTCGCCACAAAGATCCCTTCAACTTATTCATCTTGTTTGTCTTCATTATATATACATTTATATATATATATATATATATATATATATATATATATGTATATGTACATATATATACTATCGATATGACATACCCATTATATATACATATATGTATATATATATGTATATATATATATAATGTGTATTTCATTTATAACAAATCTCCATGCAACAAACCACGACTAGATGAAATTATTGCAATTGTTGTTGGTCTTTAGAATCCTGTAAATCCCATAGAACATGTCTTTGTCTCTGGCTCGCCGACTGGTCACCAGAGGGCAAGGAGGCAAGGAGGCAAGGAGGCACCCCCTCCCTTCCTCCTAACCCATGGCGACTGGACATGAGTGCACTGCTAGAAATCGGACTGGAGAGAGCCGGTGATGCTTCGGTGACTTGTCATTATTGTTGTAAAGAACTCCCCGCTTCTAACACCGCCCCCTCCGAAGTTTACTCTTCAACCAAAAAGCGGACTGATGTATCGGTGCTGTTTTCTAATGCTGCAGTCATGCAGCCTGTAACTTATAGGTTACGAACCACCCATCAAGTCAAGCCAAGTACTATCACAAGTCGGTACCTGTTCTAATATGACCTCCGTCCTGATATGACCTTAGATGTTGCTAGGACGTAAAACAACAACAAACAAACAAATCTAATATGACCATATATGTTGGTAGGACATAAAACCCAGAACAAACAAACACACCTGGGAGGAAGGTCCCTGCTTCAGTGAGGCATACACAAATTAGGCCGTGCGCTGAGGCAGCATCCCAAATAATAGTAGAAAACATGCAAAATAATAGAAGAATCCAGGTCCATGTGAATTGTACCAAAAGCATGCTTGTATTATTTTGTGCTAGAGTCAAAATCTGAAAATTTACACATCGACACCATGCATTTACCCAAGCTATTTTTCAACTATTTTCTTATAAGACATAATCGTGTTTCCTTAATTGTAATCAATGAAATCTTGTTTGAAAATGTTGTGTATGTCAAAATTATGTTCTGAGTGTGTGTGATTTCCATGTTACATGAGTGATAACATATAAGATCAAACTTGAAAGACCGGGCGCGGTGTCCTAATTGGTAGAGCGTGGGCCTCGCGTGCAGAAGGTCGATTCCCGGTCGAGTCAAACCAATGACTTTAAGATTGATACTTGTCACTTCCTAGCCTTATTAGGATAGGGCAGGGACTGGCTAGTTCAGTGTCAGGATAATGTGACTGTGTGGGATATCGGGTCATGGTCGTGCCCCCAGCTCTGCCAATTTCGATTTCCACCGCTGTGTATAACTTACAGTGTCATCAAAGGCCGGTTGCTCTCATACCATGTCTATGTGGTGTGGGAGGTTAAAAATCCCTTGGGTCGGTAAAAGTGTAGGCTCGGGCTTTCTATCGACCAGCAGTGGAATGGGGAAGACCACTCCACTGACGAAAAAAAGAAAAATGACAACAAAAATGAGAGACAAATAAGTGTTCACACTTCCTGTCTACCATTCACTATATCGCTATATGGTGCTGGTGGCCAGATTTCCCAGTGGGGCAGCACTATAAAGTCGCCTTGAGTGCACAGTCACAACTCAGTGCCTGTCCTGATATCACCTTAGATGTTGCCAGGACGTAAGACTTTAACAAACAAGCATCGGAAAGTGAAATAGCTTCTTTTTTTCCCAACTCTGACGTGTAAACTTTCATAAGAACATGGATTCTTCTATTATTTGGAATTTTTTTTGCTATTATCTGGAAGGTTTTCACTCTGCGCTTCCATGTCACACTTGAGTGCCCAGTTTCAGAGAATGCCCACCTACCTAACCACCCACCCACCTACCTAGACACTTCGTCATTAGCTGCGTGACTTCAAAACGAGGCTGCATTCATGTAACAATGCTGTCAGTCTGCTCTACATTTTCAGTGGGGCTAATTGCAAGCACCATTTTGTGGGCATGGAGGTGGACACATTATTCTTGGCTGCTTTAGCACATCACAAGGTGAAACAAAAGCAACTCTTAACACATTTCTTTTTCTTTTTTTTCAATTCCAGTTGAATAATATTTTTTTTTCAGCACCGAGGCGCTGGTCTTCCGGCCATAACAATTATGGTGCATATGAATTATTTACCGATGAGATGATGAAATGGTATGAACAATATAGACAATAGCATGTTGAAATCAGGCATCACAAATATTATGGGGATCTTATTTTGTACATGTAAATGACCTTTATATCATAAGAAACATACTATTCTTTTTTTTTAAATTAAAAAACTAGCAAGAACACCCACCCACACATATATAGTTAATATAATCTAGGTTGAACGTGTTACTTTAATCCGGAAATGTACAACATAGGCCTACTATTTTTGTTTAAACCCACAAACAAGCATATATATATATAGTTAATATAATCTAGGTTGATATTAGATAAAGGATTCACCCTTTACTCGCAGTACATGGGTGAATACCAACCCTATATAAAAGCTGTCGAAAAAGCGGGGAAATGAAATGAGAGCCTAAATCCACAATTTAAAAAGGAATACTTATTCTTTATACATGTCTTAATATTTCCCCTCTACCTTTGAGTTGAAAAATATAATAAAACATCTAGTTTAATAGAATTTGAAAGTGAAATCGACGGCGTTCTCTGGCCGCCATCTTGTCTTTTTGCATTCTCTCCCATTTCACCAACTCTATACTGTGGCGATATAAGTACCCATTTGATACTGGGGGTAGGCATTCTACTTCCTGTTCCATACTAAAGCTATTTTCGCCCGTATTTATACTACCTTGTCGTTCACCTGTGTACTACAAGTACAGGGTGAATCTGTTATCTAGGTTGATATGCTACTTTAATCCGTAAAACATGCAAATTAGGCCTACCATGAGTATATATGCAGGTCATCGTTACTCGACCTTGACTATTACTAAGTGCGCGTATATATATATATATATGTATATATATATATATATAAATATATATATATACATATATATATACATACATATATAATACTACAAATAGGCGCGCACTATATATACACACATGTGCCGCCACTCACACGCACACGCACACATATATATATAATACTACATGTAGGCACACACTATATATATACAGTAAACCCTCTCTAACCGATCACCTCCACAGATGGACCACTCCCCTATATCGATCGCTTTATTTGGATCCCAACAATACCATTGTAAAGATATTCTAACTCCCTAAACCGACCACCTCCCTAAATGGACCACTTAAAGTCGGTACCATGGTCGGTCCATTTAGAGAGGTTTTACTGTATATCTATATATACAGCAAAACCTCTCTATACCAGCCCCTCTACAGATCGACCACTCCCCTATATCGATCGCTTTATTTGGGTCCCAAAAATACCATTGTAAGGATATTCTAAACTCTCTCTCGCTCTCTCTCTCTCTCTCTCTCTATATATATATATATATATATATATAATATATCTGCGTGTGACCTGTTCGCTCATCACCCACTACTGCGCATTAACCAAGTCCGCCCAGCGGGAGGAAAAAAATGTCACTTATTTTATAAGTAAGCATTTTCTTTTTGCTTTGCTTTTTTGTTATGTCTCGACTCCTCTCATTCGACGTTGCTAGGAATTATGTACAGTACAAGCTGATCGAAATCCTGGGATGAGGTGGGGGCACTATGTTCTGAAAGGGTTCATGACTGGTAAGCAAGGCATGATTATAGCCGATTATGACATGAGCGTGTGTGCTATATGACCTGTATGGAATGAAGATTAACGCATGATATTGTCATGCTGTTTTATTAGTAATGATCATTGAAGATATTTTGAGATTCTTAGAGGGGGGCGACACCCCGTGAACTGTACTTATATATACTTCGTTGCCTCCTCTTGCTTACAGTTACATGTATACACACACAGATATATACATGTATATCGGAAGCGGATTAGTTTGTTACATAAGACATTTTGAGCGAACGGAATATTAATGTAATGTTACAACTTGTAAGGGAAGGTAATCCCTGGGATTGAACTGTCATCCTTTTTCTCCAAACATGCACCTATGCTTTGGGCAGAAGATGCACTACCCATTCGGTCATCTCACCCGGATTATATATATATTTAACCTTTCGGCTATTCCACCCCCGCTTAAGGCGAGCCTACGTGTTAATATATAATTGTTTCCATGTGAATTTCTGGGCCTGCCGCCGAGCCGCTGTCGCCTCTCGTCCCGCCGCCGGTTGACCGCCTTCACACTAACTTAACCCGGGCTAGTAAGGTGACTACTATATCCCCGGAGGTGGGAAGTTTGACTCCATACAGTCCATGGGGTGGAAGGCCCTTAATTAAATATGTTTATAGAACAATCGAATACCAATATCAGGTTGACCATAGCGGTTAATAATATAAGACTGGAGAATAGTAAAGAATGCAAGGAACGTTCCAATTACTTCTTAAGAGCTTGCGGCTTTATTCTTACCCTAACTACCAATGTAAGAGTTCTTTCAAAGATGAATTTCACTGAATAACCACTAAGTACAATAAGTATATCCCCTCCCGTATTTGTTAAGTTAAATCAGTTTGGAATTTTGACAATAAAAGCCTAAATCTCGTCTAAAACATCAGAGCGTGCAGAAACACGTCTGATGGGTCGGAGCCCGAGCGCTCGACCTTCCATCGTTGCTAGGAAAGTCACAATTGACATATCCTAGCAATGCATTACAGCTGGGAACCCGGCCCCACAAATGGTGGCAAATGCGAGCCTGGTGAGTAGCCCGCATTTCAGAATGCGAGCTAATCAGCCCAGCCTGCATTTCCACCAGTTGTGTAGTCACATATATGAGTCACTTCTCCTGAAAACTGACCAGAAGTGTCACATGGAGAGTTAAAATCTAATATTTGAATTTTTAACAATTTTGGGTTGCAAATGAAAGCTGAAAATCTCCCCTTTACATCTATCTAAAATATAAATTGATGAGATAAAAAAATAAAGGTGTAGTCCATGATTAAGCTATGTCATATGGCAGTATAACATGTGTTGCTCAGATGTAACACATGCTTAGGACACCACACAGTCTGCTTAATAAAAATCTAAGCAGAATTAAATAATTTCATACTGAGAAGCATATTAATCATGGCATAATATACAGAAATATGTAGTGCTTATATTGATGTTTTTTAAAGTCATTCCTAGCCATGCTTTATTCACTGAATAATTAGTGTACAATATTTGTGTGGTATCCAAAAACCACTGGTTACATCTGTGACAGAAATTTGTAATGTTATTTCTGAACACATAAAATATTTCTTTTTTAAATTTAAGCATGCATACATGTTAATAAATACGTCCTTTTGATCTGGGAACTGTTTTGTTTGATATATCACTGCAATACAAGATGTTAGTAAGGATCCAACCATGTCCCATGTCATGTTACAAATGGCTGACTGTAAAATGGTGTTTTTTTTGTACAAAAACACTTCTTTATACCCCTGTCACACTACGACGTGACGAGCCAACGTGAGCCTAACGTGATCATTTTTCGTCATGACGTTGGGTTACATCATGATGACGTCAAAATGACGTTAGAATGACGTCGAGCTACGTCACATTACGTCGTGTTACGTCGAGTTACGTCAAGGTTTTGGACATGTTCAAAACTTTGGACGTAGGTCGAACGTAAGGGTTTACGTTCGCCGTACGTTCTGTTCACGTTCAGTGAACGTTAATGACGTTAAACGGACGTTATTTCAACGCTGCTCACTACGTTCAACTACGTTCCACTACGTTCCACTACGTTCCACTACGTTCCACTACGTTGACCCACATTAAACCAAGTGCAAAAGCCTACGAGGCTTAATGGGAACGTCAGGAGAACGTCAGGAAAACGTCAGGATAACGTCAGGAGAACGTCAGGAGAACGTGCATTCAACGTACGTTCAACGTCTCATTACATAGCTAACGTCATGTAACGTTCTTCTGGCGATGGAATAACGTTCATAACGTTCCGTGAGCATAGTGACGTTGTCCTCTCTCGTGACTGACGGTATCACTACGCTTTACCAACGTTACGTTCTCGTCCACTACGCTGCATCCACGTTCAACTTGTGCCCAAATTTGCATACTACGCCGAGAAGTTCAACGTTCTTCACGTTCTCCCTACGTTGATGTCGTTACGTCGTAGTGTGACAGCCCCATAACTAAAAACACCAAAGTTGCACGCGGTTTCTTTATTTCCCTTATTTCTTACATCAAATCTGAACATGAATCTGAAAAGTATAAGGAAAAAGATAAGTAGGACGTTTTTTTATTGATGTTTTAAAATCCCATCTCAGGAGAGTGACCCATGTATATATATGTGATATATAATTAATTATATGAGTTTAAAATGGGCGGAGTAATCTTTATATTATATTATTATTCACCATTCTACTTATTTGTGCAATTCTGGACCGATCTGCCATTTACTGCGGGCCTGTTCGGGTCCAGGATAGTTTGGCGCCATCCTATGCCTGGTCATATGCCAGTCGGTCGGCGCGTGTGTCACATGAGCTCAAGTTCAAAACTTTTTACGAGGTAGGGCTATTTATTGGTCGGCAAAGTGCCTCGGTTAAATAAACTAGGCTTCCCACCACTCCTCGTTCTGTTGTTCCTTACTAGGGCGTAGCCCACCTTTTATATATATATATATATATATATATATATATATATATATGTGTGTGTGTGTTTATGTGTATCCCTATGTGCATTATATGTACAGTAAAGCCGCTCTATACCGACCCCTCCACAGATCGACCACTCCCCTATATCAATCGCTTTATTTGGGTCCCAACAATACAATTGCAAGGATATTTTAACTATCTAAACCGACCACCTCCCTAAATGGACCACTTAAAGTCGGTCCCATGGTCGGTCAATTTAGAAAGGTTTTACTGTATATATATATATATATATATATATATACATAATGCTTGTTTGTTGTTGTTTTTGGTCCTGACAACATCTAAGAACATACCAGGATCAGGACCGACTTGTGACAGTGCACACTCATAGACTTAATAATGCTGCCCCAATGGGAGACCAGGCCACCGGCACCATGACCTGATATCCCACACAGTCACATTATCCTCATAAAGTGCTAACCAGTGCTTGTCCTATCCTATTAATGCCGAGGACCAGGCTAGGCAGCGACAAGTCTTGATTTTATGAGTCATTGGTTTGAGTCGACTTGGATTCGTACTCCTGATCTTTGGCACGGGGAGCCTGAGCTCTACCAATTCGGCCATTGCGTCCGGTATATATATTTGTACACGCACAGAGTAAAACCTCTCTAAAGGACCACCTCCACAGATCGCCCACTCCGCTACATGTACAAATACCGAAAATTGGCCATTCACAATCCCATATTACATTTCTATTAAATCCTTTTTGTTTTTCACAAAAAACACATACAACCTATAGTAAGTGTGCGACACCGACAACCTATGATATGCGACACCGACAACTTCTGAGGAGGGGCCCAGACATTGGAGGATCAGCAGAAGGACAAAGAATGAATATATAATCGGCCAATTTTCGGTGTTCAAGCACAAATACATGTATTTTGAGGAAAAAAGGAAAATAAATACCGTTAAGACAATTATTTGTCTGGCCCTTGCACCAATTGGCATATTTTCATGAGACTGACTCATATATATATGACTCTGTTTTCACTGATTTTCCCATTGACTATCCTGACTGTTCTGTTGATACGCCTAAACTAACCGATACTGACATGCCTGATTCGTTCCCCTTTGATAATGATCACCATATTGCTGTTAAATCTGATGTTTCAGCTGGGGTTCAGGCAGTTGGTCTGGGAGAGGTTAGGGAAAGCCAGATGCAGGAGGGAGCATTGGGTGCTGGATTGCGCTGGTTGCAACCAGCGGATTCCAGTCGGGACGATCGCTTGTTTGTAGAGCAAGGCGATCTTGGTAGCCTACTAGTTCGCATTAGGGAACAGGAGGGGGAGCCTCCCGTGACGATTAAGGTCACCATCGAGTGTGTCGGGGGTTCCTGCGAATGTGTCTATAAGATTGCCGGTGTCGCTACTCAGCTTAGACCTTGTAGAATCTTTGCTGAGCTCTTTTTGTGGGGCGACACCGACACCAATTGGTTGTATATCATGATCGGAGTTACGTTCGGTTTCCGGGTGGTTAATCCCGCTTGTGCTGCTAGCTACGTTCCAACTAAGACTCACAGGAAGTCAGCCTGGGAGAGTGACATCATTGACAGGAAGTTTCGAGAGGAGGAAAGAGATGGTTTCATCTCCGTCATCAGTGTTCCCGCATCATGTACTCATGATGCATTTGTCGTCCCCAAGGACGACGGCGGCGGGCGGGTGGTCATCGATTGTAGTATTCCTCCCAAGGCTTCTGTCAATAATTTCACTGATCAACTATGCCAAAAGTTTTCATACAAAAGTCTGGATGACATTACAGACATGTTGGAACAGGGTGACGCTCTTGGAACCATCGATATTAAGGACGCATATAGGGCTGTCTCAATGCACCCCGAGGACCGGCAACGCCAGGGTCTCCGATACAAGAGACCTGGTGATCGAGACTTTACTTACTTTCTTGATAACCGACTCAGCATGGGCCTTTCATCAAGCACTTATATTTTCTCCAAAATTTCAGATTTTGTCGTTAGATGCTGTGTTCGGGAGGGACTCAATTGAGTAGTTAACTACTTAGACAAATTTTGTGTCGTGGGTGGCACTAGGCTCGAGGTCGAGGGGGCCCAGATGAAACTAATAGCGATCCTTAGAAGGATCGTTTTTTTTTGTGAGTTTCAAGAAGGTAAGTAAATCTGACACCAGGGTCCGGTTCCTCGGGATTGATGTAGATTCCTTGAGTCTAGAGCTCAGTCTACCCCAAGACAAGCTAGCAAAGACAATAGAAGTCCTGCATAGGCTCCGTGGACGTAGGAAAGCTTCCAAAAAAGAACTGGAACAGGTGGGGGGGCCTCCTTGCCCACTGCTCTAAGGTCATTAGAGGCGAGAGAACATTCACTAGATGTATCTATGACTTAATGGCCAAGCTGAGACAACCTTACCATAGAGCCCGATTAAACAAGGGAATAAGGGAGGACATAGATTGGTGGTTAAACTTTGCTAGTCTATTTAACGGCAAGGCCAGGATCTTGGGGAAGTTCGCTCCAGTGATATCAACTTATAGCGATGCCTCTAACTGGGGGTTCGGGGCCCTCCATGGCCACGACTGGTTAGTTGGCTCTTTCAACGACGGAGCCAGCAGACTTCTCGGGGCCTAGGCCGGCCACCACCACCTAATCCCTCCTTTGGACGTTGGTTCGTCACACATCAACATTCAGGAAATGTGGGCGGTCTATGCGGCCTGCCTTCGTTGGGGTGCTGGCTGGGCCAACAGCACCGTCATGATCGTGACCGATAGTGCTGTGGTTCAGGCTGCGCTGAACACGGGCAGGTCCAGATGTAAGGGGATCATGTTTTTCCTCCGCAGATTATTCTGGCTGGCAGTTGAAAATAATTTCGTGTTTAGCTCTGTTTATATACGTAGTAGCTTAAACGTGATTTGTGACTCTCTAAGTAGGTTAAATGATGAGGATAGCGCTGACAGGATTAGGGCTGTGGACGTCACTGGTTCGCTCTGCTGTAGCCAGGTCTTTGATGCCTCGTTTGTCTCTTTTAGGGAGAGCGGCGCTAAAGAGCGAGCAGCAGGAATACCAGCGCCAGTTTTACGCCAAGAACTCGGCCATCGCAAGGGGGGTGCAAATTCGAAAATATTTAGAATATGCTGACTTGTTTAATTCCTCGAGGGCACCTATCCCTTGCTCCGGTGAGCAGGTGGCCCTCTATGCTTCTTGGCTGGCCCATTCATTGAAACATAGATCCATCCTCAACTACTTGAGCTGCCTAAACTATTTTTTAAGGCTGAACGACGAGCCCCCTATCGACTACAAGGGTTTTGTTCTTTCGTCTACTTTGAAGGGGATCCATAGGGTCAAGGGCGATGCACCTCGCCGTGCGATCCCGCTGCTCCCGCACATGTTGCGGAAGATTTTTTCTCTCCTCACAAACAACCCTGGCCACGTATCATGGAGGGCGGCGGTTCTCTGCTCCTTCAGGGGCCTCCTGCGCAAATCGCAGGTGATTATGTCAGATTCCACTCTCCTCAGATCTGACTTCATATTCCATGACTGGGGGATGCTCCTGATGGTTCGCCGTTCTAAGACAATACAATTCAGTGAACGGGTGCTGGAGATCCCGATCGCTAGGTGTTGCGACACCAGTGTCTGCGCAGTCCACTGGACTGAGATGCATTTCAATCAGATCAGGGCGGACCCATCTGATCCTGCTTTCCGTATCCCATGTTTGGGTGGGCTCTCCTGTCCTCTTCCTTATCACATGTACCAGGAGACCCTAAAAGATTTTGCCACCAGGGCGGGTTTGACGCTTCCACCCTCTCGTCCCACTCCCTTAGGAGGGGAGGCTGCACCTTCCTGTCTATGTGCGGGACCACAATTGAAGAGCTAAAAGTCAGGGGGGATTGGGCCTTGGAGACAGTTTACAGCTACTTAAAGACCCCCCTTGGGACTCGGATAGTTAATGACTTGAGGGTGGTCGCGGCACTCTGCTCGGATGAGTCGCGGGGGGTTGGGGGGAGACGCTTGTAAAGTATGCAAAGACCGAACCCGCCGGGAACCGGCGGGGTCACGTGGGCAAGGTGTGGCCGGGGACTGAATAAACAAGTCAGTTGTTGAACGAGACTCAAGCGGTTCGGGTTGAGCCATACACTACAACGCTTAGGCATTCTCCTTTGGCCTGTTTATTGTAATGTGCCCTAGATGCTCAATAAAAGTGTCTGACCCAACACTCGTCTCTATCCTTTCCTTCTTACATAGCCCTACTTTATGGGATTTATAATTAATTATGCAGATAGGCGGAGTATCATTATTATTTATTATTTTGTATACTTTCTTTACACATATTATTGTCCAATCGTTGACCTGCCCGGTCTTTGCCCCGGTTTGCCGGCTGCGAGCGCCACCACCGGGCGTTTGCCTCACCGGGCAATCAGTCTCCCAGATAGCACACAGTCGTCGGCCCGACGGCGGGCCGACGTTGTTTTGTCCAACCTCCCGCCGTCGGGGCGACGGCGACAAACGCCGTCGCCCCGACAGCGTCGGGGCGACGGCGGCTGCCGCCGACGGCGGCAAACGCCGTCGGGCCGACGTTGTTTTGTCCAACCAAACACCGTCGACTCGACGGCGGCTGCCGCCGTCGCCCCGACGCCGTCGGGGCAACGGCGGCAAACGCCGTCGGGGCGACGGCGGCAAACGCCGTCGGGCCGACGTTGTTTTGTCCAACCAAACACCGTCGACTCGACGGCGGCTGCCGCCGTCGACCCGACGAGCCGAGAAGACACAGTCACTGTAGTGTCAGTACGTACAGCCTACAGGTGCAAAAATATTAGTTTTATTCAAAATTAATAGAAATCGAGAACCCATACCGTATTGACACTATAGTGACAGTGTCTAATCGGAAAAAACCAAGATGGCGGTTCTTCGTCAAAATACCGTACAGGGTAATTCAAATCGTATTAACACGAATAATTCCATTAATACTTAGTAATAAATTACAAAACTTTTACAAAATAATCTAAACATATTAATAAACAAACCTGTTAAATAATTCCTTAAAATTCCTGGTATTTCTGGAGTTATTGGTAGAAAAAGAACGCTGCTCAACGATCTCACGTGTTCCGGTGGCGATTCGAAGTAAACAAACTGTATCGGATAATTCAAATCGTATTAACACGAATAATTCCATTAATACTTCGTAATAAATTACAAAACTTTTACAAAATAATCTAAACATATTAATAAACATACCTGTTAAATAATTCCTTAAAATTCCTGGTATTTCTGGAGTTATTGGGAGAAAAAGAACACTGATCAACGATCGCACGTGTTCTGCTGGCGACTCGAGCTGAAATCCAAATTTAAAGAACTGCGCACGCGCGGCCCACCACCGTCGGCTCGACGGTGGCTCGACGGTGGACCAGACGTGGAAAATGAATGCAAACCTGCGGCGGCCCACCACCGTCGAGCCGACGATGGCCCGACAGTGAATCAAAAGTGGAAAGGGATTGAACCCTAACGTCGGAACACCACCGGCGGCCCGACGGTGGCCCGACGGTGGCTCAAAAGTGGAAAAGGTTTAAAACCTAAGGTCGGGACACCACCGTCGGGGCGACGGTGGCCCGACGGTGTACCAGACGTGGAAAATGAATGCAAACCTGCGGCGGCCCACCACCGTCGAGCCGACGATGGCCCGACGGTGAATCAAAAGTGGAAAGGGATTGAACCCTAACGTCGGAACACCGCCGTCGGGCCGACGAAGGCCCGACGGTGACTCAAAAGTGGAAAGGGATTGAACCCTAACGTCGGAACAACACCGGCGGCCCGACGGTGGCCCGACGGTGGCTCAAAAGTGGAAAGGGATTGAACCCTAACGTCGGAAATCAACCGGCGGGCGGCCCGACGGCGGCCCAACGGTGGCTCAAAAGTGGAAAGGGATTGATTCCCAACGTCGGAAATCCACCGGTGGCCGACGGCGGCCCGACGGTGGAAAGTCGATCGCGACGGTGCGACCAATAGCCGACGTCGGCCCGACGGCTGTGTGCTGTCTGGGCTCCTGCCTGATTTCAAACTTTTACCGGTATGCCTGTTTATTGTGCTATGCCCTAGACGCTCAATAAAAGTGTCCGACCCAACACTCGTCTCTATCCTTTCCTTCTAACATAGCCCTACTTTATATATATATATATATATATATATATATATATATATATATATATATATATATATACAGTAAAACCTCTCTATACTGTGATGTATGTACTAGGCCGCGACACACCCGAAACCGAAACCAGGAACGGGCTGAGCAGCGCCGACTGCGAGGTACCGTAATAAAGGCATTATGAAACTAGACGTCGTTGTGTAGAGTCGGTTCATGATCACAGCATTACATATCCCGACCCCTCCACATATCGACTACTCCCCTATATCGATCGCTTTATTTGGGTCCCAACAATACCATTGTAGGGATATTCTAACTCTCTAAACCGACCAAATGGACCACTCAAAGACGGTCCCATGGTCGGTCGATTTAGAGAGGTTTTACTGTGTGTGTGCTTTTATATATATATATATATATATATATATATATATATATATACATATATACATATATATATACAGAGGGAGAGAGAGACAAACTGCGTGTATATATATATATGACAGAAGTTACTGTCACCTTTCTCTCCTGCTTCCGACAAGGATGGTCGACTATCTAGAGTAGGTCGCCGTACTCTCGCTTCCAGACAGTTGTAGTAAACAGTATTGCAGTCAATCAGGTTATGTTGCCAAGTCTTCCTAACCTTGATATTGATCGTATATTTGCTGACATGTTTTGCCTGTTGGCATTTGCAATGAATGCTAGCTGTAAGCTTATTTCTAGAGACACTGGTTATTAAGTATAATTTATGTCTCGCTCTATATATTTGTCACCAACTTTCACCCTTCCATTGTAGTTTCTTCTAAATATTACTTTTCCATAAATCTTTTCTGTGGAGTTTGCTCAGTCACCCACTACCCGAGATAAAGGATTCACCCCATACTTGCAGTACACGGGTGAATACCAACCCTATATAAAAGCTGTTGACAAAGTGCGGAAATGAAATGAGAGCCTAAGTTCACAATCTAAGAAGCAACACTTATTCTTTATATATATCGTCATATTTCCCTGCTACCTTTGAGTTGGAAAATATAATAAAACATATAGTTTAATATAATTTAAAGGTGAAATTGATGGCGTTCTATCACTGCATTATCTTTTTGCATTCTCTCCCATTTCACCAACTCTGTTCCAATATAAGTACGCATTTGATACTGGAGCCAGGCATTCTACTTCCTGTTCCATACTAAAGCTATTTTTGCCAGTATTTAGACTATATCGTCGTTCACCCATGTACAGGGTCAATCTGTTATATACATATGTAGTGGTCTGCACTGACCTCTCAGACAAGGAGCCGCATAGACAGGTAGGCGTGGGTAGTGTGTTGATATCAGGGAGCCTAGGTGGTGTAATGGTTAGCACACTGGCCTGGAATGCAAAGAGATGTGGGTTCGATTCGTGCTCTAGGTACAATATTTCCCATTTTCATCACACCCACGACAATAACATTGTTCTTGCCACTGTCGTCAGAGGGCAGGTTGGTGGTGGAAATAGTCTATAAACCACTATGCAAATAAAGTATAGACAAACCAGAGACAATTTAGATTGGAATGGCTTAGGTTTGCGCCGATCCCGCACCACACAATTGGCGCCACAGTCGCGCGTCCCGTAGTGGGGTGGGCGCGCGACTTCGAATATATATAATAAATACAATTAATCGTACAATAACCAATATGCAATAAGTAACAATGAGAATTGCCCGTTCCTTTATATTATTATAATACATTATAATACACATAATATCTTTTCCACCAAGCATGTTGTACAGTGAGCTACTTACTACCTATAACATTAGTTCTACTACTGTCGTCAGAGGATGTGTTTGTGGGGGAAATTGTCCATATGCATGCCATGGCCTGTTTTCTGCCATCCTCAATAAACAAGCACATTGATTATTTTCGCCTCTTTCCAGTGTTTCTATTCAGTTGAAAAGATTATCACTGTCTAAACATAATAGAATTGGTTTATTAAATCGTTTTCGGCTTTGCATTTGCAGTCATGGAAAATATATTTAATAGATTTTGTGTATATTATATAGTTTGTATATATTATATATATTATATACATTAGACAGTAAAACCTCTGTAACCCTCCACCTCCTCAGATCGAACACTCCCCTATTTCGATCGCTTTATTTGGGTCCCAAACGATCGCCCATACAATACCATTGTAATGATAAAAAAAAACTCCCTAAACCTACTACCTCCCTAAATAAAACATTTTAAGTCGGTCCAATGGACAGTCGATTTAGAGAGGTTTTCTGCATATATTATTATATATTTAATATTATATATAGGAAGCGGAAGCAAAGTTATATATTCGATACACACTACACCAAGGTAGATGTACGAAGAAAGCAACCGCCCCATATCTCATTTGTTTGGTGTGCTTGGTTTATTTGTATGAGGTTTTATGTCCCAGCAACATCAACGGAGCCGTCCTGATATGACCTTAGATATTGCCAGGATGTAAAACTCCCAAGAAAGAAACAAACAAACATCAAAGGTGATATCAGGAGTGATAGTAACTGGCGACAAGCGTGCACTAATGGCGACTTTATAGTGTTGCCCCACTGGGAGACCAGGCCGCCAGCAACATGAGCTGATATCCCGCTCAGTTGCATTATCCTGATACTGAGCAATCCAGTCCTTACCCTATCTAGTAATGCCAAACGCCAAACTAAGCGGTGACAAGTATTAGTTGTGTAGGTCATTTGTAAGTCGTTGGCCTTGATCCCGATATCGGGCAACAACTGCTTAAAGTTGCAGTCTGGTTTTGGGTTTCTGCCATTTTTCCTAGATAAATGTAAAGAAATTGATTGCTATAATCTACTTTTATTTTAAATGGCTAACTTTTGAGATATTTGAAGTGCAAACATGTTGTTAAATTAGTTTGGGCAAGCATGCCAAAACTCTTACACCATAGGCTTCAGCAGTAAGAGGTTCTATTAAATTGCCTCAGTATTCCCTTCAATTTGGCAAAAAAGGTTAATAAGTGCACAAATATCAATTCTAGATAATTGTTTTGGTTTCTGAAAATTTGATGCTTCATCAGACTATGCAGCTTTAGTATGTGAGCATATATAAGCTAACATGAGTTCTTCTTTCCCAATGACTTATAAAATTGATAATTGTCGCTTCCTAACCTGGCGCTCAGCATTAATAGGAGAGGGAAAGGACTGGTTAGCTCAGTGTCAGAATAATGTGACTGAGTGGGACACCGGATCATGGTGCCGCCAG
Source organism: Branchipolynoe longqiensis (assembly GCA_030323885.1). Taxonomy (NCBI): domain Eukaryota; kingdom Metazoa; phylum Annelida; class Polychaeta; order Phyllodocida; family Polynoidae; genus Branchipolynoe; species Branchipolynoe longqiensis. The sequence continues at coordinate 53,181,634 of CM059197.1, forward strand.
CCTAATTTCCCAGTGGGGCAGCACTGTAAAATCGCCATGGGTGCGCACTGTCACAAATCGGTACCCATCCTGATATAACCTTAGATGTTGCTAGGACGTAAAGCTCCAACAACCAACCAACTTAATAAGTGCATCAGTATCTAAGCTAGATAAGTAGAATCAATTATAGATAATTGTTATGGTTTTGAAAATGTAATGCTTCATCTGACTATACAGATTTAGTAGGCTAATGGTCGCATATATAAAGCTAAATGGCCAGTCACACCTTACCGGACTGGGGAACCGGACGAGAACCGGACACTATCCGGTACTGTACAGCGAAGACCGGTACATGTCCGGTACCAATCCAGCGGTGTCTGGTGGTGTCCAGCAGTGTCCGGTACAAGTTTTGAACATGCACAAAACTTTTACCGGACACTGTCGGACTGACATGTCCGGTTGGTGTCAGGTACCCATCTGGTACCCATCCGTACATGTCTGTTACCCATCCATTGGTGTCCGGTTTGTCCCCTTTGTCCGGTACCCATCCATTACGTGTCTGGTTCTCGTCTGGTACATGTACGGTACATGTACGGTACTTGTCCGGTCGCCTGGCGGTAATTGACCCAATTCCGCTCCATTTCGATACATTTTGTGTACCGGAGAGCACCGGACTAAAAAATTCTTTGTCCGGTGGTCTCCGGTACTCAGTCCGGTACAGTATGACAGGCGCTTAACGTGAGTGCTTTTCTCCCCCAGCTGGCACTGACCCTGAGTGGGTGCCATACAGCAGTGCGGGATGTGGCTGTCTGCCGGGCAGCAAATGCTGGTGTGACATCAGCACCGGCTTCACTCGTTGCGGCTGTCAGCAGGGCTACATCAAAGACGAGTTCACCTGTGTCCGTAAGCAGTGATAGAAATAACCACATTTTTCACTTGTCCACCGGACAAGTCTGGTTTGATTTTCACTTGTCCGTCTGAATTGTAACTTGTCCCAGACAAGTAAACAAGCTCTTATTTCAAACGTGACTTAACATTTGTGCTGGTTCATGGAGTGTCAGCCTGTACTCCTACATATACATACCAGCACAAGTCTCACATGTTTTTGTTGCGTGTCTTTTTTTAAATATAAACGTATGACCACCCAGATTTATCAAATTTACATATAACTAAATTATGCAACCATAAAATACTTTAAATCCTATTTTGCTGTAGTTATATTGATCATCTAACAACAACCCAAAAGTTTTGGATTAAGCCCCCATTTGTTCTGCCCCGAGCGCATTCATTTATGTAACCTGCATTTGTATGATCTTCGCATGTGCAAAAAAAAATGGTTAGGATGATCTGAGGTGATTAATCGATTACGACCTATGTGGTGGGAGGTGGTTGATGCAAATACAAAGAACATCACGATCCACAGAGCCGTGCATACACCTCTCCGTCTGCCCCGCGAACAACTTCCACTGCCGACCCATCTTCGAAGGCATCAGCTACGAGTGCCAGTGCTTCCTGAACGATGGTCTGTGTAACGTGAAGCGTGTCACCGACTGTCCGCCAGATGCCTGCAGGAATGGTGGCACCTGCTTCGAAGGGAAGAACCAGTATGCATGCGTGTGCCCACCAGGCTTCGGCGGCCGGCACTGCGAGGTCAACGAGAACGAGTGCAGCACTGCTAATATGTGCCCCCCGAATAAAGTTTGCCATGATGAGGTGAGTAAAAGAGGCTTTGAGTAGACCTAACTGTCGAATATGTGCCCCCCGAATAAAGTTTGCCATGATGATGTGAGTGGAAGAGGCTTTGACTTTGAGTAAAGGTCGAATATGTGTCCCCTGAATAAAGATTGCCACAATGATGTAAGTAGAAGAGGGTTTGAGTAAGTGTCAAATATGTGTCCCCTGAATAAAGAGTGCCACGATGACGAAAGTAGAAGAGACTTTGAATAGGCCAAACTGTTGAATGTGTGTCCCCCAAATAAAGTTTTCCATGATGCAGTGGATGGAAGAGGCTTTGAGTAGGCCTAACTGTCGAATATGTGTCCCCCCAAATAAAGTTTACCGCGATGCCATGAGTGGAAGAGACTTTGAGTAACTGGAATATGTGTCCCTGAATAAAAAGTGCTGCGATGCTGTGAGTAAAAGAGGCTTTGAGGAGTTGAGGAATATGTGTACCCCCAAAAATGTTTGTTGCGATGACATGAGTGGAAGAGGCTTTGAGTAACTGTCGCATGTATAGCTAAATGGTCCATGGAAAGCCTATGGAGTGCCCCGATGCTGTGAGTAGAGCAGGCTTTGAGTAGGCCTAACTGTCAAATATGTGTCCCCCCCCCCCAAATAAAGTTTGCCTCAATGACGTAAGTGGAAAAGGCTTTGAGTAGCTATCGGATTTATAGCAACATGCTTTCTCAACCAAAGCATTGACCTACAATTTATCCTACATATGCAACTTAAATACTGATTATTGAAATGGGAAAGGTGACATTTGACATACCTCCCTTCTCCGTTTAGATCAATTCCTACAGATGCGTGGACCGTCAAGGACCTGAGTTACCAGCGAACCCAACAACGCCTTACTTCCGGTCTGTCCAGCCCCTGCACACCACTCCCAGAGTGAGGCCGACAACCAAGCCAGCCCCGCAGCTAACGACGATCCCCTTCTTCGCCGCCAACACCTACCCGCCAAAAACCGGCTTCACAAAGCTCCCCATGACAAACCCACAGCCGCCCAAGCCAGCCCTTACCACATCCACTCCACCTGCTGTCACTGAGGGTGGTAAGTCAATATTTTTAATATTCCATTTGTGTTGTTGTTTTTCACGCAATCCAGAATATTGTGACATTAGAGTTGCATAGTCCGATGGTTTTGGGTTTCGGCCATTTTTCTGCGATAAATATATTAAATTGATAGTTCTTAAGGTTGCATTCCTTACACGCGTAATGCGTAATGCGCTATGCGTCATGCGTTATGCGGTATACGAATGCCATCATTCCTTACACACGTTATGCGTAATGCGTTATGCGGCACACGACTGGCTATATTTAAAAAATAAAAATAAACAATTATTCTCCATACTGCTCTGTATATAACCAAATATTGCATTTATATCTAAGTAACTTTTTGTACGTCACATGGGGGTTCCTACCTTTATTATAACCAAATTATAGATAAGTATTCATATTTTTGTGGCGCTGGTAGCATTTTTACCAACCCGAACCCCCACCACCACTACCATATGTTTCCACTCAGGAGCCCTGAAGACTGCTTCCTAACAGGTCCGCCACGGCTGTCCGTAATTATCAGTCGCCTCCTCCAACCTTATATCAATGGACAAATGCGACTCATGATTTTCTATTCGCACCACCTTTACGCATTACGCATTATGCACCGATCGCTACATGGAGCGATCTTAATCTACCTTGCTTTTGTTTGTTGTAACGTTTATTTTAAATGGCTAACTTTGGAGATATTTGAAGTGCAAACATGCCAAATTAATGTTGGCAAGCACGCCAAAACTCTGACACCATAGGATGCAGCAACGGATTTGATTAAATTGACTCAGTATGCCCTCCTATGTAGAAACAAATGTTTAATAAGTGAATCAGTATCTAAGTTAGATATGTAGAATCAAATGTAGGTGAGTGCCTTGGTTATGAACATTAATTTTGAGGTTTCAGACTATGCAGCTTTAACCCTTTAAAGCTGCATAGTCCGATGTATCAGCGGTATAGGCCACTCAGATTGGAGCTGTACTCCTGCAAATGCTCTCCAAGCACAGATTTGCTTTTTTGGGGTCAAATTATGCAACCAAATGTGTATGGGTGGGGGAGGGCGGTGGAGTTATGTGGTCGGTACACCTGCGGTTTTGTAAATGGCTGGATGAGAGTGGAGAGAAGGGAGAGTAATGCTAGGTACACACCTACCGTTTTTCCGTACCCACCTACCATATTCGATCTAAAATTGCCCAAAAGTCTTGACGTGTGCACTCCCCTAGCACACCTACCGATTGCGATTCGCGACTTAAAACTCAATTTTAGGGCTAAAAGTGCTTCCTTACGATTGCGATTCGTGATTCGAAAAATGAATCGGCCCGTTTTCAGTTTTAAGCGGGTCGGGTCGGGTTGCGAGTTTTAGTGCGCGAGTCATAAACGGTAGGTGTGTACCTAGCATTACACTTAAGCATTTCAATTTTTTAGAGTAGTCCATAAAGAAATATATTTGATCTAATGTAAAATATTTGTTAGTACAATTTCATTGCATAATTTACTTGCAGTGATTATTCAGAAACACACATAGGGGGGGAAATATCTTTCAACAAATTAAAAAGTAAGGCACCAAAAGGGGATTGAACTACCGATCTGGAGATTACACAAACCAACACCATAATCACTACCACTACCAGGCGCGGTGGCCAAATCGGTAGAGCGCAGGCCTAGCGTGCAGGAGGTCGGGAGTTCGGTTCCTGGTCGAGTCAAACCAATGACTTATCAAATTGATACTTGTCGCTTTCTAGCCTGGCACTCAGCATTAATGCGATATAGCAAGGACTGGTGTGCTCAATGACAGGAAAATGTGACTGAGTGGGATATTGGGTCATGGTGACGGCAACCTGATTTCCCAGTGGGGCAGCACTATAAAATTGCAATGAGTGCACACTGTCACAAGTCAGTACCCATCCTGATATGACCTTAGATGTTGCCATGATGCAAAACTCCAATAACCAACCAACTGTATACATAGATTCACAACATTCAGTACCAGGTTGGATGTCACATGACTATTCTAGGTCACTCTGCCTTACCAAGTGACAAAGTTCAGTCCTAATTGTAGGATAATGAGTGTGCGAATCTCAGGTGGTAGCCATACAGGAATTCCTTTATTCTGAATCCGACCATAATAAACATACCCGATACAACATCTTCCCTCTTTCAAAGATGACTCGGATGGTCAAGATCATTAAATCATATACCACCTGTGGCACAAATTGTTCATGTTACTAGTAACGGGACGTAAAACTCCCACAATCACACAAACCCACAAAATAACCCCAAGACTAGTAACATGGGTAATTCGGGCCGTGGGAACGACACCACACTCGGCTCATCCCGGTGTCGTATTTTCAGCGCCCGGTCATTGTCAGCGGCCTGTCGTGGCTTCTGCGCATGCGCGGATTTTAAGACATATGCAAAACACCCATGCCCTCGCCGGCTACAAGCTCAGCCACGGTACCCGGCAGTGTTAGGGACCGATTAGGCCGAAATCTATTGAATGCGATCATATTTAACAGAATTACATACTCAAATAATGAAATTTAATTAAATTAACCTTAAATTACAAGCGATATTAACGTAGCAGCTAGATCAGCGTCGAATCGCCGAGTGTAAACAAAACAAATAGCAGTGATCGCCGCAACGTGCGAAAATCCGCGCATGCGCAGAAGCCACGACAGGCCGCTGACAATGACTGGGCGCTGAAAATACGACACCTGTCACCATGGACGGTTGACGCTGTGGCGCCACCTCCCGGAAACGCCAGGCCTCAAAGAGCCCTGGCAGGACTCTACGCACACCGACACATTCGCCACCTAGCGGTTCCGGTGGAACCCTGGAGAAGATTTAGCCCGATGCAAATATCAAATTTTCAAAACTAAAGCATTTATCTAGATTTGATTACAGATATTTAACTTAGATACTGATGCACCTATCAAACATGTGTCACCACATCGAAGGGAATATTGAACAGAACCTCTTACTGCAGAACTTTATGGGGGGTCACAGTTTGGGCATGCTTGCCTAAATTAATTCGGCATGTTTGTACTTCAAATATCTCAAAAGTTCGTAGTTTAAAATAAAAGTTACTTCAAACTAAAATAAAGTAGATTATAACGACCAACCTAATATATTTATCTCAGAAAATGAGGGAAACTCAAAGTTATCGGACTACGCAACTTTAACATATTTTAAAAGAATATTTACAGTTCTTCACTGATTTAATTGTAAGCCTCGCCTATGTTTGCTTAGACTCTAGATGCGCTTTTCTGTTTGCCTGTTGATACTATTTCTTGTTGTTATCTTTATCATAGCTGTAGTGGTCCAAAGTTCTCCTGGAGGCTTTCTGGGCAAATTGAGTGACAACCAGCGTCTTCTGTTGATGGTGGTGCCACCTGCGGTGATTGGACTCTGTTTGGTCCTTATCGGTGAGTCCCCCCCCCCCTCGCCCACACCCCCCCCCCCACCACACACCACACAACACCACACACACACACACACACACACACACACACGCCGTCCTGATATCACCTTGGATGTTGCCGGGACGTAAAACTCCCACAACCACACACACACATTCAAACCCACAAAATAACCCCAAAACTGCATATTATACCTAGGTTCACACAATCTGGAAAAGGCTTTGAATTTGAAGGTGTCTCTTGAAAAGGCCTTAAATTTGAAAATATCCTGAAAAGGCCTTGAAAATTGACCAAATACAAAAAAAAGAAGCGCTTAAATATTTTTGAATTTTTGGGAGGAGAGTGATATAGACCTATGTGTTTATAAGAGTTAGATAGCAGACACATGCTTAAAGTTAAATGTAATTTCACCTAATAGAAAGATGACAGTAGTTAATAATAGTACATTTGGCTGTTATCAGGGTTATAACAAACCGCCCCGGGAGCGGGACGTAGCTCAGGCGGTAGAGTGTCCACCTGTGAAGGTGTGGGTCATCCGATTGATCCTGCGCAGTTGACCCATTTCCAGCTTGAGCTATTTTCCGTTCCACACAGTGGTCCACAACTGGTTCATCAAAGGCTGTGGTATGTGCTGTCCTGTCTGTGGGAAAGTGTATATAAAAGACCCCTTGCTGCTTATCGGAAAGAGTAGCCTATGTGGTGGAAGTGGGGTTCCTTCAAAGAAATGTCAGAATGACCATATGTTTGACATCCAATAGCCGATGATATGAATGAATGTGCTCTAGAGGTGTCGTTAAATAAAACAAACTTTTTACAAACTGCCTCGTGGCTTCATTCAGGTGTCTGCACGCTAATTCACGTCACGCGCAAGAAGGGCGACCGTAAGAAGAGGAAGCTGTCCGGTGTCACGGACTCCACGTCAGTCGCCTCGCAAAGTCCCTCACTCGTCACCTTTGACAGCAACTGCTACACAAACGAAGGGTAAAGCTAAGATTCCATATACATTGTATGCAGCATGTGAATGCGAATGTGGAGGCGGCATGCCACATGCCATTTTCAATCTTTCCTGCTCCAAAGTTGTGAGGAAAGTCTATAGCCGTGTTCACACGGGCAAAATGTGAGGCGAACTAGACAAATCGAATCAGGTGAGGCGAATTAGCGGCCCGTTCACACGGGCAGTACTTGGGCCGGAAATCGAAATCTGCGCATGAGCAAGTCCAGACTAACCAGCGCCAGTTTGGGTTCGTCGACGTCGGCCGAGAGAGTGTGGGTTCGACCTACATATGTATGGATTGAATCGTATTGGTTTGGAACGGTCAAAACTTCTGCTGGGCAGTGAAACCCTAAAAATAAATGATGAAAAAAATATCTGTGCATAGATAGCAGTTTCATTAATTAAATTATATAATATGCGCTTTTGATCGACAGTGCTTAATCCGCCTCAGTTGCGTCCACATGGGCAAAATAAATCGAATCAGAGAAATTGCCTCAAGTAAACTACCTCGTGAGGTGGTTTACAGGATACGCCTCACGTGAATCGAATCAGCCCTAATCCGCCTCAGACGCCCGTTCACACGAGAAATGTGAGGCGAACTATACAAGTCGCTTTCTACGAATCGATTTACATCGCCCGTGTGAACAAGGCTAAAGTTTCTGTTTTCTCTATGTCAAATGAAGCAACATTTGCATTTGCATTCACACCGATCGATCCATGGAGCGATCCACTTGCTGCATTTGCATTTGTATTCACATTCGCATCCAGATATATGAAAGCACCCAGACATATGAAGGCACCACTGCGCATTTACATGATTTTCCTTCTTTTTTTTGTCGCATTAGCATACCGCATACTGCGTATATGGAATCTTAAGCCGTGTTCACACGGGCAAAATGTGAAGCGAATTAGACAAATCGAATCATATGATACGATTTAGTTTGAAAGTGTTTCGCGTTCACACGGGCAGTGCTTTGAATCGGTTTAAGGCGGAAGTGGATATCTGCGCATGAGCAAGTCCAGACTAACCAGCGCCATTTTGGGTTCGTCGAGGTGGGCACGAGAGAGTGTGGGTTCGACCTAGATATGTATTTACTGAATCGTATTGGTTTGGAACAGTCAAAACTTCTGCTGGGCAGTGAAACCCTAAAAATAAATCATGAAAAAAATATCTGTGCACCTCTAGCCGGTTCATAGACCAAATTATATTATATAGTGTGAGGTGCTTAATCCACCTCAAGTAAGTTGGTTGTGTTCACACGGGCGAGATGGGCCGACCTAAGCTAGTTCGCTTAATCTAAACCACCTCGCTTCGGTGGATTAGATAAAGCGAATCATATGAATCGATTAAGCCCTAATCCGCCTCACATTTTGCGTTCACACAGCAAAATGTGAGGCGAACTAGGCAAGGCGCTTTATATGAAGCGGATTAAATCGCCCGTGTGAACAGGGCTTTAGGTTAATACATTTACTTTCCATTTAGAAATCTCAGGAATCGTGTTTGTCATATCACTATGCGCAAGTTGTGACTTATCCAATCCTGGGTTTTTTTGGTAGTTAGGAGGGAAGATGCTAATTCGTATTGTAAGTTGTTTTGTTTGTTTGTGTTTGTTTGTTGTTGTTTTACGTCCTAGTAGATTAGATGAACTCATGGTCCGATGTCAGGTGTGCTACGGCTACATCCGGAAAGGCTGCGTCGTATGCATATATGCACACAGTCGACCCACAGACTCGGGAATCGGAGTCAAATTTAGATAAATATTCATCCTGAGTAAAAGTGAATGATGGCCATGTCTAAATCCGAGCAAAAACATCTTTTGGTAGGAATCAACTAATAAATACAAGTTAAGTTCTAATTGACCCAACAATATAGGCCACCAAGTCAGTGTCATCCTATATTTATGTAATAACCACTCTATGAAGCTTAAGGACCAGGCAGGATGGCCGAATGAGTTCAGCATCCGTCTCCTGTTTTGGGAGATCATGGGGTCCGAACCCTTGGGTTCGTGGGTTCGAACCCTGGTTGAGTCAAAGAAATGGCTTAGAAATTGATACTTGTCACTTCCTAGCTATGTGCTCGGCATTATTAGGATAGGGCAAGGACTGGTTGGCTCAGTGTCCGGATAATGTGTCTGAGTGGGATATCAGGTCATGGTGCTGGTGGCCTAGTCTCCCAGTGGGGCAGCACTATAAAGTCGCCATGAGTGTGCACCATCACAAGTCAGTACCCGTCCTGATATAACCTTAGATGTTGCTAGGATGTAAAACAACAACAAAACAAACAAACTATAAAGCTTAAAGGTGCATAGTCCGTTGGTTTTGAGGTTCTGTCATTTTTATGAGATAAATATATTAAATTGATTGTTATAATCTACCTTACTTCAGTTTGAAGTAACTCTTATTTTAAATGGCTAACTTTGGAGATATTTGAAGTGTAAACAGGTCAAACTAGTTTTGGTAAACACACCAAAACTCTGACACCATAGGTTTATCCAGTAACAGGTTCTATTAAATTGACCCAGTGTTCCCTTCCATGTGGCAACAGATGCTTAATAAGTCCATCAGTATCTAAGTTAGATATGCAGAATCAAATCTAGATACATGTTCTGGTTTTAAAAATGTGATGCTTCATCGGACTAGGCAGCTTTAAACTGGTTTGCTGGAATAAACTAAAATTGTTATATGCGCCACCTATGAACAAACTGGGAACTCCTGGAACATGTCATGCACCACCTGTGGTAGAAGTGAGCATTAGTACGAAGTTCAGGACCCAATTTTATTTTCATAATCCGATGCTTTTGAGTTTCTATCATTTTCTGAAGGAAATGTATTATATTGATCGTTATAATCTACCTTACTTTAGGTTGAAGAGACTTATTTTAAATGGCTAACTTTTGAAATATTTGAAGTGCAAACATAAAAAAATAATGTTGGCACACATGCCAAAGGTCTGACAACATAGGCTTTTGAAGTAACTGGTTCTATTAAATAGCCTCAGTATTCCTTTCTATGTGGCAACAAAATATGCTTAATAAGTGCACCAGTATCTAAGTTAGATATATGTATAATAAAATCTTGGTAATTGTTTTGATTTTGAAAGTTTGATTTTTTCATCGGACTATGCAGCTTTAAGATGTAGGCGGAAATAGGTTGATGTACAACCATGAGCCAATCATCAAAAACCGTCATCGGCCCAATGTTAGGCCAACAGCGCAAGGCCAACATAAATTGTTAGTTGGCATCTAATGTTGGTCCAACATTTAAAATCTATCTAACATTTCCAACCATTTACTAGTGTTGGAGCAGGGGCAGTGTGTTATCAGGGTTATATTTATTTTCTGTCAAGAGTAGCTAATTTGATCATAAAATAAACTTGTGATTTATACATTGTCTCAATTTCTTTTATTATTAACCCCTCCCTCCCCCAAATAACCACACAAAAAAAACCACAAAAGCTCACATTAATTTATATAAAACAGAAGGATTGTCACTAAGAATAAATTACTTGTAATGACCTGTGTGGGTGCATATTTTATATTGTTGTATTGATTTTCTTGTACAGTACACCTGGACCACCAAAAAGCAAGAAAGCAGCAAAAGCAGCTGAGGCCGAATCCAACCGTGTTACTTATGGAGAGTTTGATGAGCCTGTGTATGGAAATGAGGTAAGTTGACGATGTGCGTTACAGAGATGCCAACATTGTGTGGCCAAAAATAGGACGATTTTAACATCTTATTAGGAAGATAAGGTTTTGTGCGGCAACACATGGCACAACAATCAGACATATATCATGACATATAATCATACAATATATAATATGTATATATAATTATATTATATACTTTTCATACAAGTCCCGCTGTTGCAGTTTCCCAGGGACACCAGTTTCCCAGGGACACATCGCTTCTGCACACGCGTCAAACTCGAACAGCATCGTTACTAACCTTATAAATTTAATATAATGTTTTTGCTAAACATGTTTTCTATATGTGTACCAAGCGATTTGTTTGTAGGTGGTGTCGTTTTAGAGATATTTCACTTTTTCTGTATTGTCTGTATGAAGACTGCTCACGGCCATTGACAATGCCTTGAGTTTGACGGTACGCGCAGTGCAAAACGTCAGTTTTATTACAAATTAATAGAAATCCAGAACCCTAACCATATCAATTTAATATAATCTTTTTGCTAAACATGTTTTCTATATGTGTTCCAAGCGGTTTGTGTCTAGGCGGTGTAATTTGAGAGATATTTGATTTCTTCTGTATGAAGATTTGCTCACAGCCATTGACAATGCATTTGAATGGAAGTGTCCCTGGCAAACTGGTGTCCCTCGGAATCCGTATCACCGCCATGTATCCCACCATGTGTCTATGTGTCATTTTCTAGGCTCTGCTTGCCACGTTGAGTGGCTGATGTATTTAAGCTGCTGTAAGTAGGTGGGTGAGAGTGAAAATCAGGAGATTTGCACATGGAATCGTAATATCGGAAGAGAGTAGCCAAAATCAGAAGTCTTCTTACAAAATCGGAACAGTTGGCATCTGTGGCGTTATCATAACCGACTTCGCAGTGTGTGCCTGTCCAGGGGTCAACTAGATTAAGCCCTGGTAGCGGAGTTCAATAAAAGAGCTTACTTGCCTCTTGCTAATTTTTAAAATTCATTCTGAGAATCATTAGTGCACCATAGGTTGGGGAGGGGAAATGATTTCAGAAGAACAACAAAATCCAATATTGGCTCTAATTCGGATTTCTTTTCACTGAGAATTCAGAGTGAGAATTAAATTGCCTCACCATTTTCTAAAATTGCATGATCATGTCTCAAGACTAGGGCTTGATTCTTTAGTTGTCGTCAACTGGGCGCCCAAGTACTTCAGGCTTGTGGGTGTTATTCATCCTCCAAGTTGAGCAAGTCATATCTGATATAGGCAGTAACTTCAACAAATAAACAGCCTTATTGTCAAGAACCTGAGTGCATGTAACATACCTTCGCCACTCACCATCTATCTATATGCTATCATAATATCCCATTTTATTTCTCTCTAAAGTTGGTTTCTTGGATATTCTAATCAACCTTATATCAAGGATATGTCATCAAATGAAATTTTCTCTGGCAGGAGCGTAAAAATAGTAGCCCTACTTTTCACACCTGACCTACTTTCTAATTAACACCACCTCAAGAAATATGTCATCAAATGAGATTTCTTTGTCAGAAAGGCAGAAATAATGCTGCTTTTCACACCTGACATTCTAATAAGCGCAATCAAAATATATGCTATAAAATTGAATTGTCTCTGGCAGGAAAGAGGATGTTGGTTATCGGTAATACCTCGATACCAAATATACGGAATTTCGTAGGCCGATTGCCTGTTGTTGTTCCAGTCCTAAAGTAGGTAACTTTACTAAGGACGGGTATGGTAATCTTGTATCCCAAAACTTGTTGAGTTGCGACTTAAAGCAGTTCATGGTTTGGGTGGAGACAATGGATTCAGGGAGGGAGTTCCATCTATCCACAATCCTGTGGCTGAAGCTGTGCTTCTTCAAGACAGACGGTACCTTTTTTTTCAATCTTTGGCTGTGACCACGGGTCATGGTTGATGTTGGGAAGCTAAAGAAGATGGAGAAGTCAATGCGATCTATGCCTGTTATGATTTTGTAGACCTGGATCATGTCTCCTCGCATTCTTCGATAGTTGAGAGATGGGAGATTTAGTTCCCTCAGTCTTTGTTCATACAGAAGATCCTTGAGATTTGGTATCAATTTGGTATCAATTTGGTAGCTCTCCGATGTACCCATTCTACCTCCATGGCATCCATTTTTGTATATGGTGACCATATAACATTTCCATATTCAAGATGGGGTCTGACGATGGACGAATAGAGCCTTGGGACAGTTGTCTCATCTAGGCAAGCAAATGTTTTCCTGATAAAGGCCCTGTCACATTACGGCATATGGCGGGAGCGTATTGAAAACCTACGTACGCCGTGCTGGTGCCAGCCTATGATGACCTTCGGTGAACTTTCGGGTGGGTTTGAGCGTATGGGGGACCTATGAGGAGCGTACGAGGAGCGTATGAGGAGCGTATGGGAGCGTGCTGTGACATTTTTTGACAGTATGGGCCATACGCCCTCATAGGTCGAGTTTTTTTGAGCATGCACAAAAAAATTTGGACGGACGGATTTATGAAAGCGTATGGCGGCGTATGACTCATACGCTTCACATAAGCCGGCATCTGGCGGCATCTGGCGGCGTATGAGTAGCGTATGAGTAGCGTATGCGTAGCGTATGAGTAGCGTATACGGCGTATGCCAACGTATATGACGTAGCGCGCCTACGCCGCCATACGCTCCCGCCATACGCCATAATGTGACAGGGCCTTAAGTACAAGTGTTTTAGGTGCTTTGTGAACAGCAGCAGCTACATGTTTGTGGAATGATAGTTTGTCATCAATGTAATTGTTGGCCCTTGCCTTCTCCCCCCCCCCCCCACCCCACCCCCCACAGGCCATGCAGAGCGGCATGGAAGAGTGGTACCCGTACGTGCTGGAACTTTACAGCAGCCACAAGTTAAACAGGATCCTCATCATCAGGCTGGACGGCGAAAAGTGGGTACTATCGCCCGGCTCCAAGCTCTACATGAAGGAGATTGAAGCCATTTTCAATCTCCTCTCAAAGAAGATGATTAAGGGAACATTCGACGTCCAGGGAAGAGAGTTTGGCATTGTGGGGAACAATGACTTTGTCATCATGGCGCACACCTTCCGCAATTCGAAGCGAGAGCAGGAGATTCTGTGCGCAACAAAGACGCGTCAGTTTGTCATAATTGGCACAGCAAACTTCTCAACAGATGGCGGCCAGTGTAAGGAGAAGGTGCTGGAGTTGCGAGACCATATCAAGTCGCAAGGGTTGTGATCACTTCTGGGTGTTTTTAATTAAAAGGTGTATGTTATTGCATTCATTGATTAAGCACGTGACATTTCTGTCAAAGACCACTGGTCTTCCTCATTCCACTGCTCCTTGCCCTATTCTAGTAATGCCAATCAGCAAGCTAGGTAGTGACAAGTACATTTTTTTATGTTATTGGTTTGACTCGACCAGGGCTTGAATGTTCGAAGATTCAAATCCCATGACCTACCACACAGGAAGCAGGTGCTCAACTCATTTGGCTACCCTGTATGGTTTCAGAACTGCTCTAACAGTTTCACTCATCATAGTTTTCAGAGAGTGCACCTTCGAGCTTGGTCTCTCATCAGGCGTAGGCATTGGTGTTTGATCACTATTCCTACAGGATGTCGGTGGTTTGCTCTGGGAATTGGACTTGCTTTAAAGATTTGTCTGTATTGCCTCACATGCTATGAATTTTAACTGAAATGTGTGACCTGCCTCATCCGTTATTGGTGATTTTTCTTCTTAAATCAGTATGGACATGTCAGTTTCTTTGTGTGTGCAGGTTATATTTCTCCAGTGATTATGTAATGGTGATGTGCATAATGTGTCATTATTCATAATACATTGTAATAATACACATAGTAAAACTAGACATTTTTTCGTGATCAGGGTTTTCTTTTAAACCATGAGTCATATGTTAGGGCTCATTCTTGGACTAGCTTGGTCAATGCTCATCCTGAGTTTGCAGGGGCATCAAACCCCATTTCTGGCAATAACAGCTTTATGTGAAGACCGTCATAGTAAGTGTGACTTGGGGGTTGAGGGGATGAAAATGATAATAATAATTGTGGCATACTTTATGTTCGTTCCCTATTGTGAGGAATTCTTATCAAAATTCTTAAACATTTGAACCATGTTTAGTCATATACCCTTGGCACTACAGTTTAGATTGGCATTAGTCATTTGAAATTTTAGCTCTAACATCATCATCATCATGCTGTCGGTCACGATACAACAAAGACTGCTTTCATTACTTGTCTGCCGCTCTCCATTTAGCTCTCTGCTGTGAGAGTTGCGTCAAGGAGTCGGTCTTAATGTCTCTCAGCTTCAGGTTTCTCTTGATGGTATCCTTGAACTGGAGACGAGGGCACCCTCTCTTTCTGTAACCAGAAGACAGTTGAGAATAGAGGATCTGCTTTGGTAGCCTGTCTGATGACATCCTCCTGAGGTGTCCAGTCCACCAGAGATTGTTTTTGATCAGAAGATATTCCATAGAGGGCAGCCCCGTCCGTTCGAGTATTTCCTTCATTTCATGAAAGCTGCCTGCAAAAGTGTTTAAGTGCTGCTGGCTTTTGCAAGTTACCAGCGACACTCTCTCGGGGAGCAAATAGAGGTTTCACACCGGCAAGAACATGTCAAGACAGGCGCAAAACGTTGTCCCTGCAGTGGCTGGTCGGGAGATGTTGGGAGTTCCATACATCAACCGCCCTTAATGCTGCCACAGTGACATGGTTTTCTGTTCAGGGTTTGCTCCCTTAGCCTTCGGTTCTGTCAAGAACCTGTACCACAAGACAGTGGTTTACAACTCTGCAGGGCAGGGGCGTCAAACTCCCTGAGGTATTGCTATACCTGCAATAACTGCATACACTAGAATCATCCACTGAATGGTAACTAACAGTAGGCCTAATAAGTACATAGTCAGTTTAAACGTTTAGTAGTATATATTGATAGTTTGGTCATGTAATTTTCTACCATGATCTAATCCCGATGAAATTTTTACTTAGGTTAATATTTTATTAGAGTTATTTCTTATGAGTGTGATGCAAACTTATTATTTTCTTCAAGTCTCCATCAGTTTTCATGTTAGACGGAAACACTCTATATGCGAGTATGTTTCGTCAGGTTTTATTATTGTTATAGCTGCTTTATACCACTGTACACAAACTGTATATTTTAAACTTTGCTGAAATAGCGAAATAGCGAATGGTAGACAGGAAATGTGAACACTTATTTGTCTCTCATTCTTTCTTGAGTGCAAGTAAATAAGCAACACAAGGAATAACTAGTAGCATGTGGTGAATAAGGGGTCAAATTTCCCTGGATCATAAGCCCATGCTTTTTCTAATCTGTTCTTGAATGAATTTATTGACTCGGCATCAATAACATTTTGTGGGAGACTGTTCCATATATTTATGATCCTGTTTGAGAAACTGTATTGCCTTAACTTTGAAATGCCTCTGGGTTTTACTAGTTTGAGAGTATGGAGTTCACCAGACACTTGAACAATTATAATCACTCACAGGGTAATATAGTCGGAGAAGGCGATACTGAAGATACATTGTCATATAACTAGCAATGTGAGAACATTGCTTAAAATCCATGAAATTAATGCTGTATATATTATGTGATATATGTAATGCAGGGTCCGTACAGGGCCTGGAAAGTCTTGAAAGGTCTTGACCTTCATTTGCCCCACTTCAAGGCCTTGAAAAGCCTTGAATTTAAACCTATTTTGGGTAATTAGTCATGAAACCTCTTGAATTCCATTAAACTATCCCCACTGATCTAAATTGGTCTGAAATCGCCATTCACCATTGTTGTTTTTCCTGAAATCCAAATGAAAATAGTTTTGAATTCCTATCAAAACCAGCCTTGAAACACTTGAAATAGCCTTGAATTCTATATCTCATGTGTACGGAGCCGTGGTAATGTAATATGTGATCGAGTGAGGGCTGTTGATTGGGCTTTTCTTCAACGACTTACATTCTTCTAATGCTTATTTTAACTCAGCTCTACTATCGCCTGCCTCATTCGACACAAACTTGATTATACCATTTTAATATTGTTGTTTTTGTAATATATCAACCTCAACATACACACTGAATGTGTATTGGAGTAAATGTTGTTTCAGGAATAGAATGGAGGAAGCTGCAGCTCCTATATAGGTTACGGCTGTGAATCCATAGACTGTTCCCTTGTGGCATGTTCCCTTGTTTTGTATTCCCATGTGACCTTGTGACTGGCCACACAGACAATGAACATGCTCATTCTGTATGTTCCTGGTCAGTATACCACATGTGCCTTGCACGAGGCCATCTGGTCCCTGGGTCCAACTTATGGGAATGGCCACTAAGCAAAAACACAGGTTCATTTTGTGTGTGGTGT
This sequence comes from Branchipolynoe longqiensis, assembly GCA_030323885.1. Taxonomy (NCBI): domain Eukaryota; kingdom Metazoa; phylum Annelida; class Polychaeta; order Phyllodocida; family Polynoidae; genus Branchipolynoe; species Branchipolynoe longqiensis. The sequence goes on from CM059197.1 coordinate 53,198,842, forward strand.
GTCACAAGGTCACAAGCAAACACGGAGCAAGGGAACACACCACAAGGGAACAGTCTATGGATACGTGGACAAGAAAGGCAATGGGACGAAGGAAACTTCACATGGGTACACTGACAAGAATAGCAGGAATAACAAATAATGAATATCGTAAATAAATGTTCTAATTTACTATAATCTGAGTTTTAAACTGATAGAACCTTCTTAATATAGCAAACTATTTTCCTAAGCTATATAATCTATGGCATATCTATTACTAAAAGGTAGCGAGTAGCTATATGAATATAAGTCCGATTACCGCTCTCATTATAGAAACTGTGATAACAAAGTCTGTATAACATTGTGATGGAGAAACATAGACTAATGTAAGATACTAAAAGCATATATATACACTATGTTTTCCTAACTTTTTTTAAGTTGTAAAACAATTATTGTATTTTTATAAACGGGATACAACAATGTATTTCCTATAAACAGTATACAGCAAGTGTGAATAACTAGAGGCATGCTTGGAATCGGGTAAAGATGTACGGTCCTATTGTGTGTATGAATATCGTCTAAGCGTTATAGGTGATATCTATCCACCTAGTAAGCAGGCCTCAGACATTGGAGGAGTTTTCATTGTTAGATTCTATGTTTATCATAATGCTATACTAACGTGGATGGGTTTGTTAATATACACTTAACATTCTTAGAAGGAAAAGGACTTTTGTTATGTCACATGGTCACATGCTACAAAGAGATTGTCACACATCACACCAGGACATGATGTTGTTTAGGAGTGTATCTATTTTATATATATTTTCAGTGACTTTTGCGATTGGCGAACTCCTGCCATATGTGTGTACAAACCTTTTTCTTGACGATTTATACTTCCTATCATGGATAAGTTTGAATAGACTTGTTTTCACCATTTCACAGTTGGGCGATAGAAATCCTGAACTTACACTTTTACCGACCCAAGGGATTTTTTAACCTCCCACACCACATAGACATGCTGTGAGAGGAACTGGCTTTTGCCCAGATAGCACACAGCCGTCGGCCCGACGTCGGCTATTGGTCGCACCGTCGCCACCGACTTTCCACCGTCGGGCCACCGTCGGGCCGATGGTGTTCCGACGTTGGGTTTCAATCCCTTTCCACCGTCGAGCCACCGTCGAGCTACCGTCGGGCCAACGGTGGTGTTTCGACGTTGGCTTTCAATCCCTTTCCACTGACTTTCCACCGTCGGGCCACCGTCAGGCCGACGGTGGTGTTCCGACATTGGGTTTCAATCCCTTTCCACCGTCAAGCCACTGTTGAGCCGACGGTGGTGGTTCGCGTTAATACGATTTGAATTATCGGGTACGGTTTGTTGACGGTTCGACTCAGTTCAAGTCGCCACCGGAACACGTGCGATTGTTGAGCAGCGTTCTTTTTCTACAAATAACTCCAAAAATCAGAGGAATTTTAAGGAATTATTTAACAGGTTTGTTTATTAATATGTTTGATATTTGTAAAGTTTTGTAATTTATTAGGATGTATTAATGGAATTATTCGTGTTAATACGATTTGAATTACCCTGTACGTATGGAATGTTGACGAAGAACCGCCATCTTGGTTTTTTCCCAGAAGACACTGTCACAATAGTGTCAATACATACAGTTGCAAAATATTAGTTTCATTCAAAATTAATAGATATCAAGAACCCTAACCTTATAAATTTAATATAATCTTTTTGGTAACGATGTTGTCTATATGTGTACCAAGCGATTTGTTTCTACGTGGAGTGGTTGTAGAGATATTTCACTTTTTCTGTATTTAATTAAGCACTAACCCTAACCCTAACCCTAACCCTAACCCATACAGAAAAAGGAAAATATCTCTACAACCACACGACGTAGAAACAAATCGCTTGGTACACATATATAGACAATATCGTTACCAAAAAGATTATATTAAATTTATAAGGTTAGGGTTCTCGATTTCTATTAACTTTGAATAAAACTAATATTTTTGCACCTGTACGTATTGACACTAGAGTGACAGTGTCTTCTCGGGAAAAAAACAAGATGGCCTTCGGGCCGACGGCGTTTGTCGCCTTCAGGCTGAAGGCATTTGTCGCCGTCGGGCCGACGTTGTTTTGTCGCCGTCGGCTTGTCGCGGTTTCCGCCGTCGGGGTGACGGCGGTAGCCGCCGTCAAGTCGACGGCGGGAGGTTGGACAAAACAACGTCGGCCCGATGGCGGTTTCCACCGTCGGGCCGACTGAGCGGCCGCCGTCGGGCCGACGTCAGGGTGACGGCTGTGTGCTATCTGGGTGATGACATTGTAAATTATACACATCAGTGAAAATCAAAATTGGCAAAGGTGATGACAATTTGTCCTTGTTTGAATGTTTGGTTTGTATTGTTTGTTGCCAGAATAACAATATTGTCCATACGAACACATTTGGGGCGTGAGTAAAATATACCTAACACCGACTTTCCACCGTTAGGCTTACAGGACACACCTATATTGGGTGGATATTAAACTAAGCCAGGCTGCAGTCAGCCAAGTTTGATTTGATATCAACCCACGAAAGCTAATTCCTGGAACCTTAAACTTGGTTAAAGTTGCATAGTCCGATGAAAACATCAAATTTTCAAAATCAAAATAATTATCTATATTTCAATCTACATATCTAACTTAAATACTTTTTTAAGCATTTGTCGCCACATGAAAGGGAATACTGAGGCAATTTAATAGAACATGTTACTGCAGAAGCCTATGCCTGCTATTGTTAAGAGTCTGGGCGTGCTTGCCAAAATAAATATTCTTCAAATATCTCGAAAGTTAGCAATTTAAATTAAAAGTTTCTTCAAACTAAGTGACAGTAGATCATAATGATAAACCTAATATATTTATCTCAGAAAATGACAGACACTCAAAATCATCGGACTATGCAATTTTAATGGTGGAAACAATGTTAATTACTTATTATACCATTCTAATATTACATTTATTATTTGTTGGTTATACCAAGTTTGTAATGATTTATTTTTACGTGAAATTGAAAGTAAAAAGTACCATTCAAACGGTACGAGCACCATTAAAGGAGAGCAGTTGAGTCCCCCCCCCCCCCCACACACACACACTCACACACACCGGCACCTACCACGGCCTTCAGCTTTGGTGGTGTAATAGAGGGAGCTTTAACGTTGCATAGTCCGATGGTTTTGAGTTTGTGTCATTTTCTGAGATAAATATATCAGGTTGGTCGCTATAATTTACCTTACGTAAATTTACCTTACCTAAGTTTGAAGTAACTTTTATTTTAAATGGCTAACCTTTGAGATATTTGAAGTGCACACATGCTAAATTCATTTTTTGCAAGAACGCCAACACTCTGACACCATAGGCTTCTGCAGTAAAATATTCAATTAAATTAACTCAGTGTCTCTGTGGCGACAGGTGTTTAATAAGTGCACCAGTACCTAAGTTAGATATATAGAATCAAACTTTGATAATTGTTTCGGTTTTGAAAATTAGATGTTTTCATCGGACTATGCAGCTTTAATCAAGCTCTTGAAAGCAAAGAGTTTGTGCTGGGGTAGGGTGTTTTAACGGTTAATTATACCTTGCTATGCATATTCTTTTCCAGTTGCGTATGTTCTGGTCTGAAATTACATGTACCTACTGCTTCAGTTTGAGTAGGATGAAGACAGAAATGACAAATGACATTAGCACGCAGAAGCTAAACCAACTCACGTGACATTAATACTGTGATGACACAACGTAACATTTAATATACAGCTGTTTGTGGTTTTGTTATTACTTAGGCCAAATAAAAATTTAAAAAAGTTGGTGATCGTCCTTTTGATCATACAAATCAGGGTCGGGTTGGTAGTCTTTTTTTTTTCTTAAAAAAAAATATTTAGTCTTTTAAAGTCTTTTTTGTTTACATGATTTCAATGGAATTACATAAACGTCAATTTCAATGCATGCACATGGTGTTATATTATTTACCGCTTTCCATATATAGTTACGTATATGTACATTGATCATGTGGAAATAAATATTTTATTATTATTATTATTATTATTATAACATAAGTTGAAGTGCTGCTAGCCCGACACATTTTTAATAGTTCTTTTTTACTAATTTAAAAAAAGAACACAAAATCAGGGCAGGGCGATTTTTCAGGCACGGGCGGGGACAATCACCAATTTGGCTTTTTGTTTGCCTTAACGCATGTAGAGTGTTGAACAGCAGAATAGAATTGGAATATTGTATATTATATATCTGAATTACAAAGCGAAATAAATAAATATATATTTGAAATTATGTTATTTTTCTGTACTGCCATAATTAATTCTATGTGGTTGACTCACATATTTGCACTCCCATCATTATCGACTAGAAAGTGCACATTGCGCTTGTACATCGGCATATACAGTAAAACCTCCGTCACCGACGACCTCCACAGATCGACCACTCCCATATATGGATCACTTTATTTGGGTCCCAACAATGCCATTGTAACCATATTGTAGCTCCCTAATCCTACCACCTCCCTAAATGGATCACTTAAAGTCGGTCCCAAGGTCGGTCGATTTAGAGAGGTTTCACTGTATATATATACATATATAATTATAATAATTATTATTACTATTGGGGCTATCTATCTAGATGTCAAGCTGAGCAGAATAAGCAAACACCCAAAAAACCATTAAAGAAAAACAACCAATAGGCCCATTTGTGTAATCCTCATCTTACGAATACCGGGAACCAGCGACCTGATCACTGGTTCCGGCATCCGTAAGATTTGGAAGAATCTAATGCCAGGTACACACCTACCGTTTAGCCGCACCCACCTACCATATACGATCTAAAACTGCCTGTTTCGCGCACAAAAATCGCTAGGTGTGCACTCCCCGCGCACACCTAGCGATTGCGATTCGCGACTAGAAACTCAGTTTTAGTGTTAAAACGGGCCGATTAAGATTGCAATTCGCGATTTGAAAAATGAATTGGCCCGTTTTCAGTTTTAAGTGGGTCGGGTCGAGTCGCGAGTTTTAGTGACCGAATCGTATACGGTAGGTGTGTACTTGGCATAAGTAGCACATCAACTTACCAGGACCGCATTCAAGGTACGCCTCGGAGGCACCTCGGAGAAATTCCAGACGTCACGCTAGTCTGAAAGACTTTAGCTGGCAGGTGCCTTGAAAATGGCGGCCTCCATAGGGGGCTGCCATTTGCAATTGAAAAGAAGAGCTCTGATTGGTTGAACCCACTGAATTCGGTGGCCATTTTTGAGGCACTTTTTGCCTCCTGTCTGAACGCATATAAGACAAAAAGACGTCTTGGAGCCGTTTCGGAGTCGACTCGGAGGCATATCCTGAACGCAGCCCAGGTAAGTCTCGTTTTACTACGTATTATGTATACATACAGGACTGGAGGTACAGTTAGGTCTACTAGGCAGCCGCATAGGGCGTATACCTCATGTAATGTTGTAATACCAACAACTGCAACGTCCCACCATATAAACCAACATCAAATTATCAAAACGATGATCTCATCTAACATTATTGAATAAAATATATGTTGGTTATTGCTTCAGCGCAACATCTACCTAACTTCAGTAAAACCTCTCTAACCGACCACCTCCACAGATCGACCACTCGCATATATCGATCGCTTTATTCGGGCCCCAACAATACCATTGTAACCATATTGTAACTCTGCAAACCGACCACCTTCCTAAATGGACCATTTAAAGTCGGTCCCAAGTTCTGTCGATTTAGAGAGGTTTTACTGTACAGTTAACAATCACTGTAACACTGATATATGTACATGTGCATGTTTCTAGCATCTCGATTCATTAACCATAAAATTACTGTCTCCTGGCAGGACAGGGCCTTGGCATAAACATTATTGATTCAACTTCAGTTCGCAACCAACCTGAAATGCCCCAATGCATTGGTTTACACTCCTTATGAACGAACCAGACGGGATGGCCGAATGAGTTCAGCGTCCGTCTCCTGTTTTGGGAGATCGGGGTATCCGAACCAATAGGTTCGTGGGTTCGAACCCTGGTTGAGTCAAACCAAAGACTTAAAAATTGATACTTGACACTTCGTAGCTATGCGCTTGGCATTATTAGGACAGGGCAACGACTGGTTGGCTTAGTCAGTTAGTGTCAGGATAATGTGACTGAGTCACTCAGTAAGTGGGATATCAGGTCATGGTGCTGGCGACCTGGTCTCCCAGTGGGGCAGCACTATAAATTCGCCATGAGTGCACACTGCCACAAGTAAGTACCCTGATATGACCTTAGATGTTGCTAGGACGTGAAACAACAACAAACAAACTAACCTTATGAACGGCACGCCACCTAGCGGCATCCAGCTGCACATTCATGGCGACGCTATCGCCGAATGTTGCCGGTATGTGGGGACACCGTCGCCAAACCATGGCCACGTTCACGTTGGCGTTGAAACGCGCGAACAAAATGATGATGGTGGCGGTTTTTCTTGAAGATTTATACTGCCTATTATGGATAAGCCTGAATAGACTTGTTTTCACCATTAGACAGTTTGTCGATAGAAAGCCCGAGCCTATACTTTTACTGACCCAAGGGATTGTTAACCTCCCACACCACATAGACATGGTGTGAGAGAAACTGGCCTTTGATGACGCTGTAAGTTATTCACAGCGGTGGAAATCCAAATTGGCAGAGGTGGGGGCTTGGGGAATCGAACCACCGACCTTCAGATTAGGAGTCTGACCTACAAAAAAGTCAGCCACTCTAACCACTCCACCTCAGAGAACACCATGGTGATGGTGATTGGTCGGTTTTTGGAGTTTTACATCCTGGCAACATCTAGTGTCATATCAGGATGCCTTGTGGGTTCGAATTCCAGGATCTACCAAAATGGGAGATGGACGCTCAACTCATTCGGCCATCCCGTCTGGTCATATGATGATGATGATGATAATGGTATTGATGGTGGTGACGATGATGATGACGATGATGATGATAATAAAAAATAATAAAACAATGATTTCGAGTAGGCGTGTGCTGATCCAGTCAAAACCACATTCATCAGTGAGCACATTCTGACTCCAACATTCCGGCGCACCCCTATAAGTACATTCAGGAAATATATTTGATATAATGTAAAATATTTGTCAGTACAATCTCATTGCAAAATTTACTTGCAGTGATTATTCAGAAACGCATATAGGGAGGGACAACATTGTTTTATTAATGTAAAAAGCAAAGCGCGTAAAGAAAATTATTTGTGAAACAAAAGAAATAAAACACGAACATTTTGTTACGTCCGGGGGTGGTACATTAATATACGTGGTGTATATTTTGAAGATCTATACTGCATATCATGGATAAGTCTGAATAGACTTGTTTTCACCATTAGACAGTTTGTCAATAGAAAGCCCGAGCCTACACTTTTACCGAGCCAAGGGATTTTTAACCTCCCACACCACATATACATGGTATGAGAGCAACCGGCCTTTGATGACGCTGTAAGTTATACACAGCGGTGGAAATCCAAATTGGCAGAGCTGGGGGCACGGGGAATCGAACCACCGACCTTCAGATTAGGAGTCCGACCTAGAAAAAAAGTCAGACACTCTAACCACTCTGCCACAGAGAACATATCGACATAATGTATAATAAATACAGATGTGCATCACAGAAAAGTTTCACCTCTACTTTGACTGCAGGCTAGTTAATTCTAAGACATTAGCCATTTAAAATTAAAGTTACTTCAACCTAAAGTAAGTCTACTTTGACTGCAGGCTAATTAATTCTAAGACATTAGCCATTTAAAATTAAAGTTACTTCAACCTAAAGTAAGTCTACTTTGACTGCAGGCTAATTAATTCTAAGACATTAGCCATTTAAAATTAAAGTTACTTCAACCTAAAGTAAGTCTACTTTTACTGCAGGCTAATTAATTATGAAACGGGGTGAGTGTAAAGGCGCCTGTTGCTACACTGCCTTGCATTGTCCATGCCTACGATAGAGAAAGGACTGGTTGGCTTAATCTGTTAATATCATGATACTGTGACTGAATGGAATATTGGGTCCTGGTGCCAGTCACATGGTGTTCCAGTGAGACAGCAAATTAAAACTGCATAGTCCGATGAAAACATCGAATTTTCAAAACCAAAATAGGGATCTATATTTGATTCTACATATATAAATTAAATACTGGTGCACTTATCAAACATTTGTCACCACATAGAATGGAATACTGAGCCAATTGAATAGAATCTGTTACTGCAGAAGCCTATGGTGTCAGAGTTTTGGCGTGTTTGCCAAAATTTATTTTATATGCTTATGCTTCCAATTTCTAAGAGATTAGCCATTTAAAATTTAAGTTACTTCAAACTAAAGTAAGATAGATTATAACGATCAACCTAATATATTTATCTCAGAAAATGACAGAAACTCAAAGCCATCGGACTATGCAACTTTAATCTATTGTAAAGGTGCATTGCCATAAATTAGTAAATGTCCCGAGATTACGTCAGATATTGTAATCAGTCAATCAATCAATAATAACGTTGCTGAGGTTTGATTACTTACAGAAAACATAATACTAAAAAAATAGTAAAGTGTCTGGCGTCTGTCTAAATATTTTAAGATGGATTCATTTCCCCCACGGCGGGGCCGGATGGGATGGTCGAATTTGTAAGGGCGCTGGTTTCCCGTGCGGAAGGTCAGGGGTTCGAGTACCAACTGAGTCAAACCAATGACTTAATAAATTGATACTTGTTGCAACCTCGCCTGGCGCTCAGCACTGCTGGGACAAGGCAAGAACTGCTTAGTTCAGTATCAGGATAATGTGACTGAGTGGGATATCAGGTCATGGTGCCTGCAACCTGATCTCCCACTCCCAGTGGAACAGCACTATAAAGTTTCCATGACTGTGCACTGTCCCAAATCGATACCCGTCCTGATATGACCTTAGATGTTGCTAGGATGCAAAACTCCAACAAACAAACATGTGCCCACTGTAGAAATCACCAGGCAATAACTTCCAGTGTTGGTTTGGTTTATTGAGGTTTTATAGTCTAGCAACGTTGAAGATCATATCAGTAGCTGGCACCAACTTGTGGCAATGTGCAGTGCCCGCAGCTTTATAGTACTGTCTCATTAGGATACCATGCTGCCAGTAGTACCATGGACCAAAATACCACTCAATCATGCCTCTAGTCATGCCACGCGTCAGGCATGGTTGGTGACAAGTATTCATTTTGTCTTGGGTTTGAGTCAGTCTGGGATCGATCCCAAGACATCCCTCATGAGAGGCAGCTGCCCTACCCACTTGAGACCAGACGGGATAGCTGAATGAGTTGAGCGTCCTTCTCCCGTTTTGGTAGATCTTGGGGTTGGAACCCTGGTCAAGTCAAACCAACAATTTAAAGTTTGATACTTGTCGCTTCCGAGCCAGGCACTCAGCATTATTAGGATAGGGCAAGGACTGGTTGGCTTAGTGTCAGGATAATGTGACTGAATTGGTGTCCTATTGGGGCAGCACTATAAAGTCATCATGAGTGCGCACTGTCAGAAATCGGTACCCGTCCTGATATGACCTTAGATGTTGCCAGGAGGCAAAACAACAACAAACAAACAAACCCAGTGGGGTAGCACTAAAGTCGCCATGAGTGCGCACTGTCACAAGTCGGTACCCGTCCTGATATGACCTTAGATGTTGCCAGGACGCAAAACTCCAACAACCAAACAACCTATGCACTTGGCCTTCCACAATGGCCATAGCAACCAGGTCCACCAGTAACAAACAGGTTCCGAGAAGCACATTACCCTATCAGCACACATCATTGGCGCTCCTAGATAAAAGATTCACCCGGTACTTGTAGTACACGGGTGAATACCAACCCTATATAAATACGGTCGAAAATAGCGTTAGTATGGAACAACAAGTAGAATGCCTGGTACCAGTGTCAAATGGTTACTTATATCAACACAGAGTTGGTGAATGAGAGAGAATGCAAAAAGACAAGATGGTGGCCAGAGAACGCCGTCTATTTCACTTTTAAATCTTATTAAACTAGATATTATATTATATTTTTCAACTCAAAGGTAGCGGGCTATCAATAAGACAGATGTAAACAATAAATGTTGCTTCTTAGATTGTGAAATTAGGCTCTCAATTCTTTGACCCGCATTTTCGACAGCTTTTACATAGGGTTGGTTTGCACCCCTACTGCAGCAGTACGGGGTGAATCTTGTATCTATGGCGCTCCCTGCTCACGTGACATCCATTGCTCCGCTCTGTAATCTATTTTTAGCTGAAGATGGCTATTTTTAACTGTGCTCAATCAATGTCACTGTCCCCCGCATCTCTAGACTTGACGTGAACGGATTGCGCTCTTTATACCTCAGAATGAATTGCTTTAAATAGGTGATTATGGCAGCAACTGATAATCCGACATCTGACAATGTTTAATCAGCATTGTGTGGGCGTGGAAATAGGTCTTCTGTAAATTTTCTTTTCTGTTCGTTTTTCAATTAATTTCCATTTGGGAGTCACTGCTTATCAAAATTCGCCGACATAATTAGTAAAAAAAAAAAAAAAAAAGTTTTTTTTGTGTGTGCTTAAAATAACTGATCCAAATTACATAGTTTCAGTGCTCGGGATAAATAGTTTCAAATTTGTCGATGATTTTCATTGGCCGACGGCTTTCTCTTCTTTTTTCTTTCTTTCTTCAAATCAAATGACATTGTGAATATGGTTCAGCTTGGTCAAACACGTCCAGACGGGATGGCCGAATGCTTGGTCATTTGTTTTTTTTTACATCCTGACAATGTCTAAGGTCAGGACGGGTACCGACTTGTGACAGTTTACTCTCATGACAACTTTATAGTCCTGCCCCACTGGTGAGACTGTACTCCAAACTGGCAGAAGAAATACTCACTTTTCAAAAACCAGACGGGATGGCCAAATGAGTTAGAGCGTCCGTCTCCCGTGTGGTAGATCGTGGGGTCGTGGGTTCGAATCCTGGTCGAGTCAAACCAATGACTTAAAAATTGATACTTGTCGCTTCCTAGCCAGGCGCTCGGCATTATTAGGATAGGGCAAGGAGCAGTGGAATGAGGAAGACCAATCGCCTGCGACTGAAATTTCCCCTGCTTAAACAACTAATGTACCAACAACAAAAAACATGGCCATTCCTGCCGCCGTTTTTGTAGATCGTGAGAGTTGGTACCCATCCTGATATGACCTTAGATGTTGCCAGAACGTAAAACTCCACCAACCAACCAAACCTTGCTTCCAACACAGCGTTAAACCATCAGCAATCAGCCCTGTGTGCACACTGGTGTGTGTCTGTACGTCTGTATGTGTGTATGTGTGTGTATGTGTGTGTATGTGTGTGTATGTGTGTAAGTGTGTGTAGGTGTGTGTATGTGTGTGTATGTGTGTGTATGTGTGTGTAAGTGTGTCTATGTGTGTGTAAGTGCACGCATGTGTGTGTATGTGTGTGTCTGTACATCTGTATGTGTGTGTATGTGTGTGTATGTGTGCGTATGTGTGTGTATGTGTGTGTATGTGTGTGTATGTGTGTAAGTGTGTGTAGGTGTGTGTATGTGTGTAAGTGTGTGTAGGTGTGTGTATGTGTGTATGTCTGTATGTGTGTAAGTGTGTCTATGTGTGTGTAAGTGCACGCATGTGTGTGTATGTGTGTGTCTGTACATCTGTATGTGTGTGTATGTGTGCATATGTGTGCGTCTGTATGTGTGTATGTGTGCGTATGTGTGTATGTACGTGTGTGTATGTGTGTGTCTGTATGTCTGTATGTGTGTATGTGTGTGTATGTGTGTGCATATGTGTGTCTGTACGTGTGTGTATGTGTGTGTAAGTCTACGGTGGGCCGCAAGGAACTTGCCAATAACTTGATAAGCAGATAAGTTGGCGCAGGGAAACAAACATCAGACAGACAAGTCTTTGTGATTCCGTCTCTCCCCGCTTCGTTCCCTGGCGGCAACACGGGAACTAGACTAGTGTCAGTTCCTTTCACCAGAGGGCGGTGGGACAAATATAGCGCACAACAATGGGAGTTGTGATCAGTTGATAATCCGATCGGGGCGTTGTGATCTCGGCTTAACACCTGCCATTAATAGCTTGTCATTGAAGACTGTGATTGTAGTGACGTCACTGTGCCCGGCCCAACCTACCGGGTCCGAATGGTGAGTTGGTTGTTGGAGTTTTACGTCCTTGCAACATCTAAGGTCATATCAGGATGGGTACTGATTCGTGACAGTGCACACTCATGGTGACTTTATAGTGCTGCCCCACTGGGAAATCAGGCCGCCAAAACCATGACCTGATATTCCATCCAGCCACATTATCCTGACACTGAGCTAACCAGTCCTTGCCTTATCCTATTAAACACAACCCCGTCCTGATATGACCTTAGATGTTGCTAGGACGTAAAACAACAACAAACAAACAACAAACAAACAAACATTAATGACAAGCGCCAATCTAGGAAGCGACAAGTATAAAATTTGTAAGTCATTGATTTGACCCGACCGGGAATTGAACTCCTGATCCCGATCATGGGAAGTCTGCGCTCTATCGATTCGGCACCGCGTCCGGTGAGTGTAGGAGGAGGTGCCTGTGGTACATCAGACGACAATTGTGTTAATAATAATAGTTTAAGTTATATGCTATTAAGTATTATATGATTCTGTCAGCAAACCAAAATACAACGTGGCTTGCAATAAATATAGCTTCGAATGAAGATTGGTCTCAGCAGACGACATTGCGGCACAGTATTAGTAGACAACATTTAAAGCTACATAGCCCGATGAAAGCATAAACTTTTCTAAATCAAAACTATTATTAAAGCGGCTGCCACACATCACCGGATTGGGGGAAACAGACAGAAACCGAACAAAGTCCGGTTGGTGTCCGTTCAAGTTTTGAACATGCACAAAACTAGGAATGGATGCCGCCGGATTGACATCTACAGTTCTTGCTCGGTTTGAGTTTGTTTCGTTTGTTGGCTGTCTGTTTCATGTCCGTTTCATGTCCGTTTCATGTCCGTTTCATGTCCGTTCATAGACCCGATGTCGCAACACTTTGACACATTTGAATACATTTTGATACTTTTCACCACCAGACTCTGTCCGTTGCTCAATCCGGTGATGTGGACAGCCCCTTTAGATTCGATTCTACAGATGGGAATGTTGGGTCAATTTAATAGAACCTGTTACTGCAGAAGCCTATGGTGTCAGAGTTTTGGTGTGCTTGCCAAAATGAAATAAATTATGTTTATACTTCAAATATCTCAAACGTTTGCAATTCAAAATATAAGTCGCTTCAAACTAAAGTAAGGTAGATTATAACTACCAACCTACTATAGTTATTTCAGAAAATTATAGAAGCTCAAAAACATCGGTTTGTTTGTTTGTTGTTGTTTTACGTCCTAGCAACAGCTAAGGTCATATGAGGACGGGTACCGACTTGTGACAGTGTGCACTCATGGCGACTTTATAGTGCTGCCCCACTAGGAAACCAGGCCACCAGCACCATGACCTGATATCCCACTCAGTCACATTATCCTGACACTGAGCCAACCAGTCCTTGCCTTATCCTAATAGTAATAATGCCGAACACCAGGATAGGACGCGACAAATATAAATTTTTAAGTCATTGATTTGACTCGACCAGGATTCGAACCCACGAACCCATGGGTTCGGATCTCCCGATCTCCCAAAACAGGAGACGGACGCTCTACTCATTCAGCCATCCCGTCTGGTCAAAAACCATCGGACTATGCAACTTTAGGCAGAGCAGACGGCAAGTGAGATGTAATTGGTGAAGAAGTTCAGCCTAAGAAAGAAGTTGCGCCCCGACACGAGAGAACCTTTCCTGGTGAGTGGGTGGAGGTGGAACTTAATGGGAAACTGCCTCAACTTCTCACTGAGGATTTCCTTATAATATAAATCTTTGTTTTATTTTTTTATTAAATGTACTTTTCTTTTAGGCCTCCATTTCCCTACTCATAACCAAACAAAACCAAATGGGAATACTGGCATTCATTTTTTTTCTTCTTTCTTACTACTTTGACTAGTAGAGTTAATGGGGTTTGTTACGCAGCACATATTTATATATGTTGATGTTGTGTGTGCTGATGTGAATGTTTGGGAGAAAACGACTGTGAGTTGTTAGCGAAACTTGTGGAAAGGGACGCGCCAAACGAGATGAATGAACCCGCGTGACGTCACGCTTCCGCCCCCGGCTCCCGCCCACGCAGTAGTGCTGTGTGTGTGTGTGTGTGTGTGTGTGTGTGGAGTGCCTCATACAGGTAGCTTACCCATCATTCACTAAGCCCACCAACAACCATATCCCTCCCTACATCTCTCCATATCCACCAGACGGGATAGCCGAATGAGTTGAGCGTCCATCTCCCGTTTTGGTATATCGTGGGATTCGAACCCACAGGTTCGAACCCTGATCGAGTCAAACTAATGACTTAAAAATTGATACTTGTCACTTCCTAGCCAGGCACTCAGCATTATTAGGATAGGGCACGGACTGGTTAGCTGCTCAGTGTCAGGATAATGTGACTGAGTGGGATATCACGTCATGGTGCCAGCCACATGGTCTCCCAGTGGGGCAGCACTATAAAACACACCATGAGTGCGCACTGTCACAAGTCGGTACCCGTCCTGAGTGATATGAGTAGGATATCAGGTCATGGTGCTGGCAGCCTAGTCTCCCAGTGAGGCAGCACTATAAAGTCGACATGAGTGCCCATTGCCCATCCTGATATGACCTTAGATATTGCCAGGAAGTAAAACTCCAACAACCAACCAAACCAAGCTGTCACTGTCAGCTGCCAACTTCAGAACGCTGATTATTGGTTACGTAATAAACGCGCAGCACGCAGACCAATTCTGGTTGACGAATCGTTAGGAAAACACCACTTTTCCCCACACCCAACCCCACATCCGTCCGCTAGTCAAATGAACAGGAAGTTGTGAAGAACTCGTCCTAACACCCCGTGAACAAGCCTCGCTTCCGTTAATCTCTTTTCACAATCACTTTTAAAGACCTCTTTATTAGTTTCGGCTTAATAATCATTATTATTCAAATCCACTATTAATTTCCGTTCTAAATGCGTCGGTATGGGGTGGGTGTGGGGGTAAGATATAGAACACCTCAGTGATCAGATTTATTTGTTTCATTTTGGTTTAGTTTTCTGGTGTATCCGCTCGGTCCAATAATAGTTTAATACCAGTGCCGATTAGATTGGTTAGTTCTTTTAGCTGGTTCCAAGCAGAACCTGCTGCTGTGGCCGAATCGATAGAGCGCGGGCCTCGTGTGCGGAATGTCGGGAGTTCGGTTCCTGGTCGAGTCAAACCAATGACTTATCAAATTGATACTTGTCACTTCCTAGCCTAGCGCTCTGTTTGTTTGTTTGTTGTTGTTTTACGTCATAACAACATATAAGGTAATATCAGGACGGGTCCCGACTTGTGACAGTGCGTACTCATGGTGACTTTATAGTGCTGTCCAACTGGGAAACCAGGCTGCCAGCACCATGACCTGGTATTCCACTCAGTCACATTATCCTGACACTGAGCACACCAGTCCTTGCCCTGTCCTAATAATGCCGAGCGCCTGGTTAGGAAGCGACAAGTATCAATTTTTAAGTCATTGGTTTGACTCGACCAGGGTTCGAACCCACGACCCCACGGTATACCAGCACGGGAGACGGATGCTCTAACTCATCCTGGCGCTCTGCATTAATAGGATAGGGCAAGGACTGGTTGGCTCAGTGTCAGGATAATGTGACTGAGTGGGATATCAGTTCATGATGCTGGTGGTCTCATTTCCCAGTGGGGCAGCACTATAAATTCGTCATGAGTGCGCACTGTCATAAGTTTGTACCGATCCTGATATGACCCTAGATGTTGCCAGGACGTAAGACTCCAACAAGCAACCAAATAGCACGCGCTTCCAAACAACCAGCGTCTATTTCCGGAAGGACTCGGTAATGATCGGATGTGTTCGGCCGCAGGTGATGCTTGTCTTACAGTTGGTTGGTTGTTGGAGTTTTACGTCCTGGCAACATCAAAGGTCATATCAGGACGGGTACCGAATTATAACAGTACAGTGCACACTCATGGCGAATTTATAGTCCTTCCCCATTGGGAGATCAAGCCACCGGCACCATGACCAAATATCCCATTCAGTCACATTATCCTGAGACCAAGCCAACCAGTCCTTGCCATATCCTAATAATGCCGAGCACCTGGTTAGGAAATGAAAAGTATAAATTTCATAAGTTATTACTATTAGTTTGACTCGACCGGGAATTGAACTCCCGACCTTCCATACAGGAGGCATGCGCTGTACCGATCCGGCCACCAAGTCCGGTTTGCTTCTTTTACGGAGGGTGGGGGTGGGGGTGGGGGTGGAGGTGGGGGTGGGGATGGGGTTAGGGTAGGGGAAGGCATATCAGTTATCCTGGCTGGGTGGACATAAGGATATCCATGGGACAATATTTCTGAAGTCGCTGACAGTATATATATTTAAAAGAGTAATGTTATTGGCATCAAACGCTGCATAATTGTATGCGCTCGTATCGCTGTCACATGAAGACTTTGTCACAATGGTTAAAGCTGCATAGTCCGATGAAGCATCAAATTTTCAAAACCAAGATTTGATTCTACATATCTAACTTAAATACTGGTGCACTCGTTAAACATGTGTCACCACATAGAAGGAAATACTGAGGCAAATTTAATAGAACCTGTAACTGCAGAAACCTATGGTATCAGAGTTTTTGCAAGCTTGCCAAAATTAATTTTGCTTGTTTGCACTTCAAATATCTCAAAAGTTAACTTTTAAAAATAAAAGTTACTTCAAGTGAAAGTAGATAGATTATAATGATCACCCTAATATGTTTATCTCAGAAAATAACAGAAACTCAAAACCCATCGGACTATGCAACCTTAAGAAGTGATATCTGAAGAAGTGTTGTGGCAACGTATCAGGATCATTAGCCTATCAAAGACCTTCTTGCAAGAGGAGTTGGCTGAGAAAAGAAAAAGAAGAAGAAGGGAGAGAGAGAGAGAGGGAGAGAGATAGAGGGAGAGAGAGAGGGAGAGAGGGGGAGAAAGAAGGGGTAGGCAGAAGAGGTGGTAAGATGGCATCAAAGAGTAGATAGGTTGGTTGGTTGTTGGAGTTTTGCCTTCTGACAACATCTAAGGTCATATCAGGATGGGTACTGACTTCTGACAGTGTGCACTCATGTTGACATGATAGTGCTGCCCCACTGAGAGACCAGGCCACCAGCACCATGACCTGATATCCCACCCAGTCACATTATCCTGAGCCAACCAGTCCCTGCCCTATCCTAATAATGCCAAGCGCCTGGGTAGGAAGTGACAAGCATACATTTTTATGTCATCGATTTGATTCGACTAGGGTTCGAACTGGTGGGTTCGAATCCCACGATCTACCAGAACGGAGACGGACCCTCAACCGACCAACTTCAAATATATATATATGAAAAAAACCCATTTAAAACAAGTCACTTCAAACTAAAATAATGTAGATTATAATGACCAACAAAATACATATACATATATATTTATCTTTAAAAATTGGCAATAACTCCAACCATCTGGCTATGCAACTTTAACTGTCAGAGGATGCTGCAACCGGCATTAAACAAATCAATTAATAGGAATTAAGTCAATCCCGAAATTATTTTAAAGTCATTTTAACTTTTGGTTGGTTTGGATCTGGGGATGTTTCATTTGTACCATGTATATTTGGTAAATATTGAAAGTTGTGTAATACATACAATATAGACCTACTATTCCTAGTCCATGAAAGCACACATACCATCATCAAATAAAACTAAGCATTTATTTACTGCATTGAGAGATATGGAGGGGAGGGGGCCGTTGATCCAGATTAGTGAAGAAAATCCCATAGAGGTGGCGCTAGTGCTGAAACAATTTGCCATACATAGACAATAGACGAAGGCTATCTAGGGTATGCAAATGGCACACAGAACCAAATGGATACTAGTTTAATATTTGCACCAGATATAATAGTGCGGGAGTGACTTGGAGGTTTTACACCATGTCGGCAGCTATGGCCATATTCGTGGCGGCTTGTTTAAAAAAAAAAAAATTGTTGAAGATTTATACTGCATATCATGGATAAACCTGAATAGGCTTGTTTTCACCATTAGACAGTTTGTCGATAGAAAGCCCGAGCCTACACTTTTACCGACCCAAGGGATTTTTAACCTCCCACACCGCATAGACATGGTATGAGAGCAACTGGCCTTTGATGATGCTGTAAGTTATACACAGCGGTGGAAATCCAAATTGGCAGAGATGGGGGCATGGGGAATCGAACCACTGACCTTCAGATTAGGAGTCCGACCTAGAAAAAAGTCAGACACTCTAACCACTTCGCCACAGAGAACATATTTTAATCTCGACTATATCACTCAGATAACTAAAAGACAATGGGGTCCGATATAATATAATATACAGCATATAACCTACATAAACTACCCGTCCTGATATCACCTTAGATATTGCTAGGACGTAAATCACCAACAAACAAACATAAACTATATTACTTAAGCTAAGATTCCTTAAGACTACATTCCTTACACGTGGTATGCGGCATGCAAATGCGAATGCGGCAAAAAATGGAAATGCATGTAAATGTATGCTTCCATGCCTCCGAACGTGAATGCGAATGCGAATGCGGCAACTGAATCGGTCCCTGTAGCCATCGGTGCGGCATGCGAATGCGAATGCTGCTGCGTTTGCCATAGAGAACAGTGGTGAGAAACCTGACACTATGTATGGGTGTGGGTGTGGGTGTGGGTGTGGGTGAAAGGACCCAACCCGTTTGCATGCCACATGCCGCATTCGCATGCTGCATACCGCGTGAAAGGAATGCTAGCTTACGTGGTATGCAGCATGTGAATGCGAATGCGGCATGCAGCAT
Organism: Branchipolynoe longqiensis; assembly: GCA_030323885.1. Lineage (NCBI taxonomy): Eukaryota > Metazoa > Annelida > Polychaeta > Phyllodocida > Polynoidae > Branchipolynoe > Branchipolynoe longqiensis. The sequence goes on from CM059197.1 coordinate 53,217,847, forward strand.
GCGATTGGTTTGAGTCCATACCCATGTGGCATGCGGCATGTGGCAGTCAGGCACTGGCACACACACTGGCATGTCTACCATTATTATCTGCTATGGCAGAGTGAGTTTTTTAGTGGTTTTATGTCCTAGCAAAATCTAAGGTCATATCAGGACGCATACCAATTTGTGACAGATGCACTCCTAGCGATTTTATAGTGCTGGATCTACTAGATTTATTTTTGAAAATCACTGAATGTCATATATGCGGCGTAGATATATGCGGCATAGATATATGCCAACCCCCAACATTTGTTGGGGCTTTTCCTCCAAATTTGTGAATGAACTGTATATAGGGTATGCACTGGCGTCACGCTAAAAGGAAGTGCGGCCATTGTGGCGATAGTAACCACAATAATAAAGGCTGTCACACTGCAAACTCAATGGCTATGAGCAATCTTCCTCCAGAAAAGGTTAAATATCTCTAAAACCACAACACCTAGAAACAAACTGATTGGAATACATATAGAAAACATGTTTACCAAAAAGATTATATTAAGTTGATACAGTTATGGTTATGGATTTCTATTAAATTTGAATAAAACTGGCGTTTTGCACTGCGCGTACCGGCATACTCAATCGAGTCAATGCATTGTCAATGGCAGTGAGCAATCTTCAGACAGAAAAAGTTAAATATCTCTAAAACTACAACACCTAGAAACAAACTGATTAAAATACACATAGAAAACATGTTTACCAAAAAGATTATATTAAATTGATACAGTTAGGATTCTGGATTTCTATTAATTTTGAATAAAACTTACGTTTTGCACTGCGCGTACCGCCAAACTCAACGCATTGTCAAGGGCCGTGAGCAATGTTCATGCAGAAAAAGTGCAATATCTCTAAAACCACACCACCTAGAAACAAATCGCGTTGTACACATATAGAAAACATATTCAATGAATAGATTATATTAAATTTATATGGTTAGGGTTCTGGATTTCTATTAATTTTGAATGAAATAGACGTTTTGCACTGCGCGTACAGGCAAACTCTATGGGATGTTTACTAGTTGATATCGCCACAATGGCCGCGCTTCCGGTTCGTGACGTCACGTGAATACCCTATATTGTTTTCTATAGCAAACGCAACAGTAATCGCATTCGCATGCCGCACTGATCGGTCCATGGACTGATTCAGTTTCCACATTCGCATTCGCATTTGGACGTATGGAAGCACCACTATTCACTTACATGTTTTTCGATTTTTTGCCGCATTCGCATGCCGCATACCGCATATAAGGAATCTTAGTCGGGGATCGATCACACAACCGGGACGCAGACGCGCTAACCACGCGGGCACTGGGCTTGCCCCCCCCCCCCCCCCCGCCCACGCCCACCTACCGTCACTGCGTCCCCCCTCCCGACCCCCCACCCCCAGGTGGTTGAGGCCGCGTTGCCTGTCCGGACAGCGTCGTCACGTGACAGACTGGCGACACGTGACACTGGTGGTGACGGACAGGGCGCGGCAGTGTGGGAGTCCGATCTCACCACCCTGGAGGAACGCAGGTCTCGTAACAAATCACCGATAACCGGAAGAAGCCATGAACCAGGGATGAAAGTGGTCTCCAGCAAAAAACGGGGAAATCAAACCAAGATTAATACACTGACAGCAAATTATCGTGATAATGCGGATTTTCCCCCATAGGATTCGCACTGGCAGTGTCAGGGAATCGCCCGAAAAATGCTGGAAGTCAGGGTCAAACTGTCCTTGTTGTGACTGTATTATTGCCCATATTAACTATTTGTTGTTTGAGTTTCTTGTTCTCGCAACATCTAAAGTCATATCAGAACAGGATTCGAACTGGCCAATTGTTGTCATATAGCACCAATTCCTTGGCATTTTGTTTAACGTTATTCGGTAAATATACAAAATTGCTGTTGTTGTTTGTTGTTGTTTCATGTCCTAGCAACATCTAAGGTCATATCAGGACGAGTACCGACTTGTGACAGTACGCACTCATGGTGATTTTATAGTGCTGCCCCATTGGGAAATCAGGCCACCGGCACCATGACCTGATATCCCACTAAGTCACATTATCCTGACACCAAGCTAACCAGCCCTTGCCCTATCCTAATAATGCCAAGCACCACGCTAGGAAGCAACAAGTATCAATTTTTAAGTCATTGGTTTGACTCAACCAGGAACCGAACTGGCGAACTCCCGATCTTCCGCACACGAGGCCTGTGCTCTACCAATTCGGCCACTGATAAACATAGGATAATAAGCCGGCATTCTCAGGATTACACAGAACTAACGTATTAAAGTTGCATAGTTCCGATGGTTTTTGAGTTTCTGTAATTTTCTGAGATAAATATATTAGTTTGATGGTTTTAATAATCTACCTTGCTTTAGTTTGAAACAACTTTCATTTTAAATAGCTAACTTTGTAGATATTTGAAATGCAAACATGCAACCTAAATTTGGCAAGCATGCCAACCCTCTGACACCATAGGCTTCATCAGTAACAGATTCTATTAAATTGACTCATTGTTCCCTTCTATGTGGTAATAAATGCTTCAAATATCTCCATGGTATCTACAAGACAGGCAGCCCCCTTATCAGAGACTCCAACACCAGGACCAGAGGGCACTCCCTGAAGCTGAGGAAGCGGTACTCCAGACTGGACCTGCGACACAACTTCTTCGGCTTTAGGGTGGTTGACCTGTGGAATGACCTCCCGGAGAGTGTCGTAGCAGCAGAGTCGGTGAACTGTTTCAAGTCCCGACTGGATGCATACTGGTCAAGCATTACATATATCTTGGAACCAGTGACAGTTGCTACGATCGACCACATCTGAAGAACTGTCTCCATTTCTATTAATTAAGAGCGGCTAACAGGTCCAAGGCCTATTATAGCTGTATCCTATTGATTGATTGATACATGCATCATTATAATAGTTAGATATGTAGGGTTAAATCTAAGTAATTGCTTTGGTTTGGAGATTTGATACTTTTATCTGACTATGTAACTTTAAATAATATTGTAATGTGAAGAAATTGTGGATAAAACTGATGAGTAGATAAACCCGACTCACTATGGTCGATTATGTGATAGTTAGACGGCCCCCATTTATGTGTGGGCGAGAGCAACAGAAAGAACCTCGGGGTGGCGAGAGGAGTTTTCCTCCATCGCATTGGTTGGTATGATTAAGCATGAATAGCTGTTAATAAGCTGCTGTGATTCGATCTTCCATGTATGGCGGGTGGAGAGAGGTGGTTGGTGCCGTCTTCCTAGGTTGCCAGGCTGGGAATGTGAATATGACCGTAATTAGCTATTAGTTTGCTTCTCTGGATCTCATACATATTCATATTCTGTATGTGTTTGTACCTATAAAAGGTGAATATGATAATCAAGCAAACACCCCCCCCCCCAAAAAAAAGAAACCCCAACAAATCCACCACAATTGTCTCCATCAGCTCAATTGCATGGATTGAAACGGTGAAAGAAAGACAAATCCCTGACCTAAAAACGTACACAAAATATCTGTGCAAAATAAAAATTGGGAACCCCAACTGAACTGCACCACAAGGGGGCAGGTGATATGTCACGCCCACCAACTGGACAGCCCAGAATGGGATAACCGGAAATATAAAAGCCAGATAACATATCCAACAACAATATAAATCAAATCAAATTCAAACAAACATAACTCAACCACCTATTATGTACAGGCCTATGGACATGTAAATAAAATAGGGTAGTATAGAATTAAGTAGAAAAAAGCGGAAAACTTTTCCCAAGAAAACCCCAAAACACTAACATAGAACCTTAAGAAAACAACTAACATAGTAATAAGAATAAGGTAAAAATACAATGCCAAGAGGGCCCAAAAAAACTAACATAGGCTACTAAACGTACCAACAGACTATCTATCTGCTACTGAAATGCAGACAATCAAATAACTTATCAGCAGCTACTGCTTGGTAAGACAACACCAACACTACAGCTGGTCAGCATTGAAAACAAGCCTGGACATTCTATGGACAGTATAAATACAGCCTCAATAAAAAAATATAAAAATCTTTTCGTGTTGTTGGTGAGTCTTCTTAGCATACCCATTTTACCTCAGAATATTTGTTTCTTTGTTTGTTTAACGACCCTGCCCCCCCCCCCCCCCCCCCACACACACACACAAACATATCTGACATTTCAACCTGTATCAGGATATCTACGCATGTTCATTTTTCTTTTCATTTTTTGGGGTAAAGTATTTATTCATCTAAACATGACATTTGTCAGCACAGGAGCACTGGTCTTCTGGCCATCTTACTATTAGAATTGACAGTCTCAATAATCTAAGTTTGATCAGTGCTGTATTAGTTACAGCACCGATCCTGTAGAATTAAGGGAGTGGCTCCTGCTGTATAATGTACAGCACCAGTCACTGTAGTTCATGCAAAAATGGGGAGCAGCACCGAGTAGAAGGTGTATACTCGGGGCAACTCAAATAATCGTTGTGGGTTACATTTTTTTCTCTTATAAAACAAGTTAAGTTCAGAGTTGACAAGACATTTTGTCTGTCTTATATAATGTTCAATGTGTTTAAACAGATCGATAGTTGTGTAGGATGTTCGGTGTGTTGATGGTTTGTTCATGATGGTTAAGGGGGGTGGCAGGGGAGGGGGGCCCATTGGGGTGGGTGGTAGGTGGGAAAACCACACAGGAGAGCAAGCGAGGATGCGGGGGTGGCAGGAGCTCAGGGCTTTGCTAGTAATTACTGCAGTAGTCATTTAAGGGCCTGAATAACCAGGTGGGCTCTATATGCATTTTTGAAGGCAAGTATTGTTTGCGTTTCTCTGACTCTGATGGGGAGGTCATTCCACATGACACTACCTTTGTAGATTGGTGCTCCGATATATTTATTTGTTGACGGGTGTGGTCCATTGAGCAGAGTGGAGGCTCCTCTTCTTGTTATTCTATTTGTGCGGTCAATGAATCTTTCGTCTTTTGCGCATTTGTGCATTAGTGGCATCAGGTGTAGGTCCCTTCATTCTGAGAGAGTATACAATTTTGCTTTCTTGTGCAGTTCAGCCACACTGAGTGTCTTGCCTTGGTAAACTGTTCTCAGTGCTCGGTTCTGAATTCTTTGCAGTTTGATCTTTTGTTGTTTTGTTAAGAGCTCATATATGATTTCATTGTAATCTATAACAGGCAATATTGTAGTCTTGTACAGGAGCAGTGCAGTGTTTTCACTTATGAATTTCCTTAATTTCCTAAAAGTTGTCAGTTTTAGTGCCAGTGTTTGATTCAGTCTTGCCAATTGTCGGTTCCCATTTAGAGTGGAGTCAAGAGTTGTGCCCAGGTATTTGTAGGAGTCCACTTCACGATGTAAGGTTCCACCCATTTGTAGTTATATTTGAGGGGCTCTTGATTTTCTCATTTTAGTCCCATAGATCACATACTCTGTCTTGGCACTATTTACTGTTAGTTTATTTTCATGGCACCATGTATTCACCTTATCTAGCACCATATCTGTCTGGGCTGCAACAGCCACAATATCTCTATTGTGTACTGTGAGTGCTGCGTCATCAGCAAATAATGTAAATGTTGCTCTTTCAGATACTAGTGGTAGGTCATTAATAAAGATTAGGAATAGCAGGGGTCCTAGGGTGGAGCCCTGTGGCACACCGGTCTTGACCCTATGGGTGGTGGACTCATTGTTGTTTAGTTTTGTGCACTGCATCCTGTTCTTGAGATAATTTGTGAAGAAATTATGTGCTTTGTTGCCTAATCCAGCTCTTGCTACTTTCTGCATCATGATCTCGTGGTCAATTGTATCAAATGCCTTCTTGAAATCAAGGAAGACAGTGATTGTTAGTTCACCTTTATCCATGTTGCCCAAAAGTTCATCCAGTAGAGATGCCAGAGCCCCTGTTGTGGATTTGTTTTTCCTAAATCCATTTTGCTGGTAGTTCAGATAGTTGGATGATTCAAGGAATGCTTTAACTGGCCGCTTTGTTTTTCTGTCGGCTCTCATGAATTGGTAGCCTGGTACACTGGCTAGTCTATCTTCCATGTGACCGTTGAGCCATGTTTCCGATATTGTGAAGACATCAAATCCTGACTCAGGTAGGTCTATCCTTAGCTGGTCAATCTTGTTGGGGAGACTTCGTATGTTTAGATAGCCAATCTTGAAGCCTGGTTGGCCCTTCAGTTCTGTCAGAGGAAGTGCAGTAAAAGTAGGTGGCCCATCAACCACCAAACCCGGGTCCTTGCAATCGCTCTCCCATGCACGCAACCCCCCCTCCCACACCCAAGGACCCGCCAACCCCCATGTGTGTAAATATTGGTGACTGTTGTATTGACATTTATTTGTTTATCTTAGTGAGTATTGAGTCTTGATCTGGGCTGAGAATTTGTGTCTTTACTTTTTAAATTATATTTATGCTCTTGTATCTCATATCATGTGCATACTTGGTGTGTTTTGTGTGTGCATGGTGCTCTCATGCAGTAAGATTTTGAAGATTCTGTAGGCTATAAGCCTGTATCAGGATATCTATATATGTTCATTCACTAGTGATTTTGTATGCCATAAGCCTGCATCAGGATATCTACATCTGTTCATTCACTAGTGATTTTGTAGGCCATAAGCCTGTCGTGGTCGTTCGTGGTGGGGAGGATTGTGTGCCTCCGTGACCATGAGAGCTATATCGGCGGGGGCTAGCCCCCTGGCAGGTTTAACCAAGCCGTGCAGGTCTCATGGTAGAAGACAGACTAAGAGCAGGTTGGGGGTTGGGCGTGGGGCCAACAACCCCACCCCTGAAAAAAGAATGATGGTACAGAATCACGAGCATAAGCCTGTATCAGGATATCTACCTGTTTTCATTCAGTAGTGATTTTTCAGGCTATAACTAAAGCCTGTATCAGGATATCTATGTATTTTCATTCACTAGTGATTTTGCAGGCTCTAAGCCTGTATCAGGATATCTATGTAGGTTCATTCAATAGTGATTTAGGATATGTAAATATTTTCATTCAGTAGTGATTTTGCAGGCTATATATAAGCCTGTATCAGGATATTTATGTATGCTCACCCACTAATTTAGTAGGCGATAAGCCTGTATCAGGATATCACCCACTACTAATTTCGTAGGCTATAACTATTATACAACTGTATCAGGATGTCTAATTACTTGTCACTAGTGTATTCGTCCATATTTTATTACAACAAAATTACAATATATTTGTAAACATATTATATTGAATAAAACACTTTTTTGTCCAACTGTTAATGATGTCCTGTTGTGGATTATGACCACTCATATTTGACTATGATAATTGTGAACAAGTAAAGTTGTGTTTGTCATGTGACACTGACTGTGACCCTATTGTTGAACAGGATGAACTTCTAGGTTAGTTTAACGTTTCATAGTCTGATGGTTTTGAGTTTCTGTCATTTTTTAGGATAAATATATTAGGTTGATCATTATAATCTACCTTATTTTACTTTTAAGTAAATTTTATTTTAAATGGCTAACTTCTCAAATATTTGAAAATTGAAGTGCAAGCATGCAACTTTAATTTTGGCAAGCACACCAAAACGCTGACAGAATAGGCTTCTGCAGTAACCCTAACAGGTTCTATTAAATTGCCTCAGTATTCCGTTCTATGTGGCAACACATGTTTAATAAGTGCACCAGTATCTACGTCACACATGTATAATCAAATCAAATGTTTTGGTTTTGAAAATTTGATATTTTCATCAGACTATGCAGCTTTAAGTATATTATGTTGTCACTACTTTTATCCAAATAAGATTTTTTGGCACGTCTGATTAAGGTCAAACATCCAGGGAATACACTAGTATGGAGGGAGTGTTTCTAGCTGGTTTTGATTGAAGTGTTTTGTTGGTACAGTGTGGGCTTAGTTAAAATATTAAAGTTGCATAGTCCGATGGTTTTGAATTTCTGAACTTTTTCTGAGATAAATATATTAGATCGATCACTAGTATCTACTCTTCATTAGTTCAAAGTTACTTTTATTTTAAATGGTAAACTCTTGAGATATTTTGTGTGCAAATATGGAAAATTAGTTTTGGCATGCTTGCCAAAACTCTGACACCATAGACTTCTGCAGTAACAGGTTCTGTTAAATTGACTCAGTATTGCCTTCTACACAGAAACAAATGCTTAATAAGTGCTTCAGTATCTAACTTAGATATCTAAGTTAGATATGTAAAATAAAATCTAGATAATTGGTTTTGTTTTGAAAATTTGATATTTCATCGGACTATGTAGCTTTAATGTTCTCGCAACATAAGCTCATATAAGAATGGGATTCAAACTAACCAATAGACTACATTAAATTAATTTGGTAAGCTTGCCAAACTCTAACACCATATGCTTCTGCAGTAACAGGTTCTATTAATTGACTCAGTATCCACTTATATGTGATGACAAATGTTTAATAAGTGCACCGGCATCTAATGCCTAGTACACACCTCCCATTTATGATTCGCGCACTAAAACTCGCGACTCGACCCGACCCGCTTAAAACTGAAAACGGGCCGATTCATTTTTCGAATCGCGAATCGCAATCGTAATCGGCCCGTTTTAGCCCTAAAAACTGAGTTTTATACGCGAATCGCAATCGCTAGGTGTGCGCGGGGTGCGCACACCTAGTGATTTTTGTGCGCGAAACGGGCAGTTTTCGATCGTATACGTGAGGTGTGTGCGCACAAACGGTAGGCGTGTACCAGGCATAAGTTAGATATGTAAAATCAAATCTAGATAATTGGTTTTGTTTTGAAAATTGTATATTTCATCAGACTATGCAGCTTTAAGGGATATATGGGTGTGATGTGTTACAGCAGGTAGGGGTACAGGAGTGAGTGCAGCAGGGCGACGAAAGAGGGGAAGGGGAGAGTGGAAGGGGAGAGAGGGGAGGAGGTGGGGTTGGGGTCGGTGCCAACAACAAGACGGGGCCTGCCGCACACATACCGGGTCGACACGTGGGTGACAGGAGGACGCCACAAACAGCCGTGTGTCCCGCTCTACAACAGCACTCGCCACGTCCTGTCAACGGAAGGAGGAAGGGGGAGGAAGGGAGGAGGAAGAAGGAAGGAGGAGGAAGGGGGTGGAGGAGGCAGGAGGAAGGAGAAAGGAGGAAGGAGGAAGGAGGAAGGACTTCAAGGAGGAGGAGAAGAGGGGAGGAGGCGGGAGGAGGGAGGTAAAAGGAGGCGGGGGAGGAAGGAGGCGGGGGGGGAGGAAGGAAGAGGGAGGAGGGAAGAGGAAGGAGGAGGAAGGGGAGGGAAGAGGAAGGAGGAAGCAGGAAGGAGGAAGGAGGAAGGGGGCGGGAGGAGGAGGAGGGGGAGGGAGGAGGTAGCGCGAGGCGAGGTGCTCCCGTCAAAGTGTCGTCAGAAGGCACGGCGGAGCCCCAGTAGACACAACGAGTGTGCCCTGCCCTGAAAGGCCCCCAGTCCACGGGCAAGGAGCCGCCTGGGACCGGAGGAGTTCACGCGGGAAGGAGTGGGAGGAGGAGGGGGAGGGGGAGGCGGCGCGGCGCCCGGAGTGACTGAGTGACTGGAGGAGGTAAACCGTGGCGCGCTGGAGGAACTCAATCGCACGCCCCCCCCCCCACCCCCCCTCTTCCACTCACACACTTTCCTCCCTACACCGTACTCACCCTGACCCCCGTGCCGCAGTCGGGGACTTTATGAGGGCTGGCGGGTGACGAGCGGCGGAAGGCGGACGGCGGGTGACGGTGAGCGCCGCGGTGTGGTGTGGGGCGTGAGAGAGGGTCTGCCACTTCGAGAAGTTTTAGTTTATGTGGTGGGGACTGGCATTTCTTCTAACCTGGCCTGGGGGGAGGGGGAGAGGAGGAGGAAGGAAAGCAATCGGCGAGGCGTGGTGTGAGCCGAACGAGTCTGATAGGGAGGAGGGTGCGGTGTGCCGAAACCGACCTGTATCGGTATACACACACACGTTCACGCACATACGCACACACACATACGGCCGACAGGTGCCGCTACGGTCGGTGCCCACCCACCACACAGTGCGTGAGGAGCTGAGTGAATGACTGCCTGCCTGACTGACTGACTGACTGAGTGACTGACTGACTGCCTGGGTGGCTGACCAGCGCTAGCTACCAGCAGAAAGGATGTGCTAGTATACAGCTCGGAGCAGCTCGGACGGAGCAGTGTGGGTGTATTACTGTATACAGTCGGACACCACTCGAACATTTGCTGCTTCCAAGCACGGGAGGAGTTTAACATATTCATAATGACTGGACATTGATACCCATGGAGACACCACTACCAATATCAGCACCGCTAACACTACAACCACCACTAACACTACAGCTCCAGCGATGCCAACACTACAGGCACCGCTAACATTACACGCACCACTAACACTACAGTGACACCAAGACTACATCCACCACGAACACTACAGCCACTGCTAACGGTACAGCCACTGCTAACACTACAACCACCAATAACACTACAGCCACTGATAACACTACAACCATCGCTAACAGTAATACTACAGCCACTGCTAACACTACACCCACCACTAACACTAATCACTGCTAATGGTACAGCCACCACTAACACTATAGCCACCGCTAACACTACAACCACCGCTAACACTGCAGCCACTGCTCACACTACAACCACAACTAACACTACAGCTCCAGCAATGCCACCACTACAGCCACCACTACAGCCACCACTAACACTACAGCCACCACTAATGGTACAGCCACTGCTAACACTATAGCCACCGCAAACACTATAGCCACTGCTAACACTACAACCACCGCTAACACTACAGCCACAGGTAACACTACAATCACCGCTAACACTACAGCCACCACTAACACTACAGCCACCGCTAACACTACAGCCACCGCTAACACTACAGTCACTGCTAACACTACAAGTTACAACCACCACACACACGACAACCACCACTAGGGTACCGTACGTACACTCCTCATCGCCCTCACACAGTCAGTAGAGTGATGCAGAATCCTCAAACCCTGGAGGGAACATGTAACACTATCATGAAGGCAACACATGCGGCTCTCGGGACCTTCTGACACTGCCTTGAGGGATTCCTTTATATTTGGAGCAGGGGTGAGATGGGGACATCAAACCCCAATCCATTATAGTTGATAATTCATTCAGATGTAGGAGTTTGGGAACTGTGCGGGCTCCAACACCACCATCCCCACTACCTCTACCAGTACTAATACCACCTGGTTCACTGCTTCACCACTAACATTACATAGTCAGGCAGAATCACCCTAGCGAGGAGAGGCCTGCAGAGGGGGACAGCGACAGACTCAGGGAGTGAGGGAGAGAGACGCCAGTGTGGAAGTGAGGCCTCTATAGTCTAGGTGCATGCGCACGCACCCGGAAGTTAACTATTCAACCAACCCACTACACACCACTCGCCCTGACCCACGCACTGACCGGAGTAACTGCTGTGAGTTGCTCGTAACTGACTGTAGAGTAGATGAGTGACCCCTCCACCATCCCCCTACACACACTTCCTACCCTCCACCCACCCACCAACACTCCCCCTATCCACCACTCGTCACCCTTCGTCCTGTCAGTGGATACGGGACAGCTCCAGGGCCCGGTGGTGACCTTGGGGTGCGTATAGAGGTCAGCTTGTGAAACCCTGGAGGCAAACTGGTCAAGCGTCTTAATGGCAAGGCTGATGCTCGGAGGCAGCCGGGGCAGGGGCGAGGAGGGGCGGGGCGGCGGCAGTCAGGGGGGCTACCCCCCGCACCCCGCACCCTACACGGCCCATCGTCGTGCCGACCCTGGCGACGACAGCGCCCCTTGTGACGTGGATGGTGTCGGACTGTGTCGTCAGTGCAGGCGGTGTTGTGGAGAAGGAGCAGGAGGAAGTGGAAGGGAAAAAGAAAGCAGAGACAGAGTAAGAGGAGGTGGAGGTAGGAAAGTAGGTATAAGTGGAACAGAAAGGATGAGTGCAATATGCAAGCCTATCCAAAATGTGTCACTGAGACTGCAAGGAACACACCAACATCAACATCACCATCACCATGGCCAAGGACAACTACCACGTCCCAGAGTCAGTTCACTACCACTCCTACTGCTTCGCACGCTCTTGCTCGTCGTTGCCATGGCTACTGTTGCTCCAGCCACAAGCGCAGGCGTATCACAACTGCCGTTGCCATTATCACCTATACCGCCGCCATCACAACAGCAAAAGCAACAACAACAACAAGCACCACCGCCGCCGGGCCGCGCGCCGCGCGACCTCCCCCCGCCGCCGCCGTCGGACACTGACCATCCCGGGGACGGAAACGGGCCCGGGGCAGGGGGCGGGGCGGCGGCCGACTTCTCCTTCTCCCGGGAAGATCTGAGCCGGCTCCGGGACCAGATCGCGACGCTGCGGGGACGCGCCAGCTGCGACGTGCCGAGCGTCGCCCTGGCCGTGGTGCAGCGCGGCCGCACGGTGGCGAGCGAGGCGGGCGGCCTGGCGGACATTGCACGCAAGGTCAAGGCCGACCAGCACACACACTACTGCGTCGCCTCGCTGAGCAAGGCCTTCACTGCGGCGCTGCTCGTCCGACTCATCGACCGGAAGAAGTGAGTGCATTCTTGCTTGCATTGCGCACGCGCACATCGGCGCAACATGGGCACATTGACACACTGCACCACCCATAACTGAGTTTTGTTGTTTCGCAGTGTGCAGATGATAGCCTTAGTATGCAGTTTAGAACCTTGAGTAATATTATATATATATATATATATATATATATATATATATATATATATATATACAGTACAGCACAGCCTCTCTAACTGACCACCTCCACAGATCGACCACTTCCCTATATCGATCGCTTTATTTTAGGTCCCAAACGATCACCCATACAATAATAACATTGTAATGAAATGAAAACCTCCCTAAACCGACCACCTCCCTAAATTGCAAATTTAAAGTCAGTCCCATTGTCGGTCGATTTAGAGAGGTTTTACTGAAAATTGATACATACAGTAAAACCTCTCTAACCGACCACCTCCACAGATCGACCACTCCCCTATATCGATCGCTTTATTTGGGTCCCAACAATACCATTGTAACCATATTCTAACTCCCTAAACCGACCACCTTCCTAAAATGACCACTTAAAGTGGGTCCCAAGGGTCGGTCCATTTACAGTAAAACCTCTATAAATCGATCGACCATGGCACCGATTTTAAATGGCCCATTTATGGAGGTGGTCAGTTTTAGGGAGTTTCTTTTATCGTTCCAATGGTATTGTATGGGCGAACGTTTTGGAACCAAATAAAGCATTCGATATAGGGAGTGGTCCATATGTGTAGGTGGTCTGTTAGAGAGCTTTTACTGTATATATATATATATACAGTAAAACCTGTATATACCGACCCCTCCACAGATCGACCACTCCCCTATATCGATCGCTTTATTTGGGTCCCAAAAATACCATTGTAAGGATATTCTAACTCAAAACCGACCACCTCCATAAATGGGCCACTTAAAGTCGGTCCCGTGGTCGGTCGATTTAGAGAGAATTTACTGTATATACAGTAAAACCTCTCTAAATCGACCGACCATGGCACCGATTTTAAATGGCCCATTTATGGAGGTGGTCAGTTTCAGGGAGTTTCGTTTATCGTTGCAATGGTATTGTATGGGCGATCGTTTGGGAACCAAATAAAGCAATCGATATAGGGAGTGGTCCATATGTGTAGGTGGTCTGTTAGAGAGGTTTTACTGTATGTATATGCATATATATATATATATATATATATATATATATATATATATTTATATACAGTAAAACCTCTATATACCGACCCCTCCACAGATCGACCACTCCCCTATATCGATCGCTTTATTGGATTCCCAAAAATACCATTGTAAGGATATTCTAACTCTCTAAGCCGACCACCTCTCTAAAATCCCATGGTCGGTCGATTTAGAGAGGTTTTACTGTATATATAATATAGGCATATATGTCTAATATGCTATATATAGAGGAGAGGAGGGGTGGATGATAGAACTGGAAGGGAGGGAGGGGGAATGAGGGAAAATGGAAGGGGTGGGGGCGGATAGGGAATGGGATGGGGAGGAGAGAAGAAGGGATGTTTCATATGTGTTGTATATTTTAATATGCTAATATTATTACAAATGAAGCAGTGCTGCCTGGTCTAGTTGAAGCTGCATACTCCGATGAAAACATAACATTTTCAAAACCAAAACAATTATTTAATTTGATTCTACATATCTAACTTAGATGCCGGTGCACTTATTAAACATTTGTCGTCACATATAAGTGGATACTGAGTCAATTAATAGAACCTGTTACTGCAGAAGCATATATGGTGTTAGAGTTTTGACAAGCTTACCAACATTAATTTAGCATGTTTCCATTTCACATATCTCAAAAGTTAGCGATTTAAAATAAAAGTTACTTCAAACTAAAGTAAGTTAGATTATAATGAACAACCTAATATGTTTATCTCAGAAAATTAGAGAAACTCAAAACCATCGGACTGTGCAACTTTAAGTGAGTCCTCACGAACCAGAACTAGTACCCCCCACTGGTCAATCCCACATTAGCTAGGATCCTGGGTCTCACCATCACCATCACCACCAGACACCATCACCATCACCACCACCACCCCTCACCACCACCACCATCAGAACCACCACCATCACCTCTACCACATCACCACCACTGCTCCAGCAGTGGTCATCTCCCGACACACCACCATTACCGGATTGTTGTGCATACATAAAATGCACATGCACATTATTCGTAGATTAAATATGCATTATGCATATGTTATATTCTTAGAAATGTATTATATGTGTAATATATATATCTTATATGCGTTTTATATGTGTATCATATACCATTTTATGGACATGTTAATTGTTATGGACATGTTATGTTATAGTCAGAACGTCGTTATTGCCATATTACGTAGGCTTTGTTTTCATATTAACTTCGGGAAACTTGGATCCTCTTCTCAATGTAAACCTTTTACTTATCGAAATAGATTCGGTTAATCTTCAATTACATTTACTGCTGGATAAGTCACCAAATCGAAGGCTCATTCATTGATGTTTGCTAATAAGCGTAAAGCTAAGATTCCATATACTTGGTATGCAGGATGCAAATGCAACCAAAAATGGAAAAGCATGTAAATGCACAGTGGTGCTTCCATATGTCTGGATGCGAATGTGAATGCGGCAACTGGATTGCTTCATGGACCGATCGGTGCTAATGCAAACGCTAATGCTGCTCCATTTGCCATAGAGCACCCAGCAACTTTGACCTTCCTTCACAAATATGGAGCAAGAAAGACTGAAAATCGCACGGGTATATCATGCCATGTAGCGTCTACGATGCCACATACCGCATACCACATATATGGAATCTTAGCTTAAAGCGGCATAGTCCGATGAAAACATAACATTTTCAAAACCAAAAGCATTATTTAGATTTGATTCTAGATATCTAACTTAGATAATGGTGTATTTATTAAACAGTTGTTGCTACATACAAGGGAAGATCGAGTCAATTTAATAGAACTTCTTACTGTAGAAGCCTATGGGGTCAGAGTTTTGGCGTGCTTGCCAACATTAATTTTGTATGCTTACCCTTAAAATAACTCCAAAGTTAGCCATTTAAAATAAGCATTACTTCAAATTAAAGTAAGGTAGATTATAGCGATTAACCTAATATATTTATCTCAGAAAATATCAGAAACTCAAAACCATCGGACTATGCAACTTTAAGGCCAGCTGCAAAGGGCTAGAGAGGCTGGGAGGTCGCCTTATGGACTGCGCAACAGTCGTCTGCGGGGGTCACTCCTCCAGCACTCGCATCTATGATGCTATTGGTTGGTTGTTGGAGCTTTACATCCTGGCCACATCTAAGGTCATATCAGGACGGCTACCGACTTGTGACAGTGCTGCACTCATGACGACTTTATAGTGCTGCCCCACTGGGAAATAAGGCCGTTGACACCAGGACCCAATATCCAACTGAGTCACATTATCCGGACACTATGTCAACCAGTCCTTGCCGTATCCTAATAATGCCGAGCACGCCATGCTAGGAAGCGGCAAGTATCAATGTTATTATAAGTCATCGATTTCCCTCTGGTAATAATAATAATAACAATAATAAAAATAATAATATCGAAATGGTCCTAAGACTTTCAGCTTCACACTGTCAGGAAGTGATGGCAGGCTGTGTGTGTGTGTGTGTGAATAGGGGGTGGGTGGGGGTGAGGGGGATATAGGGTGAGTCAGAAAACAAGATGGCGCGAGACGCACAGACAGATAAACCTCAGCTGCTCACATATCACCAGGTTGTGGTGTGTGGTGTGTAGTATGTGGTGTGTAGTATGTGGTGTGTAGTATATGGTGTGTGGTATGTGGTGTGTAGTATGTGATGTTTGGTGTGTAGAATGTGGTGTGTAGTATGTGGTGTGTAGTGTTTGGTGTGTAGTGTGTGGTATGTGGTGCGTAGTAAACTAGTATGTGGTGTGTAATATGTGGTGCGTAGTATGTGATGTTTGGTGTGTAGTATGTGGTGTGTAGTATGTGGTGTGTAGTATGTGATGTTCGGTGTGTAGTATGTGGTGTGTAGTATGTGGTGCGTAGTAAACTAGTATGTGGTGTGTAGTGTGTAGTATTTGATGTGTGGTGTGTAATATGTGGTGTGCACGCCGTGGTGATGTTTATGTACGGACTGGCAATGCTGGGGGAGGTGGTGTGTGTGTGTCTGGTGTGATAAGAGATAGGTGTGTGAGTAGGGGGGTGTGGTGTGGTATGGGGGGGGGGGGGTCCGTTGGCGTCGTGTGGAATTCGTACAGGCTTCAGGTTACAACCAACGGGGTGCATTCCAACCTCTTTGCTTACCAAGAAAATATTGGGATTTATTCTTTTTTTCATGTTCTTTTTTTGTTGTTCTGTTTAGTTTTCTTTTTATTATGTCACCTACTGAGACTGCTTTGACGGATGGTATCTCTTTCATGTCCGTCGGAAATCATCACCTTCTTTGACGAGCGACTCGTGTGTGCATCTCATCTGTTATATATGTGGCATATAACGCATTATACAAGTATAAATGCTAGGGGAACATATAGTTCTCACTATATTCCTCCACGCCGCGGTGGAGTGCCCCGCCCCCCCTCCCCCCCCCCCCCCCAACCACCACCAGCTGTCGGGGTAATGTATGGCGTGGCCCCCCTCGCGCTGCACACACGGGAGGAATTTATACACACATATATGTGATGTATAACACATTTCGCAAGTATAAATGCTCGGAGGGGAATAACTGTTTCTGACTTCCTCCTGACCGACGCATTGGTGGAGGCCCCGGTGATTTGTAACCGGGTGCCCCCCCAACCCCCAACCCCCAACCCCCAACCGCCAACCCCTTGCCTCCTACACTCAGGAGGAATCTTTTCTTATATATATATATATACACATATATTCGAATCCCCTCCCTTCCAGACGGGACCGTCCTGATATGACCTTAGATGTTGATAGGATGTAAAACAACAACAAACAAATCCAGACGGGAAGGGAAGCCAGCAAGCACTCTTACCGAAACCAGACGGGATGGCCGACTGAGTTGAGCATCCGTCTCCTGTTTTGGGAGATCGGCGGATCCGAACCCATGGGTTCATGGGTTTGAACCATGGTCGAGTCAAACCAAAGACTTAAAAATGTATACTTGTCGCTTCCTAGCCAGGCACTCGGAATTAATAGAATATGGCAAGGACTGGTTTGCTCAGTGTCAGGATAATGTGACTGAGTGGGATATCAGGTCATGGTGCTGCTGGCCTGGTCTCCCAGTGGGGCAGCACTATAAATCGCTATAAGTGTGCACGGTCACAAGTCGGTAGCCATCCTGATATGACCTTAGATGTTGCTATGACGTAAAACAACTCTTGCCGATTCAGCCACCACGTTCTCAGGTTACAAAAGGATGACAATCTCTCACAATATAAAAAAAATATATATATGGGTCACTCTCCTGAAAACTGGCCAGAAGTGTCACATGGAGAGTTAAACTCTAATATTTGATTTTAAAAAAAATATTTGGTTGCAAATGAAAGCTGGAAATCTCCCCTTTACATCTATGTAAAATATAAATTGATGAGATAAAAAATAAAGGTGTAGTCCATGTTTAAGCTATGTCTTATGGTAGTATGACATGTGTTGCTCACGTGTAACACATGTTTAGGACACCACACAGTCTGCTTAATAAAAATCTAAGCAAAATTAAATAATTTCATACTTAGAAGCATATTAATCATGGCATAATATACAGAAATATGTAGTGCTTATATTGATACAAAGAATTCCCAGCCATGCTTTATTCATTGAATAATTAATTAGTGTACAATATTTGTGTGGTATCCAAACACCACTGGTTACACATGGGACAGAAATTTGTAATGTTATTTCTGAAGACATCAAATTTAGTTTTTTTAATTTAAGCATGCATACATGTTAATAAATACTTCCTTTTTGATTTTGGGAACTGCTTTGTTTGATATATCACTGCAATACAAGATGTTAATAAGGATTCAACCACGTCCCATATGTCATGTTACAAATGGCTGACTGTAAAATGGTTTTTTTTGGTACAAAAACACTTCATAACTAAAAGGACCAAAGTTGCACACAGTTTATTTATTTCCCTTATTTCTTTCATCAAATCTGAAAATGAATATGAAAAGTATAAGGAAAAGAATAAGTAGGAATTTTTTTTTATTGATGTTTTAAAATCCCATCCCATGCTGACCAGTTTTCAGGAGAGTGACCCATATACATGTGAAGTGGGCAAACGTGTATATCTATAGATATATATATATCTATAATTTTTATGGGTGTAGCTTCTGCTTGCCGATGATGAATGTTGATGAGACGGCCAGAGATGGCCTCAACACCCCACCTCCAGTACCGACCAGCCAGATTGATTGTTGTAGTTTCACGTCCTGGCAACATCTAAGGTCATATCAGGACGAGGACCAACTTGTGACAGTGCGCACTCATGGCTACTTTATAGTGCTGCCCCACTGGGAAATCAGGCCGCCAGCACCATGACCTGTTGAAATGGTGCCAGGACGAAAACCTCCAGCAACCAACCAAAAGGTGTGTGACTAGAATAACGCCGTGTCGGCAGCATAGGCCATATTCACGGCGGGAAATGTTTGTTTTTTTGTTCAATAACTAGCTCCTCATACCCCGAAACAAAAAGGTGAAAGGATAGTGGTTGGAGGGAGTGTCAAACAACTCCTACCCCGAAAAAAAATGGAGTGTCAAAGCTACTCCTACTTCCAAAAAAGTAAAGTGGGAGTGGGGAGAAGGTCCGGGAGGGCGGGGGGGGGGGGTAGTATCCAACTACTTCCGTGTTCCTCATCGTCACCAGGTGGCGTGAGTGATGAGTGGAGACGGACGCTCCTCTGGGCAGATCTGATTCTCATCAGACAAGTGTGAATGCAAGTTCAGGGATGAAAGATCTCCGCGATTTAGCGGATTTCCGCGATTTAACGGATTTCCACGACTTCATAGTGCTGTCCCACTGGGAAACCAGGCCGCCGGCACCATGACCTGGTATCCCACTCAGTCACATTATCCTGACATTGAGCGCACCTGTCCTTGCCCTGTCCTAATAATGCCGAGCGCCTGGCTAGGAAGCGGCAAGTATCAATTTTAAGTCATTGGTTTGACTCGACCAGGATTCGAACCCATGATCTACCAACACGGGAGACGGATGCTCTAACTCATTCAGCCATCCCATCTGGTCTATACATGCTGTGACGTCACACAACTCAGGATACAGAACAAGTTAGGGTGACATCACTGGAACGCCTCCAGCTCGGCTCATTTTCCTTCTTTAAAAAAAACAACACCCTTCTAGGTAGTGAAGTGTATCATTTTTGTATTACTCAATTCCCCGACTCTCTCCTCTCCCTCCTTGTCATGCTACTCCACACTCTACTCTCCCCATCTCTCTCCTCTCCCTCCTTGTCACACTACTCCACACTCTACTCTCCCCATCTCTCTCCTCTCCCTCCTTGTCATGCTACTCCACACTCTACTCTCCCCATCTCTCTCCTCTCCCTCCTTGTCACACTACTCCACACTCTACTCTCCCCATCTCTCTCCTCTCCCTCCTTGTCATGCTACTCCACACTCTACTCTCCCCATCTCTCTCCTCTCCCTCCTTGTCATGCTACTCCACACTCTACTCTCCCCATCTCTCTCCTCTCCCTCCTTGTCATGCTACTCCACACTCTACTCTCCCCATCTCTCTCCTCTCCCTCCTTGTCACACTACTCCACACTCTACTCTCCCCATCTCTCTCCTCTCCCTCCTTGTCATGCTACTCCACACTCTACTCTCCCCATCTCTCTCCTTTCCCTCCTTGTCATGCTACTCCACACTCTACTCTCCCCATCTCTATCCTCTCCCTCCTTGTCACACTACTCCACACTCTACTCTCCCCATCTCTCTCCTCTCCCTCCTTGTCATGCTACTCCACACTCTACTCTCCCCATCTCTCTCCTCTCCCTCCTTGTCATGCTACTCCACACTCTACTCTCCTCATCTCTCTCCTCTCCCTCCTTGTCATGCTACTCCACACTCTACTCTCCCCATCTCTCTCCTCTCCCTCCTTGTCACACTACTCCACACTCTACTCTCCCCATCTCTCTCCTCTCCCTCCTTGTCATGCTACTCCACACTCTACTCTCCCCATCTCTCTCCTCTCCCTCCTTGTCACACTACTCCACACTCTACTCTCCCCATCTCTCTCCTCTCCCTCCTACTGGGCGCGGTCTCCGAATCGGTAGAGCATCGGGAGTTCAATTCCCGGTCTAGTCAAGCCAATGATTTACAAAATTGATTGTTTGTTATTGTTTTACGTCCTAGCAACATCTAAGGTCATATCAGGACGGGCTTACAAAATTGATACTTGTCACTTCCTAGCTTGGCACTCGGCCATAATAGGATAGGGAAAGGACTAGTTAGGTTTAGTGTCAGGATAATGTGACTGAGTGGGATATCGGTTCATGGTGCTTGCTGGACGCCTGCTTTCCCAGTGGGGCAGCACTATAAAGTCGCCATGAGTGCACACTGTCACGAGTCGGTATCCGTCCTGATATGACCTTAAATGTTGCCAGGACGTAAAACTGCAACAACCAACCAACCCTACTCCCCACTCTGCTCTCCCCTCCTCCCTCCTCTCCCCTCCCCTCTACTCTCCCTCCTCTCCTCTATCCCCCCCCCCCCCCCCCCCCCCCTCCTCCCTCCTGTAGGCAGGGCTGCACATTGCGCCACCCACGTTCAAGGAAGGCCGAAACCTGATTTCTTAAACAAACACCCAACGCGAAACGTAAACGCGCTGCAGGCCTGGAGGTGTTGACGGAATCTGTGGCAAGTTGGGACCAGAGGCAGTTGGGCGCGGTGGGGTGGTGGCAGGCAGGACTCAGAGCATTCACTAGCCGATTTAATATAAACTTGTGTAATACTCACCATCTATGTTCAGTTAAGGCTGCATAGTCCGATGAAATATCAAATTGTCAAAACCAAACCAAATACAGTATAACTCCATTAAACCAAACTTGAAGGGACCCTAGAAATTTGTTTGGATTAACCGATTATTGGTTTAACCGAGCTTTGGCTTTGGCTTTGGCTTTGACTTTGACTTTGAGTAAACGTGTATTGCACATGTAATATACAATGTATGTGGACACTTTTATTTATTTATTTTTTATGTATATACAGTATGACCCTGTTAAACCAAACGATCGGTTAATCCTAACTTTTTTCGGCGGCCCGGCAAAATACTACCATTTATCATATAACAAATTCAGTGGGGTCTCAGATGACCTTATAACCACATGAAAGTTTGGTTTAACCATACCGGAGTGGCCTGAGGTCCGACAATTTTGTTGGGATTAACTGATAATATGGATTAACCGACTTTGGTTTAACCAAGTTTTTTATATGATAAATGGTAGTAGTTTGCCGGGCTGCCGAAAATAGTTTGGATTAACCGATCATTTTGTTTAACCGAGCTTGGTTTAACGGGGTTATACTGTATCTAGAGTTCACTAGTTTTCTTTGTTAGTGCTCTGCAGTATACATCTGCACCTATGTGAATTTCCTGAAGGCCCGATCACATACACGTTAGTGTACGTAGTTGAATGTAGTTGAATGTACCGGCATCCATACTTCTCTGACATGCTAACTTAATAATAACATGGGTGGGCCATGAGTTCCGATTTAATCTTTCGACATGTTCTAAAGAGTGCTACATTAGAGGCTGAATTTGCATCCGTGATGCTAACATACTCTAGCATACTTGGACGAAGCCCTGGTCACATAGCCATTAGTGGACATAGGTGACCGTAGTGGAGGCTAACGTAGTTGAACGTACTGGCATCCATACCGGCATCCATACCATAACGTATTTATCCATACCATAATGTATTTATCTGTACCAAAACCTGCCGTACCTTAAAGTATTTCAACGTAGTTTAACGTACTTACACCACGTTTGACCCACGTTAGCCTTGACTACGTTCACGCACGTTCAACTACATCCACTAACGGGTATGTGACCAGGGCATAAGAATGATTATTAAATTTGAGATATTTTTCGCTCCCTCATCATAAAACATGATTCGGATGAACGGAAAACAAATGGTTGTAGCTTTTATACATTACATTGAAACACACCTATTTTTTTCTTTAAACAAAATTGAATCAAGTATTGAATAGTCCGATGATTTTGAGTTTCTGCCAATTTCTGAGATAAATATACTAAATGAATCCTTATTATCTGCCTTACTTTAGTTTGAAGTAACGTTTATTTTAAATGGATAACTTGTGAGATTTCTGAAGTGCAAACATACTAAATTAATTTTGCACACATGCCAAAACTTTGACGCCATAGGTTCTGCAGTAACATCTTGTATTAAATTGACTCAGTGTTCCCTTCCATGTGGCAACTCATGGCTAAAAATGGCATTTGTATTTAAGTTAGATGTGGAGAATAAAATCTGGATAATTATGTTGTTTTGAAAATGTGATGCTTTATTGGACTATGCAGCTTTAAAATGCCTATTAAATTTTATATATTTTTCGCTCCCTTACTCTAATGTGTCATTTGGGTAAACGGAAAACAAATGGTTAATGTTTGAATACATTACACTAAATCTAATTTTTTTAAATAAATCAAGTATTGAAAATTTTCAGTTAATGCTTTTTAGTCTCCTGTACTTAAAAATATTGAAAATGCATATAAAATCCAAGTTTCTTTTTGGCCCCCCCCCCCCCATTTACTTCCATTCCTTGGGGCTGCGTCTGTTTATTGGTCAGAGGAGCGGATCGTGGCATTGATTTATTGACACTGCAATGAATACCCGAAAGCCGTCTGCATAAGGCTATGTGGATATATCTTACGGCTTAGTATTGATGTCAGTGGTGTCAGTGTTGGTGTCTGTGGTGTCACTGTTAGTGTCTGTGGTGTCAGTTAGTGGATAGGATTACAAAGGATACCTTTCGGGTTTACAACGAGTGCAAACATCAAATACCCTAAGACAAACATGACCATGGTATTATTGATGGAACCCCTTCACCAGGGGGGGGGTCCGGTGAGGTGGGGTGAGGTGAGGTGAGCGGGGTGGGCAAATATCTCCAGCCTCTATTTATAGCGAATGGTAGACAGGAAGTGTGAACACTTATTTGTCTCTCACTTTTATTTTTTTTGTACATTAGTTGTCCCAAGCAGGGGAAATCCCAGTCACAGACGACTGGTCTTCCCCACTCCACTGCTGGTCGATAGAAAGGCCAAGCCTACACTTTTACCGACTCAAGGGATTTTAACCTCCCACACCACATAGACATGTTATGAGAGCAACCGGCCTTTGATGACGCTGTAAGTTATACACAGCGGTGGAAATCCAAATTGGCAGAGCTGGGGGCACGGGGAATCGAACCGCCGACCCTCAGATTAGGAGTCTGACCTAGAAAAAAGTCAGACACTCTAACCACTCCGCCACAGAGAACTATTTCTTTGGGAGAGTGCACCTCGTCGTCCCCGGGCGAGGAGTGCTTGGATTGCTTGGGCGCCTATTGTTGACCAGAGATTATTGGGTTTTACTTCCTTGTAACACCACAGGGGCCCGACTTTTGACAGTACACACTTTATACTGTTTCCCTTGCTGAGATATTGCCCCATCAACCACTATGATGTCAATATCCTACTCACTGACTCAGTCGGATTATCCTAAGACTGAGTCACCCAGTCCGCGTCACATGCTAGTGTGTAGTATACGAGGTAAGGTACGGACAAGTACATGTCTAATTTTTTATTGAGTCTTTGATCTGATCCGACTGAGGATTATGCCCACGACTTCCCGTGTGGAAACCTAACGCTGTATCCACTATGCCACCCCGGTGTGCCAGTTTCAGCCATGCGCCAGTTTCAGCCGTGCGCATAGACTCAAACTCAAGGCATTGTCAATGGTAGTGAGCAATCTTCTTCAGAAAATACAGAAACACTGAAATATCTCTAAAACCACACCACCTATTAACACATCGCTTGGTACACATATAGAAAACATCTTTACCAAAAAGATTATATTAAATTTATAAGGTTAGGGTTCTTGATTTCTATTAATTCTGAATAAAACTAATGTTTTGCACTGCGCGTACCGTCAAACTCAAGGCATTGTCAATGGTGGTGAGCAATCTTCATACAGAAAATCCAGGAAAAGTGAAATATCTCTAAAACCACACCACCTAGAAACAAATCGCTTGGTGCGCATATAGAAAACACCTTTACCAAAAATATTATATTAAATTTATAAGGTTAGTTGAGTCTATGCGCACGGCTGAAACTGACAGTGAGCTGAAACCGCCACACCGGCCAATACAATGTTGTGGATGACACGTGTGTCCACCAACGAAGGAGGGTCTCTTTGTTTTAATAGAGGAAGTTGTGTGGGGGGGACATGGGCATTTCTCACAACATAAGAAGTGACCACCCTCCCTGTTCTCTCAATAGTCAGAATCCGTATTGTGGTAGAATTATTAAAAGTAGGCTGGCTACAGTAGTAAACCTAGGGTTGTCGCAGTGTTAAAAGTGCCATGAGATTTGAACTTTCAACCTTCAGAATGGGACACACACACTCTGCCGGCTAAGCCATCCAGTTCGATAAACATGTCAGGTAGACCGCCATTACGGGTGACACTTTCGTTTTCATGCCAGCGCTGCTTCATCCAAAACAATAGCTCACTCCCAAGATCTCAACCTTGGTGTCCACCCAGCCCTAGTCAGGCATCTAGCCATGCTACTAGGTAGTATGCCCCTTGCAAGATCTCAACATTGGTGTCCACCCAGCCCTATTCAGGCATCTAGCCATGCTACTAGGTAGTATGTCACTTCCAAGATCTCAACATTGGTGTCCACCCAACCCTAGTCAGGCATCTAGCCATGCTACTAGGTAGTATGTCACTTCCAAGATCTCAACATTGGTGTCCACCCAACCCTAGTCAGGCATCTAGCCATGCTACTAGGTAGTATGTCACTTCCAAGATCTCAACATTGGTGTCCATCCAACCCTAGTCAGGCATCTAGCCATGCTACTAGGTAGTATGTCACTTCCAAGATCTCAACATTGGTGTCCATCCAGCCCTAGTCAGGCATCTAGCCAGGCTCGGGTGGGGATGAAACACTACCCACCATCAGATATACAGCAATATTTTATCTAAAGTAGGATATCTGCCAACACAATATATTCAATATAATCCACACAAAGAAACAAACGCGGGGCAAGAACCCTACCAAGTTTTGCAATCACAAACCACATCATTATGGATTCAAAGTGCACTCGAATGGTAGGATTGAGCGGGACAGGTGACCCACTTCCGGTTGTAAGCACAGCGGGTCGCAGCGTCAGTCCTTCCGCAGGCACTCCTTCAGAAGAGCCGTATTCCCCAACCTACTCCACAGTCCGCCAGAGGGAGTGTGTGAGTGAAAAAGGCCACGTAGTGCTTCACACAAATAAGCATGTCCTGGAGTCAGGAGACAATCGACGCCAGCCTTCTCATAACACCCTCACTGAGCAAGACAATCCCATCCGCGTATAGTACATTAAAACAATTTTAACCAATTCAGGATTTGTTTGTTTGTTAGTTGTTTTACATTTTAGCAACATCTAAGGTCATAGACGGGTACCGACCGGTGACAGTGCACACTCATGGCGACTTTATAGTGCTGCTCCACTGAGACACCAGGCTGTCAGCTCCATGACCTGATATCCTACACAGACCTGACACTGAGCCAACCAGACCTTGCCCTATCCTAATAATGCCGAGCGCCAGGCTAGGAAGCAACAATAATCAATTTTAAAGTCATTGGTTTGACTCGACTAGGATTTGAACTCAAACTCATGGGTTTGGATCTCCAGGTCTCCAAAAACAGGAGACGGACGCTCTACTCATTCGGCCACTCCATCTGGTCCCAATTCAGGAAGAACGATAACTTCCAACTTTCATCTAGAATTTTACCTGGCCTCAAATTTGTTGTTGTGGTCATTGTAATTGTGTGTGTTTGACCTTAAAAGAGTCCCTTGACACATAGTTGATTGTGTGCTTTTGTAATCTGGGTAAAAGCAATAGCCCAATAATATTACAACAGAATAAGATTTGGACACTTCTCGTTGTGATTATAGCCTTTGCTGCCGACACAGCGTTCATCAATAACTAACTACCCATCCATACTCTGGCCATGTTAGTTTCGAGTGCCGAGTTGGTTCTCTCTTCCTTTTCATTTTACAATGTTCGATTCCATAAACAAAAATAGCCAAAAGGAAAAAAAATAAAGATTTCCATTAAAATGATCCTTTGGAAATTCTTAAGAAAATTAGAATAACAATCCTTTTGAAAGTTAATTTGTCTAAATTTCCCATTACAAATCACTAAGCAAATTTGATTATGAATGAAATTTACTTAAACATTCCTTCAGACAATTTATTTGTTAAAAGTCGACATTAAAAAGATCTCAGGTTAATTTTTTAAAATAATTAATTGTAGAAAGATATATCGTAAATAGAACAAAAATACCAGAGCATTTACTTAGCCTCAAGGATTGGATGGTTGGTTTTTGGAGTTTTACATCCTGGCAACATCAAAAGTTATATCAGGACAGGTACCGACTTGTGACATTGCGCACCCAATGGTGACTTTATAGTGCTGCCCCACTGGGAAATTAGCCTGCCGACACCATGACCCGATATCCCACTCAGTCACATTCCCCTGACATTGAGCCAACCAGTCCTAGCCCTGTCCTATTAATGCCAAGTGCCAGACTAGGAAGCGACAAGTATCAATTTGTTACGTCATTGGTTTGACTCGACCGGGAACCGAACTCCCGACCTTCCGCACACGAGGTCCGCGCTCTACCGATTCGGCCACCACGTCCGGGCTACCACAAAGGAAGTTGGCATCTCTGAGTCATAGCGTGTTTGAAACCTGGGAAATAGTGGCCAATGACAGGAATTCATGTCAGTGCTACTATTCATAAAGGCACAACACAGTTTGAAACCGATCGTATATCTCAAGCTAAACACAAAAACACGGAGAGAAAAGATCGTCTCCTTCATCTACCAGACTTTCTGACAGCAGTTACGCACACATGTCTAATGTGCCACCCGCACATTCTGAGCACAAATTGGACTCATCAGTCATCGATGAGTTCACAACAAACGATGAGTTGTTGTCATCATCACCACCGATGGACAACCAAGAAGAGGATACTTTGTTTCAGTTCCCTCATTATTTCAAATAAACCCAAACATGCGTTCCCTCACTTTTTGTTCTTCTTTAAAATCTTTTTTTTTTTGTTTAGCTCTACACCACTGCCGAACACCCCACAATGAAATATATGAGGCTGTTCTTTGTACAATATATTGGTTGGTGGAGGTTTACGTCGTGGCAACATCTAAGGTGATATCATGACGGGTACCGACTTGTGACTGTGTGCATTCAAGGCGGCTTTATAACAATTTTCAGGAATAATGATAAAAATCATAAATAGTTTGCAGTTTCGACCTATGTTTGAAAGCCGATATCCAAAGTCGGTTTACTTCGCCCCGCTTTAAAGCTGCATAGTCGGGTGGTTTTAAGTTTCTGTAAATACATCAGGTTCATCATTATATATACTTTACTTTGGTTTGTGTTAACTTTTATTTTAAATGGCTAACTTTGGAGATATTTGAAGCGCAAACATGAGAGTGGCATTTGTTTTACCCTTCGCGCGCCGTGAACCCCAAAAGTGCCCGGATGTCCGACATCGAGAATAGGCTTATGTAGTACTAGTAACAGGTTTTTCTTAAATTGAATCAGTATGCCCTTCTATGTGGCAACACATGCTTATTAAGTCCACTAGTATATAAGTTAGATATGTAGAATCAAATCTAGGTAAGTGCTTAGGTTTTTTGAAAATTTGATGTTTCATCGGACTATGCAACTTTAACTAGTCCGATTTGTAACCCGACTGTCGCCTGACAACAGAATACATATTCACTCC
Source organism: Branchipolynoe longqiensis (assembly GCA_030323885.1). NCBI lineage: Eukaryota > Metazoa > Annelida > Polychaeta > Phyllodocida > Polynoidae > Branchipolynoe > Branchipolynoe longqiensis. The sequence continues at coordinate 53,246,473 of CM059197.1, forward strand.
AGTCGGCCTGGTTAAAGCCACACTGTCGGCGCCCAACAGCTGTCGCCCGCCAATTTCAATAATCAAAGCCCACATCGTCCCCGACTGTCACTCTGAGTTGGAATTGGACCAGATCTGCACCAGCTTTAACTAAGTCTAATCTAGTCGGAATAAACCTGAATAACCAGCCCCATGTGTATGGGGTACGCCCCCCCTCTCTCTCTCTATCTTTCTCTCTCACACCCACCCACACACTCACTCACTCACTCACACACTTACACTCTCACTTACTTGCTCACACACACTTAATCTCACTCACTCACTCACTCACACACTTACACACACTCATACACTTAGTTACACACTCTCAGTCACACACACTCACACACACACACTCACTCACTTTAAAGTTTCAGTCACGCGAATTCACAAACACACACACAAACACACACTTCCCCCATCACCCCTCACCCTCACCCGCTCTTGTACCAAGTGTAGACCAGATGCAGGAGTCGGTGATAGCGAGCCAAAACGGTGGTAAGCGGGAATTTCCCGGTTAGCGCCGAAAAGTCGGTATGCACGAGTCAGTGATAGGCCTAACACCAAAAGCTTAAATGAGGTTAGGGTAACCCTGATCCATAGGTGGTTTAAGGTTGGTGTTAGGCACCGATTAGGCCCAAATCTATTCAATGCGATTATATTTGACAGAATTACATATGCAATAAGTGAAATTTCAGCAAATTAACCCTAAATTCGAAGCAATATTAACGCTGCCGCCGTAACGGCGGCGATATTAATAGTTATATTTTCGAATCGACGAACGTAAAGTAAACAAATCGCCACCGCCGTGTCGACATCGACATCCATACTGGCCGACGTCGACGCATTGGCGGCAATGTATTAGCGATTTGTTTACTTTACGCTCGTTGATTCGAAAATATAAATATTAATATCGCCGCCGTTATGGCAGCAGCGTTAATATTGCTTCAAATTTAGGGTTAATTTCATCAGATTTCACTTATTGCGTATCTAACTCTGTTAAATATGATAGCATTTAATATATTTAAGCCTAATATATGGGTACAGGCGCAGAGGGATTTCCCAAATCTATAAATAACTTCACGTTTAGCTATAATGAAAGTGTTACGCGCTCCTGCATACGACTTGACACAGGTCCCGACTTCGGTGATAGCTAAACGGTAACAGGCTCTAACACCAAACCCCGCTAACACTGACTCCTGCATATGGCCCCAGATAGTCGCCAAAATGAATCACACCGTGTCTGTTTTATTTATATATTTTTTTATATAAATATGAATTTTATATATCTTTTGTCAGTGCCGCAGCACGAGTCTTCGACAGATACATAGGTGACCGATACATAGGTAGTTAAACAAACAATTTTATTTTTACATGTGAAGTGAATTCTCAAATTGAAGTGCACGCAGTATCCAGAGGAGAGTTGAACCCTCAGTGCTGTTGAGTGTTGTACGCAGCTAGGTGACAATTCCCGAATCTTCCCAGTCAGCTGAGGCACTCATTGTTAGCTGAGATTTAGAACGCTGCTGGTGATACCCACACTCTCACCCCGCAGTCTCTCACCCCCTAGTACCTGACTCCTAAACCTCAACCTGCCTAGGTCAGACAATGAAGAACCACCACCCAGAAACACACAATCACACGCACTCACTCGCACACACTCACTCACTCGCGCACACAAACTGACACATGCACACACACACACACTCACTCACTCACACACACGCAGACGCACACACACACACACACACACACACTCACACACAGCCCCATGCTGTGGAGCCCACTAGGCCTGAACGCGTCTCTTCCTGACCCCAATGAGTCAAAACTCGTTAGGTCTGACATAACCGTAGGGTAGCTCTCACGTCCTGTATCTTACCCCGAGTTACCCTCCCCCTCCCCCCTCCCCTCTCCCCCTCCCTACCAGCGTAAGAAACAATGCCAACTCAAAGCATCTCAACACACTGGATGAAGCAGGATTGTTTTTCTGTGCTCATGCCAACCGCTCTCAGTATCACATATATGTGGTTTGCGTACGCACCGCCTCCTCCCCATCATCTCAGTGTTGCCAACTCTCATGAAATTCCCATGAGAGTCACAGAAATTAAAGGTTCCGATCAGTCACCTCACAAGTCATGGATTGACCCCCAAATCCCACACATTTCTGTACTTTTTAAAATAAACACAAGTAAATATCATGTTATGCATATGCTAAAATATCAGCCTATAACCCCTAGGAAATAGCCCATTTTAAAGCCATTCAAAAATACTATTTGTTGGAAGAGGGCATGCCCCCCAACCCCCATAAGCAAGCTTCCAGCTGCCGCCATTCGGGTTTTATGCCCACAACACAAAATCATAGGGATTCTCAATACCTCCAAGTTGGCAACACTGCCATCATCATCATTGTATTCATCATCGTCATCATCATAATCATCATCTTCATCATTACCCCTTCTCTTCTCTTCCTTGCACCAGACGGGATGGCTGAATGAGCTGAGCATCCGTCTCCTGTTTTGATAGATCGGAGGATCCAAACCTATGGGTTTGTGGGGTTGAACCCTAGTCGATTCAAACTAACGACTTAAAAATTTATACTTGTCACTTCCTAGCCAGGCACTCGGCATTATTAGGATAGGGCAAGGACTGGTTGGCTCAGTGTCAGGATAATGTGACTTAGTGGGATATCAGGTCATGATGTTGGTGGCCTGGTCTCCCAGTGGGGAAGCACTATAAAGTCGCCATGAATGCGCAGTCACAAGTCTGGTACCCATCCTGATATGACATTGGATGTTGCTAGGACGCAAAACAACAAACAAACTCTTCTCTCCCCTCCTCTTCCTCCACATCATCCTCCTCTTCCTCCACCTCCAGATAAGAGTTCAGCTCGTGGGTGTAATGTATAGATCTCCATTTCAGGCTCGCTGAAATCTTGACTGTTTCCGGCAAGATAGCCCAAACCGCGCGTTATTTAGTGAGTTAGTGATTTGGTATCCCTCCAGCTAGGAAGTGTTGGAATTGTTGCCTGTTGAGTCAGAGCAACAGATAGCGCATTATCTACAAGTTTATCTGGAGACCGGGGCTTTGGGCGCGCCTAACGAATAGCGGGCGACAAAAAAAAGTCCTCAGACTCAGGGGTGAACGAGTAACTGATAAAGAGGGAGTAATACATATGGAAGAGAGGGGGGGGGGGGGGGGGGGTACCGCCACAATGCCCATCATGCGCCTCACAAGATTCTCGACTATTAAGCAATGTTTATTACACTGATCGCTCGTGAGAAAATGCTGGAAGTCAGGTTTCAACTGTCCTTGTTGTGACTGTATTATCGCCCATACCTAACACTTTCTTGTTTAAAGTTGCGTAGTCCGATAGTTTTGAATTTCTGTATTTTTTTAAAAGATAAATATATTAGATTGATCACTGGACAGTTCAAAGGACTTCAGTGCCATAGTGCGCTCGGACACTCACTAAACCTGTGGGTTAAGGTAATTACTTACTTACTTACGCCTACTCGCTTAAGTTAAGGGCTTGTATATTTTATTGTATTACTGTATGATGAATGAGTAAACCTGGTATGTTTCATGGGGATTTTGAAACATTTCATGTCTCAGAAATACTTTGAGGGGGGATGTGATATATGTGTAAGAGACGTCTAGATGGCTAGAAGTCTAGACACGTCTGTAATATATGCAAATGAGATGACGTCACATGACTAAGTGTGCCAATGGTCTAGACCCCTGGATGGGGAATAAAGCATTCAGTATCCAGAAGTCAAAGTGTTCAGCCGTTGTACTTTCACATCTCCCACCCTATCAGTCTGGGTTCAGCAATGGGTTACACATTCTTCTATCTACTAACTAAAACAAATGGGTACTTTAAATGAAATCTATTTTATAATGTAACTATGTGTAGAAAGTCGAAATATTTTACATTCCTCATTCCACTGTTCCTTGCCCTATCATAGTATAATAATACCTAGATAAAGGATTCACCTGGTACTCGCAATACACGGGTGAATGACAAGGTAATGTAAATACGGGCGAAAATAGCTTTAGTATGGAACAGGAAGTACAATGCCTGGCTCCAGTGTCAAATGGTTACTTATATCGGCACAGAGTTGGTGAAATGGGAGAGAATTAAAAAAGACAAGATGGCGGCCATAGAACACCGTCGATTTCACTTTTAAATCTTATTAAACCAGATGTTTTATTATATTTTTCAACTCAAAGGTAGCGGGGAAATATGAAAACATATACAAAGAATAAATGTTGCTTCTTAGATTGTGAAATTAGGCTCTCATAAAGACTCATTTCATTAGCCCGATTTTTCTACCGTTTTTATATAAGGCTGGTCTTCACCCGTGTACTGCAAGTACTGGGTGAATCTTTTATCTAAATAATACCGAGCATCAGGCTAGGTAGCAACAGGTATCGATTTGTATGTCATTGGTTTGACTCACCCAGGGTTCGAATGTGGGGGCTCGAATCCCACAACCTACCAGAACAGGAGGCGGATGCTCAACTCATCCGGCCATCACGACTGGTCATTGTGTATCGGGTTTTAAAGTTGCATGGTCCGATGAAACCTACATTTTGGCAAAATAAAAGAAAAAACAACATCTCTTACCTACATTTCTTCCCATATCTTAGATACTAATGATTTTGGACAGGATAGGGATATACAGGATAATCAGTGAATTAATTGCACCATACCCTTGGACACCTACTTAGACAATGTCATTAATGATGAACACCACTAACAAATTAGGTCAAATTAGGTCAAAAATGTCATGACCTCATTAGCCTTGCCTTGATTCTGAGTACCATGTGTAGCTTAGACAGGTTCTATTCTCTGACATAGGCAAATGGTTGTAGCACATGGCGTCCCCCATTTAGGTAGATCGTGGGATTCGAACCCTGGTAGAGTGAAACCAATGACTTAAAAGCTTTGACTTGCCACTTCATAGTCATGCGCCCTGCATTATTAGGGTAGGTTGGCTCAGTCTCAGGGTAATGTGACTGAGTGGGATATTGGGTCATGGTGCTGGCAGCCTGGTCTCCAAGTGGGACAGCACTATAAAGTTGCCATGAGTGAGCACTATCACAGGTCAGTACCCATCCTGATATGACCATAGATGCTGCCAGGACGTTTTGCCAGATCGTGTGATTCGAACACTGGTCGAGTCAAACCAATGACATAAAAATTGTTACTTGTCACTTCGTAGTTAGGCGCCCTGCACTATTAGGATAGAGCAAGGACTGCTTGGTTCAGTGTCAGGATAATGTGACTGAGTGGGATATCGGGTCATGGTGGCGGCGGCCTGGTCTCCCAGTGGGGAAGCACTATAAAGTCACCATGAGTGTGCACTGTCACAAGTCGGTACCCATCCTGATATGACCTTAGATGTTGCCACGATGTAAAACTTCCAAAAACCAACCAACTCCTTGCCTGACCTACTTTGCTATCTCCGAACGGACACACTCGATAAGGGAGGCGCGTTAATCTACTGCGCAGTGCGAGACAACATGGCAGCTGCAGACACACCGCTGTGTGCCTGTGGCGCCATCTACAGAGCCGACTCACCCCAGACAACAGACTCACTTGTGTCATTGGTTCAAGCAATTATATAGGATATGCACTGGCGTCACGCTAAGCGGAAGCGCGGCCATTGCGGAGATACAACCACAATAACAAACCCAACCTGATCAATGCATTGTCAATGGCAGTGAGCAATCTTCATACAGAAAAGGTGAAATATCTCTAAAACCACACCACCTAGACACAAGCCGCTTGGGTAGAAAACACATTCAACGAACCGATTATATTAAATTGATATGGTGAGGGTTTGGCATTTCTATTAATTTTGACTAAAACTGACGTTTTTCGTTGTGAGTACCGGTGTCGCAGTTTCAGCGCCCGGTCAGTTTCATGCGCATGCATCAAAATCTAACATCATCGTCACTAACCTTATAAATTTAATATAATGTTTTTGGTACATGTGTACAAAGCGATTTGTTTCTAGGTGGTGTGGTTTTAGAGATATATCACTTTTCCTGTATTTTCTGTATGAAGATTGCTAGCGACCATTGACAATGCCTTGAGTTTGACGGTACGCGCAGTGCAAAACCTTAGTTTTATTCAAAATTAATACTGATCAAGAAACCTAACCTTATAAATTTAATACAGCCTTTTTGGGAAAGATGTTTTCTATATGTGTACCAAGCGATTTGTTAATAGGTGGTGTAGTTTTAGAGATATTTCACTTTTGCTGTATTTTCTGTATGAAGATTGCTCACGGCCATTGACAATGCCTTGAGTTTGAGTCTATACGGGCCGTGGAAACTGACCGGGCGTTGAAACTGCGACACCGGCGAACTCAATGTATTGTCAATGGCTGTGAGCAATCTTCATACAGAAAAAGTTAAATATCTCTAAAACCACACGACCTAGACACAAACGCTTGGAACACATATAGAAAACATATTTGACAACAAGATTATATTAAATTTTTATGGTTAGGGTTCTGGATTTCTATTAATTTTGACTAAAACTGACATTTTTCGTTGCGCGTACCGGTGTGGCGGTTTCAGCGCCTGGTCAGTTTCAGCGCCCGGTCGTGGCTGCTGTGCGTGCGTGGATTTTAAGAGCGTCAAAACAACCGTGGCCTCGCCGGCTACAAGCTCAGCTGTAACTATCGCTGGTGCCCGGCAGTGTTAGGGACCGATTAGGCCGAAATCTATTGAATGCGATCATATTTAACAGAATTACATACTCAAATAATGAAATTTAATTAAATTAACCTTAAATTCCAAGCGATATTAACGTAGCAGCTAGATCGGCGTCGAATCGCCAAGTGTAAACAAAACAAATAGCAGTGCTCGCCGGCGACATGCTGCAGTTTGCACGGCCTCTGAAAATCCGCACATACGCAGAAGCCACGGCAGGGCGCTGAAACTGACCGGGCGCTGATACCGCCACACCGGCAAACTCAATGCATTGTCAATGGCCGTGAGCAATCTTCATACAGAAAAAGTGAAATATCTCTAAAACCACACGACCTAGAAACAAATCGCTTGGTACACATATAGAAAACAATTTTACCAACAAGATTATATTAAATTAATAAGGTTAGGGTTCTGCATTTCTATTAATTTTGACTGAAATAGACGTTTTGCACTGCGCGTACAGGGAAACTCTATGGGATGTTTACTGGTTGATATCGCCACAATGGCCGCGCATCCGGTTGATGACGTCCCATAAATACCCTATATACTATGATGTATTACACTTACTTACATGCTGTGCTGTATACATTTGTAATTCAGTTTCAAATATACCAAAAATTAGCCGATGACCGTAAAAATCACTCGGTACTAAAACCTGTATTCATGGAGTCTGTAATCCGCGAACTCCTCCCATGTGTGAACAATTTTTCAACATCGAAATTGTCATTTCTATATTTGACTGTCCACCCCATGACAGGACACCTGTTGTGTGATGACGATATTGGACTGAGTTGTCCTTTGACGAAGCACTACAGAGGAGAACAAGTTTTCCAACTAGATAAAAGATTCACCCCATACCTACGGTAGAGGTGAATAACAACGCAGTAGAAAAAGTGGAGAGGGGCTGGGTAAATTAAATGAGCACACACATTCTTAATTTAAGAAGCAAAATGTAATCTTCACATACCTTTTTATATTTATCTGCACCTTTTAAACTGATTAGTAGATTAAATCCAGTAGATAAATTAACTTTAAAGCTTTAATTGACAGAGCCCACCTATCTACATGGTGGCCATTGACAGGAAGTTGAGGGGTTCCTGGGTAAAAATCCCATCTAGGTCAGGAAACAGTCGTTTTCATTGCCTGAGGTAATCAGGTGGTGAACAAGTTCATTCAAACATGGCAGATTTACTTCATTGACTCTATCAATTCAAGCTGATTTTGTGTCATTTTACCTTGATAATATGTAATTTGTACACTTCAGAGAGTATATGTTGAGGGAAAACATATACAATTGGATTGTAGTTATTTGATTTTAATCAACATACGGTAAGAATGCCAAACTCAGACCAATAACAGTGAGACACATTTTCAGCAACTTTTACAAAGGATTGTTATTCACCTCTGAACAGAGTCAGAGGTGAAACATTTATCTAGTTTCTAACATGATTTTGGCTATACATTAAAGTTGTATAGTCTAATGGTTTTGCATTTCTCACATGTTCTGAGATAACTATATTAGGTTGGTCATTATAATCAACGTTACATTAGCTTGAAGTAAATTTGATTTTAAATGGCTAACTTTTGAGATATTTGAAGTGCAAAGCATGCCAAATTAATTTTGGCAGGCATGCCAAAACTCTGACACCATAGGGTTCTTTCTGAAGTAACAGGTTCTATTAAATTACCTCGGTATTCCCTTCTATGTGGCAACAAATGCTTGATACCTGCACTGGTATCTAAGTTAGATAATCAAATCTAGATATCTGTTTTGGTTTTGGTAAGTTGATGTTTTCATCAGACTATGCAGCTTTAATCTTTTAATGGTTCAAGACCAGACAGGATTGCCGAATGAGTTGAACATCCGTCTCCCGTCTTGGTATATCCGACTAGTTTGAACCCTGGTCGAGTCAAACCAACCATTTAATAATTGATGCTTCTCGCTTCCTAGCCAGGCGCTTGGCATTAAGAGGATAGGACAAGGACTAGTTGGCTCAGTCAGTTTCAGGATAATGTGACTGAGTGGGATATTGGGTCATGGTATTGGCAGCCTGGTATCCCAGTGGGGCAACAGTATAAATTCACCATCAGTGCACACTGTCACAAGTCGGTACCCATTCTGATATGACCTTAGATGTTGCCAGGACGTAAAACTCAACCAACCGATCAAACATCTTTCCGCCACTCTCACCACACGTGGCAGTGCGTAAATATATTCTAGGATCTACAGACAAATTGCTGCTGAGTACCGGCCCGTTTAGGGGGGATGAGGGAGGGGGTCCGGGAAGGTGGGGGTGTGGGGAGGGGGGGATCTGCCGTCTGCTGTCCACATGTGAACTATTCCTCCAGAGTTTGCACGGTGATGGATTTACTAGAAAATCACCATTATGAAATCTTTAAAATATACCATCAAGACAATCATTTTTTTTGGTGCTTTGTGCATAAATAATAAAAAAACTGCTGTTTTCTATAATTTCTATATTTGCTACGGTTTCTGTACTGGCGCGTCTGTTCGTAGTGACCGTGGTTGTTTTAAGGACTAAGCACATTTGCGGGTGAGGTGTTACTTTGGTGAATTGTTAGTTTTAAAATGGCTTCTTCCTGCCCGCGGGGGAAGTTAGCTAAACAAATGGTCGAGTACGAGGTGGTCCTGTCCGTAAGTACACGGCACGCCTTGTTAGCAACGTGTAATATATGTTTATTGACACCCGGTAATAAATCAGTTTCCGGTGAGACGTGGGGGAGGGGGTGGGGGAGGGGCGGGGGTGGGGGGAGTAAACGCGACTGGACGGGAATTTAATGTCGCATAATCGGTTTGTTTATAGCTGCATTGTCCAATGAAAACATCAAATTTTCAAAACTTACATATTTATCTAGATTTGATTCTAACCTAGATAAATCTTTACCATTTCAGTAAGAATGACTTTTACCTGGAATTTTATTTTCCTTGATCACAATTTTTATAATTGTGAGCTTTTTTAACTTCATGTGTCTTTTGACAAATATTTGATTGTGTGCTTTTACACTCTGTGTAAAAGTGATGGCTAAACGAAAATGGACAGAATACAAGTTTAACACTTCTCGCTGTGAACATGGCCTTTGTTTCCGACATGGCGTAAAAGACACACTAATCAATCAATCTATCTAACCGAGATATCAGTGCACATATAAAATATTTGTCACCACATAGAAGGGAATACTGGGGCATTCAATATAACCTGTTACTGCTGAAGGCTATGGTGTGAGAGTTTTGGCGTGCTTGCCAAAATTAATTGATATGTTTGTACTTCAAATATCTCAAAAGGTAGAAATTTCAAATAAAAGTCGCTTCAAAGTAAAGTAACAGATTATAGCGATGGAGCTAGTATGTTCATCTCTGAAAATGACAGAAAATCAAAACCACTACACAACTTAGAGAAATATATATCTTTGAGGTAAGTACATCAGGTTGACAATTTTATGTCACATTCTACTTTAGCTCAGAGTGACTTTTATGATAATCTTCATAGATGTTTCGAGTGCAAGCATACACAATAATCTGTTTGCGCACACCAGTTTAAGGTAAGTACAATGGGCCACTACTATAACTATGTGGAAGGCCGCAAAATTTAAAGTTGCATAGTCCGATAATCTCTAAGAAAATGTACAAACGTTTAGCAGCATTTGAGATGTGGACTTATCGAAGGATGATGAAAATATCATGGACAAAGAAGATCACCAACAAAGAAGTTCTCAGAAAAATTAAAAATAAGAAAAGCTTGTTTGCCACTATACAGACAAAGAAACTTATTTATTTTGGCCACATCATTCGTCAGAGTTCAACATTCTTGGAAGGGAAGGTGAATGGCAGCAGAGGGAGAGGGAGACCAAGAACATCATGGTTTACAAATATTTCACAGTGGACAGGCTTGAATTATTCACAGTCTATCAGAACAGCACAACATCGGGACAAGTGGAGAACCATTGCATCCAACCCTCGACTAGAGGATGGAACTATTGATTGATTGATAGTCCGATAAAAGGAAACTATTTTCGAAAGAAAAATGCTTGTCTAGATTTGAGCCTCCATATCCAATTTAGATACTGGTGCAACTGTAAATATGTGTTGCTATATAGAAGGGCATTCTAAGTAAATGTAATTGAACCTCTTACCGATTTGGCCACCGCGTCTAGTTGCGGTGTTTATTAGTTTGAAGAATTCTTAGACTGCTTTGGTTTATGATTTCTTTCCCTGAACTAGTGTGAATAAAGAAACAGACAAATAAACAAATAAGTAAAACCCAAACAAGAAACAGCTTAGCTGCGCTTTCAGTTTGAGGCATCCTGTCAGCAAAAGAGAACGTGTTTAGAAGTCGCCGACAGCTGACCATTCCTTTGCATCCATGTTTTATTTTCAAGTGGCAGAAGCGAAGCTTGTGGGCGGGTTGGTTGGTTGGTTGTTGAAGTTTTATATACTGGCAACATCTGAGGTCATATCAGGACAGGTACCGACTTGTGACAGTGCACACTCAAGGTGACTTTATAGTGCTACCCCACTGGTATCATGACCTGATATCCCACACAGTCACATTATCCTGACACTGTCCTTGTCCTATTAATACCGAGCGCCTGGTTAGGAAGCGACAAGAATAAATTTGGCATGTCATTGGTTTGACTCGACTGGGATCTGAACTCCCGATCTCCTGAACACGAGGCCCGCGCTCTACCGATTCCCGCCACCGCGCCTGGTCCGTCGTGGGCGGGTGATGGATGTGGATGTTGTTAAAGCTGCATAGTCCATCAAATTTTCTAAACCAAAAGGGATGGCTGAATGAGTTGAGCGTCCACCTCCCGTTTTGGCAGATTGTGGGATTCGAACCCTGGTCGAGTCAAGCAAATGACTCTAAAATTGTTACTTGTCGCTTCCTATCCAGGCGCTTGGCATTATTAGGATATTTCAAGGACGGGTTGGCTCAGTCTCATGATAATGTGACTGAGCGGGATATCAGGTCATGGTGCTGATAAGACCAAAATTCTACAAATTTCACGAACTTCCGGTGAGAATGAGGGGAATTGAAGGTTCTGATCAATCACCTCACGGGTTACGGATCGAGAATGTTTTGGTTACTATTTTTGCTTTTTTTCTAATTCATATCGTGTACTACAGATATATTTTGATTAAATACAAGTAAATATCATGTTATGCAAATGCTAAAATATCAGCCTCTAACCCCTTGGAAAAGATCCCAACCCAGTCAAACCAAACATTTACACAAATTGATCCTCGTCGCTATCTTGTCCGGTGCTCGACGATACCAGCGCAGGCTTAGTCAGTGTCTGCATAATCTGAGTGAGTGGGGTGCAATGTCATGTTCCCTGGTAGGCCTACTATATAAAAGATTCACCTCTGAATCTGTAGCAGGTGAATAACAACCCTAAAGGCCCTGTCAGACCTTGCCGGACTGGGGAACCGGACGAGAACCAGACACTGTCCGGTTGTGTACGGCGATGTTCGGGTACCGTCCGGTAACCATCCGGCGGTGTCCGGCACAAGTTTTGAACCTGCACAAAACTTCGACCGGACTGAGGTGTCCGGTTTGTCCGGTACCCATCCATACATGTCCGGTACCCATCCATTGGTGTCCAGTTTGTCCCTTTTGTCCGGTACATGTCCGGTAGCCATCCGTTATGTGTCCAGTTCTCGTCCGGTACATGTATGGTACATGTGTGGTACTTATCCGGTTGTCCGATGGCAATTAACCCAATTTTACGCTCCATTTAGATACATTTTGATAGATTTCTTCACCGGACAACACCGGACTAGACAATTCTTTGTCCAGTGGTCTCCAGTGCTCAGTCCGGTGAGGTGTGACAATGACCTAAGTAAAAGTTGTTGAAAATGTTGATGGTCTTAGTTTGGCATGTTATGTTGATTAATTAGAAAGTATGTTTTCCCTCCACATATAGGCCTACTCTCCAGAGTGTTCAAATCACATAATATCGAGTCACAATGACACAAAATCAGTTTAAATGAACTGGTTCACCCACCACCTGACTACTTCAGCCAATGAAAATGACTGCTTCCTGACCTAGATTGGATTATTACCCAGGAACCTCAACTTCCTGCCAATGGCCACCATGTGGGTGCTCTGTCAATTCAAATTTTAAAGTTTATTTATCTACGATTCGGTAACAAAGTTGAGGGTAAATAGAAAAAGGTATCTGACAAATATATTTTGCTTCTTAGATGAAGAATTCATGTGCTCATTTCATTTACTCACAATTTCCCACTTTCTCTAATGGATTGTTCGTCACCCCTACACAGGCTACTGCAGTTGAAAGGTGAATATGTTTATCTACCCTGGTACCAGTGGCATCCCACTGAGACAGCACTATGGCGCCTTCAATGGGGAAGGCGAGGGGACCAGGCTGACTGCATCTGTGATCTGGCGACTGAGAAAAAGTTGATAAAAGACATTTTGGCTGAGGAAGATTAACTGCTCGGCGTCACGTGGTCCTCAAAGAACTCTTCTTTTTCCCCAAAGAACTCTTCTTTTTCCTCAAAGAACTCTTCTTTTTCAACACAATTTCTCGGGTTACGGCATTTAGACACCGGGGTGGATTCGTTTCCCGATTATAAACCGCAGCATGCGTCACGTGTCACACACCGGACGCGGTGGCTGAATCGGTAGAGCGCGGGCTTCCCGTGCGGAAGGTCAGGTTAGTTGGGTGGTTGTTGGAGTTTTACGTCCTGGCAACATCTATGGTCATACTCATAGTCCGAACCGGAATTGAACTCCCGATCTCTCTCGCGGGAGACATGTGCTCTACCGATTCGGCCACTGCGGCAGGTAGGAAGGTCAGGTGTTCGAATCCCGAGCCGAGTCAGCCCAATGACTTATCAAATTGAATATGTGTCACCGCTACCTGGCCTGGCACTCGGCATTAATAGGATAAGGACAAGGACTGGTTAGCACAGTAGAAGGGTAATGTGACTGTGTGGGATATCGGGTCATGGTGCTGACAGCCTGGTCTCCCAGTGGGTAAGCACTATATATAATGTTGCCATAAATGCACACTGTCACAAGTCGGTACCAGTCCTCTTATGACCTCAGATGTTGCTAGGATATAAAACAACAAATAAATGTATCAGGAAGATGAGTTAAAAAAAGCATCGCATCACAAGATACATAAAGTATGTTGGTTTCTCCAACATATAGCTAATCTAAAGTAAATGATATGTCAGTCTGCAGCAATAGCGATGACATAAATAAAACCATAACATACCAGGGGTGGAATACATTATTACATCACACACATACATACATACATACACACATACATACATACATCACATACATACATACATACATACATACATACATACATACATACATACATACATACATCACATACATACATACATACACACATACATACATACATAATTAAAGGCGGAGGACATTTTCTTCAACTAACTACTTATTCTAGAGCATGTAGGGCACCTCGATAGAATGCCAGTCCCAAATCTAAACCGGTAAAGAAAGAAAGCAAAAATGGTAATTATAGATCTAATTATGGATGTCTATAAAAGTATTGATATTCATAGATGTGCACATATATAATATATATAATATATATTATATATAATATATGTCTATAATATATAAGTATGTGTGCGCGTGCAGTATAATATATTATGTGAATATAAATTACAAAGGTGATAAAACCATGTTATTGTATTTTCTTACCTACCTTGAATCTGCTAGCTATGTACCCCTGACTTCGCATACATCTGTTCCTTTCTGTCACTACACTGCCTTGCTCCTATAATTTATGTACGGTATGTACTTTATGTAAGTATAAAACAAGACTGGCTACGATGTACAGCCTGCATCCTGCCACAAATCATCTTCCACACTTTTTTTGTACCCCCGCTCTGAAGAACCTCAGCCCCCTCTCTCCTTCACCACCTCCACCAGCTTCTCCATCCCTCCCCCCCCTCCCTCCCCCCCTCCCTCCCTCCCCCTCTCTCTCTCACACACACACATACACATACACACACATACACACACACACACGCACACTAAACGGGATATCCGAATGAGTTGAGCATCCCTCTCTCTCTCATCAGATGGGATGGCCGAATGAGTTGAGCTTCCGTCTCCCACTTTGGTAGATCATGGGATTCGAACCGATGGGTTCGAACCTTGATCGAGTCAAACCAATGACTTACAAATTGATACTTGCCACTTCCTATCCAGGCGTTGAGAATTAATAACAATAGGGTAGGACAAGGACTGGTTGGCTCAGTGTCAGGATAATGTGAGTGAGTGTGATACCAGGTGATGGTGGCCTTGTCTCCCATCTCGCTCTCTCCTTCCCTTTGTCTCGCTCTCCCCCTCTCTGTCTCTCCCTTTCTCCCTCTCTTCTGTCTCTCTCCCTCTCTCTGTCTCTCTCTCCCTCTCTCCCCCTCTCTCTTGTCTCTCCATCTCTCTGTCTCTCCCTTTCTCCCTCTCTTCTGTCTCTCTCCCTCTCTCTGTCTCTCCCTCTCCCTGTCTCTCCCTTTCTCCCTCTCTTCTGTCTCTATCCCCCCCTTCTCCCTCCCTCCCTATCTCCCCCTCGGTCTCTCTTGATCTCTGTGTCAGACGCCGGTTCTCTTCTTAAATGCATCCGGTGATGGTTTGCGCAAACTCAGTGAAACTCATGGCTCCACTGATACCGATTGGAAATATAATATATGAACACAAATACCACATGGACACATGCTGTATTCATATTGGCCGATAACCTACTGAGATACCCACTCATAATCACACAACCTTTCCTCACGATGTGTAGAGGCAATACATCACACGTCTCACCCACTCTCAGGTGTCGCCACCATGCCCTGCAATGAAACTAGGGTACACAGCACCAAACGCATAGTCAGGGATAAAAGTGGCCTCCAGCAAAAACATGCGGAAATCAAGCCGAGATTATTACACCGATAGCGAATTTCCGCGAAAATGCGGATCTTCTCCCATAGACGTAGCACTGGCATAGAATTGCGGGGAAAATACTGGAAGTCAGGTTTCAACTATCCTTGATGTGCCTATATTATCACCCATACCTAACTCGTTCTTGTTTGGGTTTTATGTTGAAATTACTGTCGTGGAAATTTGTGCTGGTGTAGCAGGAAATCGCAAACCCTGTAAATCGCGAACCCCCACTTGTGATTTTCTAGGAAATCGCAAACCCCCATGCCATATATGGGCATGGAGGTTTTGTGATTTCCTAGGAAATCACATATCCCCCCTGGAAATCGCAAACCCCCCATGTTTGGCAGTCTTTATCCTAATGAAAACATCTTTGCAATAGTGCAGTTCGTAATTCCGACCGCACATGCCCAGAAAATGGCCCTTATTCACATATGCCGCCACTGTGGCTATTCTAAAGGCCAGGTAAAGAGTAGTCAGGTTACAGTACCCATGTTTTCCACTAGGTGGCGACCTCTGTTGAAACAAAGGCCAGGGGACCAGGTTAGGCAAAGAGGTGCAGCAATATCCTGGTCTTATCACTCAGTTTCAGGATCAATGTCATTAGCAAAATGGCCTTTTTAGTTCCAACTTCAGTCACTGCATACAGTAAATAGAACCATTTTAATATTCCAAATTCTTATTGTGCATGCACCAAATATCTCAATGAACCATTATTTACTAGTGTGTTAGTTGAATATTACAAAATGCTACAAAGCATGGGGGGTTTGCGATTTCCAGGGGGGGGGGGTTGTGATTTCCTAGGAAATCGCAAACCCCGGGGTGTGCAATTTCCAGGGGTTTGCGATTTCCTGCTACACCGGGTTACTGATTGAACTGTATAATTGATTGCCGGATAAGTGATTGGTCAACCGGTAGTATACTTTTTGTCGCTTGAAACAAAGGGAGAAAACATCTAAGTTGCAGTGTTTCCATTTATATTTCACCAAGCACAATTCCAGCGTAATATAAGGCGAAGGAGTTATTAGGGCTGAATAAACCTAATATAGCCACAGCTTGACCATGGAGACTCTAAAACTACCATTGGGCGCTAAATCAGTCCCAGAAAATAGTTTTTCCAGGCTATGCAAATTACATAAAATATGTAAAATATGTATATAAAATGTATATAAATATAATGAATTATATTTAACATAATATCTCAAGTTAAATTTCACTCAGATACATAACACTATAGTCGCACTTGCTAAGTATTTGTTGATACATAGAAAGGCATACTAAGTAATTTAATTGAACCTGTTGCTGTTGAAACCTATGGGATCAGTGTTTTGGCAAGCATGCCAACATTAATTTTGCGGGTCTGCACTTCAAATATCTCCAAAATTAGCAAGTTTAATTTAAAGTCACTTCAAGACTAACAATCAACTTAATATATTTATCTCAGAAAATGATAGAAACTCAAAAACATCAAACTATGCAACTTTAAAGTTTAAGTTTGAGCACAATTCTACCGGAGGTTGGGTGGCCAACCCATATATACCCGAACCGTGTTTTATTTTGGTTTGGGGAGGGGATTGTGTGTGTGTGGTGGGGAGCTGACAATAAGATAAAAATAAATTGTTAAATTATTAAAAAAATATTCTTTCATAATGAGGGTGGGTAGGCGGGAGGAGGTTTAAATTTCAAGTTGCATAGTCCGCTGCTTTTGAGTTTCTGCTATTTTCTGGGATAAATATATTATACTAATCATTATAATCCACTTTACTTTAATTTGAAGTAACTTTAATTTTAAATGGCTAAGTTTAGAGATATTTGACGTCAAAACATGCCAAAATAACTTTGGCAAGCACACCAAAAGTCTGACACCATAAGCCCTGTTTACACGGGCGATTTAAAACGTTTCATATGAAACCACTTGCCTAGATCGACACACATTTGGCGTGTAAACGCGACTCTGAGGCGTTTTAGGGCTGAATCGCTTCATATGAAACGTTTCATCTAGACCACCTCGCGAGGTAGTATAGATGAAGCGTTTCAGCTGGTTCCCGGCAGTGTTAGGGCCCGATTAGGCCGAAATCTACTGAATGCGATCATATTTAACAGAATTTCATACTCAAATAATTAAATTTAATTAAATTAACCTTAAATTCCAAGCGATATTATCGTAGCAGCTACATCTGAGTCGAATCGACGAGTGTAAACTAAACACATAGCAGTGCTCACCGGCTACAGGTCGCACCACAGGCTGCTGGTTCCCGGCGCCAAAACACTTTTTAAACTCTGTCCGTGTAAACGCACCTCAAAAACGCATCATATAAATCGCCTTGTCTAGAACGTTTCACAATTCCCCGTGTAAACACGGCTATAGACTTCAGTAGTAACGGGTTCTATTAATTGACTTATTATACCCTTCTATGCAGTAACAAATGCTTAATAAGTGCACCAGTGTCTAAGTTGAATATGTAGAATCAAATGTAGATAAGTGTCTTGGTTGAAAAGGTTTGATGTTTTCATCGGACTATGCAACTTTAAGTTCAGGACAACTGGAGAAAGTGAGTGAACATTGGATGCCTCTAAGGATGTGGCAGGCAGGTTGGTTGGTGGGTGATGGTGGGTGTCTGTGAATGATGCCAGATAAACGGTTTGACACTGGGGCATGGAGCAGACTGTGCTCAGAGGGGAAGCGTAAAGGGCCGGGTCGGGGGAGAGGGGCAGGGCGGGGTACACAGCAAAGAGTCGTTAGTGTGAGAGGCGGGAGGGGAGGAGAGAGGCAAACCAGCAACACCTGTGTCTCGTTCTACCAACAAATCGCAGCCAGCCCCATACTAATATATATATATATATATATTAATAAGCGAAATAAACATGATCAATAAGGCTTTCAACCATGCCACAGCCAAATGTGTTAAATAGGGTATAAAATAAGGAGGCTAACCAGACGGGATGGCCGAATGAGTTAGAGCATCCGTCTCCCATGGTGGTAGATCGTGGGTTCGAATCCTGGTCGAGTCAAAAAAATTGATACTCGTCGCTTCCTAGCCAGATGCTCGGCATTACTAGGATAGGGCAAGGAGCAGTGGAATGAGGAAGACCAGTCGTCTGCGACTGAAATTTCCCCTCCTTAAACAACTAATGTACCAAAAACAAAACAAAAAAACGTGCCTTCATTGTGGCCCGCCTTAGATTGTAAGTAACATCCAGAGTAAATTGGTTTGTTTATTAACTGTTATTTCAAAGCGTGCCTCTGAGGATAGATATATATATGGATACACACAGTAAAACCTCTCTAAATTGACCGACCATGGGGGCCCGACTTTAAATGGTCCATTTAGGGAGGTGGTCGGTTTAGGGATTTAAAAAAAATATATCCGGTACAATGGTATTGTATAGGCGATCATTTCGAACCCAAATAAAGCGATTGAAATAGGGGAGTGGTCGATAAACTTACAGGGTTTGAGCGGTTCACTCGTACGAGAGCCCCCCCCCCCCCCCAATCCACACACACACGCACACACACGCACGCACACACACACACACCACACACACACACACACACACACACACCACACACACATATATATATATATATATATATACAATCACCACCTCCACCACCATTACCACCGCCACCACTGAGTCACTTACCCGTTGGCATCAGGTATGCGACCTAGAATTTGAAAATGTCGTCTGCTGTCAATCAAGTTTACTATAACTAGTTTAGATTAATTGAAGATAGTCAGTTCGAATTACTGGAAAACCGAGCGTCCAGTGTACTGTGCCAGCTTTGGAGTGGTGTGAGTGTGTGTGTGAGTGAGTGTGTGTGTGTGTGAGAGTGAGTGCTTAATGGTGTAAACATACGGTGTAGCTTTTCTGGGTGCATATTTGATAGATTAAGGGGTAATCCAACGTTTTCAACATTTTCACAGTCATACTAAAACAAAACAACATGAAGATGAATGCCAGGAAGACCAAAACAATGGTTATAAGTAAAAAGACAGATAAACCAAATGTCAATATAACCATAGATGGCACAAACATAGAACAAGTATCCGAATTCATATATCTCGGACAAAAGATTACAAATGATGGGAGATGTGAGGAAGAAATTCAAAGGAAGGATAACAATAGCCCGAACAACATTCTCCAAAATGTATAGAGTGTTAACATCAAGTAAGATATTAATACAAACAAGGAAGCGTATTCTTCAGTGTTATGTGTGGTCTACTCTAATGTATGGGGCTGAGACATGGACAATCTCTAAGAAAATGTACAAACGTTTAGCAGCATTTGAGATGTGGACTTATCGAAGGATGATGAAAATATCATGGACAAAGAAGATCACCAACAAAGAAGTTCTCAGAAAAATTAAAAATAAGAAAAGCTTGTTTGCCACTATACAGACAAAGAAACTTATTTATTTTGGCCACATCATTCATCAGAGTTCAATATACCGTACATTGTTGGAAGGGAAGGTGAATGGCAGCAGAGGGAGAGGGAGACCAAGAACATCATGGTTTACAAATATTTCACAGTGGACTGGCTTGAATTATTCACAGTCTATCAGAACAGCACACCATCGGGACAAGTGGAGAACCATTGCATCCAACCCTCGACTAGAGGACGGAACTATTGATTGATTGACTAAAACAAACCAAAAAATAACCTCATAAATAGCATTCCATCACATCTCAACCATTATACCCACCCCAACTCCCCTCAAGTGTCCCCGTCCTGATATGACCTTAGATGTTGCTAGGACGTAAAACAACAACAAACAAACAACAACAAACCCCTCAAGTGTCACAGATCAGGGCGTTAGAGTCTTAATTACTTAATGTATTCTGCATTGTATATATATAATGTACATGTATTCTTATATATATCTAGGATGCCATAACCTGTGTAACTCCTGTATCTTTATAAGGAATCATTTCCATGACATAATACGTGACCTTCCTATAAAAAGGTTCTATCTGACAAAGTGACTGAATTGGTGTTATGGATGTAAAAATGTTCTATCTACAAAAGGCTATCATTCAGTTGCACAACTGTTTCTCAACTGGTATTTTTCACTGAGATATATTGAAAATAATATTGTTCTATCTGCTTACAGCTTCAGTCCTCATTGTCTCGAAAGCAACATTTCGTCAGGTAGAACCTTTTTTATAATAAGGTCGCGATATCTGTATGGATCCCATGTAATTTCTTAGCTTGCTGTTTATCTTGATGTTAGTGTTAAACTGACAAATTGCGTAGCTATTTTGTTAGTTACTTCTTGTTAGTTTAGATAGACACATTTGGGTGAATAGACATGAAGATTACCACCTTCGGGGATGCCTACGAAAAAAACACCTTAGCACATTTTATGATCCAATAAATTCTAATTCAAATTAAAAAATCACTTTTCAAAACTCCACCCTCCTTACAAAGTAGTACTCATCAACATTACCTCAAAGAACATGACAATGGTTTATATTTTATCATTATTTTTATTAAGTGATACAAGTTGTACTTGGCTATCGCTCACCCCCCCCCCCCCCCCCCCCCCCACACACACACACGTCGTAACTTTTGTTCTGCTGTGTAAATGTTGATAACATTGGATGACCCCTAACGGAACCCTGCAGAAGGAAGGATCAGCACATGGGCCTCGTCTCAGAAGGGATCACAAAGTGGAGCTTCATGTAAAGCTAAGATTCCATATACCCGGTATGAGAATGCGGCATGCGGATATACCCGTGCCATTTTCGTTCTTTTTAACTCCAAATTTGTGAAGGAAGGTCAAAGTTGCAGGCATACCCTATGGGAAATTGAGCCGCATTCACATTTGCATTCACATTCGCATTCGCATTTGCATTCGCATTCACATTTGCATCGATTGGTACATGGACCGATCCACCTCCCACATTCACATTCGGACGTATGGGAAGCACAACTGTTCATTTAAATGCTTTTCCAGTTTTTGCCGCATTTGCATACCGCATACCACACATATGGAATCTTAGCTTAAGGGTGGCAGAAGGCTAGGCTGGAGTTCCGTTTGAGGAACAAACTGTCTTCAAAATCCATTTTGAGAAATTCCATATTTCTATATTTATTGATCTAGTTGCATTATATTTTCAGAAGCAAAAATATCAACCTAGATTGCAATCTGCATATTCATTAATACTCATTAATATTCATTAATACTTGCTTGTTTTTCCCATTATGAACGTCAAAACTTGCTGCTTCCACATTATTTCATGAGTTGTTTTGGTGGTTGATCTGGGTACCACAAAGCCATGTGGTCGAATCGGTAGAGCACAGACCTCGCGTGCGGAAGATCGGGAGTTCGCGAGTTCGGTTCCCAGTCGAGTCAAACCAATGACTTAAAAATTGATTCTTGTCGCTTCCTAGCCTGGTGCTCGGCATTATTAGGATAGGGCAAGGGCTGGTTAGCTCGGTGTCAGGATAATGTGACCCGAGTGGGATATCGGGTCATGGTGCCAACGGCCTGATTTCCCAGTGGAGCAGCACTGTAAAATCGCCATGAGTGCGTACTGTCACAAGTCGGTACCCATCCTGATATGACCTTAGATGTCACTAGGACATAAAACAACAAACAAACAAAACAAACATGTAATCTTTTTCTTTAAACATTAGGCAGGGAAGAAAGACCTCTGCAATTTTGTGGATTTCCACATTTCTGTGGTAAATTTGAGATTTGTGTCATTTCTAAAACATCTAGTACAGAACGCCCCAATAAAACAATGAAATAATCGTATAGACAGCTACGTAATAGCAACACAAACTTCCAGAACACTCAAGGCATTTCACTCTCCCCCCCCCCCCCCCCCCCCCCACAAGGCTTTTCTGTGATGGCCATTGTTCGGGTGACTGCTGGTGTTAGCTCGGAACCCGGCCAGTGTTGGGCTTACCCTGTACTGAGTGAGAATGGAATTTTGCATAAAATAAACCCAGACATTCTGTCATCCTGTCAGCAAAGGACAAATACCAGATGTCAGGTTTGCTACAGGACTCACCTAGCATTATACTACAGTATAACCCCGTTAAACGAAACTTGAAGGGACCCTAGAAATTTGTTTGGATTAACCGATCATTGGTTTAACTGAGCTTTGGCTTCAACTTTGTCTTGGCTTTGGCAAAAACGCGGGTGCATTATGAATGTAAATATACAGTGTATGTGGACACTTTGATTATTGTTTTTTATGTATGTAGTGTATAACCTCGTTACACGAGCGGTTAATCCAAACTTTTTTTCGGCGGCCTGGCAAAATACTGTCACATATTTGCAACTTTATAGTGCTGCCCATTGGGAGACCAGGCCAGCAGCACCATGACCCAATATCCCACTAAGTCACATTATCCTGATACTGAGCTGACCAGTCTTTACCCTATCCTAGTAACGCACGAGCACCAAGCTAGCATGCGACAAGTATCAATTTTGTAAGTCATCGCTTTGACTCGCCCAGAATTAAAACTCCCGACCTTCCGGACCAGAGGTCTGCCTTCTACCGATTCTCCCACCGCGTCTGGTAGACACAGTTGGTGATGAGTATCGGCTTCCAGAGCGAGGCGACCCAACTGTTGTGTTTAAAATAGGTATGGTTTTGTGCACGATCTACAGAGGGCACTAGTGGACGGCTTTGGACCAGGCTGTCCGTCGGAGGACTTTTTTCTTTTGAACTACTTTTTCTTTCGGACTACTTTTTCTTTCGGACTACTTTTCTTTCAGACTACTTTTTCTTTCGAACTACTTTGTCTTTCAGACTACTTTTTCTTTCAAACTACTTTTTCTTTCAAACTACTTTTTCTTTCGAACTACTTTGTCTTTCAAACTACTTTTTCTTTCAGACTACTTTTTCTTTCAGACTACTTTTTCTTTCAGACTACTTTTTCTTCCGAACTACTTTTTCTTTCAGACTACTTTTCTTTCGGACTACTTTTCTTTCGGACTACTTTTTCTTTCAGACTACTTTTTCTTTCGGATGTGAATGCTAGTCACAGATTATAGTCATCGCAGATATGGAGTCGTATGAGTCATATCCATCCACACCCTAGACCCTACATTCTGCCTCGCTCTGTTATTGTATTTAGTCCAACAGTCGGCTTGGAGAGTGGCATACCGGCTACATTCTCCAGGCACACATATCCTACATTCCTATGTGATATCAATTTGTTTTAATGTCGGTTTTTTGTTGTTGTATATCAGGTTATGTTGTAGTTGTATAATAGGCTAAACTCGCAAAATTCAATGAAAGCCTAACATCTTCAAAATCTAAAACCCAACTTATGGGCCAGTCACACTATGACGTAACCACGTCAGCGTAGGGACAACGTGAAAATAAATTCTACACGTCGAACTTCTCGGCGTAATATGCAAATTCGTGACGTCAATGCCCCATAGATTGACGTGAGCGTAACGTCGGTAAAGCGTCGTGCCAATGAGAGAGGTCAAAGGAATTATTTATTATGTAAACGTGAGGCTTGCGAAACCCCAGCACGCGGCGTCATCCTAGCATGACAGTAGCGGTCGCTTAACATTGTCATGATGTGAGTCAACGTTGACCAACCGAGAGGCTGGCGTCAGTCCAACGTCGCCGGAGTGAGCCGCAAAGTCCTCCTCCCTGTGCGTCACTATGACGTAACACAACATTGATCTAACGTAGCCGACGCAGCCCACCCACATGCCTAACATTGGCGTAACGTGAGTGTGACATCACCCGAACGTCAGAGCATCATGTCGAGCTACGTAAAAAGTTCTGGACATGTTGAAAACTTTAATGCGTGCCGACGTAATGTGACGTAGCTTGACATCAGTCTAACTTCAGCATAACGTAACCCAAAGTACCTCAACGTAATGACAAAACGTGAGCTACGTCAGGCTTACGTTGGGTCGTTACGTCGTAGTGTGACAGCCCTTTTACATTTGATCCTACATGTGCAGCTTAGATACTAATATAATTATTCATAATTTCGCCCCCCCCCCCAAATAACATTGAAACTCGATAGCTTTGAAATGACGTAGTTAACATACCGAATGTATATTATACTTGGTTTGATTTGATGTGCGCACACAAATTATTTCATGTTGCAAGTTTACACTCCAAATATCTCCAAAGTTGGTATTTAAAAAAAAAATCAAAGTTACTCTGAACTAGTGTAGTATAGATTAAAGTGTCAACCAATAGGTGATGTAGCAGAGCCCAGCTTCCAATTACTGGGTTCATCCAAGTCTTACAACCGTTGCTTGTGAATACAATTGAGTTGGCAGTCTTGCTGTTTTTAGCTTCCCCACCCAACTACTGTCTTCGCTTATCAAGTTTGGCTAGTTGTTATTGTTGTAGTTTTACATCCTAGCAACATCTAAGGTCATATCACGACAGGTACTGACTTGTGACAGCACATTCTCATGGTGACTTCATAGTGCTTCCCCACTGGGAGACCAGGCTGCCAGCACCATGACCCGATATCCCACACAGTCACATGATCCTGATACTGTGATAACCAGTACTTGTCCTATCCTATTATAGCCCAGTGCCAGGCTAGGTAGTGACAAGTATCAAATTTGTTGCTTGGACTCGACTGGAAATCAAACTCCTGACCTTCCGTACGGGAAGCCTTCGCTCTACCGATTTGGCCACCACGTCCAGTAGTTTGCCTAGTAAATAGTATAAAAGTGAAGTCTAGCCCTTCTCTCTCATGCTACCAGAAATGTTTTAACTTGTTTGTCGATGTAACCATTTACTTTTGACATTTGTTTATTAAACAGCGGTAATTTCAAGTGCAGGCAATTCGTCTTCCTTAATACCACTGCTCCCTAGATGGGTATATTTATGTAGCTATTGTCCATGTGGTGTAATGTCTATTGTCTATATTGTGCAATTTCTTGGGGAAATAACCTAACAGTTGACATTATCCTGACAATGATTCAACCAGTTCTTGCTCTATCATCGGTGTAGAGACAATTATCTCGTTTACAAGAAGTCTTTTGTTTGACTTTGGATGTACATCTCCATTTACATTGAAGGTCGCATGATAGCCTGGCACTCGGCATTACTAGGATAGGACAAGGAGCAGAGGAATGAGGAAATGCAACTGTTCGCGATTGAAATGTGCCCTGCTTAATGAACTAATGTACACAAAAAAGCCGCCCCCCCACTCATACCCTAACCAAAAGAAAAAGGACTGCAAATTGGCAGAAATGGTCAGCAAAAATATTAATTCAACATTTGTGTTTCCCTTAGCGAGTTTTATGCACTGTGTAAACTGGCATTTATTTATCTCCTGGCTAGGCCTTTGATTCTGTGATAAGGAAATAATATATAGGCCTACAGTGACATCAATATTAGTGAATTAGGTACTGGAAGTTCTAGTCACTTGGAAGTATGAAAAAAATGTAAGAAAAAGAAAATTATAATAAACATACGAGAAAAATAGAGGTTGCGCTTCTGAGGAATATTGAACACACAACTAATTCATGTGAAAAGAGAAAGATTGAAATAATTTTATAAACTGACAAGTAGCACACTATGCAAACTGACAAGTAGCGCTCTATGCAAACTGATAAGTAGCACACTATGCAAGCTGACAAGTAGCACACTATGCAAACTGACAAGTAGCACACTATGCAGACTGACAAGTAGCACACTATGCAAACTGACAAGTAGCACACTATGCAAACTGACAAGTAACGCTCTATGCAAACTGATAAGTAGCACACTATGCAAACTGACAAGTAGTACTCTGCACAAACTGACAAGTAGCACTCTACACAAACTGAGAAGTAGTACTCTATACAAACTGACAAGTCGCACTCTGCACAAACTGACAAGTAGCACATTATACAAACTGACAAGTAGTTCTCTATACAAACTGACAAGTAGTACTTTATACAAACTGACAAGTAGCACTCTGCACAAACTGACAAGTAGTACTCTATGCAAACTGACAAGTAGCACTCTGCACAAACTGACAAGTAGCACTTTATACAAACTGACAAGTAGCACTCTGTACAAACTGACACGTAGCACTCTGCACAAACTGACAAGTAGTACTCTGCACAAACTGACAAGTAGTACTCTATACAAACTGACAAGTAGCAGTCTGCACAAACTGACAAGTAGTACTCTATACAAACTGACAAGTAGTACTCTATACAAACTGACAAGTAGCACTCTGCACAAACTGACAAGTAGTACTCTATACAAAGTGACAAGTAACACTCTGCACAAAGAGCCAAGTAGCACTATATACAAACTGACAAGTAGCACTCTGCACAAACTGACAAGTAACACTCTGCACAAAGAGCAAAGTAGCACTCTGTACAAACTGACAAGTAGTACTCTATACAAACTGGCAAGTAGCACTTTATACAAACTGACAAGTAGGACTTTGTACAGACTAACAAGTAGTACTCTGCATAAACTGACAAGTAACACTCTGCACAAAGAGCCAAGTAGCACTATATACAAACTGACAATTAGCACTGGCACAAACTGACAAATAGTACTCTATACAAACTGACAAGTAGTACTCTATACAAACTGACAAGTAGTACTCTATACAAACTGACAAGTAGTACTCTGTACAAACTGACAAGTAGCACTTTATTCAAACTGACAAGTAGCACTCTGCACAAACTGACAAGTAGTACTCTATGCAAACTGACAAGTAGTACTCTATACAAACTGACAAGTAGTACTCTATGCAAACTGACAAGTAGTACTCTATACAAACTGACAAGTAGCACTCTGCACAAACTGACAAGTAGTACTTTATACAAACTGACAAGTAGTACTCTATACAAACTGACAAGTAGTACTCTATGCAAACTGACAAGTAGTACTCTATACAGACTGACAAGTAACACTTTTTACAAACTGACAAGTTGCATTTTGTACAGACTAACAAGTAGCACTCTGCACAAACTGACAAGTAACACTTTATACAAACTGACAAGTAGCACTCTGCACAAACTGACAAGTAGTACTCTATGCAAACTGACAAGTAGTACTCTATACAAACTGACAAGTAGCACTCTGCACAAACTGACAAGTAGCACTCTATACAAACTGACATGTAGTACTCTATACAAACTGACAAGTAGCACTTTATACAAACTGACAGGTTGCACTTTGTACAGACTAACAAGTAGCACTCTGCACAAACTGACAAGTAACACTTTATACAAACTGACAAGTATTACTCTATACAAACTGACAAGTAGCACTCTGTACAAACTGACAAGTATTAATCTATACAAACTGACAAGTAGCACTCTGTATAAACTGACAAGTATTTCTATATACAAACTGATCAGTAGCACTCTATACAAACTGATAAGTAACACTCTATTCAAACTGCAATCAGTTTACATAGAATGTTACTCATCAGTTTGCCCAAAGTGCAGTTTGTATAGAGTGATACTCATCAGGTTGTAAGACTGCAGAGTGCTACTTATCAGTTTGTAAATGTTTCTGCATGTTAACAATCGTGCCGTATATCACTATTGGCAAGTGGTGACTGAGGGGTGCTCTGGAGGTAGATGGTTCTTGGTAGGTGCTAACCATTTCACATAATACAAGTTGGGAGGGGGGATCTAGCTTTGAAATAATATCGCTATTGGTCTTAACCTTGCCAACACATTTGGCATCATCATCAATAATAATAATAATAATAATATATAAAAAAACTTTTTAAAAAAAGAAAGAGTAAAATAGTGAAAAATGGTTCTGTCTGTCTTTGGTCCAATGATTTCCCCTGCCTACATGCAACACACGACGCTTTTTTTGGGTAAATATGTTTATTCTACTGAATAAGTCTTTTTCAGTGCCGATGCACTTTATAATACAGTCTGCTTATTTCCTGTTATTAATGAGAGACCACAACTTGTTCAGTGAAATGATACTCATTTCACGGGATTTTACAAACGGCAGACGACATTTAGGCAACTCAGACGAAATTTTGGCGGGTTAACGTGGGACTCGCGTCACTCAGCACCAGCTAAGCGTTGCCATGTAACCATAGCTCTTCCAGTACCCACATCCCCTGTGTTTCCCACGATCTTCCTCACAGTACACACCCCAGAGAACGCCTTACTAAGAAAACAAAAACAAACAGAAAAGAAAGAAGAAAACCTTCGACAATGCGACATATTCAACATTACTAAAAAAACATCTCCTAAACCCACCCTCTCCAAAAATCCCCCGCATCATAACATCACTTTGCATACATAGTGTGGTACTTGTCAGTTTGCATAGTGTGGTACTTGTCAGTTTGCCCACCATATATATTTCTTTATTTTAGTAGTCGCAAGACAGCAAAAATAAATACTATTTGTTATTCCTGGCCAGTTAAAGCTGCATAGTCCGATGAAAACATTAAAGTTTCAAAACCAAAGCAATTATCTAGATTTGATTCTTCATATCTAACTTATGGCCGGTACACACCTACCGTTTACGATTCGCGCACTAAAACTCCCGATCCGCTTAAAACTGAAAACGGGCCGATTCATTTTTCGAATCGCGAATCGCAATCGTAAGGCTAGCGCCACACCTACCGTTTTAGCCCTAAAAATCGCGAATCGCAATCGGTAGGTGTGCTAGGGGAGTGCACACCTCACGACTTTTGGGCAGTTTTAGATCGTATACGCTAGGTGGGTGCGGAAAAACGATCGTAAACGGTAGGTGTGTACCGGCCATAAGATACTGATGCACTCGCTAAGCATTTGTTGCCACATTGAAGGGAATACTGAAGCAATTTTAATAGAACCTGCTACTGCTAAAGCCTATGGTGTCTTGGCATGCTTGCCAAAACTAATCTTAAATGTTTGCTCTCCAAATATCTCAAAAGATAGCGATTTAAAATAAGAGTTACCTCAAACTAAAGTAAGGTAGATTATAATGATCAACGTAATATATTTATCTAAGTAAAATGACAACCCCAAAACCACCAACCTATGCAACTTTAAAGTCAAACATACAGTAACATCTCTTTAACCTACCACCTCCACAGATTGACCACTCCCTATATCGATCGTTTTATTTGGGTCCAAAACAATCACCCATAGCACATTGCAACGATAAACAAAACTCCCTAAGCCGACCACCTCCCTAAATGGACCATTTAAAGTGAGTCCCATGGTCGGTCGATTTAGAGAGGTTTGGTTGGAACTTTGCGCCGTTGGTTAGTCGATGAGCCTTATAGTGAAGCGGGGCCAGCCTGGAGGACGAGTCACAGAACCTGCTGGTGACGGCAGACGACTGGAGGAACTCCGGAACTGTCAAGCGTGGTTTACACTCACCATAAAACACGCAGAGTTCCTCAAGTGTGCCAGCCAAACCCACTCTGTGCAACTTGAAACCAATCTACCGCCAACCTTCATGTCGTCTGCTCAGACTAAAAAGCTTAAGCTAGGATTCCTTACACGCGGTATGCGGCATGCGAATGCGGCATGCGAACGGGTTGGGTCCTTTCACCCACACCCACACATAGTGTCAGGTTTCTCTAACACTGTTTTCTATGGCAAACACAGCAGCATTCGCATTCGCATGCCGCACCGATGGCTACATGGACCGATTCAGTTGCCGCATTCGCATTCGCATTCGGACACATGGAATCACCCCCATTGACTTAGACGCTTTTCGATTTTTTGCCGCATTAGCATTCCGCATACCGCGTGTAAGGAATGTAGCCTTTACCGTATATAGGCGAATATAATTCGATTTCGAGTATAAGTCGAGGCTATTTTTGAAGGAAATATCTGGAATTAGTCCGAACGTGACTGCAGGTCAAGCTTTAGGGATGTCATCCCAGGCATTCTCAGTGGGAATG
The DNA here is from genome assembly GCA_030323885.1 of Branchipolynoe longqiensis. NCBI lineage: Eukaryota > Metazoa > Annelida > Polychaeta > Phyllodocida > Polynoidae > Branchipolynoe > Branchipolynoe longqiensis. The sequence continues at coordinate 53,277,009 of CM059197.1, forward strand.
TCATCCCAGGCTGTCTTGACCCACTTGGAGACTGGACAGGGATGGACGTTTGACGTTGCCAGACTTGGTATGCTCAGCACTTCCACTAGCCATCCAGGAGATCCACTGTTCGCTGATTCTTGATTGGAGTGTGCGATTCAGGCTCACATCTAGGGGCTGCAGGATAGAGGTGAGATCTCCAGGGATCACCGCGGGAGTAGTTGAGTAGTGATTCTTGAGCTTGGAGGTGACTAGGGTGATGAGGTGGCTACGGAACTATTATCGCTCAGCAGTGTCTGTCAGAAAGGGCTCCCTCGCTTGTGGGGTATCGTGAGTATAAGACAATCTCAGAACAGAAGGCTATTTTGTGGTAAACTTCCTCGACTTATATTCGAGTATATATGGCGAAGCTACATAGTCCGATGGAAACATCAAATTTTCAAAACTCAAACAGTGATCTAGATTTGATTCTACATATCTGACTTAGATACTGGTGCACTTATTAAACATTTGTCACCATATAGAGTGGAATACCGAGCCAATTTATAGAATCTGATTACTGTACAAGCCTATGGTGTTAGAGCTTAGGCGCGCTTGCCACAATTAATTTTGTATGTTTGCACGTCAAATATCTCAAAAGTCAGCCATTTAAAATAGAAGTTACTTCAAACTAAAGTAAGGTAGATTATAACAATTAGCCTAATATATTTATCTCAGAAAATGACAGAAACTCATCATCATCGGACTATGCAACTTTAATTAAAAGAAAGGAAAATAAAACCGAGGTTCTCTCCTCTTTGCGGGTGGCCAATTAGGGAGGCTTCATGATATTTTGGAATTCCTGGAATATAATAATTTAATGTAGTTGGAGTGAGCGAGTGATTGGGGTCAGAAACTTCTGTGGTCATATCAGAATGGTACTGACTTGTGACAGTGCACACTCATGCGATTTCTTTCTCCTTTAATATGTAGCCAAACTTTATATATATATAATATGCTTCCGACTGAGTGGCGAAACCCGCCCTGAGCAATTGGGGGGGTGGGGGGGGCCGAGGTACATGCCGGTTGCTTAACCCCCCCACCCCCCACCCCCCACCCCCCACCTCCCACCTGAAGGCCCGGTCACATACACGTTAGTGGACGTAGTTGAACGTAGTGGAGGCTAACGTAGTTGAACGTAGTTGAACATACCGGCATCCATACTTCTCCGTCATGCTAACTTGGTAATAACGTGGGTGGGCCATGAGTTCCGATTTAATCTTTGGACATGTTCAAAAGAGTGCTACGTTAGGGGCTGAATTTGCATCCGTGATGCTAATATACTCTAGCATGCTCTAGCGTATTTGGACGAAGCCCTGGTCACATAGCCGTTAGTGGACGTAGTTGAACGTAGTGGAGGCTAACCTAGTTGAACGTACTGGCATCCATACCGTAAGGTAATTTATCCGTACCGTAAGGTATTTATCTGTACCATAACATATTTATCCATACCAAAACCTGCCATACCTTAACATATTTCAACGTAGCATAACATACTTACACCACGTTTGACCCACGTTGGCCTCCACTACGTTCACCTACATTCAACTACGTTCACTAATGGAGCATACGTTTGGCGTTTCTCCACCGTGTTTTACCGTATTTAACATATAAAGGCAAACTTCTGGCGATCGAATAACATATATAATATTCACCGGCATTCTGTGAGCATTTTCTTAATGTTCTCATGTGTCACCGCTACATTGGATCGAAGTTTCGCCTACGTCCACTACGTTGCACCGACGTCCAACTTGGCCCTGAAATGCCGTGAATTTCGACGTATCAACATTATTTCTACGTTCCCCACTGGCTGGCCTGTTACATCGTAGTGTGACAGGGGTATGTGACCGGGGCATGAAGGGGGTGAGTGGGAAGGGACCACTTTTTTTTGTTCTTTTTTGTTGTTGTTGGTCCATTAGTTGTTTAAGCAGGGGAAATTTCAGTCATAGACGACTGGTCTTCCTCATTCCACTGCTGGTCGATAGAAAGCCCGAGCCTACACTTTTACCGACCCAAGGGATTTTTAACCTCCCACACCACATAGACATGGTATGAGAGCAACCGGCCTTTGATGACGCTGTAAGTTATACACAGCGGTGGAAATCCAAATCGGCAGAGCTGGGGGCACGGGGAATCGAATCGCCGACCCTCAGATTAGGAGTCTGACCTAGAAAAAAGTCAGACACTCTAACCACTCCGCCACAGAGAACACCACTTCAGAGCTTATTACACGAGATAAGGTCCTGGGGGGCTGCTTTCGCCACTCGGTCAGAAGCAATATATATATATATATATATATATATATATATATATATATATATATATATATATATGTAATAAAGCAGATTAAAGGGGGAAACAGAGGTTATCACGGTACCTGTGGCCGTCTTTGATACGAGAATTGCATGGCTAACTTTCCCTAGATCTATGAAGCATGCTGATTTATGACAGCTAAAAAAAAGAGCAAAGCGATGCCATGGAATGCAACGTTGTTAAGTTTTAAAAAAAGAGTATAAACAAATCACGACGTAAATCAAAATGAAAAATGTCCGGCTCCACGACCATCTGAAGTGTTGGGGACTGCCCGTTTCTGTTTCGGCATCTTGGGTTTTGACACAATATATACAGACTAAATAAGTCAAGGGTAGGGCCTTCCGATTTGTAATCAATCAATGTGATTCAGCACACTAACTATTGTAATGTATGTAGCACACGGGATGTATGGAATGTACATGTAGTATTCAATGCTATTAAAATGGTGGCCATTGTCGCAGATTGCGATATCGGGTAGATCGTGGCTGTGTTTGATCTGTGTTAGTTCAATTACCTCTGGAAACAGTGCAATAGATTAGTAGGAAGGTTTGTGTGTGCACCTGAAATAAGTATACCCGAACCTACACCATGAGGTATTAAATGTGCATAATTTACAATTAAAAACTATCAAAAAGATTAACACTCGCATGTTGGAAACTCACAAGCACAGATATTTGTTTGAGAGTAACCTGTTCATCTTTTCATCAAGTCTCTACAAAAGTATTGTAGTAGGCTGCACTGACCTCTCAGGCAAGTAACCACATAGACAGGTAGGCATGGGTAGTGTGGTGAAATCAGGGAGCCTAGGGGGTGTAATGGTTAGCACACTGTCTCCTTTCATCACCCCCAGGACAGTATCGTACGTCTCTCCCCAGATCGTATGATTCGATTTAAAAATTGATACTTGTCACTTCTTAGCCAGGCCTTAGGCATTATTCGGATAGGGCAAGGACTGGCTGGCTCAGCATTAGGATAATGTGACTGAGTGGGATATCAGTCATGATAGTGGCGGCCTGGTCTCCCAGTGGGGCATCACTATAAAGTCGCCATGAGTGCGCACTGTCACAAGTCGGTACCCGTCCTAATAAGTAATATGACCTTGGATGTTGCCAGGGCATAAAACTCCAATAACTAACCTTTAGTCTTGAAAATGCTATATCAAATTATGCAGCTGAAAGTTGTGAAAGATCCAACCCGTACTTTGTGCACTCTTTGAAAGTTGATGGCGAGTGAGTAAGTAAGTAGGTAAATAAGTAACTAAGCAAGTAAGTAAGCAAGCACATAGCATTAGTGAGGCATTAAGCAGATGTTTGGCTAGACCACTACTAGTCACTACTTGTGGTAGTCTGTGAACCTGGCACTTGGAGATGTAGCAAGACTCGTCCGCAGCTGCTGCACTTTGTCGCTGCCCCGGTGTAGGACGTTCAAAACACTACGCCGTTCAAAACACTACGTAGTGTTTTGAACCTACGTTAAAAACACTACGGTAGTGTTTTGAACTTAGGTTGAAAACACTACTGTTAAGTTCAAAACACTACCCCTACATACGTTCAAAACACTACCCAAGTTCAAAACACTATCACAACAAGCTGACGCTGCTGCTGCGTTTGAAGCACATATTATTAGTATACACTGATAGAGCTGCGGCATGTGCACCACATATTACGCTGATGGTGCTGCGGTGTGTGCACCACGTGTTACGCTGATAGTGCTGCAGCGTGTGCACCACGTTTTAGTATACGCTGATGATGCTGCGGTGTATGCACCACAAATTGATACTTGTCGCTTTCCTAGCATGGCGTTTGGCATTAATAGGATAGTGAGTACCCATCCCGATATGACCTTCCATGTTGCTAGAATGTAAAACAATAACCACTAAAAACAACCCCTACTGACCCACCTTAGTACGTACTGCCCTGTAGTGTTTTGAACTTAAAGGTAGTGTTTTGAACTTGAGGATAGTGTTTTGAGTGTGGCCACAGTAGTGTTTTGAACCTACCTTCAGCTAGGTTGAAAACACTACCATAGTGTTTTGAACCTAGGTTGAAAACACTACTGTAGTGTTTTTGTGGGGTAGTGTTTTGAACTTACTACACCGGGTGACATCGGAACCCTCCACTGGAGGAACCACATAGACCTTTTCCCCATGCAGGGATGAGAGATCTCCGCAATTTCGCAGATTTCCGTGATTAAAAACACCCACTAAGAAATCAGGAATTCTGACAACAATCGGTTAGTTTGAATCCCGTTCTTATATGATTTGTTGCGGGAACATAACACTTAAACAAAAAAGTATTATGTATGGGCGATAATACAGTCATAACAAGGATAGTTGAAACCTGGGCCGCGTTCAGGCTCCGTCTCGGAGGCGCCTCGGCGACGGGCCTGATGTCACGCTAGTCTGAACGGCAAAGGCAGTTTGTTGTCTCGAAAATGGCCGCCCCCATAGGTGGTGGCCATTTGCAATGGAAAAGCTGCGCTGTGATTGGATGAAACCACTGGACACAGCGGGCATTTTCGAGGCGCTTTTTGTCTCCTGATTGAAAAGGGAGGCATCGCCGAGACGTCGCCGAGACGCACCCTGAATGCAAATAAGCCAAAAAGCATCACCGAGACGTTGCCGAGGCGCCTCCGAGACTGACCCTGAACGCGGCCCTGACTTCGGGCATTTTCCCTCGATTACGTGACAGTGATAATCCTAAAGCCGAGGTTCCTATCTATTTCAGAGGGTCAATGACTTGAAACCCCAGATTTGGGTGATAAAACATGTATTAAGCCATTTTAGCTTTCAACCCATTGTCATTTGTCAATCAGTAGAAACTGACAATTTAATTGCATTTTAATGCACAGCCACAGCCAGCCCCAGAAAATTAACGAAAAGTGGTACCGGACCAACCAGGGTGATATCAGTTTTATTGGACTGGACAGGGCACCAGGAGAATTGCAATGGCTGTCACCAATGGGAATATTTTTAAGGGAATTCATTTAGACATTTACTAAGGCTACACCTTACAAGAAAGGGGTGATTTAGTGGAAATGCCTGCCAAAACAAGAAAGAAGCCACGTCCACGTGGTATTGTTGTTTTACTGTAGGATCTTCTCCCCTTTGCCCAGGCATTCACACCGCCACCATTGACAATGGTGCCTGTTTGCGAGATGGACACACTATAGAAGAGTGTAGAGTATTAAGTGCAGTATTCACTTCCTGGATGCAGTACCTGTTTTCAAGATGCGTAAAAACCGCATGTCTCCTGGGTGCCCAGCTCACCATGTGTTTCCCCTCCTCACCCCTGTGTGAGACCGTTCCGTAATGCTCATTCGCCTCTCCTGGTGTTAAACTAATGGACACATCAGACTCAGGTTTCTATTCGCACCCTGCATGCCGCATACCGCATGCCGTACCGATCGCTACATGGACCGATCGGAAAATGCATTTGCATTCGCATGCCGCATGCCGCATGCCGCATACCGCATGTAAGGAATGTAGCCCATAGGCTTCAAGGCGTTTCGATTTTTTGTCGCATTCGCATTTGCATTCGCATACTGCATACCGCGTGTAAGGAATCCGCCCTTTACACAATTTGTCACTTCCTGGCCTGGTGCTCGGCATTACTAGGAAAGGACAAGGACTGGTTATCACACTATCAGGATAATGTGACTGTGTGGGATATCGGGTCATGGTGCTGGCAGCCTGATCTCCCAGAGGGGCAGCACTATAAAGTCACCATGAGTGTGAACTGTCACAATTCGGTACGTGATGTGGTCATAGGTGTTGCTAGGACATAAAACAACAACAACCAAACCAATCTCTTCCGCCTCTCTCAGAGGCCTGGCTTGGGAGCTCCTAGATGACCTTTTTCTCTCCACCCCTCTCGTGCCGTTCCATGCACCCAGCCTCCCTCCCTGAATTCTCTAAACACCGGAAGCCAGCTCCCTGCCGCATGGGACCGCCTTTGGCGGTGCCCATACAGTGCTGCAGATTTGCAGCCTTCAGTGCACCAACGCGACTGAAAACTCGCCAAGACAACACACTAGGCCTATATAATAATGCGCAATATTAATTACAACGATCACTTTCTGGAAAATGACACCGCTTCGCAGCTCACATCGCTATAGCGATCACTTGGAAGCGGTGCCAGTTCGACAAAGGGCTCTTCCAGGAAGACCGGGCGCGGTGGCCGAATCGATAGAGCGCGGGCCTCGCTTGCGGAAGGTCGGGAGTTTGGTTCTCAGTCAAGTTAAACCAATGACTTATACAATTTATACTTATCGCTTCCTAGCCTGGCGCTCGACATTAATAGGATAGGGCAAGGACTGGTTAGCTCAGTGTGAGCATAATATGACTGAGTGGGATATTAGGTCATGATGCCAGTGGCCTGATTTCCCCAGGAGGGCAGCACTATAAAGTCACCATGAGTGTGTACTGTCACAAGTCGGTACCCATCCTGATTGACCTTAAATGTTGCCAGGACGTAAAACTCCAATAACCAACTAGCCAGGAAGCGGTGTCAGTTATTTCGCGGGACCGGGAGGTAAATAGAGAAGGCATTACGCTGGTATCGGGAAGAAATGAAGCGAGCCGTCTCCCTTCGTCTACGCAACGTCATCGTGACGTCACACCTGACGTCATGATTGGCTGAGCGCCTGACACGTCCCCTGTCTGCACGGCGCATGCGCAAAGACCGCCTGCGGGAAACATGAGTCTTTCCCAATTATAGTATAGAGTGTTGCCAACTCTCACGAATATATATGCGTGCATGCATATCATGCTAATACAATGGGTGTATTATACTTTTTAAAGTGTGATATTTCACTGATAATGTACCGATTTTTACTTCGAGAGTCAATCAATCAATAGTTCCGTCCTCTAGTCGAGGGTTGGATGCAATGGTTCTCCACTTGTCCCGATGGTGTGCTGTTCTGATAGACTGTGAATAATTCAAGCCTGTCCACTGTGAAATATTTGTAAACCATGATGTTCTTGGTCTCCCTCTACCTCTGCTGCCATTCACCTTCCCTTCCAACAATGTACGGTATATTGAACTCTGACGAATGATGTGGCCAAAATAAATAAGTGTCTTTGTCTGTATAGTGGCAAACAAGCGTTTCTTATTTTTAATTTTTCTGAGAACTTCTTTATTGGTGATCTTCTTTGTCCATGATATTTTCATCATCCTTCGATATGTCCACATCTCAAATGCTGCTAAACGTTTGTACATTTTCTTAGAGATTGTCCATGTCTCAGCCCCCATACATTAGAGTAGACCACACATAACACTGAAGAATACGCTTCCTTGTATGCATTAATATCTTACTTGATGTTAACACACTATACATTTTGGAGAATGTTGTCTGGGCTATTGTTATCACTTCGAGAGTAGACCTACTATATTAGAGCATATAATTTGAGTGTGTTAAAAAAACACAGATTGTTTGCTATTTGAGTGCATTTCTGTTTAAAGGAGAAAATTGTGTGGCATTTTATTTTAATTAAATTAAATTTGTGTTATTGCTAAAGAGTCTTACTGCTATACTTAAAGGACATGTCTTATTACCGCTAAAGACTTATCATAGGAAAGATGACATAAAATTCATCCATAAAAACTAATAATAACTGATAATAACAACAACAACAATGACAGTAATAATAACAATAAAAGTAGTACTTATAATAGAAGGAAATATTAGTGTATCCAAATCTGGTATATTCATCCCATTGGCACATTATCCGCGAATAGCTTTTGATACATTTCAATGTTATTCTACACAATGCAATCCTTCCAGCAGCAGACAAATATAATTTTTTTTTAAAACAACACCTGGCCATATCGAAACATGACTGTAATTCCATTGAATTAGTAATGTTTATTAGTGGCGCAACTTACATCACTATGCGCAACCTATGGCACAAGTTTGGTTAGGAACATAAACATTTCTTATGACTAAACCTCGAAAACCCTGTCGATCAGTCCGAAAGCTGTCGACTTGTACTATTTTTAGTTCATGCTTCGTATTAGCACAATGGTTAAGTATGGCATAATCATTTCCAATTAGTGGCGCCGAACAAAGAACATTACCATCAGGGGGAGCCAAAGTACTCCATCGTTCGCGCTGCAGTTGGTCCTTCCACGGCGTTCTTTGCTGTGATTGGTCAATTCTCTGATTAATTGGATATGCATTTCCCGTATCAATATGCATTTCTACAACCCCTGTAGCTCCTAATTTATCATCAGACTCAGGAAACAATAGTCTAATTCTAAGACTATACCTGCAATTCCTTTATATACACTCTCTAACCGTAGCCATGGATGAATAATATCACATAATGAAACAAATTTCTCTTTATAACTAATTTCAGCTGCACAAATTTCCATTACATCTGTCCCTATGAGCATATCAAAACTCAATGGCTCAACTACAAAGAATGGACATAACTTATCATAAATTGAAATATACCCTATACCTATACTCGGAATCAAATGCCCTGATAGTGATCTCAATCTACTACCCGGATACAATTGCCCATCAGAGACAGCGATGCCAACCAAATATTGGAACACAGGCAAATGTATAAAACTTTTAGCCACACCTGAGTCTACAAGACCAGATAAATTAAACCCCACAAATTCAATTTGAATCGAAGGATGTGCATCAAGTGCGCTATTTAGTTTCCCGATGGTGTAGTACCGCTCATGTTAATATTAGAAAGCAATTTTAATTTGTACGGACAATCCCACAACATGTGTGCTTTATTACATAAGTAACACAAAATTGTATGCCTTACCGCTGTGCTACGTCTTCCCTGTCCATAGACATTATTTTTCTGAATCTGCCGATACACGTGAGGCATGCTAATTGCTAGCACCTGCGTTCCCGCAACAGGTGGACAATTCCTATTGACCCCCTGCTGTTGCGTTGACAGTGCATGTGTCGCAGTGTGCTGTGCCACTGAAGCGAGACCAATCAAATCGGCATTCTCTACCCCCACCGGCTACTCTACCCTAACTTGTCGAAATCCAACACATGCACCGCAGTTGTAAGAATGGACATTACTCTGCACTGCAGCGTTCACACTATTTATTGCCGAATTCTCAGAAATTCCATTCCCCAGTGACAAATCAGTTATATACTTCCTCAAAGACTTCATCTCACCCTGTAGTGATTTCATTACCTGAATATCTGTGTTAGACGTTTTAGAACCTTTCGAAGCAGAAGATGAACCAGAAAAATCTAATACTGTACTATTCAAACTATCACTCTCCTCAGAAATTGCTAATCTTCCATTACTTGCTCTAGAACGCCTATGCTGTCTACTTACAGACCTGCCACTTAGTATTGCCATAGCAAAAGCATCTTCTAGAGTTTTGGGTCAGTTAGTCTTGACTTACCACATAGTATTGTCATCTAATAATGAATCTAGAAACCTAGACAGTAGGATCTTGAATATATCAGTGCCCAACATTGCATTATTCAAATACCAGCCCTTAGCTGCCATTGTTTTAAAGCACTGACAGTATGCTGCTACCGTCTCACCCTCTTCCTGTTTCATAGATAGAACAATTCCCTTCAAATGTGAACGTTCATCACAGTTAATAAACTATAAGCAATAACTTCCTTAATTTGCCGCCAGGATTTTGCATTTTCATACTGAAATACAGTGAAAAGTACTTCATGGATAGTACCTCTCGCATTAGATAAAGCAAACTGAATAATATCAAGGTCAGAAACCCCAGAAAGAGTACCAATTCGCTTGATCAAATCCATCCAGTTGCGTAGAGCACCTCTATCCGACCCATCTAGTAAGGGTACAGATTTCCCATACACTTTTAATGACCGACAATGTATCTCCCTCTGTCTCTCCTCCACCTGTAATAATTCTCGTGCCTCTCTGTGCTCCTCCCTCTGCTCTCTCGTCACTGTCCTGTCCCTATCTGCTCTAACCTCCCCATCTGCTCTTCCTAAAGAGTACCTAGTTTTAAAGCCATAAACTTCGCCCATGCTTCTCCCTCCTACGTTTCACTCGAAAAGTTGGCCAAGGTACACTCACGGTTAAACCAGTGGGTAAATTCACCACATAAGGAATCCTCCATCGAACGTGTGAGTGGCATATTCAATGCGCTATTGTATGCGGTGGTAGAAATAGAATCACAGAATTTGAATCAAGTATAGATTCGTCTGTAAGTGGAAAAAGAGTAGAGAAAAAGTTTCGTAGTATATTACTACGCCCCCCTCTGTGATAAGGTTACACTAGCCGAAAGTAGTCCTCCTTAATAAAACTATATTTCGCCGATGACGCGAGGCTTCTATCACGGCAAACTACAGAAACACCGTCAGAGAAAGCCTAGCATGCCTTGCAAAATATCGAAACTGCCAGAAAAAGTCAACAATTCAATTTATAATAAATAAATTTGAACCCTCACAGAGTCAAAAAGAAACAAGAAAAAGCACTACTTACACAACACACCACCCGAGCACCCCTACCAGCTGCTCTGTTTAAGATGAACACCGTGTGCTGAAAATCATCGTGGCCACCAGTTTTGTAGGGTTGCGTGTTCGAGTCTGTGGCTATGTAGGTAGGCTAAGGTGAAAAGCAATACAGGGGGAGAGAAAGAGAGAAAGTAAAGCAAAGTAAAAGTGTAAGAAGAGAGAGTCCAAGTCCCTCTGGTTTATTATATATAGTTCATTGTAGAATATCACCCCACCCTTCTCCCCCAAAGGGAAACAAGCATTCTTGGCCCTACCAATAGGGATCCAGCATTCCTCATCCCCATGGCTACCACACAGTACCAGTGGTCTGTCCACCACCACTAAGCTGTGTGGCCCCCCTGGCCACCACCAACCTTACCCTGAGTGTGGTGATCCTACCCAGTAGACGGGGAGGACGTAGGCCCTGAGTGCCCCTTACATGCAGCCCTGCCAGCACCACTATGTCTATTTACATTCCACTCAGGCACCAGCACTTACATATATATACATACATGCGCTTGGTCATGTATACCTGTCTAGTAATAGAACATTTGCAATGGCCCCCAAGGCCGTAAATCGGAATATTTTACACCATGTTAACTGCCCGAGGGGCGAGCCGCTAGTACAACACACCCATGGAACGAACAGCTCTGAACTTTGAGCTGTGAGCAGATCTAATGACGTCACAACTCAGGTTTCGCAGTCTATCCGTCAACTCGCCCCCCCCCCCCCCACCCACTCCCTCAGTCATTCTTTACCTCGATCTACTCGAGCCCTCGTGTGTGTGCATACAAACACTTCCCGACGGTTGGAGCGCTTTGACATTAGCCCTGTTTACACGGGCGATTTAAAACGTTTCATATGAAACCACTTGCCTAGATCGACACACATTTGGCGTGTAAACGCGACTCTGAGGCGTTTTAGGGCTGAATCGCCTCATATGAAACGTTTCATCTAGACCACCTCGTGAGGTAGTATAGATGAAGCGTTTCAGCTGGTTCCCGGCAGTGTTAGGGCCCGATTAGGCCGAAATCTACTGAATGCGATCATATTTAACAGAATTTCATACTCAAATAATTAAATTTAATTAAATTAACCTTAAATTCCAAGCGATATTATCGTAACAGCTACATCTGAGTCGAATCGACGAGTGTAAACTAAACACATAGCAGTGCTCACCGGCTACAGGCGCACCACAGGCTGCTGGTTCCCGGCGCCAAAACACTTTTTAAACTCTGTCATGTAAACGCACCTCAAAAACGCATCATATAAATCGCCTTGTCTAGAATGTTTCACAATTCCCCGTGTAAACACGGCTTTATAGTGTAACTGTGGAATTGTGAGTATTGCGATGCATGTTGTTGGATTCTATTAAAGTTGCACAGTCCGATGGTTTTGAGTTTCTGTAATTTTCTGAGATAAATATAATAGGTTGATTGCTATAGTCTACCTTACTTAACTTTGCAGTAGCTTTTATTTTAAATGACTAAATTTTGAGATATTCAAAGTGCAAACATACACAATTAATTTTGGCAAGCACGCCAAAACTCTAATTATGCCAGGTACACACCTACCATTTGTGCGCACCCACCTACCGTATACAATCTAAAACTGCCCGTTTCGCACACAAAAATCGCTAGGTGTGCGCTCCCCGCCCACAGCTAGCGATTGCGATTGCCGACTAAAAACTCAGTTTTAGGGCTAAAACGGGCCGATTACGATAGCGATTCACGATTTGAAAAATGAATCGGCCCAGTTTCAGTTTTAAGTGGGTCGGGTCGAGTCGCGAGTTTTAGTGCGCGAATCGTAAACGGTAGGGGTGTGTACTTGGCATAACACCATAGGCTTCTGCAGTAACAGGTTCTATTACATTGACTCGGTATCCCTTCTATGTGGTGACAAATGTTGGATAAGTGAACCAGTATCCAAATTAGGTATGTAGAAACAAATCTAGATTACTGTTCTGGTTTTGAAAATTTGATGTTTTCATCGGACTATGCAGCTTTAAATGAAGAAGCCATTCACAATATGCCATTTGTAGGTTAATTAGGTCATACTGCTGTCTGTCGCACCCACTGGGTTGTGATCCTCCTATGTGGGAACACCAAACTCCGCCTAGATAAATTGGATGGTTGTTGGGGGTTTTACATCCTGGAAACATCTAAGGTCATATCAGGATGAGTACCGACTTATGACAGTCACACTCCTGGCAACTTTATAGTCCTGCCCCACTGGGAAATCAGGTCGCCAGCAGCATGATCCGACTTCCCACTCAAGTCACATTATCCGGACACTGAGCTAATCAGTCCTTGCCCTATCCTATTAATGCCAAGCGCCAAGTTAGGAAGCGACAAGTATAAATTTTGTAGTCATTGGTTTGACTCGACCAAGGATTGAACTCCCGATCTCCTGCACAGGAGGCCTGGTCTCTACCGATTCGGCCACCGTGCCCGGTACCTAGATAAAAGATTCATCCCTATCCAGAGTAGGGGTGAAGAAAAACCCCATTAGAAAAAGTTGCGAAAGCTGATCACTCAGTCAGAGGTGTGCACATCATCTAGTGTTTATCTATATTGAAGCAGATATGGTGAAATGGGAGAGAATGCAAAACAACCAAAATGGCGACCCAGAATGTTTTCGATTGGAGTTTTAAAAGCATATTAATCTACATTATCTATAAAATTATTTCTCCAAAAATAATACGTAAATACAAAGAGGCATCTGAAGAATATATTTTGCTTCTTAAATTAAGAATAAATGTGCTCATTTCATTTACCCAGCCTCTCGCCAATTTTTCTACTGTGCTGTTCTTCACTTCTACTCTCGGTTGAGGTGAATCTGTCATCTACACCCCACTCTATCCCCAGAAACTTACTAATAAGTACACCAGTATGTAAGTTAGATATATAGGAGCAAAGCTAAGTGAATAATTTATCTGTGAAAATATGCTTTCATCGGATTAGGCAACTTTAAAAAAAGGTTTTCTTTTTCTTTCAATATGCTATTCTCCTATTCGAGATGTTTTCCTTTAAGTACTGCTTAATTTACTTCAACAGTCCCTAGTCATCTGGAAAATGTAGTCTATGAAGAAAAGCACTTTTCGGTTCAAGCAATATGTACATGTACATACATCTATATATTACCAAATCTAAAGCGAGCTGGAAGTGTTTCCTTTGTGGCGCACCTAAATAGCATTACATTGATAAACAATTGACTAAAAGGTTGCACTAATATTTATTTATCTAAATAAGTGAAAAGGAATTGACTACCTTTGGCAAACCACCTACCCTCGTCTATACGACTGGTGCAGTAGTAGTACAAAAAAAACCATTATCAACATCACCATCACCACCACCACCACCACCATCACCAACATCACCACCATCACCACCATCATCATCATCATCATCATCATCGTCATCATCATCACCACCATCATCATCATCATCATCATCATCATCACCACCACCACCACCACCACCATCATCATCATCATCATCCCTCCTCTCCAACACCAATCACCATCAGTACCCATATCAACCCACCCCCACCCCACCCGACTGCAGCCATGTCAGTCACTACAGTACTTACAGTACGGAGGTCCACCTATGTAAATTGACATTGCTGGTCGACTTAATTGTTGCCAATCTTGTGTAATGTAGCAGTCACACTACGACGACAAACAGCGGCGACAGCCCTGCGACAGCGACTTCCGGTGTCGCACAGGTGTCGCGCAGGTGTCACGCAGGTGTCGCGCAGGTGTCGCCGCGACACCTCCGCGGCACCTCCAGTTTCTCCACTGTCGCCGGGTTGTCGTGGGCGTTTTGGACATGTTGAAAAACTTCGATGACAATCGACGACAGCCGATGTTGCGGCACTGTCGCGGCACTGTCGCGGCACTGTCGCGGCACTGTCGCGGCACTGTCGCGGCACTGTCGCGGCACTGTCGCGGCACTGTCGCGGCACTGTCGTCTTGTCGTTAAGCTGTAGTTGCTTCTCTCTCCATGTATGTGTCTCTGTGTATCTCTGTGTCTGTGTCTATGTGTGTGTCTGTGTCTATGTGTGTCTATGTGTGTCTATGTGTGTCTATGTGTGTCTATGTGTGTCTATGTGTGTCTATGTGTGTCTATGTGTGTGTGTCTGTGTCTCTGTGTGTGTGTGTCTGTGTCTGTGTGTGTATGTGTGTGTCTGTGTCTCTGTGTGTCTGTGTCTATGTGTGTGTCTGTGTGCATGTGTGTCTATGTGTGTGTCTGTGTGTGTGTCTGTGTGTGTGTCTGTGTGTGTCTGTGTGTGTGTGTCTGTGTGTGTGTCTGTGTGTGTCTGTGTCTGTGTGTGTGTGTCTGTGTCTCTGTGTGTGTGTCTGTGTCTCTGTGTGCCTCACTCTCAGTCTGACTCTGACTCTGACTCTGACTCTGACTCTGACTCTCAGTCTGACTCTCACTCTGACTCTCAGTCTGACTCTGACTCTGACTCTCAGTCTGACTCTGACTCTCAGTCTGACTCTCACTCTCACTCTCAGTCTGACTCTGACTCTCACTCTCAGTCTGACTCTCACTCTCACTCTCAGTCTGACTCTCACTCTCAGTCTGACTCTCACTCTCACTCTCAGGCTGACTCTCACTCTCACTCTCAGTCTGACTCTCACTCTCAGTCTGAGTCTGACTCTCACTCTCACTCTCAGTCACACACAGACACAGACACAGAGACACAGACACAGACACACACAGACACACATAGACACAGACACACAGAGACACAGACACACACATAGAGACACACACAGAGTCACACACACACAGATACACAGACACACACACAGACACACACACAGACAGACACAGACACACACACATATACACAGACACACAGAGACACAGACACACACATAGAGACACACACAGAGACACAGAGTCACACACAGACACAGACACACAGACACTGTCGTCCTGCTGTCGTCCCGTCTGTTGTCCCGATGTCGTCCGGATGTCGTCCGATTGTCTTCCAACTTAGCCCGAATTTGCATAGGTCGTCGGGATTTCACAAAATCCCAGCCGCCGGGCTGTCGTCCTTCCCTTGTAGTCGTAGTGTGACTGCTACATAAGCAACTTGACTTTTTTCCGCCCCTTATGTAGCTGTCACACTACGACGACAAGGGAAGGGCGACAGCCCGGCGGCTGGATTTCCGGTTGTCGTTGAGTGCCGCGCAGATGTCGAGGAGGTGTCGCCGCGGCACCTCCGCGGCACCTCCGCGACAGCTGCAGTTTCTCCACTCTTTCTCGACTGTCGCCGAGTTGTCGCGGGGATTTTGGACATGTTGAAAAACTTCGGCGACAGCGGACGACAGCCGAGGTTGTGGCACTGTCGCGGCACTGTCGCGGCACTGTTGCGGCACTGTCGCGGCACTGTCGCACTGTCGCGGCACTGTGGCGGCACTGTCGTCTTGTCGTTAAGCTGTAGTTGCTTCTCTCTCCATGTATGTGTCTCTGTGTGTCTCTGTGTCTGTGTATATGTGTGTCTATGTGTGTGTCGGTGTCTATGTGTGTGTCTGTGTCTATGTGTGTGTCTGTGTGTGTGTATATGTGTGTCTATATATGTGTGTGTGTCTGTGTGTGTGTCTGTGTGTGTGTCTGTGTGTGTCTGTGTCTATGTGTGTGTATGTGTCTATGTGTGTGTCTGTGTGTGTATATGTGTGTCTATGTGTGTGTCTGTGCGTGTCTGTGTGTGTCTGTGTGTGTATGTGTGTGTCATTGTATATGTGTCTATGTGTGTGTCTGTGTCTATGTGTGAGTCTGTGTGTGTATATGTGTGTCTATGTGTGTGTGTATGTGTCTGTGTGTGTATGTGTGTGTGTCTGTGTCTCTGTGTATATGTGTGTGTCTGTGTCTATGTGTGAGTCTGTGTGTGTATATGTGTGTCTATGTGTGTGTGTGTGTATGTGTCTGTGTGTGTATGTGTGTTGTGTCTGTGTCTCTGTGTATATGTGTGTGTCTGTGTCTATGTGTGTGTCTGTGTGTGTATATGTGTGTTTATGTGTGTGTGTGTCTGTGTCTCTGTGTGTGTCTGCGTATGTGTGTGTGTCTGTGTATCTGTGTGTACTACTACACCACTGTACTACTACACCACTGTACTACTACACCACTGTACTACAACACCACTGTACTACTACACTACTGTACTACTACACCACTGTACTACTACACCACTCTACTACTACACCACTGTATAGACACACATAGACACACATAGACACAGACACACACAGACACACACATAGACACACATAGACACAGACACACACATAGACACAGACACACAGAGACACATACACACACATAGAGACACACACAGAGACACAGAGTCACACACAGACACAGACACAGACACACAGACACTGTCGTCCCGCTGTCATCCCGTCTGTCACACAACACAAACACATACACACAGACACACACATAGACACACATAGACACAGACACACACATAGACACAGACACACACAAACACAGAAACACACACACATACACACAGACACACATACACATACACACAGACACACACATGGACACACATATACACACATAGACACAGACACACACATAGACACAGACACACAGAGACACATACACACATAGAGACACACATAGAGACACACACAGAGACACAGAGTCACACACACACACAGACACAGACACACACACACAGACACACACAGACACAGACACACACAGACACACACACATAGACACACATAGACACAGACACACACACAGACACAGACACACACACAGACACACACAGACACACACATAGACACACAGAGACACAGACACACACATAGAGACACACACAGAGTCACAGAGTCACACACACTCAGACACAGACACACAGACACTGTCGTCCTGCTGTCGTCCCATCTGTTGTCCCGATGTCGTCCGGATGTCGTCCGATTGTCGTCCAACTTAGCCCGAATTTGCATATGTCGCCGTGATTTCTCAAAATTCCAGCCGCCGGGCTGTCGTCCTCCCATTGTCGTCGTAGTGTGACAGCCACATTACACTCGTAACTTAATCTCACATTCATCAAATCGGGCTTAGTCATGACGTCACTGAAAAAGCACGAGACTTATCTGTTGATAGATAACGCTTAAGCTCGTGTCCCCACCCACATCGAACATCGTCCTTAGCCACTTGATATTGCAATCTAATGTATTAAATATATTGTTCAAATACTTATTTATTTTGGTGTGCACACTGAAATTCCGGACATAAGCTTTGTTTAGCCAGAAAACTGCGACAAAGGATGAATAAGTGTACCAATATCTACATTTGATATATATGACCAAATCTGCTAAGTGCTAAGTGCTTAGTTTCGAGAATTTGATGCTTTAAATAGAGTATGAACTTAAAGGGGGGCACACGCCTTACACAACTATTTTCTTGTACGTAGCAGGTACATTGTATTGCTTACCAGACTGCTTACTAAGGCCTCAGTCACACTACAGCTTGTGACCACTTTGTGACCAAAAGCTGGTGACCTTGCGACTAAAGCAAAAAAAATCGGCAAGAAAAATCGGAGAAAATAGTGGTCAGCGATTGGTCAGCGACCAGTCGCAAGCGTTGAAAATGCCCGGATGATAGTGGTTTCAGGCCCCAAAAAAGCGGTAATCAACCTAAGATTATCCCGAAGGAAATTTCTGTTTACACCTATATCAAAAACGCTCACAGGCTGTGAAAACTCCCTGGAAATCGGCTTAAAAACGGAAAAATATAATTCCTGAAATGGTCAGCGACCGTTTTGATCGTAAGGAGGGTTTTGGCACAGCACCTGCAACCAATCTCCTTGCGACCAAAATGATTGCCAGGAGATCGCTGACTGGTCACCGACCAATTTATGATTGCAAAGTGGTCGCAATCATAGTGTGACTGACGTATAATGTGTAGACTATTGGAATACTCATCAACGGAAATGGGCGATTTAATTAGATCTGTAAAAGATCAGTTGTTGCTACGCATATTAAAGCTGCATAGTCCGATGAAGCATCAAATTTAAAAAACCAAAATAATTATATAGATTTGATCTACATATCTAACTTAGATATTGATGCACATATTAAGCAGTTATTGCCACACAGAAGGGAACATGTGAGACAATTTGATAGAACCTGTTACTGTTGAAGCCTACAATGTCAGAGTTTTGGCGTGCTTGCCAAAACTAAGTTTGCATGTTTGAATTTCAAATATCTCAAAACTTATCCATTTAAAATCAAAGTTACTTTAGCTGGAAAAATTGTAGATTATAACGATCAATTTAATATATCTATCTCAGAAAAATGACCAAAACACAAAACCATCGGTCTATGCAACTTTAATAATGAGCGCGGTGGCTCAGTGAGTTTGGTGATCGCCTCCTGTGTGGCAGGTCAGTTTTTTTTTGTTTTGTTTTTGTTTTTGTTTTTTTAAGCAGGGAAAATTTCAGTCATAGACGACTGGTCTTCCTCATTCCACTGCTGGTTGATCGAAAGCCCGAGCCTACACTTTTACCGACCCTAGGGATTTTTAACCTCCCACACCACATAGACATGGTATGAGAGCAACCGGCCTTTGATGATGCTGTAAGTTATACACAGCAGTGGAAATCCAAAGTGGCAGAGCTGGGGGCACGGGGAATCGAACTGCTGACCCTCAGATTAGGAGTCTGACCTAGAAAAAAGTCAGACACTCTAACCACTCCGCCACAGAGAACGCCACTCACAACTGAAATTTACTCATGTCTCATCAACGGATGTAAAAGTGACCACAAAGGTGTAAAAGATGATGCTTGCTCTTTGAGGGCTACTTGTAGTAACACGACCATGTTGCGCGTCATTTTCTACATTTCTTCAACCTATATCACGAGCTTGTTTCTGAAATAGCTTTATTTTATTGGTATTTTATTCGTTTAACCACACCAACAAAATGTCTAAATTTTCTACCTAGTTTACCGTAGTTAGGTAATGGGCTGCTTATAATGGCGGATATCGGGTTAGGTTGAAGGCAGCATGGTTTTCCAATGTCGCAGCACTATAAAGTCGCCATGAGCGTGCGCTATCACAAGTGGGCACAAGTGTATTCTGTTCATTTAACTACAACAATGAACTGTCGAAATTGTCGGCCTAGTTTACCGTTGTTCAATAACGAACGGGCTGCTTACAATTTCGCATATCGGGTTAAGTTAAAAGCAGCACGGTTTCCCAATGTCGCAGCACTATAAAGTCACCATGAATATGCGCTGTCACAAGTTGGCACCCGCTATGTTATGACCTAGGATGTAAAACCGTTAACAAAAACCCCACAAAAAACGCTGAGCCGTTCGGGCCTACTCAGACTCAAGAGTTGCTCACACCAGCTCGGAGATTTCCGGAGTTGCTCGGCAGCTGCTCGGAGCCGCTCTTATCGGCGCAGACACGCTCGGAACGTGGCGGGAGTGGCGCCGGATGAGCTGGCCTACTTCTGATGCGAGGCGCGGAGCGATAGACGCGTCCGTGACAGTTACTTCTGACAGCAGCCGGGCCGGGCATACGCCGTAAAGCGGCAGTTATGGATGGACGCGGCCAGCCGCCGCCAGGGGGCCGGGCCCCGGTACTTAATAAACCACGGCCTCTATAAACATACTTATAACATATATATATATATATATATATATATATATATATATATATATACGTAATATATGAGTCTGTCTCACGAAAATGGGCCAATTGGTGGTTTTAATAACAAAATGCACAAAAGAGTAGGAATGCATCTCCAAAATACTCTGGATTAAAGTTTCCTGCATGGGAAAGTTAGTAAGGAACAATGCTGTGAAAACCATGGTTAAACATATTTTAAAATGTTAAAAATAGGAAATCTTATCTGTTGCCTAAAAAGAAGAAAAAATAAGGTAAAATTTCCATTTTGGTCATGTCGTGTTAAAAAAGGGAAGCTGCATTTCTGGAGATTTCCTTACAAAATCCTATGGACTGTACACATTGAGGGAAACCCGTACAAAATAGCTAACAGATGTATGCGTCACAATTGTTAAAGTGTAGTGCATTTCTTTGTTTCATATTAAATTATCCTAGAAACAAATAGGGTTGTTGTATTTTCTCTACCTTTACATTCAGGATAAATTTAAGAACTTTCGAACACCTCTGTCAATGCTAAACTATAAGTATGCCGTTCAACGCCGATATCCAATGGTCAATGCCGACATCTTTCCCCCATGCACCAATTGGCCCATTTTCATGAGACTGACTCATATATTATAACATACAATGTATACTATATATAATGTATGTAATATATATAATGCGTAAAAATAATACAATACATAGTATGCACAGTATGTATAGTATGAATAATATAATCCTCTCTAAATCGACTGACCTTGGGACCGATTTTAAGCGGTCCATTTAGGGAGGTGGTCGGTTAAGGGAGTTAGAATATGGTTACAGTGATATTGTTGGGACCCAAATAAAGCGATCGATATAGGGGAGTGGTCGATCTGTGGAGGTGGTCGGTCATCCAGGTTTTACTGTATATTATAATTTGAATAGGATATACCAAACCAGTGCAGTTGTAGCTGTTCTATAGTATATTACATCTAATCAACATTTTGTCCAATATCTTCTCCCCTCCTGTTCCTGAGTCCTTTCTCCGCTCTCAAACAAACACACACACTGACATCCACATATCCTGAGTGCACGCATAAGGAACGATGACAATAACAAATATATGTTTCCATGTTTATTACAAGATCACCGCCCACCGCGGCATCGCAGAGCCAAGTGACCCATGTCCTGACCAGCCAGGTCGCAGATAACCTCTCACGGTGGGGGTGGGGTGGGGGTGGGGGGGTGTCGCTAGCTGGACGCAGTAGGGGCAGTCCACCCAGGGACCTTCCCACTGGCTAACCTGCTGCCACCTGTCGCAGTAGAACTGCAACCGTGGCATAGTCTCTGGCGCCATCGCGTGGTGGTGAGGCTCATGTCGGGACTACATACAGGCCCAGTCACATACACATTAGTGGACGGAGTTGAACATAGTGGAGGCAAACGTAGTTGACCGTAGTTGAACGTACTGGAGAAGTATGGATACCCGTACGTTCAACTACGTTTAACTACATTAGTCTCCACTACGTTCAACTACGTCCACTAACATCACAGACCCTATAATACTAAGACGGCTCACTCCCTATCTCTCCCATGGTAATGTAAATTTCACAGTGCCACCTTGTGGTGGGTTTGATAACATCACAGACCCTATAATACTAAGACGGCTCACTCCCTATCTCTCCCATGGTAATGTAAATTTCACAGTGCCACCTTGTGGTGGGTTTGATCAGCCCAGCTGCTGGTTGGTGTTTCACATGTAAACACATACAATTATATTATATATGAGATAGGTAAGTATGAATACACATCAATATGAAATTGCTATGAACAAATACACATCATCATCAGCATCATCATCATCATTGCCATCATCAAACGTCTTTCACATTCATATATACATTCATACATATAATATAGCAACTGTTTAACCAAGAGAACAGCCACCACACCAAGTGGTGGGTTTGATCATTTTGATTACACAGTACAGGCTGAGTGAGCCGTCTTAGTATTATAGATTCTTTGCTAACATGTATGTGACCGGGGCTTACTACAGTTCTATCGTCATGTTGAACTGAATAGGTTAATTGAACAAAAGCAGTTCTGATATCTCTCCATGAGCTCAAAGTAGCCTGGATAATATAGCCCAAGGTAAACAAACTTGTTCTGCGCTTTCCTTTTTATTGGACAGGCGCCACAAATAGGTGCCATTAATAGAAACTAAATAAACAACACATGATCTCAATATTTACTTCGAGATAACGCATTAGGTTACCTGGATTTCATGTCTAGACATCCTGGGGACAGACACATATGCAAAGTAGCCACACAAATATTCACTCAATAGAACCCTTTCTTCTTCATATCTTCACATCCATAAACAAACAACTAGGCACGACAGGAAAAACAGCTTCAAAACCCACCAAATAAAAACAATAATAACAAACAAGAACAAAGCAAACAAACAAAAACAACATCATAAGATGCAACTATGTGAGAGATCTAAAACACACCCACTATATCTCTCGATTCCATTTTCCTACAGTATATGAACTATGAAAGTTATTGCTGAAGATCATAGTTATGTAAATATTTTGATCGCTCCATTAGGATAGCTATTTTCTTTCGCCTATGCGCGCAAACACCCATTGCTATACTCTGGCATGTCACATGAAAAGCTGCGGAATTTCAATGCTAATCTTTTGGTATATTCACAATAATGAATAATGGCATGCATAGAAGGCATGTGGTTGCTTCGGAACGCACGGCTCACACTCTAAGATTGCTGACAGAAAGGGAGGTTTTGATTGTTTGTTGTTGTTTTGCGTCCTAGCAACATCTAAGGTCATATAAGGACGGGTACCGACTTGTGATAGTGTGCACTCATGGTGACTTCATAGTGCTGTCCCACTGGGAAACCAGGCCACCGGAACCATGACCTGATATCCCACTCAGTCACATTAACCGGACACTGAGCCAACCAGTCCTAGCCTTATCCTATTAATGCCGAGTGCCAGGCTAGGAAGTGACAAGTATCAATTTTTAAGTCATTGGTTTGACTCGACCAGGGTTCGAACCCACGACTCCACGACTCCACGATCTACAAGCATGGGAGACGGACGCTCTAACTCATTCGGCCATCCCATCTGGTCAGTAAGAAAGGTGGGGGGGGGGGGGAGAAGATGGATACCGTATTTACATTACTGCGCAGTATCCATGTAAACAATACATGTTATTTCTCATGCTGGAAGATTGCCAGGAAATGAAAATAGTGCACTATCGGCCACATGCTGAGGGAAGAGGCAGCCTCAAATTAGAAGAGTTCCAAGATAAATTGAAGGCTGTCTCAGATTAGATGAGTTTAAGCAAAATTAAATGTAGTCTCAACTTAAAGACTGTCTAAGATTAGACGAGTTTAAGCCAAAGGTTTGATTGATTGATTGGTTGTTGCTTTACGCCATGTCGGCAGAATAGGCCATATTCACAGGGAGAAATGTTTGTTTTTTGTTCAAACCATCACTTTTACATGTAAAAGCAAACAATCAATTATGTGTCAATAGACACTCATTAAATTAGAAAGCTCACAATAATATATTTGTGGTCAAGGGAAACAAATTCCCATAGAAAAAGAAAAGTTTTTATTAATAATTGATAGAATTGATTTAGTAAGCTATATGATGTGGTACAGTCCAGCTGCCCTCAAAAAGGCTAAAATGTTTTCTTGTTTTACTTTAGTAAAAAGGTCATGCATACTGTCTGCAGTGTAGAATTGTTGGCGCAGGGCCAAAAAATCAACACAACTTAGTAAAATGTGTTTGAGTGTCAGTGGGGACTGACACCCAATACATTCAGGGGGAGGTTCCCCCTTGAGCAGAAAACCATGTGTAAG
The DNA here is from genome assembly GCA_030323885.1 of Branchipolynoe longqiensis. Lineage (NCBI taxonomy): Eukaryota > Metazoa > Annelida > Polychaeta > Phyllodocida > Polynoidae > Branchipolynoe > Branchipolynoe longqiensis. Next base: position 53,301,323 of record CM059197.1, read on the forward strand.
CCACAAGTGGCCAATACGGCAGCGGCTAAGGACCACTTGGTCCCGCCGACCTCCCGCATGAGTCTGTGGTGGTTTTCCCACAGATGGTTCAATTTCTTTAAGTTTATTAATGTTTTCATCCCACTCATGTTGCCATTTGGATTGTATGTGGGTGGCTATTAGTGGTTTCAGATCAGAGTGAGGGATCAGACACGGTTCAAGATCACAGTTCAGGGCCTTCTTCGCAGCCTGATCAGCTCGTTCATTTCCTTGTATACCGGCATGGCCAGGCACCCAGCACAGGTGGATGTCATACCCCTCTGTTGCCAGTTGGTTCATTTTATAAATGACCGTTGCTAGAATACGGTGATTCGTTTTCAGTCCAGCAACAGCCCGGAGGCAAGAGAACGAATCACTGTATATATCATAGTTAGTGAGGTTGGATACCTCAATACACTCCAACGCGAAGAGTGCTCGGGCTTCCGCAGTGAAAATCGAGCTCTGATCGGACAAGCGTCCGCTAAATGTTTCCTGTCGGCAGACGGGTTTAAGCCAAAGGAGGGGGGGGGGGGGTGTTGCTTTAAAGCAGGTCTCCAAGGTGAACAGCCGCTAGCGATAGAACAATGTGGGCAATAGAATATTTGAATTAATCTGCATCCAGTAGTTCTGGGATAATGAATGGATTGCTAAGTAGGAGCAGACAAACACCCACCACCATGCATATTCCCTGAACACACATATTCTTGTGTTGACCATTGAAGGCCAAAAGCGGGTGCGGTGGCTAAATCTGTAGAGCATGGACCTCAGCTGCGGGAGATCGGCAGTTTGGTTCTCAGTCGAGTCAAATCAATGACTTATAAAATTGATACTTGTCACTGCCTAGCCCGGTGCTTGATATTAATAGGATAGGGCAAGGCCTGGTTAGCTCAATGTCAGGATAATGTGACTGAGTGGATATCGGGTCATGGTGGTGGCAGCTTGATTTCCCAGTGGGGCAGCAGTATAAAGTCACCATGAGTCCACACTGTCACAAGTTGCTACCCGTCCTGGTATGACCTTAGATGTTGCCAGGATGTAAAACTCCAACAACCAACCACCTTGAAGGCCATGTCCGCGGATCCCGGCCCGTCGGCACCGACAGGCAGGGTGGGGCCCCTTGCTGCGCCCGGCATTTACCCGCCTCGAGCGCAGCCAAACTGTTACAAATTGTCGCCGTCTGGGGACGCTGTGAACGTTCCAGGGGCCACGTGGCGGTGGTGCGACACCTCGCGGCGTTTTTCGATTGGTTCGTGGTGGAGACTGCGCAACGCTCGTCACTGCCAACTCCCCTCCCCTAACGTACGCCCCGCTCCCCCTCCACCACCCCCACCACCGTGACAAACCTCGTCGGACTTACTGTATCCTCTGAGCAACTCGCTTCTATTTTGCTAATATCATGCAGCAGAATACTGGTTATACTTATGATGGTAAGATTCAATCTACGTGCAGAAGATCACATTATTCCATGTATTTTTTTTCTTTTTTTGTTGTTTTTTTGTTGTTAAAGATTTATACTGCCTATCATGGATAAGTCTGAATAGACTTGTTTTCACCATTAGACAGTTTGTTGATAGAAAGCCCGAGCCTACACTTTTACCGACCCAAGGGATTTTTAACCTCCCACACCACATAGACATGGTATTAGAGCAACTGGCCTTTGATGACGCTGTAAGTTATACACAGCGGTGGAAATCCAAATTAGCAGAGATGGGGGCATGGGGAATCGAACCACCGACCTTCAGATTAGGAGTCCGACCTAGAAAAAAAGTCAGACACTCTAACCACTCCGCCACAGAGAACACCATTGTATCAGTTCAAAAATGTTCATTGTATGAGTTCAAAAAGGTTGTAACTGATTTTTGTTTTCACAGACAAGGTTTTATGTCAGATACAGCCTTATTGATGCCACTGCTCTGAACTATACCTAGTCATAGCCGAGAGTATTAAAAGGGTGGGCAAATGTTTGGTGCTAATACCCCTTACTGAAATTCAGATTAAAGAAATCCAAATTCAGTTCAATATAACTTAATTAACCCATCTTTCCTCATATTTCAGACTGACACTGGATGTAAAGGTGAACCTCATTCTAAAAGGAGAATTCCCCTTTATGGACGAATATGTGAGCAGTCACGTGACCGTGCGTGACCTACTTCTGCACCGGACAGGCATACCCCGCTACGACTTCCTGTGGATCAGTGGAGCTGCAGACCCCAAAGCCATATTCAGGTATGAGCAACCAGACAGTCAAGTTTTTATTTCACAGACTATTTTTAAACAATTGCATGGTGACTACTAAATATAATCTATGTTCCTTTTATCTACTTTGTTGATGCTAAGTTAGTTGTTGACAGGCTTCCCTTTAGTTTTAGGATAAATAAGTTGTTTCTAATTGCAATTAAAGGTGCAGTAATGTAACCAATACAAATTTACATAATCACACTTATTATGATCAAATATGACTTGTCATAATTGATATACCGCATATGTGTCCCAATAGATGTGCACTGTGCGAGTGCAGACACATGGATGCGAGTCTATTCAAAGTTAAAGAATTTCATTGATTTTGTTGTGCCTCTGAAATAAAGTGGGATTGTCTTATTTTAGGTGCATTCATTCTGAATATGATCGTAAATTTGTGCGTGCTTTCAATCTTGAAATGTTTTTTTTTTCTTCTTTTTTTTTCTTGAAGATTTATACTGCCTATCATGGATAAGCCTGAATAGGCTTGTTTTCACCATTAGACAGTTTGTTGATAGAAAGCCCGAGCCTAAACTTTTACCAACCCAAGGGATTTTTAACCTCCCACATAGACATGGTATGAGAACAACTGGCCTTTGATGATGCTGTAAGTTATACACAGCGGTGGAAATCCAAATTGGCAGCGGTGGGGGCACAGGGAATCGAGCCACTGACCGTCAGATTAGAAGTCTGACCTAGAAAAAAAGTCATACACTCTAACCACTCCACCACAGAGAACACCACGTGTGCTTCTAGTGTGTGCTTCTATTGGGTAGCGTGCTTCTATTGGGACATATAGGCTAGCTTGAAACAACCTATTCTTTAGTTGTTTCGGGCCCAACCATGGTCTTGTCTCTGTGGTCAAGATGTGGCTATTCATGCCATTCAGCATTAATGACTGTTGTCAGTGATATAGGCCAGGACATATTACAGATTTGGTAAGTAGCGCAAACCCTATCACTTAAAGTTGCATAGTCCGATGGTTTGGAGTTCCTAAGATTTTCTGAGATAAACATATTAGGTTGATCATTATAATCTACCTCACATAAACTTGAAGTAACTTTGATTTAAAATGGCGAACTTAGGAGATATTTGAGATATAAACATTCCAAATTAATGTTGGCATGCTATCCAAAACTCTTCACCCCATAGACTTCAGCAGTAACAGGTTCAATTAAATTGAGTTAGTATTCCTTTATTTATAGCAACAAATACTTAATATTATTAGTGCGCCAGTATCTAAGTTGGATATGTAGGTTCAAATCTAGATTACTACACACTGTGAGGTCAGTGCAGACCACTACACTCTCTGTGGGGTCAGTGCAGATCACTACACTCTCTGGGGGGTCAGTGCAGACCACTACACTGTATGTGCAGACTACTACACACTTTGTGAGGTCAGTGCAAACTACTACACACTCTGTGAGGTAAGTGCAGACATACTCTGGGAGGTCAGTGCAGAGTACTACACACTCTGTGAGGTCAGTGCAGATTACTACACTCTGTCTTCCTTGCCTCTCAGGTCACCGCAGACTACTACACACACTCTCTCTCTATTGCAGGCGGTTGCGTTGTATGAAACACGAGCATGAGTTCCGAACGCGTCCCATTTACAACAACATCCTGTACGCGCTCGCCGGTCACGTGGCCGAGGTCATCGGTGGTGCATCATGGGAAGTGCTGATGAAACGAGAGCTGCTCGATCCTCTTGGTATGCCATTATGTTGTCGCTGGATATAAACAGTGCTACATTTAGTGTTCAATTAAAACCTCATAGAATAATGGCTAAAAAGGAACCCAACGGCTTCCTATCTGTATTTAGTATATATATATATATATATATATATATTTATATATATATATATACACTACAAGGTCGCCATGAGTGTGCACGGTCACAAGTCTGTACCCGTCTCGGTATAACCCTAGATGTTGCCAGGACATAGAACCCCAACAACCGACCAACCTTCTGTTGCCCTTACAGGTATGACGTCAACAACCTTCATCCGGGACATCGCCTCTGGCCCATTCAACACGTCCCGTGCTCACCAGTACATATGGAACCAGTCTAACCTTGACATTGGGGACCCAATCCACAGGTAGGCAGTAGCCCCACAGTCCACAGGGCACCAGGACACAGCCCCCTCACACCGTGCAGAACTCGGCTGACATTTGTGACTAGACAAGAAACACATTGAGCGTAATCGATTAATCAACATGGGTCACCCGAGTCACTTTTTGGCGCATGCGCACATCCTACAGACACGGGTTGAGTAAACAAATACGCTCGAGGTGGAGAAAATGGCGGGTTAATCTAAAACTTAATATTTTTTTTCAATAATTGATATATGTACAGCAAAATAGGATTTAAAGTATTTTATGATTGTAGAAGCTGACAATCTGGGTTATTAAAAAAAAAGCAGCATTAAAACAACACATAGGAGCTTTACTGGTAGCGGTTATCCCACAGGTACCAGCACAGATGTGACGTCATCGCTCCTACTATGTCCTAGCAAACCCCAGCCAAGAGGTGGGTTCCTGGGGTCGGGTCTTTTTGCACACGGCATGTGTATCTGTCGACTCCACTCGCGGTGTTCTATTTGAAATTCTGACGACTCGGGTGAGCCGAGTCGCCCGGGTCGTGTTAATCGATTACGGCCATTGTCTCACGACGGCTATATCCTACCTGTAGAGCTGCACAATCACAATGACAAATTGGAATACTGAGATGTAAATTATGTGTAAATTATGTTTAAAGCATAACATTTTCAAAACCAAAACAATTATCTAAAATTGATTCTACATATTTAACTTAGATAACGATGCAGTTATTAACGATGCAGTTAGTAACCCAGATCGGAATACTGAGTCAATTTAATAGAACCTTTTACTGCTGAAGTCTATGGAGTTTTGGCAAGCTTGCCAAAACTAATTTGACATATTCGCACTTCAAATATCTCAAAACGTAGCCATTTAAAATAAGTTACTTCAAACTAAAAGTAAGGTAGGTTATAACAATCAATTTAGTATATTTATCTCAGAAAGCTGGGAGAAACTGAAAACTATCGCACTATGCAACTTTAATGTACATTGTGCTGTCGTGAAGGTAACAATGCAAATGTGAACACATCAACAGTGATCAACCACAATATATATATATATTTTACCTCGGTATACCGCCTCTGGCTAGCCGCAGGCTAGGGAGAAGGAAGCACATCCGGGTCCAGCAATTAGCATAAGTGACTCACAACGGGAGGACGTTTGTGAGTTGCTCCAACAGGATTTATCTACTAACTCTACTTAATCACAAAGTAAGTAAGGAAAAATTTAGTATAAACTGTGTATGATGCATTATAGCATCCCTTTATGAAAGTTCAGAACTTTCTTAGGTCCAATTTGGACTTTGTACGTGTTTTTTACTTGAGGATAGAACACTGCGTGCCGCTGGCACTTACGAAACCGATAGTCCTTTGTTCTATCGACACCTGTTTTTGAGACAGGGAGAAATGGTAACCCGAGTTGCTCATTTCCTAAGAAAATTCTCCCGGATCCTAAATAGAGGATGTTGTTGGGGATGCTTCTGGGTGTTTTTTATAAACACCCCAGACCGGTTTTAAGGCGAACCTCCGAGTTTCGTAATATTTTCTCCAACTTGCTGGCGTCGTAGCCACGGGTGGGAGAAGTGTACGGAACAGAGAGAGTGGGCGATCTTTGGATCGATACCCCCCGTTTGGTTTGTTTCGTTACCATAACCCTACGGCAAAACTTAGCTTCACGCCTGTACTGAAACATTGTAATACACGCTATTCTGTACCATATACCTCAACCCAGTTTACTGGTTACACTTTGTGCCGTTGAGATGATTCCGGTTAAGTAACACCTTTGTCGTTACAGGAACCGATGGCCACTCGGCGGAATAAGCAGCCTGCGGCAGCAGAGGGCATTGCCCCTACGGATTACGATTCGTCACCAGCGCCTACGGCTCCGCCGTCTCCACAGCCCGAGGCACAGGTTTCCGACCGGGACAGTGACCAGCCACCTCAACCAAGTGATTGGGAGGCTAAGATGGCAGCCATGATGGAGGACAAGATGTGCCAATTCCAGGCTCTTTCCTTTGCGGGCCCTCCCCAAATCCCTGATGAGGATTGGGAGGACTTTTCGGATGACGAGGAGGACACGGTGTCGGCCCCCGAGGTTCCGAAACCGAAAGCGCGCGGCAAGAAACGCCGCACTGTGAGCAGCTCAGGTGACGAGTTCACCAAAGCCTCAAACGCTAAACGCCCTAAGAAGGCAAAGAAAAAGAAAAAGAAAAAAGATCCTCGACTCGTCAAACGACTCCTCTTCCACGGAATCAGATCCGATACGGAACGCGCGGGAGTGTACGCCAAAATAGGCGCTAAGGTTGGCAAGAAGATTGTCAAGAAAAAGGCGAAGAAGGTGCGTACCACAACCATGATGAGGAATACCGTCAATGGCCACTTTACAACGTTCAAACCAGTTGAGGTCATTAATAAATTGACGGAACAGATTTCCGGCGTCAAAGGTATTCCCGCTACGGTGTGTAAGGAGATGGATGCTGGCATCCATCTGTCCGACGAACGTCGCCGCTATGAAACTGCCCTTTCTGTAATTCATAAGGCAGTTTTGGGCTCCTTGACTTCTATTATCCCCATTGCTAACCGCATGCAGACCGAGAATAAGTTCTCGTCCTTAGCTCGGGTAATGGATAGGGGCATTGCCTTGCTCGCTGCAGCGAGCAACTATATGACACATCGCCGCTTCGAAAATGTCTTTAAATCCGTCACCACCGACGCGGGCAAAGAGGTCGCCCGGTCAAAGAAGATGACGGACCATGACGGCAAGGAATACACCGTCTATTCCGGACCTACCCCCATCAAAGGCAAACCTCTGGACAAGTCCAAGATGTTTGGGGGTCAGCTTGCTTATTTGTACAAGCAGGTAGAGGTGGACACTAAGAGTGCTAAGAACACGGAACTCAAGGGCCGTAAATCACAAAACCCACTCGGGTTCCGCCGCAGCCGCACGGATTTTCGCTTCCGCCGAGGAGGAAGGCCGTTCAGGGGAGGCCCATCCTTCGCATTCAGCCAGAGGGGAAGAGGTCGAGGCGACAGACAATCCTCAAACTGGAACGACAACCGCGGTTACAAACGGGACTTTGTCCCCAAGCCGCAGTTCCCCAAACCAGGGAACAAGTAGAGAACGCCACACAAACTTTTCAGCAGCCTGGCCCTGACATGGTCACAGAGGAAACTCAAACTGACGTAAGCCTTTTTCAAGCGGGCAACATTGTTAATTGTTTAGAACAATGGCAACAATTAACCACTAACCCAGAGGTTCTTAGTATTGTTAGAGGCATTGCTATTCCTTTCACAGAATTCCCTGTACAGAAAAGAGCACCTTTTCCATATAAGTTCAATTCACACGAAAAATTGCAACTAAATGAACAGGTTGGGGTTTTTGAAGCCAAAGGCATTGTCAAACGAGTACAACATACTAAAGGTGAATTCATTTCCAATATTTTCTCCACTCCTAAACCAGATGGGTCTGTTCGCATGATTTTAGACTTAACTAAATTGAATGAAATCATTGAATACCAACATTTCAAAATGTTTTCTTTAGAAACAGCTCGTGATCTGATCACCCCAGAGTGTTGGCTAGCGAGTGTTGATTTAAGAGATGCTTACTATACCGTCCCTATTCAAGAGGGGTTTCGAAAATATTTACGGTTTGTTTGGAATGACCAGCTTTTTGAATTTACCTGCGTACCTAATGGTTTGGCGTGTGCGCCACAACTTTTTACTAAGTTGTTGAAACCGGTTTTTTCACACATGGCTAAACTGGGTCATTGTATGTTTCCATACATTGATGATTCTTTCATTATGGGACAATCTTTCGAACAATGCGAGCTCGCCGTTCAAGATTTATGTCAACTGTTCTCAAACTTGGGTTTCTTCATCCATGCTAAGAAATCTGTGTTTTCTCCTACTAAGCAGCTTAAGTGTCTAGGCTTCATTTTGAACACGACGGCCATGACCGTGTCACTTACACAACAAAAGAAAGATAAGCTGCGGGACACAGCGATCCACCTGTTAGACATTTCTAGGCCAAAGATAAGACAGGTCGCAGTCTTAATCGGTATAATGATTTCATACAGCCCTGCTATTCTATATGGGGCCGCACACATTAAGTCCCTGGAAATCGATAAAAATCTAGCTTTGGCCCGCACCAAGGGAAACTTTGAAAAGACAATGTTTATCTCTGAAAGTGGACTAGCCGACATTTTTTGGTGGCTAAGTCACTTTGATAACTCCCCCAATCCCATTCGAATGGGAGAGCCCAATACTACAGTTACGACTGACGCGTCACTCCAAGGTTGGGGGGCACATCGCAATGATGTAGCAACGGGGGGACGATGGCTAGAATCAGAAATTTCTGAACATATTAATGTTTTAGAATTACGAGCCATTTACTTAGGTTTAACCAGCCTTGTTAAAGTACCCAAAAATAATGTTCGTATCCTTACGGATAACACCACAGCCATGGCTTATGTCAGAAATATGGGAGGTATCAAAATCTATTAAGTGTAACGACTTGGCACTACTCATTTGGAATTGGGCGCAAAAGTTTGACGTCTGGTTAACAATAACACACATACCCGGAACGCAGAATTGCCTTGCCGATAAGATGAGTCGCCATTTCCATGACCACTTAGAGTGGTCACTAAACCCATCAATTTTCAAACAAATCTGTAAATTATGGGGCTGGCCGGATATAGATTTATTTGCTTCACGTAATAACTTTAAACTGGAGAAATATGTTTCGTGGCACCCAGAACCACATGCTTGGCACATAGATGCCTTCTCGCTAACTTGGCAAAATCATTTCTTTTACATTTTCCCCCCTTTTACCATTATTAGCAAAGTCGCCCGAAAGATACTAATGGAGAAAACACACGCCATCCTCATCGTCCCCGAATGGGACACTCAACCCTGGCTAGCGAGACTAGTCGCGACGGCCAAAAGCATGCTATGCTTCCCAAGATACCGAGGAAATCTGAAACATCAGGGACCGTTAGCGCGCCACGGAAACGTGTCGACGACTCCTTTGGTAGCATTCCTTTTTAAAATAAATATTTGGAACAATTCGGCTTGGATAAGATTACACAACAACGTTTGGTCTCTCACGCCTGGAGGAAGGGAACTGTAAAAATGTATACCACGTATTTAAAGAAATGGGGTCTTTATTGCTTACTTAAGAAAGTTAAGCCTATGAACCCAACAATATCCCAGGTAGGACGTTTCCTACGTTTTTTGGAAGACGAAGGTCTAGGGTATGGCGCTATCAATGCAGCTAGATGTGCGCTCTCAATAATCCTACCTAGGATTAATGGCGAAACAATGGGAAAACATCATGTTATTTGCTGGATCATACGATCAATTTATCAGAGGAACCCTCCCAAACCCAAATACAATAGGTTTTGGGATGTTTCTCTTGTGTTTAAACTCTTCAAGGACTGGCCAGAGAATAAGTTCCTGGACGTTAAGCTATTAGGCTTCAAAGTAGCTTTGCTCCTTCTGCTCGTTACAGGACACAGGGGCCAAACTATAGTCGCCCTGTCGCTCAATGGTCTTGAAATCGATAGCAAGGAAGCAACGTTTGATCTAACAACTTTGTTGAAATCAAATCGTTTAGGTGATCCCCTGTCGACAATAAGTGTCACTAGTTTCACAGAGGATCGCAAGTTATGTGTAGTCTCCGCAATACGGACATATATATCCAAGACACGAACAATACGCAACTCAAGGCAGCTTTTGGTGAGCTTTATTAAGCCACACAAGGGCATTTCGAGGGACACCCTCGCCAGATGGACCATGACTGTGTTAAAACTTTCAGGAGTAAACACAAACAGATATTCATCGCACTCTACACGTGGTGCAATGGTATCGAAGGCCAGATTACTTGGCATTTCCGTGAAACGGATCCTGGCTCATGCAGGATGGAAAACTGCTAGATCGTTTGCAAAACATTATCACAAGCGACTAGAGAAGCCTCAACCTATCGCACAGAGGCTACTCACCAACTAAAAGACACAGGTGAGACAAAGTGCACTTTTTCGCTTTTTTGTCATAACAATTGTACAAACATACTTAAATAAGACTTGATAATAGAATAGTAACTAACAGGAATATCAGGATAAAAATGATATTACGTAAAGGTCTCCCTAGCCTGCGGCTAGCCAGAGGCGGTATACCGAGGTAAAATAGATTAGTTAGACGAATCTTACCTGGGTATAGATGATGGATAACTATTGTTTTACCGAGGTAGGAGCCTCGGGTAGACGTGGGCGAGGGCCCACCCACCACGCCCTGCCACGTCTATTCAATCACTTGTACCAAGATTAGGTCACATGACCATAGTTTTTTGGTTTTTTTGAATCATTTTTATCCTGAATTAGTAGGTAAAGATTGCTGGACCCGGATGTGCTTCCTTCTCCCTCGCCCACGTCTACCCGAGGCTCCTACCTCGGTAAAACAATAGTTATCCATCATCTATACCCAGGTAAGATTCGTCTAACTAATCTATATATATATATATATTATATATATATAATATGCAACTTTAATGTACATTGTACTGTCGTGAAGGTAACAATGCAAATGTGAACACATCAACAGTGATCAACCACAATATATATATATATATATATATATAATATGCAACTTTAATGTACATTGTACTGTCGTGAAGGTAACAATGCAAATGTGAACACATCAACAGTGATCAACCACAATATATATATATATATATATATATATATAATATGCAACTTTAATGTACATTGTACTGTCGTGAAGGTAACAATGCAAATGTGAACACATCAACAGTGATCAACCACAATATATATATATGGGTCATTTTCAGTAACTGTGTCCACGTTACATTACTAATGATTAAGTCCTTTTTTTTGAGGCGGGGGTAGCAAGTCAAATAGTTATTGGTGACTCTCTGTATTAAGTATGTTAGCAACACTACATGTATACATGTATTTAATCTATCCCACAAAATGCGTCGGAAGTGCTTATGTGATTTTGTGCTAAAGTGAAAATTTGCATATCGACCTCACACATCTACCCAAACAATCTTTTCTTGTAAGATTTAATCTTTTTTGTTTAACTCTAATCAATCAAATTCGCCGTCGGTTTAATAATCTCGACTTGATTTCTGTGTTTATTGCCGAAAACCACTTAGGATAACTCCTTCCCGAAGACCACTTCACTTTGTCGAAGACCACTTAGGATAACCCCCTTCCCTCCCTCACTTTCATCGCTGTAATAAATATACTTACTCTAAAACTAACTGCTGTTACCTCCATCTTCCCATCACGCCATTTATGCCGTCATCTAGGGGCGCCTCTGACATCAGCCCGGCCATCGGCGTGTACAGCACTGCGCATGACATGGCGCTGTGGCTGCACTTCCACTTGTCCGGGGGGAAGAACCGACAAGGGCACCAGATCATACCGCAGCATGTCATGGAGGACATGCACAAAGGGCAGGTGAGTGAGGCGACCCTATCACCTCTTTGTAGTGTATTGCGACCAGACCGGATGGCCAAATGAGTTGAGCTTCCGTCTCCGTTTTGGTATATCGTGGGATTCAAAACCATGGGTTCCAACCCTGGTCGAGTCAAACCAATGACTTAAAAATGTATACTTGTCGCTTTCTAGCCAGGCACTCAGCATCATTAGGTATAGGGCAAGGACTGGTTGGCTCAGAGTCAGGATAATGTGATTGAGTGGGATATCAGGTCATGGTGCTGGTGGCCTGGTCTCCCAGTGGGGCAGCACATAAAGTCAGCATGAGTGCACACTGTCACGAGTCGGTACCCCAACAACCAACCAACCAACTTTGTAGCGTATAGCTTGCAAAAGAATAATTGGTTGGTTGGTTTTACGTCCTGGCAACATCTAAGGTCATATCAGGACGGGCACTGACTTGTGCCAGTGCACACTGATTGTGACTTTATAGTGCTGGCCCACAGGGACATCAGGCTGCCGGCACCATGTCCTAATATCCCAATCAGTTAAATTATCCTGACACTTAGGTAATCAGTCCTTGCCCTATCCTATTAATTCCGAGCGCCAGGCTAGGAAGCAACAAATATAAATTGTGTAAGTCATTGGTTTGACTCGGCTGGAATTCGAACTCCCGACCTTCCGCATGGGAAGTCTGAGCTTTACCGATTTGGCCACCGCGTCCGGTAGGGAATAATTGTGTCTAAATAGTCAGTACATAGAATCCACGTAATTGATTGATTGTGGCGTTATTTCGTAGATATGGTGATAACTTATGACAGTGTGCACTCATAACAGTTTCATATATTCATAGTGCAATACCATACCATTATGAGACGCCATCCGACTCAGTCACGTGATCCTAAACGCTCATCCCTGCTATCCTGGTAATTCAGAGCATGGGACAAGGTAGCGACATGACCCAACATTTGTGAGCCTTTAGCTTGACTGACTTGGCAACAATTTGTACCCCATGGAAAGTGACCCTGCATGGGGAAGCACATGCGGTGTGATTTGATGAAGGGGTTTTCCTAAGTTGTCACGGTCATGAAAAGTATACTTTTTATAGTTCAGTGAAATGTTGATATAACATTAACCAGTCATGTTCTGTGACAAAATGCTAATATGTACTACTTTGTCGGGAGGGGGGGTGGGGGTGGGGGGGCTAAATAATAGTATTCTTTATATGACTAAAAATGTTAAGCAACTGTGGATGACTGTTAGATTGCAGTTGTAAGCGATTATGTATATAAAGGATTATGTAATAATAGTGCCCACTGACCTCTCATGCAAGGAGCCACATAGACAGGGTTGTATGGAGAGAGTGATTGCATCGGGAAGCCTAGGTAGCGTAATGGTTAGCACACTAATCGGAATGTAAGAGGTGTGGGTTCGAACACTGGTCTAAGCGCAATATTTCCCATTTTCATCACTCCCACAAAATAATATTATTAGTGCAACTACTATTGGTATTAATGTTTGTAAATTAATTAAACTTCAAACTGATGTTGAATCAGTTTACCAATAATTGGTGATTTGTTGTTGTTGTTGAAGATTTATACTGCTTATCATGGATAAGCCTGAATAGGCTTGTTTTCACCATTAGACAGTTTGTCGATAGAAAGCCCGAGCCTACACTTTTACCGACCCAAGGGATTTTTAACCTCCCACCACATAAGCCGTGTTCACCGGAAAATGTGAGCGACCTAGACAAGGCAACTAGAGTCGAATTAGGCAGTTCACACGGCAGAGTATCCCCATCACAGGAATCGATTCACGTAGACTACCTCGCATAGGTGGTTTACAGGTCCGCATCACGTGAGTCGAATCAGCCCTAATCCGCATCAACCCCGTTCACACGAGAAATGTGAGGCAACTAGGCAAGTCCTTCTACGATCGATTTACTTGCCGTGGACAGGGCTATGACATGTATTAGAGCAACTGGCTTTGATGACGCTGTAAGTATGCACAGCGGTGGAAATCCAAATTGGCAGAGATGGGGGCACGGGAATCGAACCACCGACCTTCAGATTAGGAGTCCGACCTAGAAAAAAGTCAGACACTCTAACCACTCCGCCACAGAGAACACCACAATGTGTTCTTTGTTATCTTCCCCTCTAACACATAAAACCACAAACGATAAACCATCAACAACACAAATAAGGCGATTGCCAATTAAGTCCCTGGCCCTCTCCCCCCCCGCCCCACCTCTATTTGTGGGAGGTGCCCTACTTACAACTTACAGAGATCACGTGGTATTTATTGCCTCCAGTGTGGCTATGTGTAGCGCACACCTGTGCCCACCTCTTTGGACACTTTGCTGGTAGATCGTGGGGTCGTGGGTTCGAGTCCCGTTCGAGTCAAACCAATGACTTTAAAATTGATACTTGTCGCTTCCTAGCCAGGCGCTCGGCATTATTAGGATATGGCAAGGACTGGTGTGCTCAGTGTCAGGATAATGTGACTGAGTGGGATACCAGGTCATGGTGCTGGCGGCCTGGTTTCCCAGCGGGACAGCACTATAAAGTCGCCATGAGTGCGCACTGTCACAAGTCGGTACCCGTCCTGATATGACCTTAGATGTTGCTAGGACGTAAAACAACAACAAACAAACAAACAAACTTTGGACACTTACTGAGTGACGTCACACAATTTCTGACCACGTGATGCCTATTTACAAGCATTAGGTGGACGGTTGCTATGATGCCTCACCGGGCAATCACTAACTCTAACTAGTTTGGCTATTTGGATTCTAATTGTGTGCAAGCAAATTAAAAAAACATTACACAGCATATTATTTCCAATCACATAACTATTTATATGTACTAACTGTTCACATTGAGCTAATGCTTGGTTGGTTTTAGGATTTTTACGTCCTGGCAACATCTAAGGTCATACCAGGAAGGGTACCAACTTATAATAGTGCGCACTCATGGCGACTTTATAGTGCTGCCCCACTTGGAAATCAGGCCACCGGCACCATGACCTAATATCCCACTCAGCCACATTATCCTGACAGTGAGCTAACAAGTCCCTGCCCTATCCTATTAATGGCGAGTGCCAGGCTAGGAAGTGAAAAATATAAATTTGGTAAGTCATTGATTTTACTCGACCAGGAATCGAACTCCCAATCTCCCACATGGGAGGCCGCCTGCCCTCTGCCGATTCGGTCACTGCGTCCGGTAGGCCTACTAATACTTGGATGGATAGCCAGCTACAATAATTTCCCATACACATATTCAGTGACACACCAGTTGGGTTTGAAGGTAAATGGGGTCATGCAAAACGGCTGGGTCTTTCGAAGTTAAGTTTGCTCATTTCGGTGCAATTCAATACTTCCTAAGAGTAAAGCTAAGATTCCTTACACGCGGTATGCGGTATGCGAATGCGAATGTGGCAAAAAATCGAAACGCCTTGAAGTCAATGGGCTACATCCCTTACATGTGAATGCAGCAACTCGATCAGTCCCTGTAGCGATCGGTGCGGCATGCGGCACGCTGTATGCGAATAGAAACGTCAGTCGCACTTGTCCATTAGTTTTAGACTAGGAGAGGCGACTGATCATTACGGAACGGTCACACCCAGGGGTGCTGAGGGGAAACATCTGGTTGTGGTGGTGGTGGGGGGGGGACGCTTGCCGCTTACCGCATAGAAGGAATCCTCCCATTCGCATACCGCATACCGCATGCCGCATACCACGTAGAAGGAATCTTAGCTTAAGACGGCCATAGACAGCAGACACCGAATAGTGCCAGAATCCGGGTGCCAGATAGCAGACATGGTTTCCCTAATGTACCACTAGGGCAGGGGGGATATACTTTCGCTGCATTACAACAGTTCGCGTTCCTTCCACCAGGTGTCAGCAGAAGCCATGATGAGTCCCAAGGTGTTGACAGACGATGGCTCGCTGGTTGTCAGCTACAACATGTATGGGCTCGCCTGGTACGAGGGCTACCACAGAGGTACAGGAAGGCATACTTTGAATATCACAGGGAAGGGGATGTGGGGTGGTATGAAATACAGTAAAACCTCCCTAACCGACCACCTCTACAAATCGACCACTCCCCTATATCGATCGCTTTATTTGGGTCCCAAATGATCGCCCATACAATACCATTATAAAGAAATGAAAAACTCCCTAAACCGACCACCTCCCTAAATGGACCATTTAAAGTCGGTCGCAATGTCGGTCGATTTAGAGAGGTTTTACTGTAGTCCTTATTTTCAGTGTTGGGGTGATGGTTTTCCAGCTAGTTACAGTCTGTTGCTTACACACATTTGCTATATTAAATATTTTGCATGTAATGCAGATAGATAATGTTTATCAGGAAATGTAAAGACATGTTGAATGTCTATGTTTACATCATACTAATAGAATGCACATTCGCATTGCCTGGTTGGCAGAAGAAACTACCAAACATGGCCAGTACAGTATAACCCCGTTAAACCAAGCTCTGTTAAACCAAACAATCGGTTAATCCAAACATTTTTTGGTGGCCCAGCAAAATACTACCATTTATCGTATAAAAAAGTTGGTTAATCCAAAGTCGGTTAATCCAAATTATCGGTTAATCCAAACAAAATTTTTGTACCTCAGTCCACTTCCGGTACGGTTAAACCAAACTTTCATGTGGTTATAACGTCATCTGAGACCCCACTGACTTTTTTATATGATAAATGGTAGTATTTTGAAGGGACCATAGAAATTTGTTTGGATTAACCGATCGTTTGGGTTAACCAAACTTGGTTTAACAGGGTTATACTGTATATACATAAAAAACAATAATCAAAGTGTCCACATACATTGTATATTACATGTGCAATACACATTTACTGAAGTCAAAGCCAAAGCTTGGTTAAACCAATGATCGGTTAATCCAAACAAATGTCTAGGGTCCCTTCAAGTTTGGTTTAACGGGGTTATACTGTATTACCACAAGCTGAGTGATAGTTTGGGTTCTGTGGTTTGTATTTATTTTAGGCCTCTTATACATATATAAATCAATTTATTTGTCATTCTTCACACGCTCAGGAAGCATTAAACAGGTATGTTAAGAACAAAAACACAGCAAGCTGAGATTCACTGCATTCAGTGCGTTTTCCAATCTGTCAAAATCTACACATTGCTTGTGCTTGTATTTTTGAGCAGTGTTGGAATTCGGAATCTATGGTTGTTATTTATCTATTCCCACTGCTTCCAAAGCATTGGGAAGGCACTCAGGTTGACACACACATTCAGTGCATTTATCAGTTTTTCCCTGTTTGAACATTGTACAAATGAAGTACGACTGCTCTATTGGTTTCTGTGCAAAATAGCACCCATCTGCTTTGTTTTGCCAACCAGGGCCATTCTAAGTGCAAGTCACGTGATAGTGACGTCGCTGGTAAATATGCCTATAGTATTCATACATTAGTGTATTAACATTAACATGGGGAATGATATAGTGAAAACACTTCCTTGTTCATAAATCTGCTATGACCAGTTATATGTCCTTAAAATCTTACTGATATTCAAATAGTTCTCTCAATAATGTTATAGAGGGTCTATGTCCACTACAGCCAGGTTATGTATGCACTATGTAACCAGATTATATGCATATTATAACCAGTTTACCTATGTACTGTAACCAGGTTATGGTACTATAACTTGGCTATATATGTGTACTGTAGCTAGGTTATGCATGTAATATAGCCAGGTTAATTGTATATTGTAGCCAAGTTATGCGTGTACTGAATGCAGGTTATACATGTAGGCTACTATATTCAGATTATGTGTATACCTAAATAGGTTATATGTCTAGTGCAGTTAAGTTATCTGTGTCTTGTGATGTAATTTTGAGCGTCAACATTTAACAACTAAAAACCATCCTACATCAAAACTAGGTCATCGCGTCGTGATGCACTTCGGCTCATACCCGGGTTCCTACTCGATGATTACACTGGTCCCCGGGCAGCAGTTCGGGATCTTCACATCGATAAACGGTGGCATGATGCAGCTGCCCTACTCGATCAACTCTCAGATCCACACGCTCGCAGTCGACATGGCCCTCGACGTTCCTGCCGACAAGTGGGTGAACATCTCGGAGGTGTGTCGACCGTCACCACCCAGCCAGATGCCGTTTGACTGCAGCACCCAGAAACACATGTACAGCATACCGGGGCGCCACCTGGGGAAATACACCGGAACCTACGCTAACCCGGCGTACGGCAACGTGAGTCTGACCATAGACGACGGTGAGTTGTTGATGGTTTACAACACGCTCAAATTCGACGTCTTCCCGCTGAGCGACGAGGATTTCTGCATAGTACCAAAGTTACAGGAGCACAAGTACACATTCTTTCCGAGGAACATTTCATTCGGCATGAACGCGACCGGTGTAATCGAACACATTAGCCTTTCGTTCCTGGACTTTGATGACGTGTTCTACAAATTGTCTCCCGATGTTGTCTATGAGGAGTGGATCGAGACGATGTGCGGTGTGCCACAGAAGAAGCCACCTTGCGGCGGAATGGAGGAACTACCGCAGATCAGGGCCGCAGCGGTTATCTTGGAGAACATGGATGCTTGTTATCTGTTAATTATATCACTCGTGCATGTTAGTTTGTTACGAGGGTAGCGCTACTTCATTATTGGGAGACTCGAGATTCCAGTGTTGGTGATTAATGCAAGGGTAGCCGTATGATATTCAGGTGTGTGCAGATCAGTATGCATTGTTATCAATGTATACATACTCCAGTAAATAACTAGCTATAAACATTGGATCCTATCAGTATCGGGTATACCTCACCCAGATACAAACGAATCCAGCATCAAAAGCTCTCCAAACATACCTTTGCTTAGTTTTCTTTTCAGTTCATGCAGCTGAACATGTGGGAGGAGAGTGTTGAGGTCTGTGATGTATGAATGACATCATAGGTGGGATTCCCTCAGCACATGACCTAGAGGTGGTCCCCACACACAGGTGAAGCCATGGCAACCACCAAGATGGCAGCCACAGAAAGCTCTCAATTCAACTTTTAAAGTATATTAATCTACATGATTTAATCAATTATTCATTAAAAAAAGTAGCCGCTTATGAGAAATAAACATTTGAACTTTATATTTAGCATTTTAGATTGCAAATTCTAACATTTTTCTCTATATGGTTGTCTAAAGCCTTGTCAGTGCTGCTGGACTAACTACAAGTACAACACAACAGGAGCAACCAATTTCACCACTCTCCCCCACGTATACAGTTACATAAACTGAAAACCTGCAAAGGTATGTTTGGAGAGCATTTGTCGGAGTACAGTTCATGTCTCAGCAGCCTATACCGGGTCCGTTTAAAGTAATGGCCGTATTAGTGCCCACGTCCCGTTTTGGACTGTCGTGGAATTCGATTCTAACCAATAACTTGTATTTGTCACTACCTATCCTGGTGCTTAATATTCATTACAAGGATAGGATAGGACAAGATCAGTGGAATGAAGAAGTTCATCATTAATGTAACCCCAACACACAAAGACACCCATTCAGAACATTGACGAATGAATATAGCTGCCTAGTAGCTAGCATAAAGAGTTATTGATACGACATATCGTGTATGGAAAATACACTGACCAAAATGATATGGGAAAGCTAGGCCTACTATTGTTACCAAATGATTGTTGACTAGTATTAGTAGTAAGCAAGGCATGGAGATTATTAAAGTCGATTATGACATGAGTGTGTCATACAACATATATAGGATGGAAGATAATATAAAGCTTGAAAGATGACATTATCATGCTGTTTTCTGAAAAAAAAAACAAATTTCTTTGAGATTCTCAAAGAGGGGCGGGACCAAATGGCCGTGGTGTGTTGGGAGCGGATCCGCTGTACATGGATACACATACCATAGTTCCAACAGACCAATGTTCCGACGGTCACAATCATAGAATTGGCAGCTGTGAAAATTGGGTGGCAGCACTTTCCACTAGGCCCAAGTGCTTCATTTTGTCAGACATGTAACTATAGATAGACTGCCGATACCGTTATTACAACTAATATCGCCCCTCTCAAGTAATGGCTTATTGGGGCTCTATCATCTGGTCAATAATAACAATAAATATAAAAATAACTATATACAGGTAATTTGGTTAGCCTCCTATTTCTACAGGCAACAATTAGTGATATTCATTTGTATATACTCACGTCTTTAGCCGCCTAAATATAACACTAATTAAAATGGTAGATAAGGATGGCTATAACTTATATTATAAGGGGTGTTGATATGCCATTTTAAAACAAAAGATGTACTCATTTTATTTTTAAGATAGTTTTTTTTGTATATTATTATAATTTCTTTTATCTAAGAAAATGTCGCGACTTTCATTTGATTGCCTGTATTAAGCCTCAGGTTCCATATTTTGATATAATCAAAATTCCTATTTTTGTAAGGACAATTCATATTCTATCCCGATTTTCTATAATCAAAATTCCTAGTTCCTGCTTCACTTGGCAACCTGCTACAGGCAACATTCAGTGACATTCAATGGCATTCATATAGCAGCTTCATGCTTTACAAACATGCAATTTGCACTGGGTTGCTCTGTGCTGCCACCTCGCGAAATCCCCAGGTATCTTCACTGATTCTTGCTGTCTTCTGGATCTGATGATCAAAAGTGAAGTAAAGCTTGTTTTATTTAACGACGCCTCTAAATCACATTTATTTTCATCATCAGCTATTGGACGGGATCTGATGATCAATAACTTTGAAAGCTTTTATCTCATCTGTATCCAATGTTTAGTTACAAAATCTCGAAATGTCTCAAACAGACTGTCTACAGCACTGTACAGTAGCACCGGTCTTCAATGACCAACTCTGCCACAAGACCAATATTGTCCCGACGTAGCTGGTGTCCTGTTACTGAAGGGACGGTCAAATGAAACACATTCACTGCGTACATTGGAAGTCTGTCCATGCATGTCATGGGTTAAATGATTGATCACAGGGGCATGTCCATGCATGTCATGGGTTAACTGATTGATCACAGGGGCAGCTGAAGACAGGTACTAGTCTAGATCCAAAATAGAGATTATTTCTTACACGTTTAATAGATGACCTGACGGACACTTTCCAAATAGGATCCGGTTAGGCTATGTATAAAGTCTTATGCGTATATTATGATGGAATGTAATTATCCTGTATCGCTATATCGTCTTCTCCAACTGCCTGTGACCTTCCTTGTAGTTGTTTGTAGGTGGTTGCTGGTGGTTGGTGTGCGGCCTGGAGGGCAGGCTGTCAGCTCCAAGCAGCCCTACTCCCTTCCTTCCCTCCAGGTGGCACCTCTGCCCAGCCTCCATCTGCACACTCCTCCTCCGGTTTTTGTGACGCCTCTCCTTACTGCAAACTCTGCCAAGGTGAATAAGCCAGCTCTTGAGACGAAAGCAGATACGTGGATCATTCTGTAGATACAATAGTACTCGAATCACATGTGATAATGTTAGTT
Organism: Branchipolynoe longqiensis; assembly: GCA_030323885.1. Taxonomy (NCBI): domain Eukaryota; kingdom Metazoa; phylum Annelida; class Polychaeta; order Phyllodocida; family Polynoidae; genus Branchipolynoe; species Branchipolynoe longqiensis. Next base: position 53,322,645 of record CM059197.1, read on the forward strand.
CTCGTCTTTAGAATCTGGCATTCCAGACATTTTGGAAGTGTAGCAGCAATAACAGTATATCTAGATGACATTGCAGTGTCAAGCGACTCGGAACCCATTGCCCATTCGCATAATCGATTGACCAACCTCACCGAAATAGGGTTATTTTATACATTTAAAAATGAGTGGCTGATTTCCTCTTAATCCTGACGTTTTTATTGTGTTTTAACTCCATTTAAAGTCCGATGAGAGCATAGCATTTTCTAAACCTAAACACTTCACTATATTTAATTCTAGCTATCCACATATACCGGTGCACTTATTAAGAATTTATTATTTTATAGAAGTGAATAATAAGTCAATTTAATATACTGTTACTGTTAAATCCTGTGATGTTCAGCATTCATATTTCATGGATCTTTCCTCTCAAATATCTCTAAAATTAGCCATTCACAAATAAAAGTTACTCCAAAGTAATGTTAGGTAGATTATAGCGATCAACTTAATAAATTCTTCGAAACAAATATGGCATAAGCTTGAAACAAGCGACTGTGCATCCTGAATCTAATGCAATTGTGGAAATTCGGAATGCCACTTACCACTATGTACTAAATTCTATTTTCTGATCTCTAATAAATTATATTTAATTTTCTCAGATTTCTAGTTATCAGAAATCGGCAATCGCTGGTTGGTGAGAGATACCTTACCATGTCTCATATTCCATCCGTATCTGCTACAGTCTTAATCAAGATTCCGATATGGCTTAATAACCTAGTAAAAGCACACATACAAACAACCGAGTTCCATTAATCAAATCTATTCACCCAACTATTATATTAGGGCAAAAAATAATAATTAAATTTGCTTAAGAAAAAAAAGAGAAGTTTCTCCAAAGTTAAACTCATACAGAATTGGAATATTGCACAAAATCATACCCAAAGGTCAATATTGAACCCACATTTTTTCTTTAACGCCAGTTAATATTTGAGGGAGACTTAAATGTAAAAACAAATATTGTGCTACATATAAATTATCTGTATCCTCTTATTTAAATTTTTGTGTAATAGACCTTTTTTCTACTTTTACTCAACGTATATTCTGTCAGTAATTCCATCGTTCCTTATTCAATATACACTATTCTGAATTCTATTTGCATGCATTGTACATATTTACGGGGGCATTACATTGACAGCAATTATTTTGTCTAATTAAAGCATTAATGCGAATAAGTTAAACATATAGTACTGCAAAGCTTGGATTTATATACTTAGAAATGTGTAGTGACACACTTGCTATTTAATGTTGATTTCATATGAAGAGAACCACCGTAAACATTTGGGAGCCTCCATTGCTTTTGAATTAGCCCTAGCACTGCAGTCCAGAACCACATTGTCACTTGTCAGTGAACGCGATATGGCAATCAGCTCATAATAATGGGCACATTGATATTTACAGACACCCTATTAAGCCGGCATTAATTACATAGACCAACATCTAATCACATAGACTAGGCGGGACTGTATTACAGTGGTACCTGTCTTCAACAGACAACTGTATATCCAGACCATATTTTGCCCTGACATAGCAGGTCTCGTGTCATCAGAGGGACAATCAAATGAAATATGCAGTTCATCATACATTACAAATGGTCCGCACATTGTAGGAGTTGGCCAATCACATAAGTCAAACCAATGACTTAAAAATTGATACTTGTCACTTCCTAGCCAGGCGCCCGGCATTATTAGGACAGGGCAAGGACTTGTGTGCTCAGTGTCAGGATAATGTGACTGAGTGGGATACCAGGTCATGGTGCCAGTGGCCTGGTTTCCCAGTGGGACAGCACTATAAAGTCACAATGAGTGCGCACTGTCACAGGTCGGTACCTGTCCTGAGATGACCTTAGATGTTGCTAGGATGTAAAACAACCACAAACAAACAAACAGGGGTCACTGAAGACAGGTACTACTGTACTCAAATAAGGGCCATCTAACCAAAGAGTCATATCACTGTGTAGGTCATATCAATGTGTAGTTTCACAGCATATCATTTCCATGGTTACGTCACTTGTCATGCCATTCCCGTTCTAGCCACATGTTGGAATGGGTAGGAATAACAACACTGCTTTACTGAACCTTTCAGTTTTAAGCGGCATAGTCCGATGAAAATATCAAAATTGTAAAACCAAAACAATTATCTAAATTTAGTTCTACATATCTAACTTAGATACTGGTGCACGTATTGAGCATTCTTTTGCCACACAAAACAGAATAATGAGGCACTTGAATATAACCTGTACTGCAGAATGCTATGGTGTGAGCTTTGGCTTGCTTTCCAAAATTAATTTTGCATGGTTGCCCTTCAAATATCAAGTTAGCCATTTAAAATTAAAAGTGACTTCAAGCTAGAGTAAGGTACATAATAAAGATTAACCTAATGTATTTATCTCAGAAAATGTCAGAAACTTCAAACCATCGGACTATGCAATTTTAAGTAATTATTTCACAGAGAAATATAGTTTCATTCTTCAGCAAAAGCTACAGCAATGCTCCATTAGACTATTTCCACCAGCAACCCGCCATCTAGTGTTAGTGGCAAGAACCAGTGTTGTGGGTGAGTCCTTACTGCGCATGCTCAAATACCCTATAATACTAAGACAGCTCACTCCCTATCTCTCCCATGGTAAGGTAAATTTCGCAGTGCCACCTTGTGGTGGGTTTGATCAGCCCAGCTGCTGGTCGGTGTTTCACATGTAAACACATACAATTATATTATACATGAGATAGGTAAGTATGAACACACATCAATATGAAATTGCTATGAACAAATACACATCATTATCAACATCATCATCAGCATCACCATCATCACACATCTTTCACATTCATATATACATTTATACATATAATATAGCACCTGTTTAACTAAGAGAACAGCCAGTGCACCAAGTGGTGGGTTTGATCATTTTGATTACCCAGTTCAGGCTGAGTGAGCCGTCTTAGTATTATAGGGTCTTTGGCATGCTCTATCAGTTGTCCATTGAGATGTTCTTAGTGTGTAGTAAGGTAATCACTGTTACCACATTGTACATTATTAGCTATACAGGCCATGTATCAGTTTGTGTATCCCCCCCCCCCCCCGCTTCTCTGTTGTTTGTCATCTGTATATATTGTCTATATGTGAGACACAAGTTATTTTATTTGATCTCTGTCCTGCACCCTACAGCCTGCCACTTTCTCTAAGTTCTCGCCGACATCTATACATATATTTCATTCCATTGTTAGGAGTCTAAGACGAACGGCAGTAATGTCTGTGACACATAATACATAATATAGTGCACATAATATAGTGCAAATAAGAATATATACAAAAATGTATTAAATGTGACAGGATTTCCGAAATCTTAGAAGAAAAAAATACACATATTTTACAATATTTTGTATTCACCCATTAAGAAATAATTATATTAATAATATTATTAATAACACATTATAATAAACATTATTTCCTTTTAACTCCATACACAATGCTGGATTTTGTACATCCAGCCGATACATATTATCTTGATAAATGTGGGAGATACACTTTCGATATTTCTGGATAGTTTTAATTGATGAAGACATCACTATTTACCTATAAAACTAAAGCACTGGGCCAGTTACATATGTGTGCACCATCTGCGAAACCTTTTGATGACATACCATGGACATAACCGGCAGTTTCGTCATGACTTGTTGATAAATAAAATTGTATTTTTGTAAATGCCACATATAGTAACGTGTTGCTTCACTTATTTGCGATATTATAACATGAATATGTCCCATTCTGCATATATTTGATCTGATGTAGAATATATGCTAGCATACTTCCAGTACAATTCTAGCCAGAAACAAATAGAGGGCAAGAACTAGCTAGTTTGGTCATCAAGAACCAGACGGGATGGCTGAATGAGTTAGAGCGTCCGTCTCCTGTGTTGGTAGATCGTGGAATCGTGGGTTCGAACCCTGGTTGAGTCAAACCAATGACTTAGAAATTGATACCGGTGGCTTCCTAGCCAGGCGTTCGGAATTCTTAGGACAGGACAAGGAGGAGTGGAATGAGGGAGACTAATCTTCCACGATTGAAATTTCCCCTGCTTAATCAACTAATGCACCAAAAAAACACCCCAAAAAACCATGTGCTATGTCTTCCAAATGTATTTAAAGTGTTGACCTACATTGAAGGATAGGCCTAGGAGTGGGAAACACGCCGAGTCGCAGCTTCAGTCCTTCCACAAGTGAAAAGCGGCTCCTATTTCAGAAGATAGGTAGAATATATTAGCAGTACCTTTCTTCAATGGACAATTCTGTATCCATCCCAATGTTGTCCTGGCATAGCAGGTATCTTGTGATTGGAAGAACAGTCAGACGAAAGAAAGACTGTATACTGAAAAATTGCCCGACCCCTGGCAGTGGCTCGCCGATCATAAGGTTAGGTAAGGACAGGTCGGGTACGAATACTATTGATTGAGTTGGTATATCCCATCGTGGCCGCTAGGTGCCATCTGAGTGCATCCAAATAGAAACGACCACAGTGGCGACCTCTGTTGAAACGCCATGGGACCAGGCGAGGGCGAATGGGGCGGTGAGTCGGAGCAGTGTCAGTGGTTACAATACACGATAACACGGTTTGGCCTTATATGGGCATGTCCTAATTTCGCGAGAACGAGGCCATTTCCGGTTATAGGTAAACAAAGAGTGATAGCCTTGAGTTTGCCTGAACGCACAGTGGAAAGCATTAGTTTTATTCAAAATTAATAGAAATCCAGAACCCTAACCATATCAATTTAATATAATCTTTTTGGTAAACATGTTTTCTATGTGTATTCCAATCAGTTTGTTTCTAGGTGTTGTACTTTTAGAGATATTTAACTTTTTCTCTCTGAATATTGCTCACTGCCATTGACAATGCATTGAGTTTGCCGGTACGCGCAGTGCAAAACGTCAGTTTTATTCAAAATTAATAGAAATCCAGAACCCTAACCTTATCAATTTAATATAATCTATTCGTTGAGTATGTTTTCTATATGTGTACCAAGCGATTTGTTTCTAGGTGGTGTGGTTTTAGAGATATTTCACTTTTTCTGTATGAAGATTGCTCACGACCATCGGCAATGCATTGAGTTTGCTGGTACGCACAGTGCAAAACGTCCGTTTTATTCAAAATTAATAGAAATCCAGAACCCTAACCTTATCAATTTAATATAATCTATTCGTTGAGTATGTTTTCTATATGTGTACCAAGCGATTTGTTTCTAGATGGTGTGGTTTTAGAGATATTTCACTTTTTCTGTATGAAGATTGCTCACGACCATCGGCAATGCATTGAGTTTGCTGGTACGCACAGTGCAAAACGTCCGTTTTATTCAAAATTAATAGAAATCCAGAACCCTAAACATATCAATTTAATATAATCTTTTTGGTAAACATGTTTTCTAAGTGTATTCCAATCAATTTGTTTCTTGCTTGTGTGATTTTAGAAATATTTAACTTTTTCTCTCTGAAGATTGCTCACTGCCACACTGGTGATACTGCCATGTGCTTTTGTGTACCTGCAAACAGGAATTAGGTCAAGATGGCCGCCAAACCGTGTTATGGTGTATAGTATAATTGAAACAAGAATACTGCCAGGGGCATAGCTAGGCGTACGCGCGTACGCCAAAACGTCAACAACGTTTTGTCAACAACAAAAAAAAAGAAAAAAAAAAGAAAGAGAGCGAGAGCGAGAGAGAGACAGAGAGAGAGAGATAGAGAGAGAGAGAGAGAGAGAGAGAGAGAGAGAGAGAGAGAGAGAGAGAGAGAGAGAGAGAGAAGGCATGTAGTAGTCCAGAGTGTTGAAAACTCAAGTCTAAAATGTGTAAAATCCGCCAGCTTAAGCTTAAGCGGCCCCCTAAATCCCCTGCCGAAATTAGGAGTACACATCGTTAAAAGTCTAGCTACGCCCCTGACTGCGAACACATTTTCATTCAGATTAATCGAAGCAATAAATGGTTACAATACATGTATTGAACATTACATTGTGTTGCACGCAAGTTAAAAAAACCGAAGGGCGATAATTGAAAGTCATGGCAATAGGCCTAAACATTATAAATGCACATTCTTTGAATTAAAAAAAAAAGAAGTTTGATCGTGGTGCATTTATAATTCTGGAAATGAAAAAAATATATATAGAAGAAAAAGGTAAGAAGCCAAGGGCATATATTTTATACACAGCTTGCGATGCCTAGTGGTTCATGACCGGTGAGTTAGTTTGTGTCGTAATATGCCTACAGTAGGATCCAGCCAGTTGTCAGGAAAAATATTAGTTTAAAGATAATTCTGTCAATAGTCTGCTATTTTAGACGTAAATGGCTATATATCTAAAGCTCTATTCACACGGGCAAAATCTAAGGCGATCTACAGAAGGCGATTTATATGAAGCGATCTAGGCGCGCATTCACACGGGCTGAGTTTCAAAGTGTGTCGCATTCACACGGGCAGTAATTAGGGCGGTTTAAGGCGGAAGTGGATATCTATGCATGAGCAAGTCCAGACTAACCAGCACCAGTTTGGGTTCGTCGACGTCGGCACGAGAGAGTGTGGGTTCGACCTAGATATGTATGGACTGAATCGTATTGGTTTGGAACGGTCAAAACTTCTGCTGGGCAGTGAAAACCTTAAAATAAATCATGAAAAAAATATCTGTGCACAGCTAGCACTTTCATAGAGCAAATATACCGGAAAGTCAACACACTCAGGTCTCGACTGTCACGTTTCCCTCGACTGCGCATGCGTGTGATGTCATAAATAAAACGATTCAGCATAGATCGGTTCCTGTAGACCACCTTGCGAAGCGTTTTACATTAAACGATTCATGTAAATCGATTCAGCCCTAAACCGCCTCAGCCGCGCATTCACACAGCAAATGTGAGTCGAACTAGGCAAGTCGATTTATATGAATCGATTTAACTTCCCCGTGTGAATACAGCTTAATCTAGGCCTACACAAAACTGATGTAGTTAATTATCTGGTTAGAAAGCATTGCAAGAGTGGGAACACACTGCTAGATAAAATGTTCACCACAATGTCTAAATCCGAGCAAAAAAAAGGCTTTGGTAAAGATCAACTAAGCAAGAGGTGGAGCTCTGGTTCCATCATCCAGTGTTTATATATAATGAAGTTGAGTTGATGAAATTGTAGAGATTGCAAAGAAAAATAAGATGTTTCATAACGGACAATCAAAACAATGTCGTTAACAAAATGGACTGTCAGTGTTAATTGCCATCTTCAAACACTGTATATGCACGTTTGTTGGAACTTTTGGTTCTGACAATATATAAAGTCATTATCAGGATGGAAATAGGCCTACTGAATGAGTGAAAAAACACCCCAAAAGGCAAAACAACGGCGCATCAGGCTCATGGTAGGAGGCGCCAATGTCTGCTTCGTAGGCGACAAATAAATAATAGGTGGCAGCACTATTACGGTAAAACCACGTACACGCGAACTCGCAGGTGGGTGCCGAAAAAAACAACTAAACAAATTACTTAAATTCGCCAGCTATTCTTCACCCAGATACAAACGAATCCAGCATCAAAAGCTCTCCAAACATACCTTTGTTTAGTTTGCTCAGTTCATACCACTGAACATGTGGGAGGAGAGTTGAGGTATTTGATGTATGAATGGCATCATGGGTGGGATTCCCTCATCACATGACCTAGAGGGGTTCCCCACACACAGGGGAAGCCATGGCAACCACCAAGATGGCAGCCACAGAAAGCTCTCAATTCAACTTTTAAAGTCTATTAATCTACATGATTTAATCAAGTATTTACACAAGAAGTAGCTGGTTATGATAAATAAACATTTGAACTTTATATTTATCACTTTAGATTGCAATTTCTAACATTTCTTTCTCTATATGGTTGTCGAAAAGTGTCAGTGCTGCTGGACTGAATAAAACACAACAGAAGCAACCAATGCCAGCACTCTCCCCCACATATGTAGTTGCATAAACTGAAAACTGGCAAACATATGCTTGGAGAGCATTTGTCGGAGTACGGGTAGTGTCTCAGCGACTTATATCTGGTCCCTTTAACTTTCGACTTTTAGTCTTAGTGGAAGATGGCACTTAATCTAGATGATCGCCGACTACTGATGCAGGGGCAGGGGGAGGGGATCTGAATAGACTACATCACCATTTCAGCGGCGCGGTGCATTGTGGGATGCATGGAAGAAAAACCAATCCACGAGAAGTACATGGCACATGCTAATACACTGGGTGCAGCTATGAAATGTGATAGTTTCAGCTCATCTCAGCTCTTGTTTGAAACATAGAATACCAACTAAAAATATATATATAATAAATTAAGATATTAATCTTTTATCCAGCATTGCATTGACATCAATATAATCAGCACATCTTGTGCCATGTGCATTTAGATTTAGAGAAACCTGGGCACTCAGACTAGTGTTAGAGCCATAGCCAGTCAGTTTTACTTATTTTATTCATGTTTTTATTTATATCCTATGGTTAATGGCATATGTAGAAATAGAAAATGAGTAGGGTTAGTCAGATATTGGCTATATATTTCTCTGAAACAAGTGTCTGTGGACACGTTTAGCATTTTAATATTTAGAACAAGAATTAATTTTGTGTGTGTGATGGGTGTATTTATGCTGCCCATAATGGTCAAGTCTAATAACTTGTTTTCGCCACTAGACAGTAATAGTCTTGTGACTCCCCTTCTTTTTATCACTTTCACTTGTTATGTAGCTAACTACTGCATGCATTCTTTCTTTGTTTGTAAGCATTCTCCCACATCCCCCAAACCTCTGTGAGTTTGTTCGTTCTACAATTGGATAATTGTTTCGGTTACCAATACTTAAATGGTGATGTGGATATCAGCCTTAAAGTGACTGATTGTTTTGTGTGGAATTGTATGTTTCTTAGCTCAAAATGTTTAACCATGGCTAGTTTTGTCTTAGATATATTCATCAGATCATTATATTGCATGTGTGCATACATGTTTATGCCAAATTGTTATGTATTTCTATTAATTTTGAATAAAATTGAAGTTTTGCCCTAACCATATCAGCAAACTCAATGGCAGTGTGCATTTGCTTTGCTGCCAACGCCGTTTTAGGCGCATGCGCAGTCGGAACAGTGATCTCGTCTATTAGCAGGGGACTCAATATCTTTCCCTGTTTACAGAAGGCTATGGTACCAAGCTACAAAGTGAAGGCTGGGGGACCAAGCGGCCGCGATAAATTTCCACTAGGTGACTCCACTGTGCCACAAGCCTGGATCTAGAAATGGGCTTTTCTCATGTTGTCAGGAAAATGGATGGATTATAAGTTTCACTCCTACCCAGAGTAGAGGGTGAATGACAATTATGTCTAACTCCAAGCAAATACTGCTTCAAATAGGAATTAACTGTGAATGTAGTTGTCCCAAGGTGAGTATGTATCTAAGTTGGAAAATAGGTAGCAAATAAAAAAAAACAAGATGGCAGCCACAGAAAACTATCACTTCGATTTTTTGATAAGCATATTCAGCGCTTTAAGGAGTGACCCAACCAGCCATGGTGCAACCCAACCAGCCACGGTTGAACTCGTTTGAGGCCGTTTAAACTTGTTTCCGGTACAAAGGCTAGGGGACCAGGTTGGAAACTGAGTGATAATAGATGAAAACTCATGTGCCTCTGCCTGAGCAAATGAATGCCAGGGGACCAGGCTAGACCTCCCCAGAGCTAGCAGTGTAGTCAAATATTATTTGACTAGTTTATTGTTCAGACATTATCACATATTTATGTATCTTTTGCACAGATTAAATTGTTTGAAGCATATTTGAAATTGATCTACATTGATTTCTGTTTAAATCACACAATATCACTACTTACTGAATGGGAAACTCATCCTGCAAGGGTATGCTGGATATGACCCAGTGGTCAGCCGTTTTTGCTCCTTTCGTCGCTGTGGACCCTTCTCGATTTTTTAAGTGTATTAATCTAAATAAATTCTTCACTCAAAAATATCGGGTTATGATAAAGGAAGCATTTAAACTATATATATTTAGCAGGTTAGATTGCAAATTGATGTAATTCCACAACCAAATATTCCCCAGAGGGTAAATGGCAAAATATAGTTGTTCCAGAAAATTAGGCCATTCATGACACAAGCTATGTCAGTCAATATATACAAAGCCGTATTTCGACTATGGGGACATACTTTTCATGGGAGGGGGTGGGGAGTACCACACTCCTAAGCAAATTACGTCTCCAAAATAAAGCACTCACAATTTGTTTACAAACAACTAAAATGCACCCAACCATTTATAATATTACTGGATGCCCGGCCACATGAACACCAGATAATACTACAAAACTCTCCCTTCATATCACTTATCTATCAGCTCATTAACCAATACTAAGGAAGAATGAAGACAAGTCACACAGATAACAGTGGGGAAGTTGTGCTTTAATAACATCAACTCCTGCCCACCTACCAGTGACCTATCATCCACACCCCTTACCTTCTAGCCACATAAGATATCATTACCTCTTTAGCCTGTATAGAAAGCAGTGTCTACAGCCCATGGGATAGGAGTCCTATGGCTGTGTTCACACTCAATTGGAATATATGAATTTTGCTAGCATCAGACAGAGTGTCTGGGTTTCCTCCTCAAGAGTAGGTGTGTCTCACTCAAAAACCAGGAGTAGAGTGATCACTCTCCAGTGTGCCTGAAGCAGTGTCTTGAATAATTAATTAATCTCAAAGTGAGGCTAGTGGTGTGGTCAGAAGGCCAAGGTAGTGTGGGTGACTGGGCATTCCCACAGCCAGCCAATCAGGCACCCCCACAGCCTGGGAGTGTGACAACCCCCAGTAGTGGTGGCTGTCACTCAACCCAGCTGCAGGTGGTGTTCTGTGTGTATATGCAGATTAGGCTGGTGTGCTGGCCCAGTGGTCATGTAGGGACAGGTAGCTGCAACAGTTACAATAGATCTCTGTTAAAATGACCCTTTCTCCAATTGCACTCTTTTATGAATGCATAGAGAAACATTTGAACAATCATGTACTGTCTCTTATATAGGAACATCTCTCAATTAATCTTAGGCATCATGTATGAACATATATTTCACATAGCTTATATCATGTCATAATGGGAGTGGGATATTATTAATTTTAGTTTACATAACATTGTCCCCACTCCGTCACCCAAGAATAATAATGCTTTCTGCCAATATATAATTCTAAGCCGAAAATCCGTATATTTTTACACATTGACCTACATTACCAAACAAAAATGACAATGTTACAAACACAGGGAATCACACCTACTAAAATATCATTCACCTATGCACAAAATCCTAAATATGCTACGATACCAAACATAAACACAAGAAAAAACCAAGCACCGACTATAAACCACAGTCGTCTGAAATTGGCCTGTTTTGATCGCAGTGTTGTTTCCATGGCTGCTAAATCATGGAACGGGCCAACTGTTTCGGTCAGAAACACAAAACTTAAAAAATTACAGTACTCAAATAGAAAAATCAATACAATTGCTACAACTACAAAAAAAGATGATGAAGGAAGAGACTTGGCTGCATGACCATCTGGGTAGTTAGCGCACTCGGATGACACCCATTCAAGGTCAAACTCAAATTCCCCCTGATCTCAAAGTCTAAAATACACAAAACAAGGTCACTGAATGAGTAGTCATTGCTGTGGGGGGCTAACAAGGAAATTAGTGCATGAGTCCCTCAAATTTGATGTCAAACTCCACTGACTTTGAATTTCACCAACCTAAAAATACAATAAAGAGGCTAGAGGTAATCTTCTAAGAACAAAGGCTGCGAGGTCATCTGATGTATGTGCACACTCACAACTATCATTCAAGACCTACCTCCTAATAATTCTTCACATGACCTCATACCCCGACCTCACAAAGTCACAGCATAAACTGAGTATCCCTACTAACACTAGCACAGGGGGAAGGTATATACCAAAATGTTGCAAATGTGGTACCAAAATAAAACCCCACAAAAAAACTAACATAATAGTTACTACCCAGATAGCACGGATCTGTCAGGCCGACGGTGGCTATTGGTCGGATGGTCGCCACATATTTTTCACCGTCGGGCCACCGTCGGGACGACGGTGGTGGCTCGCCGCTAGTTGCCATGCATTTTCCACATATTTTCCACCGTCGGGCCACTGTCGGGCTGACGGTGGTGGCTCGCCGCTGGTTGCTGTGCATTTTCCACCGTCGGGCTACCGTCAGGCCACCGTCGGGGCCCAACCGGCTCCACGTCGGGCCACCACCCATGGCCCGACGTCGGGCCCGACGGTGTAATGACCCTGTCACACTACAACGTAACAAGCTAACGTGAGCCGACGAAGGTGAATTTTGGTCATTACGTTGAGGTACAGCGGGTTACATCATGCTTACGTTAGGCAGACGTCGAGTTATGTCGAGATACGTCAGGTTACGTCGAGTTATGGCAGCATGCATCAAGGTTTTGGACATACCCAAAACTTTTGACGCATCACAACGTAAAGCAATTACGTTGGGATGATGTTACACTCACATTAGGCCAACGTCGAGATATGTTAGGCATGCGATAGAGCTGCATCGGCTATGTTAGATCAAAGTTGCCTTAAGTGAGAGTGACGGACAGACGGGAGGAACATGCGGCCCACGCTAAGACAACATGTGGTTAACATATCTCAACGTAGGTCAAACGGGTCTGTGATGCGTGCCTAATGTTGTTCAAAACTATCGCAAGCGTGTCCTGATGTAGTTGACAAAGTCTAGCATGCGAGTAACGTTTGTCACATGCTTTGAATGTTGTCGAACGTGTTGTGTACCTGTTGTGAACATGTTGCCTTCGAATATATAAAGAGCTGCTTGAACCTGGCCTGAAGCTTGCCCTCACTCTGCGTCACCTAGCATCGGGAAACAAGTACGCTTCCATGAAGTTTAGGTGGAGGGTGCCACACAACACCCAATCTCTCATCGTGAGAGAGGTGTGCAAGGCCATCATTACAGAGTACATCAACGAGGTGATGACCTGCCCCACCACTCCGGCTGTGGTATGTGCTGTCCTGTCTGTGGGAAAGTGCATATAAAATACCCTTTGCTGCTTATGTGGCGGCAGCAGGTTTCATCCAAAGAAATATGTTTGAAAAAACATATGTTTGACTAGAGGCATTGTTAAATAAAAACAAGCTGCTTAATCAACGAATGTCAGCCCCCCCGCACCCCCGCCCCAAACAAAACAAAATTCATTGACGAAATAGAAGACTCATCATCACCATACAGGTCACCCGTTATCCACAGACTTCGCATGTAAATAGCTTTCACAAAGTTCCATTCGTAATCCCCCCCCCCCCCCACTCCCGCCCCACCCCCTTTCTCCTCCTTTTTCTCTATTAAAAAGCTAACTCGGCAAATAAGCACAACGTCAGTGCATCCTGTTGAGCCGGCTAAACCGCTCACGGGTAAAATATGGATTTGACAACATCACGAGAGGGCGTCTGTGTTTTTATAATTTTTTATGATTTATGTTTACTTCTTTCAGTTCCTGCGATCGGAATGCTGTGAACGATTGTGACAACATAACGAGGGAATCGGTTTGGTGTGCCTGTTGGTTGGTTACTGGAGGTTTACATCCTGGCAACATCTAAGGTCATATCAGGACGGGCACCGACTTGTGACAGTGTGCACTCATGACGACTTTATAGTGCTGCCCCACTGGGAAATCAGCCCACCGGCAACATCACCTGAAATCCCACTCAGTCACATTATCCTGACCCTGAGCAAATCCTAATAATGTCGAGCACCAGGCTAAGAAGCGACAAGTATCAATTTTATAAGTCATTGGTTTGACTCGACCGGTGACCGAACTCCCGACCTTCCGAACGAGAGGTCCGCGATTCGGCCATCTTGCCCCGCTTGGTGTGCTGGAGACACTTGTGCCTGAAAACATCGGTGAGATTATTTGAATATTGCTTCTGTTCATGTCAACGCACACATATATTGTAAGTTTTACCAGGAGGATGATCGCCTTTGTTTTATTGTTTGTTTGCTTCTTTCTTGGGGTTTGTGCACTAGTAACATCTAATGTCATAACCAGGATGGGTATCGTATTGTGATAGTGCGCTCTTTCCAGCGGTGCCCTAATGGGACACCGGGCCACCAGTACCAATACACCACTCATTCACACTATCCTGATACTGAGCAAGTCACTGCTGTGTTTATCCTACTAATTTGTTGCCAGGGTACTGTATTACAAATATTACAACAATGCTCCTACGAAAACCCACTGAAAACTTACAAAAATAGCAAAGGTACAAATAGTATCCATACATTAAATATATTTTCGCTGCGACTGCCACAGGCCAAGGGCATGTGGTAATGAGTTTTGTAGGGGGGGGGGGGCTGTCAGGGCAGATCGGTTGCTAAGATACTCACAATATGGAATGCTGATATTTTATTCATAGATTACTAATGTCAATATTAATTTATTTAATAAGGATACCCGCCGAAATGATTCATTGTATCTATATGTATGTATATATATATTTTTAAACCTTTTCTTTAATTTTCTATTTTTGTTATCTCGGACTGTATCCACCAGGCGATCCCAGCCCAGGGAGATGAAGCATTTCCGATTCAAAGTCATTAGCATAAATTCAAGCACAGCTACCAGACGCCGTGTTATTCAAGATTATCTGCGCTAAGTAGAAAAATTCAGGTAGAAGTGACCAACCGGTGTTAGGATAGGAAGCACTTGCTGACCAGCTGCCTTGCTTACCTGCCCCAACAAGCAACAGGGCTCAAGGCCGCTCTAGCTGTACCATACAACCTTCCAGAAACAGCACACAATAGATTCACTTTCACCGCTTATATAATATTTGCATAAAGGTAAACATTTATACATACACGTAAGGTTTTTGCTTGTTTTCATGTCACTAAGAGCATTAATGATATCCCGTTGCATATTAATCAAGCATGTGATTTCTCTGGTTTTAACTGGTATTCCGTTTTTTTTCTGGCCGCCAAAACCAGAATTCTGTTGTTTAAAAACAATTCAGTTCCCCCCTGGCCGCTGAAACACCTGAAATACACTATTTGCATCATTCTCACGACTCAGTGGGATGCTGTATGTCCCCACGATAACCTAAACAAATTTTCAGCTTTTTTCCTGCACCCAATCACATGCCTGATTAACAGATTAATGGATATACATATATGAATCAAGATGTATATCGACGCTATATGAATTGTTTATGTTCCTTTTCAAGGCCTTTGTAAGGGGTGCCCGTAGCACCACAAACAACAACATGTCCTTGACTGATGTACGCTTTAATCCGTAACACCTAGAAAACTGAAAGATGAACAATAAAAGCTTTCACCAAGAATAAAGTTAACCCATACAGCTTTCACGTTTCACTATATATCTTTACACATTGCACTAGGCTACGTTGGTTACAACATAGATTGATGAGCATTAGACACAGTTGGAACATTGAAATTACCTCAGCCCCAGCTCTATAGACTTTACTGAGGTTTATTCAGCACTTTAACTTTGTCATAGTAATGGGAGACTTGAACTATACAATCTGTTATTAAATGTCTATAACATAAATGATTTCCATACAACCTGCTGGATGGCCGAATGATTTAGAGCGTCCGTTCCCCATGTTGGTAGATCGTAGGTTCGAATTCTGGTCGAGTCAAACCAATGACTTAAAAATTGATACTTGTCGCTTCCTAGCCAGACGCTCTGCATTACTAGGATAGGGCAAGGAGCAGTGGAATGAGGAAGACCAGTCGTCTGTGACTGAAATTTCCCTTGCTTAAACAACCAATGTACCAACAAAAAATGTCTATAAGATAAATGACTTCTATACAACCTGCTATTAAATGTCTATAATATGAATGAGAATAATATAACATTCAGTGCATGTTGACACTCTAATATGTTCATGGCTGGATTAGCACATGTGGAAGGCAAAATGGCAGTCTCAGTACATGTCACTTTCAATCTAAATTCTGACAATAAATAATGGTCCTACATTTACCAAAATGCTCTGCACTGATATAGGAAGATTTACGTTATATGCACATACCTTGTTGCGACCTTGTCGAACCTGCGATGGTTTGATGTAGATAGATTCTTTGCTACAGTTCTTTAGGTCATCTTTGCTTTAGAACAATGGCCACCAGACAAGTAGATTCCACATGGTCTGTATCCCGACTCAGATGCAGTTACAGATCAAATATGACAAAGTATCTTATTCATAGTATTTGAATGCAACATTGTCACTCAAATTAATAGTTTAACATAATTAGCCTATTGGTAAAGTTTACATTTATAAATGGATGTATGTGTTGGGATCTATTTTCTCTTCGTTGCGCAGTGTCATATTTCACCTTGACCTTTGGTTACAAAATGCAAATGGCTACCCAGGGCTCAATAGCTAAGAATGCAGGTAAATACATGCCACATTGCCTATATGCCTTTTAACTATTATCAGGGTTGTCATTCTGGTGGCAGCTACACCGTTAATTCGTCATTTGAAAGCCTATCATATATATACATATATATATGATATATGATATATATATATATATATCATAAGCTCTTTGAACACATGTCAAGTCAAACACACCGATATTGCCAGTGGTATTTTATTTATGATTCTATAATTTCATATAATTAAATTATTTAAAACGTGTACAATAACACCAGCATTGGAATAGTAAACAAGTGAATAGATCATTTCAGCTATTACAAACAAAAATCAGGAAATAGTCATGAGTAATCACGACCTAATTAGACCTAGGGCGAAACTTGTGTAAGTGAGACACCCAAGATGGTTGCGATAAAACTAACGGAATCAGGCGGACGTCACGTGGGTAGCGTTGTGTGACAATTAGTTTATCTGTTGTGGCTGTACGTCCTAACACCATCCATGGTCATATCAGGATTGGTACCGACTTGTAACAACGTGCATTTATGGTGACTTTGTAGTGCTGCCCCACTGGGAAATCAGGCTGCCAACACCATGCTCCAATATCCCACTCAGTCACATTATCCTGACACTGAGCTAACCAGTCCTTGCCCTATCCTATTAATGCCGAGTGCCAGGCTAGGTAGTAGGAAGCATCAATTTTGTAAGTCATTGGTTTGACTCGGCCAGGTTTTTATAGTTGCATAGTCCAATGTGTGAAAGTACAACATCTGAACGCTTTGACTTCTGGATACTGAATGACTTTATTCCCCTCCAGGGCTCAATCCATAGCCGGCCCATAGCCAGACGTGTCTAGATGTCTAGACGTCTATTACGCATATATCACATCCCCCCCTCAAAGTATTTCTGAGACATGAAATGTTTCAAAATCCCCATAAAACATACCAGGTTTACTCGTTCATCATACAGTAATACAATAAAATATACAAGCACTTAACTTAAACCACAGGTTTAGCGAGTGTCCGAGCACACTATGGCACTGAAGTCCTTTGAACTGTCTGGCTGCTTAGCCTCCACATGCCATACTGGCACTATAGTCCAACACACAGTAAATGCGCCTGAAACTGAAACTTAACTCTAACATGCACATGTGTTGACGGAGCTGAAATAATTCATTACACTGCAAGGAGACCTCAGCCGATCACTAAGAAACAAGAGGTAATAAACAGTTGGTAGGCGTGGGTTTAAGCAGTGCTCTGTGCAGAATTTAATGTACAGAGTTACATGTGTCGCCTTGTTTTTCCAAATTCTCGGCATGGTGCCTCAGCGATGGTGCCTCAGCGAGTAGCCTGGAAGATAGAGCAAACAAAGTTGACTATCTTCCAGATGGAAGGACATTCACATCTCAAATTGTAAAATATTCATATTCACTTCAACACAAATCTCTGCCAGATTTAGAGATTTACACAGTTTAGATGCTTTCTTTTTACTCTCATCTGAATGATCTGACCTGTTTAAGGCATCTGCTAAGATTAATTCTTCACCTGGTTTGTGATTGATCTCTACATCAATATTAAGTTTAACTGCTAGTAGCCATAGCTGCCTGGCACATGCACACAAGACTCTGTCTTTCCCTTTACCTGAATCAAGCACCTGTTTCGACACTAAGTTATCTGTGTTAACTTTAATGTCATACTCTTGTGGGTTAGGAGGCAACGGATGTGTTACCGTGTGCACTAGATTTAGGGCTTCTAGTTGTGATATTTGCAGTTGTAATGTTAACAAGTCTTCCTGATACTCGGCTGAGTAGAATTTATGTGGAGTCGCATTCGATTAGCCAGTGCATCCATGGTGATTTTGGAAAAAGTTGAATCTCATTATAGGATTCGGCAAAGACTTGAAACCATTCAAGGTCTTGCATGAGTTTGTTATTAAATACATGTTGCCCCATGTATGGCACTGCCCTAAGTGCTGCAAGGACTCTGTTGGAGAAACGTGTGGCAGGTTTAATACATTTAGACAAGTGTTGAAGCTTTCCTGCCAGGCGCTGAATCTGCTCCCCACAGCTGTGACTTTAGTTTTCCATGCTGTACACTCAGTTAGTACTTCTTTGATTTTTTGTGGCGGTAGTGTCACTGTCATGTTTGATGTATTTATTACAAAACCTAGCCGAGTTATTACTGGTGTTGGTGGTGTGCACTTCTCTAATGCTAGGGCTAAGCCGAGTTCTACAGTTAATGCATTAAATCTATTATAAGCTTGTGTAGCTGTTTCTTAGTGCTTTCAATACCTATGAAATCATCTAGATAGCATAACGAGAAGAAACCTTCTCGTCTAAGTCACCAAACTATTGCACGTGTTGTGCGATCGCATGCTAATGCTGAAATGTGGCAACCGAACGGTGGAGATAAGTCTATATATATTTTTTGATTGAGGGAGATACCTAATAACGGTGTAGACAGTGGGCAGACTCTAAGTTGTCTGTAAGCACATGCAAGATCCGCACCTCAAAGCCATGCATTCGGGCTTAGAAGCGACAATCTATCTGTTAATGTAGAAACTGATGATAACATAAAATTAAATGCATGACCTAAATAGAAGCCTTTAACAATTCCTGCATTGAGATTTTCACTTGTGGAAAGCTAAGATCTATGATTATCCTTTTTGAAGATGAGTTCTTTTTAGGCCTCGTCATAATGGGACTTAGCTGACACCATGGTAGGAATGGTGGGGAAGGGAACAGGCCTAGCAGTGCGCCATGACCGAACTCAGTTGTTATAAATGTATGTATATGCATATCTGCATCTGCTGCTGAGGAGTGATTTTTAGGTGTAGGCGTTGGAATAGCGTTTTTGGTATAGTCCAGTGGCCACCCGAATTCCAGATGGTCAACAAGCAAGGTGTCAGGATAATCTAATAGAAGTGCGCACCAGTTAGGAATGTTTAGGCCTGACAGTATTGAGATATGTGCCTGTAGGTAGTTGGAGAGACCCCGTTACTCTTACTTTGTCATAAATGTCCCTGTAAATACCTAAGTTGAACCAAGCTGTATCCGAAGACACAGGCCAAAATGACAGAAGCGACTCTCTAAAAATTAACGGTGTGGGTGGTGGAACAAAATTCTTAGGCAAGCAGTCATTACGCAGTGACAGCAACTTCTATCGGTGTATCAAACCAATCAAACTGTAATGGTGGGACACTGACGTCCGTTAACAAGGTATTAATATCTATGACATCAGTACTTGCAGTGTGTGTGAACCTTAGGTGAAAGATGTTACCTCTGAGTCATTACGACTTTTGGCATGTTTAACATTGTCGGTAAGCACTACCGTTAATTTATCGGCCGAGGACGGCTATAGAGAAGGAGGGTCTAGGTCACAAACAGTAACTGGGTCAACTGGGTGGGAGGGTGGTGGTTGCTTGGCTGCCGCAGTGCCAGCTGCGGTAGCTTTGAGGCCACATGGTTGCTGCCACATGGTCAGGCTTACCACGCAAGCATGGGGAATCAACAATATACGTAACATTTACAATAGTAGAATTATGAGAACTTATAGATGTATTAGCAGCAGAGGAGTCTGTTGAGGATTTTTTATCAAGGAATTTCCTCTTTTTAAGGCAGTCTTGTTCTCTATAGTTGAGAACTCGCTTAAATTTGTAGGTGCACCACGCGCAGATGTGCGGGTAGCGCTCAGGGACTGCACCGTGGGTGGACTGGAACCTGCAGTCCTTACCTCAATTCCAGAGGTATCACAGTTTTCCGTCATTGTCTCTGTTATATTCTTCCTTTGAATTAATGGGAGTAGAGGAGGAAGAAGGCGGAACAGAAGAAGACGCAGAGGCTCGAGAGGCGGAAGGGAGGGAGGAGTGCCTTGCCATATCAGTGGAATGGGAAGCAGAAGCCCGTGACTGCAACACGCACACCGCTTCTGTACAGACTTCCCTCTGTAGGTCTTTGATAGCTGTCAGGTTACTCCACCCCTCTCTAAGCCTCCCGTCCGCTACCTTCTGAAAAACCTTCTCGGACCACCTCCGACGTGTCAGCCAGTCCCAAGCCACTGCCATCAGCCCCTAGATCCTCCTCGTGCTGGAGTAAGGCAGGGAACCAGGTCTGGGGGAAAGTGGATTGCACTGCTAACATCCTAAGCGCCACAAAGTACTGAGCCCCCATGGCTTCACTGATAGCTATCTTTCTGCAAGCATCACCACACGTTATAAAGTTATGAGGGAAGAGCATACCTTTTGGTTTTTGCAGAGCCTGTGTGGACTCTAGTAGCAGGTCAGTTGTCACTGGTGGTTGCGGGTGTAGCAGTTGATAACATGGTGTCGGGTGTGGTGAAGCGTAGACTGGCATGTGGTAATGCTGGGGCTGTGGCTTTGCGGCCACGTGGCGGGGTTGGCTGAGGAGGCCCTGGGGTGGGCAGGGGGGGAGGGGGTGGAGAGGGTTGGGCACGGGCAGTGTAAGAGAGTGTGGGGAGCGGAGTTATGCGCTGTTGAAGTGGGGGGAGAGTGTAGGCATGGAGTGAGCATAGACCAGGCGCCGAGGCGTGCGTGGGCGGGGAGACGGCCTGCAGGGGCATGGGCGAGGGGAGAACACGTGGCAGGGGAGCACTAGGCATGGCTGCAATCTTCTCTAACACATTAAGCCTTGTAGATAGCGTGGTTGAGATCCTCCTGTTCTCTTAGCGGAGCTGCATAATCATACCTTGTTGCTCTGCAACCTAGCGTGCTGCTGGTGTGCCCGGAGTCTCTGGCACGTGTTGGGCCAAACACTCGGGTTTCGTATCAGAGTCCTTGTTCGGCTGCTGAACATGGCAGGACAAGCATACCTTCCTCGCTGGCTGCGTTCTTGTAGTTGAAGTGGACATTGGAGGGCGTCCTCGTCTCTTCTTGGCAGGCGGCATTGCTTGTAGTTACTTAGAGCAGCACTGGGCCACGTGGTGAAGGACCGTTGGTAGGTAGTGCACATGCTGAGAGAGAGCGAACCTGCTAGCTTGAGCTTCGGGCGAGAAGTGAGCCACCACAAGTGGTCCGATGCAGCAAGAAGGGTCACATGACCAGTTGCCTCATAAGCAAATTACCCATGTTAGTGAGGCCAACATGAATAATGCCGAGCACCTGGCTATAAAGCAACAAATATCAATTTTGTAAGTCAATGGTTTGACTGGACCGGGAATTGAACTCACAATTTCTACACGGGAGGCCTTCGCTCAACCGATTCGGCTATCGCGAATCTGCATTTGAAGCAAATCGCTAGAAATAGAATACCCAAAAGTGAAGTCAGACAGGGTAGGTAGGGCGGTTGACGTCGCTTTGGAGAGTGTGTTATCGACACTATTTTAGTATTTAGGCATCTGACAAACATCGATACTCCAATACATTAACAGCCCCTCCCCCCACCCGCGATATATGACTGATATCGGGTCACCCATTATGTAATGTTATTTTCGCTCATGCCAGGAGATCGGCCATTTCTCCTACTGCACGATATGGGGGGAGCCAGGCGGCTGCCTTCAAATGTTCTGAGTAATTATTGGCTGTTTTCGACTGTTCTTAGCTGTTCCCGACTGTTCTTGGCTGTCCTCGACTGTTCTTGGTTGTCCTTGACTGTTCTTCGCTGTCCTCGACTGTTCTTGGTTGTTCTTGACTGTTCTTGGTTGTCCCTGACTGTTCTTGGTTGTCCTTGACTGTTCTTGGCTGTCCTTGATTGTTCTTGGTTGTCCTTGACTATTCTTGACTGTCCTTGACTGTTCTTGGTTGTCCTCGACTATTCTTGACTGTCCTTGACTGTTCTTGGCTGTCCTTAGCTGTTCTTGGCTGTCCTCGACTGTTCTTGACTGTCTCGGGTCTTCAACTGTTTGCGGGTATCTTCGGCTGTTCTCGGCTCTACTTGATTGTCCTTGGGTGCTCTGGCTGTCCTCAGCCGTTCTCTATGTCATCAGCTATCCTCAGCTATCCTCGGCTTTGATCGGGTCTGCTGGGGTCTGCTTGGCTCTGCTTGGCTCTACTTGGTTGTCCTCGACTGCTCTCGGCTATCCTCGGCTATCCTCGGCTATCCTCGTCTACCCTCGTGTAAAATATTCTGATAATGATGCATTGATGGGGAAATCAAATGTTCTATTTATGAAAAAGGTATATAGGGCCAGGTGCATAAATGTGTTTATGTAGTTGCTGGTGGTACTTGACTCATTGGTAAATAGGCATTGTGGTGCTAGTAAGATAGTGTGTAAGGGGCACTTAGAGCTCTACCCACTACCCCCTCTCGCTTCTGCTAGTCATGGATCACCACACACTCAGCTCAGGGCAGGCGGTGACCAAGGGAGCCACGCCGCTTGGTGGTGCTGGGCAGATCACTGTAACCATGGGGACCGGAAATGCTTGTTTCTCATTGGTAGAGCTGTAGATGCTTGATTCTCATTGGGAGAATGTGGTCAGGTGATATACCATACTGGATCCATGTACCATATAAAGAATAAACCTGAGGGCTTGGCTCTCTCTCTTCTTTCACTCTTTATACTCTTTCTTTCTCTTTTTGCCTGTATTGATTTCACCATAGCCAGCCTACACAACCACAGATTCGAGCCGTGGACTTTATACTATACTTTGCTCGGCTGTGCTCGGGTCTGCTTGGCTCTCTGCTTGGCTCTACTTGGCTGTTCTCGGCTGCTCTCTGCTATCCTCGACTGTTGTTAGTTGTTCTTGGGTAACCTCGGCCGTTCACGGCTGTGCTCAGCTACCTTAGCTGTGCTCGGCTGTGCTCGGCTGTGCTCGGCTGTGTTCAGCTGTGTTCGGCTGTTCTCGACGGTTCTAAGCTGCGCTCGCTTGTGCTCAGCTGTTCTCGACTGTTCTAGGCTGCGCTCGCCTGTGCTCAGCTGTTCTCGACTGTTCTAAGCTGCGCTCGCCTGTGCTCGGCTGCTCTTGACTGTTCTAGGATGTGCTCGCCTGTGCTCAGCTGTTCTCGACTGTTCTCAGCTGTGCTCGCCTGTGCTCAGCTGTTCTCGACTGTTCTAGGCTGCGCCCACCTGTGCTCAGCTGTTCTCGACTGTTCTAGGCTGCGCTTGCCTGTGCTCAGCTGTTCTCCACCTTTCTAGGCTGTGCTCACCTGTGCTCAGCTGTTCTCGACTGTTCTAGGCTGCGCTCACCCGTGCTCGGCTGTTCTCGACTGTTCTAAACTGTGCTCGCCTGTGCTCGACTGTTCTCGACTGTTCTAGGCTGTGGTCGGCTGTGCTCGGCTCTTCTCGGCTGTGTTCAGCTGTGGTCGGCTGTTCTTGGCTGTGCTCGGCTATTCACGGCTCTGCTCGGTTACGCTCGGCTGTGTTCAGCTGTCCTCGGCTGTCCTCGGCTGTCCTCGGCGATCCTCGTTTAACAAGCGGCATATCTCGCATGCCGTATGTAGTCAGTGGCTCTCGTGGGAAAGCCGTCACAGCCTATCACTCGGGCCTTAACTGCATGATCAGACTACAATGGCGCCCCCTGGATTCACCCAGAATTAATTATCTGCTCGGGAACGCCGGATGTGATGCCCACATGGGAGGTCGGGAATATCGATAAGGATCCCCCTCCATCCTCCCGCACCCACTCGTTGTCTGGTTACACCAACTTAGCAAGAAACCACCGGCAAAAACAGCCAAAAAACGTTCATTTATATAATCAACAGGTTATATTTTCATGCATAATCTATATATAATCTGTAATCGAAAGGTAGCAGGAATTTACATACATATATATGGCAGAGGTAATAAATAGTCCGAGTAAAAAAAAAAGGGTAGATTGATTCCATATGGGTCGAACCTGAAGGTTCAGGTCCTTTTGGAATGAATCCAATCTCCAACAAGGACAACTTTCAGGTATGCACAATTATGTCTTTTCATTTGATTTATATTAAATTATTTTTATTGCACATATGCCGGATGCTGTGGCGTGCTGGTAGAGTGCAGGCCTCCGGTGTATGAGATTGGGAGTTCGATTCCCAGTCGAATCAAAGCAATGACTTACAAAATTGATATTTGTTCTTTCCTAGTTTGGCGCTTAGCATTAATATGATAGGGCCAGGACTGGTTATCTCAGTGTCAGGATAATGTGACTGAGTGGGATATCAGGTACTCATGGTGCTGGCAGTCTGATTTCCCAGTGGGACAGCACTATAAAGTCGCCATGAGTGCGCACTATCGCAAGTCAGTACCCATCCTGATATGACCTTAGGTGTTGCAGGACGTAGAATTCCCACAACCAACCAACCAACTATTGCACATACGCAGAGCTCTTTTACTATTCAGTTTGAAATGATATTACTAGTAGTAGAGTGACTTACTATGATACTGGTGTCAGTCGGCTGAACAGAAAGCATCCCCATATCAAAGTAACAACAATTGCTATCAAAGTACAATAAAATCAATACAAATACAGAACTAGCCAGATAATAGATACATTCACAATACATATCTAGAATAACTAGAATTTTCCTAATATTTCAACACCTGGAATAACTACTGTAGAGCGACTATTCAATCGTAGTTATATAGGCGTACACCATAACATTCCTCACAGCTGTCCAGCATTGAAAACAAGCACCCTCACGGGAGCTTACATGCTATGGGCAGAATAAATACTGTATCAATAAAAAAAAATATATATATAAATAATTCGAAAATATTTCCATGGGGAAGGTGGCATAATGGGAAAGAACACGTGGCAATAGAGAATTGTTTTTGACTTAAGTTTATTTTTGGCGTAATCTGTCGGCAAACTTAGTAATATCAATCGCTGGAAAGATGCCAGTTCTAATCAGGGAGGGTTGTATTTCAAAGAACTTCTACATGTTTTCCTAATTTCGCACAGCATCCAATGAGTAGGCACCCTATGAAGCGGGTAATTAATTAATGCTAATCCCCTCCTACTAGTCTTAGTGCCCTACCATCGGCGACAGTAATTAAACTGACTAGGTGCTCAGTAATGGGGCCCAATAGGGTTGGTTGGTTTGTGGAATTTTACATCCTGGCAACATCTAAGGTCATATCAGGACGGGTACCGATTTGTGACAGTGCGCACTCATGGCAACCTTTTACTGCTGCCCCACTCGGAAATCAGAGAGCTGTGACCATGACCCGATATCCCACTCAGTTTTATTGTGTGGAATGAGCTGGGGCTCATTCGGGGTCATTACAGGGCACACGAGGCTCAAGCTGGGACCCACCAGCTCATCACACCGACTGGTCACTCCGCCTTCTGACATCGGACTGACCACTAACCTCACATTTTTGGCCACCTATGCAAGCACTACAAACCAGCTATTCCTAGACATGGATCATCAGGAAACAAACGGAAAACCGGGAGATCGGACAAGGCCAGGCCTGGTGCGCCAGGATCCATGGCTTTGCTGAAACCCCTGGGAGAGAGCATGGGCACAGAGAGCAGTACGCCCAAGGATTGAGTCGGCACACCTGTGGATAGAGACGACTCTTACATCTCGGCAAGGCAGGCCACACCTCCCGCAGCGTCGGCCGCCGAGCGCGGGCATGGACGTTAGGATGGCTGCACTACATACGGCCATCATGGATATCGTACAGGTGGTGGGGGGGCATGGGATCTGCCCCTCCTCCCCCCGCCCCCCAATGAGTAGGCACCCTCTGAAGCGGGTAATACATTAATGCTAATCCCCTCCTACTAGTCTGACCACTAACCTCACCTTTTTGGCCACCTATGCAAGCACTACAAACCAGCTATGCCTAGACATGGATCATCAGGAAACAAACGGAAAACCGGGAGATCGGACAAGGCCAGGACTGGCATGCCAGGATCCTTGGCTTTGCCGAAATGCCTGGGAGAGAGCATGGGCACAGAGAGCAGCATGCCCAAGGATTTAGTCGGCACACCTGTGGAAAGAGACGACTCTTACATCCCGGCAGGGCAGGCTACACCTCCCTCAGCGTCGGCCGCCGAGCGCGGGCATGGACGCTAGGATGGCTGCACTACAGATGGCCATCATGGACATTGTACAGGCGGGGGGCGGGGGGGGGGGGGGCACGGGATATGTCTCCCCCTCCCCCCGCCCCCCAATGAGTAGGCACCCTCTGAAGCGGGTAATACATTAATGCTAATCCCCTCCTACTAGTCTTAGTGCCCTACCATCGGCGACAGTAATTAAACTGACTAGGTGCTGATTCGGGGTCATTACATGGCACACAAGGCTCAAGCTAGGACCCATCAGCTCATCACACCAACTGGTCACTCCGCCTTCTGACATCAGACTGACCACTAACCTCACCTTTTTGGCCACCTATGCAAGCACTACAAACCAGCTATGCCTAGACATGGATCATCAGGAAACAAACGGAAAACCGGGAGATCGGACAAGGCCAGGACTGGCGTGCCAGGATCCTTGGCTTTGCCGAAATGCCTGGGAGAGAGCATGGGCACAGAGAGCAGCACGCCCAAGGATTTAGTCGGCACACCTGTGGAAAGAGACGACTCTTACATCCCGGCAGGGCAGGCTGCACCTCCCGCAGCGTCGGCCGCCGAGCGCGGGCATGGACGTTAGGATGGCTGCACTACAGAACGGCCATTATTGATATTGTACAGGCGGGGGGCGGGGGGGGGGCACGGGATATGTCTCCCCCTCCCCCCGCCCCCCAATGAGTGGCACCCTCTGAAGCGGGTAATACATTAATGCTAATCCCCTCCTACTGTCTTAGTGCCCTACCATCGGCGACAGTAATTAAACTGACTAGGTGCTGATTCGGGTCATTACATGGCACACAAGGCTCAAGCTAGGACCCATCAGCTCATCACACCAACTGGTCACTCCGCCTTCTGACATCGGACTGACCACTAACCTCACCTTTTTGGCCACCTATGCAAGCACTACAAACCAGCTATGCCTAGACATGGATCATCAGCAGAAACAAACGGAAAACCGGGAGATCGGGACAAGGCCAGGACTGGCGTGCCAGGATCCTTGGCTTTGCCGAAATGCCTGGGAGAGAGCATGGGCACAGAGAGCAGCACGCCCAAGGATTTAGTCGGCACACCTGTGGAAAGAGACGACTCTTACATCCCGGCAGGGCAGGCTGCACCTCCCGCAGCGTCGGCCGCCGAGCGCGGGCATGGACGTTAGGATGGCTGCACTACAGACGGCCATTATTGATATTGTACAGGCGGGGGGCGGGGGGGGGGGGCACGGGATATGTCTCCCCCTCCCCCCGCCCCCCAATGAGTAGGCACCCTCTGAAGCGGGTAATACATTAATGCTAATCCCCTCCTACTAGTCTTAGTGCCCTACCATCGGCGACAGTAATTAAACTGACTAGGTGCTGATTCGGGGTCATTACATGGCACACAAGGCTCAAGCTAGGACCCATCAGCTCATCACACCAACTGGTCACTCCGCCTTCTGACATCGGACTGACCACTAACCTCACCTTTTTGGCCACCTATGCAAGCACTACAAACCAGCTATGCCTAGACATGGATCATCAGGAAACAAACGGAAAACCGGGAGATCGGACAAGGCCAGGACTGGCGTGCCAGGATTCCTTGGCTTTGCCGAAATGCCTGGGAGAGAGCATGGGCACAGAGAGCAGCACGCCCAAGGATTTAGTCGGCACACCTGTGGAAAAGAGACGACTCTTACATCCCGGCAGGGCAGGCTGCACCTCCCGCAGCGTCGGCCGCCGAGCGCGGGCATGGACGTTAGGATGGCTGCACTACAGACGGCCATTATTGATATTGTACAGGCGGGGGGGCGGGGGGGGGGGCACGGGATATGTCTCCCCCCCCTTCACCCCCACGCACGCCCAGCCACAGCCGTGGGGCACGCCCCATTGCCCGACAAGGACGTTAAGCGAGGGCACCCGCCCCGTCCCGCCCCGCCCCTCCCCGCCCCGCCCCTCCCCGCACAGACCCGTCCCACCCCATCCAGCCACATCCTACCGCGCCCCGTCTTGTTCACCCCCCCCCCCCCCCACACACACACACACACACACATCCCACCGTCCCCCGCCCGCCTCGGCTCTTCCCACGCGGCGCCCGTTTAATTCATGGCTGCTTTATTCGCGATGCTGGCGCTATTATGAGTTACTTATCTGAAAGCCTCGTCGGAGCTGTCAAATTGTCCCATCCTTCATTGCTTCGCCATGAGCTGCTTTGAGCTCCCTGCATTTCTTTTTTTATGTCATCAAACGAGCCATTCAATAGAGAAAGGGAGAGAGAGTGTGGGTATTTTTAAGAAGCAGTGATGCAGTTCCTTAGCTGTGGAGCTCAGGATTTTTCTCCGGGTTCCTACCGCAACGTTGATACAAAACTCTTAAACTTAAAGTTGCATAGTCCAATGGTTTTTAGTTTCTGCCATTTTTCTAAGACACATATATTAAATTGAATAATCTATCTTAGTTTAGTTTGAAGTAGCTTTTTATTTTAAATGGCTAAGTTTTGAGATATTTGAAGGGCAAGGGTCTTTGTATAAACATAGACACTAATAAAGTCTGTACTAGACTACTAAATGACTGAAACGTACAATCCTCCAAGCATTGTTTATCCCATCATTACTAACAACCTACTTACTCAAACTACTTCATGTAGTCAAACAACACACCTGAACCTTTTAAGCATAACCCTACAAACTAACCACACTCTATCTAACAGAATAAACAAACCATTCTACTAACACTCACTCCATCTCAAAATGTTAACTCCAACAACATGATAGTTTTGCAATTCACAACATAGTAGGTAGGCATACAAACCTATGAAGGGAAACTATGCACCTAACCACTCCGTAATGTAAAGGTCTAATCAATACACATGTATGTATCAAGTGTGTATGAATACAACATATAACTGCTATTTTTATATGTGAATTGTCAAACTATACCATTGAATGTTTAATATTGTTATTTCAGCTGATTTGGGCTAGCTGCTGATGACAATATCAGACTACATATGCATATATTGTAAATAACTGCATTGTCACATGGCTGGAAGACCAGTGCCACGGCGCTGACAAAAGACTTTATTCAATGAATAAACTATATTTACAAAAGAAACCATGTAAAATTAGTTTTGGCAAGCACGACAACACTCTGACACCATAGGATTTAGGAGTGAAAAGGTTCTATTCAATTACCTCAATATTCTCTTCTATGCGGCAACAAATGCTTAATAAGTGCATCAGCATCTAAGTTAAATATGTAAAATCAATTCTAAGTAATTACTTTGGTTTTGAAAATTTGATGTTTCATCAGACTATGCAGCTTTAAGGAGAAAGAGAGAAGCACTTCCGGTCCAAGTAATTAACATATCCACTGCACGGCGAGTAGATCAAAGTGAGCAGTTCCTTGTTTACTTCATTTCCACGCATTATTCACATCTTGGTTCGTAATAATGAGCAATGCGACTTGGGCTCAATGCCACCACGTCTGCCAGTGTGGAGGTTATAACTTATAACTTATATTAGTGTTGGGGGTATTATGTTTACATACTATAAATATAATAGCACCGGAACTCCCTCCCTCGCCGATATTCCCTTCCTTCTCAATATTCCACCTTTCCGACACAATCAACTATGAACATCACCCTCTCCTAGATAAATTAGGTACCAGACTAGAAAACCAAATTGAGAATAATTTATAAGGGATAACTCCTCCCCCCTCCCGCCATCGAACTCGCAACACATATTTTACCCATGGTAAGGGTATAGTTTACACAGCAACCTACCACCTTAGCTCATATTAATACTGAATTTGTCCTGATGCTTAAAGTTGCATAGTCCGATGGCTTTGAATTTCGGTATTTTTTCTGAGATAAATATATTAGAACGATCACTAGTATCTACTTTACATTACTTCAAAGTTACTTTTATTTTAAATGGTAAACTTTTGAGATATTTTGAGTGCAAACATGGAAAATTAGTTTTGGCAAGCTTGCCAAAACTCTGACACCATAGACTTCTGCAGCAACAGGTTCTGTTAAATTGACTGAGTATTGCCTTCTACCCAGAAACAAATGCTTAAGCCCCAGTCACACCGACCCGGACGAGCCCTGGATTTTTAGCCGGACCACCCCCAGACCAGTCGTCCGGACTGTCCCAGACAGCCCCTGATAAAATTGCTATTTTGGTCATTTTTGGCCTCGCGGTCACACCTACCCGGATGAGCCACGGACTAGCCCCACACTGAGCCGGACCACCCCCCGGACTACCCGGTGTGTCCACGGAGTAGTGCCGGACTTGAAGTGGACTTGCTCCATGGCGATCCGTGGCTAATCCATGCTCATCCGGCTTGTCCGGGTCTTATCCAGGCAGTCCGGGAGTTGTCCGTGGCTATGTCGAGGCTAGTCCGGGGCTGGTCCGGGTTAAACCGTGGCCCCGGACGGTACACAGACTACCCCCGGAGCACCCCCGGACTACCCGGACCACCCCAGATTACCCCCCAGATCATCCCGAACGATGCCGGATCGAGCCCGGATCGCAAAATGCCCTGGACTGTCCCGGATGTTTTAAACATTTCAAAACATCAAGGGTGGACCCCTGATGAGGCCGGACTAACCACGGATCACCAACGATCACTCACGGATGAGCCACGGATCACACCGGATCGCCACGGACCACGCCGGATCACGGTCCGGGGCTCGTCCGGCCCCTGATCCGGGTAGGTGTGACTGGGGCTTTAATAAGTGCATCAGTATCTAAGTTAGATATGTAGAATCAAATCTAGATATTTGGTTTGGTTTTAAAAATTTGATATTTCATCGGACTATGCAGCTTTAATGCACTACAGTAAAACCTCTCCAAATCGACCGACCATGTGACCGACTTTAAATGGTCCATATCGGGAGGTGGTCGGTTTAAAGAGGTTTTCTTTTTATATCGTTACAATGGTATTTTATGGGGGAGTGGTCGATCTGTGGAGGTGGTCGGTTAGAGAGGTTTTACTGTAATCCAGTTTACATGGGTTGATATAGGGGAGTGGTCGATCTGTGGAGGTGGTCGGTTAGAGAGGTTTTACTGTAATCCAGTTTACATGGGTTGATATAGGGGAGTGGTCGATCTGTGGAGGTGGTCGGTTAGAGAGGTTTTACTGTAATCCAGTTTACATGGGTTGATATAGGGGAGTGGTCGATCTGTGGAGGTGGTCGGTTAGAGAGGTTTTACTGTAATCCAGTTTACATGGGTTGATATAGGGGAGTGGTCGATCTGTGGAGGTGGTCGGTTAGAGAGGTTTTACTGTAATCCAGTTTACATGGGTTGATATAGGGGAGTGGTCGATCTGTGGAGGTGGTCGGTTAGAGAGGTTTTACTGTAATCCAGTTTACATGGGTTGATATAGGGGAGTGGTCGATCTGTGGAGGTGGTCGGTTAGAGAGGTTTTACTGTAATCCAGTTTACATGGGTTGATATAGGGGAGTGGTCGATCTGTGGAGGTGGTCGGTTAGAGAGGCTTTACTGTAACCAATCTACCTTCTTAGCTTACTAACATAACACCAAGACGGGATGGCCGAATGAGTTAGAGCGTCCGTCTCCCGTGTTGGTAGACCATGCGGTCGTGGGTTCGAACCCTGGTCGAGTCAAACCAATGACTTAACAATTTATACTTGTCACTTCCTAGCCAGGTGCTTGCCATTATTAGGATAGGGCAAGGACTGGTTGGCTCAGTGTCAGGATAATGTGACTAAGTGTGATATCAGGTCATGGTGCTGGTGGCCTGGTCTCCATGACCATAGTGGGGCAGCACTATAAAGTCACCATGAGTGCGCACTGTCACAAGGCGGTACCTGTCCTGATATGACCTTAGATGTTGCTAAGACATAAAACAACAACAGACAGATACTAACATAACCTATGTAGTTGCCATCCATACACCTATTTGTAATGAACTGCATATGGGCGAAAGTGACACCAGCGAGTATAGTCTGAAAGCAGGCTCTTGAAATTATGTACACGCGCCTGGTTCACAATTTATGAATGTCATCTCATTTGGTGCGGAACGATAAGTACTTACCTGATGTAATACTGTCGGGCAGCACCTTCCGGGCGGAGAGCTATGAACTCACCTCCGACCCCCCCCCCCCCCCACCATCCCTCCTGATTCCTTTCTCCTGGCAATAATATATTGGAATGATATACAGTAAAGCCTCTCTATACCGACCCCTCCACAGATCGACCACTCCCCTATATCGATCGCTTTATTTGGGGCCCAACAATACCATTGTAAAGATATTCTAACTCTCTAAACCGACCACCTCCCTAAATGGACTACTTAAAGTCGGTCTCATGGTCTGTCGATTTAAAGAGGTTTTACTGTACTGGAATAATATGCCAGTATTATATTGGACACTTCAGAATAACCCGCCCACCCATCGTTAGTGATACACAAATCATGCTCTTCACCACAACTTTGCATTGATTCCATTTGTTTGTTTTTGTGCCTGAAATCTTCACATACTTTATTGCATGGCAGGCATTCGTGGCTCTATCCCATTATACTGGGGAGGCAGCATTATACCAGTGTAAATGTACGATTGCTCCCCAGCAGTTTTATTCTGGTATAATATTGCCAGGGGTGGGAGGTGGGGTGGGCCGACAAAATTATTCCAGAGGCAATATTACATAACACCTTCAAATCGACTGCAGCCTTTCCCGCCATTTGGCCCGTCGACATTAAGCGCGCATTCCTTACACGTGGTATGCGGTATGCGGCATGTGGCATGCGGCATGCGGTATGCGGTATGCGAATGGCATGATTCCTTACACATGGCATGCGGCATACGGCATGTGGCACACGACTGGCTGTATTTAAAAAATAAAAATAAACAAGTATACTCAATACTGCACTGTATATTCATATTTTTGTGGCTAAGGTAGCATTTTTACCAACCCGAACATCACCACCACCACTACCACCATATGTTTCCCCTCTGCACCCTTGTGTGTGACCGTTCCGTAATGCTCCGTCGCCTCTAACTAATGGACAAATGCGACTGACTGAACCCCACCACCACCAATACCATATGTTTCCCCTCTGCACCCTTGTGTGACCGTTCCGTAATGCTCAGTTGCGTCTAAAACTAATGGACAAGTGCGACTGACGTTTCTATTCGCATACTGCGTGCCGCATGCCGCACCAATCGCTACATGGACCGATCGAGTTGTCGCATTCACATTCGCATTTGCATGCTGCGTGTAGGGGATGTAGCCCATAGGCTTCAAGGCGTTTCAATTTTTTGTCGCATTCGCATTTGCATACCGCATGCCGCGTGTAAGGAATGTACCCTTTAGCATGATGGACACTGCCTCAACCCTCGCCACCGGCTCCATCACACCACCACCACACCACCAGCACCACCACCGCCAGCACCACCACCACCACCACCAGCACCTCCATCGCCAGCACCACCACCACCACACCATCACCACGAGCACCTCCACCACCACCACGACATCACCTCCACCACAATACCGCCACAACCAGCCTCACCGCCTCTACCACACCACTACCACCATCACACCAACACCACTACCACCATCACACCACCACCACTACCACCATCACTGACTCCACCACACCACCACCACCATGACCACCAGCACCTCCACCACCACACCACATGACCACACATATCCACCACACCACCACCATCACCACAACATCATCTCCACCACAATACCACCACCACCACACCATCACCACCAGCACCTCTACGACCACCACAAAATCACCTCCACCACAATACCATCACCACCAGCCTCACCGCCTCTACCACACCACATGACCACACATATCCACCACACCACCACCATCACCACAACATCATCTCCACCACAATACCACCACCACCACACCATGACCACCAGCACCTCTACGACCACCACAAAATCACCTCCACCACAATACCACCACCACCAGCCTCACCGCCTCTACCACACCACCACCACCATGACCACCAGCACCTCCACCACCCCCACCGCACGACCACACATATCCACCACACCACCACCACTATCCCACGACCACCAGCACCTCCATCACCACCACCACACGACCACACATATCCACCACACCACCACCATCACCACAACATCACCTCCACCACAATACCACCACCACCACCACCATCACCGCCTCCACCGCACCACCACCACCACCACCACCACTACCACCCACACACCACCACCATCACCGCTTCCATCACACCAGACAGGATGGCCAAATGAGTTAGAGCGTCCGTCTCCCGTGCTGGTAGATCGTGGGGTCGTGTGTTCGAACACTGGTCGAGTCAAACCAATGACTTAAAAATTGATACTTGTCGCTTCCTAGCCAGGTGCTCGGCACTATTAGGATATGGCAAGGACTGGTGTGCTCAGTGTCAGGATAATGTGACTGAGTGGGATACCAGATCATGGTGCCGGCGGCCTGGTTTCGCAGTGGGACAGCACTATAAAGTCACCATGAGTGTGCACTGTCACAAGTCGGTACCCATCCTGATATGACCTTAGATGTTGCTAGGACGTAAAACAACAACAAACAAACAACAACCACACCACCACCACCGCCACCTCCACCGCCAGCACCACCACCACCACACCAGCACCACCAGCACCTCCACCACCACCACAAGATCACCCCCACCACCCTCACCGCCTCCACCACACCACCACCACCACCATCACACCACCACCACTACCACCATCACACCACCACCACTACCACCATCACATGACCACCACCACCACCAGCACCTCCACCACCACCACACAATATCGCCTATCCAACACACCACCACCATCACGAGAACATCACCTCCACAACAATGCCATGAGCACCAGCCTCACCGCCTACACCACACCACCACCACCATCACACCACCACCATAACCGCCTTCACCACACTACGACCACCATCACACGACCACGACCACCAGCACCTCCACCACGACCACCACCACACGACCCCACATATCCACCACACCACCACCATCACCACAACATCACCTCCACCACAATACCACCACCACCACCACCACCATTACCACCTACACCACACCACCACCACCACACCACCACTATCACAGCCTCCATCACACCACCATCACCATCACCACCTCCACCATACCACCGCATCACCACCACCACTACCACCACCACACCACCACCATCACACCACCACCATCACCGCCTCCATCACACCACCACCTCCTCCACCACATCCACCACGCCACCACCACTACATCCACCACGCCACCACCACCACCACCACATCCACTAGATCACCACCAGCACCACCAGCACCACCATCATCATCATCATCATCATGCTGTCGGTCCCAATGCGACAAAGACTGCTTTCATTACTTGACTGCCGCTTTCCATTTAGCTCCCTGCTGTGAGAGTGATATCCATGAGTCGGTCTAAAGCCGTGTTCACACACGGGCGTTAAGTCGCCTCAACTAGTTCGCCTCCTATAGTTCGACTCACATTCGCTGTGTGGATGCGACGCTAAGGCGGATTAGGGCTGATTCGCCTCAACTAGTTCACCTCATGTAAACCGCGTCGCGAGGTACCTTATATGAACCAAATACCACTGCTACCAGACCACCACACATCTCCACACACCCCCACCAGCACACCACCACCACACCATCACCACCACACAACTACCATCACCACAACATCACCTCGATCACAACACCACCATACCACCACAACCACCACTATCACCACATGACCACCACACGACGACCACCACACCACCACCACAACACCACTACCACCACCACTGCCTCCACCACATCACCATCACCGCCTCCGTCACACCACCACACCACCACCACCACCACACCACTACCATCACCGCAACATCATATTCACCACACCACCACACACCTCTCATCACACCACTACCACACCACCACCATAACCACCACCACCATCACCACCACCACCACCACCACCACCTCCACCTCCACCACACCCACTCTCACCACCACATCGCAGTGGAAATACTCTGGTTGCTTATAGCAACAAGTGGCAAGCTGTGTGCAGACGTGGGTGTGGGTGTGGGGGCAACGGATGGTGGGCTGCAACTGGTAGTAGGTGTGGGGGGGGGGGGTCTGTGGGGGACAGCTTGCAGTTGCAGAGAGCCTTAGGTAGAAGTAATTAAGATTAATGAACCTGTTCAAGTTATGTGGTTGCGGTGAGTGCTGGCGCCGACGCTGCTTTGTTGCCGATAATGGATTGGCTGCCGAGAACAATGGCTAAGCCGGAAATCGGTAATCGGCCGAAGAGCGGGTGATGGCCACTTCCGGGCTAGTTACCGAGGGTAGCTTCCTGCCCATGGGCTGCGCCTCGTCTCGTGTCTTTATATATACAAATATATATTTATGCTGTATAAGCCATTATACGAGTATAATAAGCCAGAAGATCCATTTACTCCACAGCCACTAAGTCATCGGCCGGTCACCTCTACTCATTAGGTCATCTACTGGTACCTGACCTTCCCACGTGGCACTACCTACACGCCCACACCTCAGCGGCCATTCCACTCACTCACTGTACCGCTGAATTTTATGTATGTATGTATGTATGTGTATATATATATATATATATATATATATATATATATATATATTTTACCTCGGTATACAGCCTCAGGCTAGCCTCAGGCTAAGGGGGGGAGAGGGAAGCACATCCGGTGCATCAATTAGCATAAAAAGCTCACAACCGGAGGACGCTCGTGAGTTACTCCAGTTGGATTTATCTACAAAAAGCTCATAACTGTGAGTAATCGTGAATATTTTGGTTAAGCTTGTTTATGATGCGATATAGCATCTAGCTTGGAAAGTTCAGAACTTTCGTACATCCAATTTGGACTAGATTAGCGTTTGAAATATTGAAACGGATAGAACAAAGGATTGCTTTGTGCTTTATGGATTCCATGGTTCTATCGACCCGCTTTGATACGGGTAGAGATGTTGGCACGGTCACATCTCCTGTGGAGATTCCTTCGGACCCTAATAGAGGGTGTTGTTGGGGATGATCCTGGGTTTCTTTTATAGATTCCCCTTTTGAATGAGGCGTTTCTCCGAGT
This sequence comes from Branchipolynoe longqiensis, assembly GCA_030323885.1. Taxonomy (NCBI): domain Eukaryota; kingdom Metazoa; phylum Annelida; class Polychaeta; order Phyllodocida; family Polynoidae; genus Branchipolynoe; species Branchipolynoe longqiensis. The sequence continues at coordinate 53,360,196 of CM059197.1, forward strand.
TTCGTAGCATTTTCTCCAACTTGCTGGCGCAGAAGCCACGGGGGTGGGGTGGGGGGGGGGAGAAGTGTACGCGACAGAGAGATGGGAGGTTCTAGAAGCCTACCCCACGTACGGTTGGTTTCGATACCCAAAAACCTACGATAAAACTTAGCTTAACGCCTCTACTGAGAACGGTGTAAATACGTTACTCAATACCACATAGATCCTCAACCCAGGTATACCTGGCATCACTTCGGTGTTCAGTTGAGTTGATACCGGTTTAATAAGTATCCTTTTTTGGTTACAGACTACTGATGGCTACAAAGCGAAACAAACCTCCGCCCGCTGCTGCGGTGGGACGTGTGCCTACCGGCTACGATACGTCACCCGATCGGACAGCTCCCCCATCACCACAGCCAGGGGCCGACGTGCTCTCAGACAGAGAGAGTGATGACAGAGTGGTTTACCCGGGTGACCTAACACTGCAGGTCAACCGTTTGGTAGAACAAAAGATGAGAGAACTCCAAAGTAAAGACCCAACTCAACAATTCCCACCGATTGATTCGGATTGGGAAAACGTCTCTGATTTCGAGGACATGGATTCGGCAGTTGAGGTCCCGCGTCCTAAGACTAATAAGCGGAGGCGGCCAGTGAGTTTGTCAGGAGACGAGTTCACCAAAGCCACAAAGGGCAAGAAGGTCAAGAAACCCAAGAAGAAAACCAAAAAGAAGAAGAAGCACTCGTCTTCTGACTCTTCGTCCGGCTCATCATCCACTGAGTCGGACTCTGACACTGAAAGAGCCGGCATTTATGCCAAGATTGGTGGCAAAGTCCACAAACGTTGCCAGCTGGAGAAGGCAAAGAAGGTCAGGACCACTACCATGATGCGTGAGACCATTAAGGGTCATTTCAACACATTCAAGCCAGCAGAAGTTATTAACAAAATAACCGAACAAATTTCCGGCATTAAAGGTATCCCGGATAGTGTAGTGAAAGAGATGGATGGCGGTATTCACCTAAATGAAGAAAAGAAAAGGTTCGAAGCTGCGCTCTTCACAGTCCATAAGGCAGTTCTGGGAGTCTTAGCAATGGTCGCCCCAGTCGTGAACCGTATGCAGACCGAGAACAAGTTCTCATCACTAGCCAGAGGCATGGACAAAGGCATTTCTTTGCTGACCGCTGCCAGTACCTTCTTGAGTTACCGGAGATATGAAAATGTCTTTAAGGCAGTCACCACCCAAGCTGGTAAGGAAGTTGCTAGATCCAAGAAAGTCATGGATAACGATGGCAAGGAGTACACACTCTTCCTTCCTCCCAAGCCCATCAAAGGGAAACCCTTAGATAAGGGAAAGATGTTCGGCGGACACCTCCCCTACCTTTTCAAAGAAGTCGAAGCGGAATCCAAGAGCAGCCGGAACCTGGAACCAGCCAGGAAAGCGGACACCTCCCGTTTCCGTAGACCACGAGGGGATTTTCGTCCCTGCTGCGGAGCCAGAGCTGGCAGGTCCGGCCCCTCCTATGGCTATGTGCCACGAGGCAGAGGTCGGGGCGACAGGCAAAGCTGGAACGAAGGCAACCGCCCGTTCCGGAAAGAGTTTGCCCCAAAGCAACTCTTCCCGCGCACAGGCAACAAGTGAATACCTCTACCCAAACAGCTGGGATAACAGACATGGTGGCAGAATCGACACAAACAGGACAAATATGCGTCACACTCAACACGAGGTGCTATGGTATCCAAAGCATGACTGCTGGGCATTTCCGTTAAACGGATCCTAGCCCATGCGGGATGGAAAACGGCACGATCGTTTGCAACACACTATAACAAATGATTGGAAAAGTCGAGCACACTGGCCCGACAGCTACTGAAAGATTAGATCTACAAGAGGTGAGAATACACTTTGCTTTCGCCACTTATCTTGTCGATTAATGATGAAATGTATGTTAAATTGTTATTAAATACTTAACATGATATACAGGATAAATGATTTTACGTAAACCTCTCCCTAGCCTGAGGCTAGCCTGAGGCTGTATACCGAGGTAAAATAGATTAGTTAGACAAATCTTACCTGGGTATAGATGATGGATAACTGTTGTTTTACCGAGGTATAAGCCTTGGATAGACGTGGGCTAGGGCCCGCCCACCACACCCTGCCACGTCTATTCGTTTGCTTGTACCAAGGAAACTTCACAGTTTAGTACCATTGCCATTATTAGATTTATTGTTGTGTTTTATTGGATCATTTATCCTGAATAAGTAGGTAAAGATTGCTGGACCGGATGTGCTTCCCTCTCCCCCCCCCCTAGCCCACGTCTACCGAGACGGACCCTGAACGCGGCCCAGGTCTTGTCTGGGGGCATCAGGACCATTTGTGCTGGTACCTGTAGTGAGAGCATATCCTGCAAAGCTACACTTTTTCTTTTAATGTAAAATCTGACCATCCAGATTAAAATGGACATGTAACTAAACTGTGCAATCATAACATGCTTTAAATCCTATCTTGCTGTATTCGAATATTGGTTATTTAAAAAAAAACAAAAGTTTTGAATTAAGCCACCATTCTTTCCGCTCTGAGAGTATCTGTTTATTCAACCCGAGTTTGTAGGGTCTGCGCATGAGCAAACAAATGGTTAGCATAATACGAGGTGTTTAATCGATTACTGCCAATAGGACCTATACTTTAAACACACTTTGCACCTACAACCACATGCCTCCTGATAACCAAACTTGGTAGGGTCATTGCTGGTTGGTTGTTGTTTGTTGGAATTTTACGTCCTGCCAACATCTAAGGTCATATCAGGACAGGTACCAACTTGTGACAGTGCACACTCAAGGTTACTTTATAGTGCTGCTCCACTGAGAGACCAGGCTGCCAACACCATGACCTGTTATCCCACTCAGTCACATTATCCTGACACTGAACCAAGCAGTCCTTGCCCTATCATAATAATGCCGAGCGCCTGGCTAGGAAGTGACAAGTATAACATTTTAAGTCATTGGTTTGACTCGACAATGGTTCGAGCCCATGAGTTTGAATCCCACAATTTACCAAAGCGGAAGACAGCCGCTCAACTCATTCGCCCATCCCGTCTGATACAGTTGTTTCTGATGTAGATTGCAGGGAAATTGACTTAGCCAATATTTTACTAGATAAAATATTCACCCCATATTTGTAGTAGGAATGAACGACAACATAGTCTAGATACTCGCGAAAACTGCTTTAGTGTGGAACCGGAAGTGGAACCCCTGATTCCAGTATCATCATCATCATCATCATCATCATCATGCTGTCGGTCGTGATGCGACAAAGACTGATTCATTACTTGACTGTCGCTCTGCTGTGAGAGTGATGTCCATGAGTCGATCTTAATGTCTCTCAGCTTCAGGTTTCTCTTGATGGTATCCTTGAACCGAAGACGAGGGCTCCCTCTCTTTCTGTAACCAGAATACAGTTGAGAGTAGAGCATCTGCTTTGGTAGCCTGTCTGATGACATCCTCATGAGGTGTCCAGTCCACCGGAGATTCTTTTTGATCAGATCTTCCATAGAGGGCAGGCCTGTCCATTCGAGTATTTCCTTATTTGTCACCTTGTCATTATATATATATATAAAATGTTTGTTAATTTAAAAAAAAAAAAAAAAAAATGTTAGGCTTAAGTTGAAAAAAAAGAAAAAAAAGAAGGAGGGTGCCGTGGAGCTGACGAGAATGTAAGTCAGGAGGCGATGATCTTTGTTGCGATAAGAAAAGGAGATGTAATAGACTTTACGAACGCCCCCAGAACGGTGGTAGTCACGTGACTGTAGGGGAGGTGTAGTGGTCAGTGAAGTGAGCGGTAATAAACCAGTTACGAACTAGCTCTCGTTGTGTCCAGTCCATTCGATACATTACACAGGTTAGCCTCATGATCGAACGCAGATGTCGCATCATGAAGGCATGCAGCTTTTTCACCTGTTGTCTGCACACTGTCCAGGCCTCGGCTCCATATAGTAGGGTGGATAGCAGGATTGCACGGTAGGTCTTGCCTTTGACCCTCATGGACACATGGTGGTTTTTCCAGAGTCTCTGGCATAGTTGGCCGAAAGATGCGCTAGCCTTGGCCATGCTTCTCTGTATTTCAGCATCAATGCGTCCATCACTTGATATAGTGCTTCCAAGGTAGGTGAATTCCGGAACAGAGTTCAGCTTGTTTCTGTCAACCATGATATCCTCCTCTCGTGTTCTTGTAGAGTTGGGTTGGTACAGCACCTCCATCTTCTTGATGTTGATCTTCAGGCCGAACTTCTTTGATGCATCAGAGAAAGCATCCACTATTTTCTGGATCTATTCAGCAGAGTGGGCAACCAGTGCACTGTCATCTGCGAATAGCAGCTCTCTCACCAGTATCTGAGTAGTCTTGGTCTTCACTCTGAAGTGTGCAACATTGAATAGGTCAGCGCTCTGTCTGGACTGTATATAGACGCCATCCCCCATGTTCGGAAAGCCTCATCGAGCGTTGCTGATAGGAGGATGGAGAAGAGCATGGGGGCCAGTACACAACCTTGCTTGACCCCATTGGTAACCTCGAACGATTCCGAGACTTCCCCTCCAACACAAACATTCGCCATCATTCCCGTATGTAGAGACTCGATCATAGTTGTGAACTTCTCTGGGCATCCATACTTCCTCAGTAGCTGCCATAGCCCGGTCCTCCCGACTGTATCAAACGCCTTAGTGAAATCGATAAATACCATGTATAGTGAGTGGTCAGTCCTGCTCAATGCACTTTTCTTGTAGCTGTTGGAGACAAAATATCATATCCATGGTGCTCCGGTTACCTCTGAAGCGACACTGTGTCTCCGAAACTACATCAGGTGTTATGTGAATAAATAGTCTGTTGAAGAGGATCCTGGTGAAGATCTTGCCTGATATGGAAAGAAGAAAGATTCCTCTATAGTTCCCACAGTCTGTTCGATCACCTTTCTTGTAGATGGTTACAATGCTGGTATCCTTCCATGCTTGGGGTACAGAACCCTCCTCCCAGGCATTGGTGATTAGTTGGTGCAGTCTGTTGAACAGATTGTCTCCTCCGTGCTTCCATACTTTAGCAGGAATTCCATCACCCCCAGGTGCTTTGCCATCTTTCAGGCTGGCTATTGCTCTAGCCATCTCATCCATGGTTGGAATCTCATCGAGGCATGTTTTGGTAATGCGCTGCTGGATGTTGTCCAGAGCTTCGTGATCTAAGTCACCATGGATGTTGAGTAGCTTCTGGAAGTGTTCACTCCATCTTGCCACAACTCTCTTGCTGTCAGAAAAGGTCTCCATTCCATCTGTTGATTTCAGGTGAACAGGAATACCTGTCCCAAGGACATTATCTAATGACCAACACAAATATATTTAAATCTAATAACATTTAATGTTTATAAATGTTAAAGAAATTCTGGAGCTAAAACAAACTGTCGCCATACTGAAACAGTGAAAGCCATACAAGCTATATATTGCTATGCTTACAATAAATGTATATGTTACATTGCCACGGGTGACAGGGTTGGTAGTTGGAGTTTTACGTCTTGGCAATATCTAAGGGCACTCTCCCACCCACCCTGGGGCCCCCCTCCCAACTGTGGGCCCCCTCCCACCAGTGGGCCCCCGTCCCACCCGTGGGGCACCCTACCACCCCTTCCGAAACCAAGGTTCTGTACTCTCTGTCTGACTTGACTTTTCAGCTTCTGCTGATATGGCTGGTGTGATTCTACCTTTGACTGGTGCTGTCTTTTCTGTCCGACTCGACTTTTCAGTGTGCGCTGCTACATGACTCATGTTATTCTACCATAAAATTTGTCTGTCCTTTCTGTCTGACCCAACTTACCAGTGTCTTCTACCTGATGGTGCATCCAATGCTACCATTGAGCGGTGCTTCCCTTTCTGTCTGCCCCAACTCCTCCATGTGCGCTACTAGGTGGCGCTATAGAGGGTATGCACTGACGTCACGCTAAACGGAAGTGCGGCCATTATGGTGATACAACCACAATAGCAAACCCAACACACTCAATGCATTGTCAATGGCACTGAGTAATCTTCATACGAAGATGTGAAATATCTCTAAAGTTACACCACCTAAAAACAAGCTGCTTGGAACACATATAGAAAACATATTCACTGAAAAGATTATATTAAATTTATAAGGTTAGGGTTCTGCATTTCTATAAATTTTGAATAAAATTGACGTGTTGCACTGCACGTATCGGCAAACTCATTGCATTGTCAATGACCGTGAGCAATCTTCATACAGAAAAAGTTAAATATCTCTAAAACTACACCTTCTAGAAACAAACTGCTTGGCACACATATAGAAAACAAATTCAACGAAAAGATTATATTAAATTTATAAGGTTATAATTCTGAATTTCTATTAATTTGGAATAAAACTGAAAGAATGATCTACTATGTTACTGCAACCGGCAGGTTGTTTACTGGTTGATATCGCCACAATGGCCGCGCATCCGGTTGATGACGTCACGGGAATACCCTCTATTGATTCTACTGTGTAGTCTGTCCTTTCTCTCTAGTACAAACTTGTCAGCGTGCAGGTAACACACCCCCTGCCCCGTATTCAGCGCGGGCGAGTGCCGGTGCATGCACCACTAGTCGGCCTGCGTCACCCTGCCAGCCAATCGTATCATTACCTGCGTCCCCTGGTTCTGAGCGAAAGGTCACTACGTGTTCCCTGGGCGCACTGCTCAGAGATTGTCAATAAGATGATGATGCTTAAATGGACTAACACAAAGTATAGTAAAAGCTAGATTTTGGACTGTTTGCAATCTACAAACAGATGCAAGCCCTAAACACGAAGCAAGAAAACCAAAATTATTACAAAGGCAAAATTCACAAGATTTAAATCAAATTGGATTAGTGTCGCCAAGCTGTGAAAACACACTTCTCCGTTAGGAGCAGGGTAAATAAATTCATCACTAGAAAAGGAAAGAAAAAGGAGGAAAAGAAGTTCACTCACTCTATAAGTGTATAGATATATAGTTGGTTGGTTGTTGGAGTTTTACGTCCTGGCAACAACATCTAAGGTGATATCAGGATGGGTACCGACTTGTGACAGTGTGCACTGATGGCGAGTTTATAGTGCTGTGCCACTGGGAAATCAGGTCACCGGCACCATGACCTGATATCCCAGTCAGTCACATTATCCTGACACTGAGCTAACCAGTCCTTATCCTATCCTATTAATGCCAAGCGCCAGGCTAGGAAGCAACAATTATCAATTTTAAAGTCATTGGTTTGACTCGACCGGGAACTGACCTCCCGACCTTCCGCACATGAGGCCAGCGCTCTACCGATTAGGCCACCATGCCCAGTCCCTTGGTGGCAATGACGCGATTAGTGGTGACGTGGTGCTGAGCGTCACAGCAATGACAAGAGGGGGGAGGGGAGGAAAGGGCAGCTCCCGGCGATGGCCGGAAATGTTGGAGGACATGTCACCGGCCAGTTTCCATGTCAGCGGGGAGGGGTTGGGGAGGAGTGGGGGGAGGGGGGATGGGGAATATGGATGACTACCGCTTGCCATCATGCTGACATCTAACCATTCCGACGAGCCGACAAGACGGAGTATCGGTGGAAGGTAACACGACACTCTGTTTCCACTTCCTAAATGCACAGGGAGAAGCCCCCTCTTCATCCCCCCTCCTACACACACACACACCACCCACCCACACACACACAACCGGGTAAAGTGCAGACTGGCGAAATGAAAGCCGAAAGGACCCAAACAGAAAGGTCCCAATCAGAAATAACCCATGGTGAAAGAAGCTAAGCAGAAAGAGCCCAAACTCAAAAGGATCCAGGTCAAATGACACGAGCAGAAAGGACATACGCAGAAAGGACCCAAACTGTAAGGACCCAATCAGAAATGACTCATCGTGAAAGAAGCCAAGCAGAAAGAACCCACACTCAAAAGGATCCAGGCCAAATGACACGAGCAGAAAGGACATATGCAGAAAGGACCCACACTGAAAGGACCCAAACAGAAATGAGCCATGGTGACAGGCCAAGCAGAAAGAACCCAAACCCAAAGGGATCCAGGTCAACGGACACGAGCAGAAAGGACATACACAAAAAGGACCCAAACCGAAAGGACCCAATCAGAAATGACCCATGGTGAAAGAAGCCAAGCAGAAATAATCCAAACTCAAAAGGATCCAGCTCAAAGGACACGAGTAGAAAGAACATACGCAGAAAGGACTCAAACTGAAAGGACCCAACATGAAAGGACAGAAACAGAAAGGACCTAAGCAGAAACGATTCTATCGCAAATGAGCATAAGTATGAAGGACCCAGTGGATAGGATCCACGTAGAAAGAAGGCGAGCAGAAAGAACCCAAACTCACCCACCACCCATCCCAAAGGGCCCCCCTCCCCCTGCCACCACCCTTAACCATCCTGAACAAACCATCAACGCGCCAAACATTCTACACAACTATCAACCTGTTTAAACACATTAAACATTATATAAGACAGACAAAATCTCTTGTCAACTATAAACTTAACTTGTTTTATAAGAGATACCGGGCGCGGTGGCCGAATCAGTAGAGCGTGGGCCTCGTGTGTGGGAGATCAGGAGTTTGGTTCCCGGTCGAGTCAAACCAATGACTTATAAAATTGATACTTGTCACTTCCTAGCCTGGTTCTAGGCATTAATAGGATAGGACAAGGACTGGTTAGCTCAGTTTAAGGATAGTGTGCCTGAGTGGGATATCAGGTCATGGTGCCGGTGGCCTGATTTCCCAGTGGGACATCACTATAAATTCTCCAACGAGTTCCCACTGTCACAAAGTCGGTACCTATCCTGATATGACCTTATATGTTGCCAGGATGTAAACTCCAACAACCATCCAACCCACGGTGACGCCTCAACAATAGATGGCCCTGACAGACCGGCAGCAGACTCGTCCGTCCGTGACACGAACTAAGCGTGATGTGGTTGCAGATAATACCCATGTACTGACACCACAGAGGAGTTCATGCATACCACTCGATAGGTGTCACCACTGTCTGATGTCAACTCTGTCTGCTGTTGCCACTGTCTAGTATCACCACAGTCTGGTGAGCACTGTCTAGTGTCACCACTGTCTGATGTCACAACTGTCTGATGTCAACTCTGTCTGCTGTTGCCACTGTCTGGTATCACCACAGTCTGGTGAGCACTGTCTAGTGTCACCACTGTTTGAGTCACAGCTGTTTGGTGTGACCACTATCTAGTGTCACCTCTGTCTGGTTTTGCTACTGTCTGATGTCACAACTGTCTGGTGTCACCACTGTCTGGTGTCACCACTGTCTGGTGTCACCACTGTCTGGTGTCACCACTGTCTGGTGTCACCACTGTTTGATGTCACAACTGTCTGGTGTCACCACTGTCTGCTGTCACAACTATCTGATGGAGCAACTAGCTGGTGTCACAACTGTCTAATGTCACCACTGCCTGATGTCACCACTGTCTGGTGTCACCACTGTCTGATGTCACAGCTGACTGGTATCACCACATTCTAGTGTCACTACTGTTTGCAATTAATCCGCCCAAGCCTCCCTGTGAAAATGGCAGCTCACCTGGGGAGGTGAGTGCAGCCAACTACGCTCATTCCTCAGGTATTCTGGTGTGTTATCACTGGTTCACTGCCATGCTCCCCCATTGTTTGCTAAGTGGGGTGGGGTGGGAGTGAGTGGAGAGAGGGAGGGGGGGGGTAAGGGGGTACTGGAGTGTGTGCATTCTTCACATGGTTTTAGCAGAATTCGCTGCAGTGGCATAACACCCATTAGAACTAACAAAACTATCTGATCATAGTTGTAGGTTAATGTGATCGTACATACAGAATAACCCCGTTAAACCAAACTTGAAGGGACCCTAGCAATTTGTTTGGATTCACCAATCATTGGTTCAACTGAGCTTTGGCTTAAACTTTGATTTGGCTTTGGCAAAAATGCGGGTGCGTTATGAATGTAATATACAATGTATGTGGACACTTTGATTATAGTTTTTTATGTATATACAGTATAACCCTGTTAAACCGAGCTTGGTTAAACCAAACGATTGATTAAGCCAAACCTTTATCAGCGGTCTAGCAAAATAGTATCATTTATCATATCAAAAAGTTGGTGGGGTCTCAGATGACCTTATAACCACATGAAAGTTTGGTTTAACCGTACTGAAAGTGGCCTGGGGTCCGACAATTTTGTTTGGATTAACCAATAATTTGGATCAACCAACTTTTATATATGATAAATGGTAGTATTTTGGCAGGCCGCCGACAAAAGTTGGGATTAACCAATCGTTTGGTTTAACCGAGCTTGGTTTAATGCGGTTATACTGTATTCCTACAGAGTGCCGTCTAGTCACTATTACTGCAACCATTTTAGTACATATTCCTACAGACTGCTGTCTAGTAGCTATTACCGCAACCATTTTAGTACACATTCCTACAGAGTGCTGCCTCGTCGCTATTACCGCAACCATTTTAGTGCATATTCCTACAGAGTGCCGTCTAGTTGCTATTACTGCAACCATTTTAGTGCATATTCCTACAGAGTGCCGTCTCGTTGCTATTACTGCCACCATTTTAGTGCATATTCCTATAGAGTGCATTCTAGTTGCTATTACCGCAACCATTTCAGTGCATATTCCTACAGAATGCCGTCTAGTTGCTATTACTGCCACCATTTTAGTGCATATTCCTACAGAGTGCCGTCTAGTCGCTATTACCGCAACCATTTTAGTGCATATTCCTACAGAGTGCCGTCTAGTTGCTATTACTGCAACCATTTTAGTGCATATTCCTACAGAGTGCCGTCTCGTTGCTATTAGTATTACTGCCACCAGGCCAGGGAACCAGTGGTCAAGTGCCCAACTCGGAAGTGGCATGTAGCAGAAGGCCGGCAGGAGTTGCCATGGTTTCAGCAGAATGCCGGTTTATATCCTCTGCACGCCCCTTACCGTGTCCTTTCCGAGTTTATGAGCGGCGCAGGGTCCGAGCTCTGTTGCGGGTTCGATCCCCGACCGAGTCAAGGGAAATATTTAGCACAGAATTGGTATTTGTTGTTAATTTGCCACGTATTACTATTAGTACGGTAAGACGAGGACTACATGAGCTTAGTGTAAATACACGTGATTGAATATGGTACCAGATGATAATATCACTGAGTAGCCGCTAGGAGGCAGTGCTGTCCCATGTCCCATCTGTGATCTGAGATGCTACTAGGATATTAAACACCAATCACACTCACTCATATCCGGAGTAATATAACTTCCACCAGAACCAAAGTTATGTGCATGACTACTCGTAGTGCTGAACTTATATAAACTTTAAAAAAACTTCCAAGCGAGTGTCATGCGAAAGCCCCAAGCATTGGGGAGGGGGCGGAGTGAAGGATGCCGGTATCCCCCCATCCAGGAAGGGGGGAGGAGGAGCAGGACACTACAGACATTATTACCCGCGATAACAGTGTTATAATTATCCGTATATATATGTATATATACCTATATATATATATAAATGTATATATATATTTATATATATTAGCTCACAATCGACAAACAATAATGGATGGTTGATACATTTATTGCGATAACAGTGGTATAACTATCCGTATATATATGTATATATATATATATAAATGTATATATATATTTATGTATATTAGCTCACAATCGACAAACAATAATGGATGGTTGATACATTTATTATCGAATACATGATACAATCATCATCGGGATTAGATAAAAGATTCACCCGGTACTTGTAGTACACGGGTGAAGGACAACGTAGTGTAAATACGGGCAAAAATAGCTTTAGTATGGAACAGGACCTAGAAACTGTGGCTCCAGTATCAAATGGCTACCCATATAGGCACAGAGTTGGTGAAATGGGCGAGAATGCAAAAAGACAAGATGGCGGCACTAGAACGCCGTCGATTTCACTTTTAAATCTTATTAAACTAGATATTTTGTTATACTTTTCAACTCAAAGGTAGCGGGTAAATATGAAGATATCTACAAAGAATAAATGTTGCTTCTTAGATTGTGAAATTAGGCTCTCATTTCATTAACCCGCTTTTTCGACCTTTTCTTATATATTTTTCACCCGTGTACTGCGAGTACCGGGTGAATCCTTTATCTACATCGGGATGGGCCCCAAACGCACTACCAATACAAAAAGAAAAAATGCTCAGCTCCAACTTGCGCGCTCACCGGCAGCGGGAACGGCTGTGAGGCTCCACAAGAGTAAATTATTTACGTTGCTCATAATAGATAAGCGTGTTAACACTTGTTTTCACCGCTGGGCAGCACTAATCCAATTAGATGTAAATCTTCTGAATAATAATTTTGGTTTTATTGCTTCCTGAGAATGGAGCTTCCCCTAGTGGCATGAATCCGCAACCCATAATGGTTAACCCAGCCTACACCAGGCGGCAGCACCATGTTCACCTTACATCCGGATATAGCTGTGCTATATCCAAAGTATATATATATATATGTTATGCATATATATATATTCCTCCACCTTCTATGGCGCGAGGGAGGCCCCCACCCACCAATCACCCCGACAGCTGAGGGGGGGAGGGAAGGGCACTCAATCCATGCACCACAGAGGAATAGATATATAAAGTACATTATATGTTCTCCTTGCATGTATACTCATATAATGCACTATACAACATGTATAAATATATTTGCATACATATCTCTACAGCTAAATATATTTCTTAGTGACAATTGTTTGGTAATATTGCAGCATATTCTGTGAAATTCTGGGTGTTAATTATTTGCAAGAGGCACAGCTGTCACTAACGGGAAGGAAAGTAACATAACTCCTTGCAACAGGGGACTTTGTGAGTTATTGAATCGGTCCGGACCGAGGGGAGTTAGCCAATCTCCCTATTTTAATTGAATTTAGAGAACTCTCCGATATCCTTGTAAAAATAGAACTCAACTGCCATATCGCATCTGTTAAAGCCCCCCAGTCACACATACCCGGATCAGGGACCGGACGAGCCCCGGACCGGCATCCGGGGTGGTCCGGGGCGATCCGGGGTGATCCGTGGCCCTTCTGTGGCTCATCCGTGCCGACCCCCACTGAACCGGCCTGATCCGTGGCTCGTCCGATGCTGTCCGGGCTCAGCCCTGGATGTCTTAAAATGTTTAAAACATCCTGGGCGATCCGGGGGATTTTGCGATACGGGCTCAATCCGGCCTGATCCGGGGGTGGTCCGGGGTGGTCCGGGGTGGTCCGGGGGTGGTCCGGGGGTGGTCCGGGGGTGGTCTGGGGGTGGTCCGGGGGTGGTCCGGCTCAAAATCCGGGGCTCGTCCGGCTATGTGTGACTGGGGCTTAAGGTTTTCTAAAACTGATTTATCTCTTTTTGCTATCACTAATCGTGACTTAATTTTTATGTTTAATCTAACAAAGCATCATTTAATCTAACAATATTTACAAACTTGTCTTAAAGCCTAGGCCACACCTACCCGGATCAGGGGCCGGACGAGCCCCGGATCGTGATCCGCCTGGTCTGTGCCGATCCAGTGTGATCCGTGGCTCATCCGTGGCTCATCCTTGGTGATCCTTGGTGATCCTTGGCTGGTCCGGCCTCATCCAGGGTCGGCATCGGATGTTTTAAAATGTTTAAAACATCCGGGGCGATCCAGGGAGTATAGTAATCCGGGCTCGATCTGGCATCATCGGGTGTAATCCGGGGGTGGTCCGGGTAGTCCGGGTGTGCTCCGGGGTAGTCCGTTTACCGTCCGGGGCAGTCTGGGGCAGTCCGGGTGTTTTTTAAACCGGATGAGCCACGTTTTAGCCACGGTTTAACCCGGACTAGCCCCGACTAGCCCCGGCATGGCCGTGAACCACTCCAGGACTGCCAGGATATGACCCAAACAAGCCAGATGAGCACAGATTAGTCACGGATTGCCCGGTTCACCAGTCTACATTCAAGATGAGCCCTGTTTTTGTATATATATATAGCAGGAGCAAGTCCGGGACTGATCTGTGACTACTCTGTGGATACACCGGGTAGTCCGGGGGTGTTCTGGCTCAGTCCGGGGCGATCTGGCCTCTGGTCCGTGGATAGACCGTGGCTCATCCGGGTAGGTGTGACAGCGAGCCCAAAAATGACCAAAATAGCTATTATATCTGGGGCTGTCCTGGGTGGTCCGGGGGAGTGGTCCGGGGCTGGTCCGGCTAAAAATCCAGGGCTCGCCCGGGTAGGTGTGACTTGGGCTTAAAGTTGCATAGTCCGATGAATTTGAGTTTCTCTCACTTCTCTCAGATATATTAAGTATATTAAATTGATTGTTATGATCTACCTTACTTTAGTTTGAAGTACCGTTTATTTTAAATGGCTAACTTTAGAGATATTTGAAGTGTAAACATAGAAAATTAGTTTTGGCAGGCATGCAAAACTCCGACAACATAGGCTTCTGCAGTAACAGGTTCTATTACAGTGGACGTATTCGAGTGGGCCCTTCCATGCGAATATAAAAATATAGGTTTATAAATTCCTATTCGCCTGGGAGCAGAAGTGGGTTTCTATAGGTACTATTCAGATCTGTGTTGGAGGCTCCATCCACAAGGTCATGTGATGTATTTCAACATGGCTGATATGGAAAGGTGGACAGATTTAGTGGCCATAGGGGGCAACCATTTTCAGTTTAAAAGAACACCTCTGATTGGCTCTTTTCAATGGCAAATGGCAGCCCCGATAGGGGGCAGCCATTTTCAATTGAGAAGAACAGCTCTGATTGGTCGAAACCACTGAATCCTATTTCCATTCGAAAACCAAGTTCATTGCGCAGCTGGGCGGAGCCTAAATTATGCAGATAGAAAGGTCCCAGTCGAATACGTCCATTGACTCTGTCGTTCCTTCTGCGTGGCAACAAATGTTTAATAAGTGCATCAGTATCTAAGTTAGATAGATGTGTAGGATGAAATCTAGATAATTATCTTGCTTTTGAAAATTTGATGCTTCATTGGACTAAGCATCTTTAAGCTCCTGAGTTCCTGGTTCCAGGTCCGCGTTGGCCATTACTTTTTAATTATATAAAGCAGTCAACAAAAATCTCTTCTTTTTGTACACCCCAGATATGCCTAATGTATTGATGTAACCATGGATGCGCAGATCTCTCAGCTCACCTATCCAATTCGACCTACTTTGGTGAATGACATCAATGGATACTGTATTAGAGCTGCATAGTCCGATGATTTGTTTGTTTGTTGTTGTTTTACGTCCTAGCAACATCTAAGGTCATATCAGGACGGGAATAGTCCGATGAAGCATAAACTTTATGAAGCGTAAACTTGTCAAAAGCAAGACAATTATCTAGATTTGATTCTAAATATCTAACTTAGAGACTGGTGCACTTATTAAGCATTTGTTGTCACATAGGAGGGAATACTGAGTCAATTTAATAGAAGCTATTACTGCAGAACCCTATGGTTTCAGAGTTTTGGCATGCTTGGCATGCTTGCCAACATTAATTTAGCATCAAATCAATTTAACTTCAAATATCGAATATCTCAAAAGGTGGCCATGTCAAATGAAAGTTACCTCAAACTAAAGTCAAGTAGATTCTAGCAATCAATTTAATATCTTTATCTCAGAAAAATGACAGAAACTCAAAATCATCGGACTATGCTACTTTAACTGCTGTACATCTGATTGCATCAGCATTCTTGTGCGACCACATGCCTGCTCGATGTATCTCATTCTCTTCCAAAATGCCATCAATTTAAGACTAAGATGCGACAATTTTCTGTTCTTGCGAGATGAGTGTTGGGTGTCTATTTCACAGCCAAAACTTGTTTCCTAACCATTATATTCCCTTCTATGCGATATCGTATGTTGTTGGAGTTGTACATCCTGGCAACATCTAAAGTCATATCAGGACAGGTACCCACTTGTGACAGTACACACTCATGGCGACTTCATAGTGCTGTTCCACTTGGAGACCCGGCCACCAGCACAATGACCTGATATGCCACTCAGTCACATTATCCTGACACTGAGCCAACCAGTCCTTGCCTTATCCTAATAATGCCGAGCGCCTGGCTAGGAAGTGACAAGTATCAATTTTTAAAAGTCATTGGTTTGACTCGACCAGGGTTTGAATCCCACGATCTATCAAAACGAGACACGGACGCTCAACTCATTCGGCCATCCCGTCTGGTATATCGGATAGCACATCCCTTTCCCCTTTCCCCTACCCCTCCCTCACTTCCTCCCTCTCATCCTCTATCCCTCCATCCTCATAATATTGATTGTCGAATCAATATCAAAGGAGTGGGTTTGTGAGTTTCAATGGTGAGCCTCATTAGCTTAGTCACACAGGAGTTAGGTGACTCAACACCCCCCCCCCCTGATCTGACCACCTCCCCACCACCACCACCACCACCAACAACAACAACTCTCCAATCCAGCCTGATCACCCCGCCACCTGTCGGCGACTCTGAGAACCAAGCTCTTTCATCTCCTAATGAAGCAGTACTCACAGACAAGCAGCATGTGCTGTGTTAGTAAAGTGCTGGGAGACACGCTCAAGTAACCAGCCTGTATCTGGGCATGCGCAGGATGCCTGTAGCATAGAGGTGTGGAGGAGTGTGTGTGGGGGGGGGAGGGAGCGTGTAACGGAGCTACTGCATATTCCATACAATAGACCTTCAGCGTATACCCTGCCTGGGCATGCGCTTGGTGCCCACTAGAATAGAGATGTGGGGGAGTCTGTGTGTGTGGGGGGGGGGGGGGGAGCGGGGAACGGGGGGCAGAAAGGGTGAGTACAGGTACACTAGACCTTCCCAGGAGCTTTTACAGTGAGCTGCTCATACCCAATACATTAGTTCTTGTCAGTGCCATCAGAGTTCGGCTTGCCGGTGGAATTCCTATATAACACCTTTTCTACAGAGCATGCTGAAGTGAACTGCTGTCTAATATCTTAGTTCTTGTAACTGCAATCAGAGGGCAGCGTTTTGTGGAGGAAACCATGCTTCTGTACTGGCCGAAACCGTGACCCGATATCCCAGTGAGTCACATTATCCTTTTTGTTTGTTTTTTGTTTGTTTGTTTGTTTAACAACCCCCCAGCACAAAAAGTAGACATCAGCTATTGGGGGTTATACAGTGGTTTAAACATATCCAATTAAAAAATGACAAGTTTTTATTTGCTGTTGGTGTTTAAAAAAAAACCCACATTTGATCAAACAAGTAGAAATAGAGCATAGATACATATATGCCAAGGACATACAACTGTGGTAAAATCACAAGTGGTGTACAATAAATAAAATCACCAGTGAAAGACTTAAAAGATTTAAAAATGGAAAATGAACTTTTGGTAAAAACCAGTTTATCTCAGAAATTTAATAATGAGCTGTGGATGGAATCGGAATGACTCGATCACACCCTCATTTCCAAATACATCATCCCTAACTGGTTGTATGTGAGGATATCTCACCAAAATGTGATGCACTGTCAGTATACACCGGCCGTGCTCACACTGTGGCAGACGGTCTCCAGCCAAAATAAAACTATGTGTCAAGTATGTATGACCAATACGGGAGCAACAGAGGATAACCTCATCCCGCCTCAACCATCTGTAGGAAGACTGCCAATCTCCCAAGACTGGCTTCACAGAGCGAAGTTTGTTCGCTCCCACATCGTTCCATTCATCATGGCAGTTAGACATGATGTGTTTGTCAATGTGAAATTTAAAATCTGTATATGGTATTTCCGGGTTGGCATGGGGCAATGTCAAAGCAGCCTTGGCAGCCAGGTCTGCCTTTTCAGTACCCCCAATACCAACGTGACTGGGCACCCAACGGAAAACAGTTGTCAATTTTGAGGATTAAAGTACACACCTCTGTATCGAGAGTCACATTACCCATGCGTCGAGTCAACCAGTGCTTGTCATATTGTAAAATATTCCGATACTACAGCATTGGTGGGGGAATGCAAATGTTCTATTACGAATCGGGTATACGTGACCAGGTGCATGTATGTGTATATGTAGGTGCTGGTGGCGCTTGATTGATTGGTAAATATACATAGTGGTGCTGTCGGGGCTGTGTGTAAGGGGCACTCCCCCCTCTGCTAGCCAGGATCACCATACTCAGGCTCAGGTGGTGGCCAAGGGAGCCACACAGCTTGGTGCTGGTGGGCAGACCACTGCTAACCATGGGGACCAGGAATGCTGGATCCCTATTGGTAGAGCTAAACATGCTTGTTTCTCATTGGGAGAATGGGGTGGGGTGATACTCTACACTGAATCCATGTACCATATAAATAATAAACCAGAGGGCTTGACTCTCTCTCATCTTTCACACTTTATACTCTTCCTTTCTCTTTGCCTGTATTGATTTCACTATAGCCTGCCTACACAGCCACATATTCGAGCAGTAGACTTTACAATGTTAGTAATACTAAGTACAAACCAGGTTACAGTCTACATTCTGGTCTATTTACTGGAAGTCTTTGGTTTGACTTGGGTGTGGGATCCTACCCACTCGGTCATCCCTTACGATATGAGACTAGTAAATAACACTAGTAAATAACACTAGTAAATAACACTAGTAAATAACACTAGTATAGTAGACTAGTAATGAGAGTAGTGTCATGGGGGTGATGACAATGGGAAATATTGTGCCTAGAGCGGGACTCGAACCCACATCTCTTTGCATAAGACTAGTAAATGAGACTAGAAAATGAAACTAGTGAATAAAGAAAGTAGTAAATGAGACTAGTAATGAGAGTAGTAAACAAGACTCATAAATGAGACCAGTAAATGAGACTAGTAATTGAGACTAGTAAATAAGACTATTAATTGAGACTAGTAAATGAGACTAGTAAATGAGACTAGTAAATAAGACTTTAATTGAGACTAATAAATGAGACTAGTAAACACGACTAGAGTGTTACCCGTCTTGAACTTGAAGTGACAACTCTGCATCCAGATCAATGGTACATGTTCCGAAAACATGGGTAATTGAATGCGTATGACCGACTTCTCATTTCGAATGGATACAAAGCATCGCCTATTCTATTTATAGATTAAACCCGGCCGCTGGGCCACCGCCACCACCTAGCGTAAGAATTTAACATTAACAAACTAGCCACCTTTTGAATCACTTTGGCCTCGACTGCGGTTCATTCAACATCTACTACTGAGCCTTTGGTTTTTAAGGACAGCGATCATCATGCCGTCAACAAAAACAGCTTGTGCCAAACGTACGTGGGACCCCACCCCATCTCAGCCTACAACACCAAGGAAACAGAAAATAAAGGGGCGAGGAAGACCGAGGTCAGTTGTCAATATGTCTATTATTGCATCTGTCGAACCTCGTTCAAGCCGTACCGTGGAACGGCACGAGGAGAGAGATGGTAGTACGGAGTCTGTCCCAGGGACACCGACAAGGAAAACAAAGGAGAACTCACAAGCTTCCCTGGCGATTGCCTTCGCAGGGATACAGAAGCAAATCTCCGACTTGTCAGAAGGTCAACGAGATAACAAAGAAGGTCAACAGGTGACAGAGATCTAGATCTCCCACTCTGACATGCAGTCACAGGCACGTTACACCTCGCACAGCCATGTCAGCTCAAGGCACCCTGGACGGTGCAGGCGGACACCGGCCCCATACACATACACATACAAGCTCGCCATCACTGTGTCAGATGGGAAAATATCACGACGATCAAGAGTATGATGATAGACGGAGGAGATCGGGTAGCGAGGCCTCATACCATAGACCCGATCGTCACCACGACCATGAACACAACGACAGGCGCTACCAGCTCAACCCAGGCCCATCAATTAACCTAGATAACAACGATGACCCTCGCAACGATGCTGTCAACGAGCTTCTCGTCGCAGCCAGCTCAGCGTTGGGAAAACGCAGAGGTACTAATATTTTAGTGCCTCACAGATATGTTATAAGGGGAAATCAAAATGAGAGGATTGGGTTGGAGGAGGCATCATGGCATGAATATTTTGCGGCTCTTTACCGTATGGCTAAGGACAAAAAGCTACCAGTTGGCTGGTCGGAACAAGTCATTGAACACATGTACCAGCTCTCCGTGATGGCTGCCAACTGGGACTGGCACACATGCCGTCAATGGTCAGAGACCGTATTCACAATGATTTCAGACGGTCGCCTCCCCAGAGGATGGAAAGACGCATATGCTATTAAGGACGTGCAACGGGACGTCTGTGCGCTCGGGAGCAGGGTCAAGAAATCAAAGCAAGGCTCACGCAACATGAAACGACGGGGCAGCACCTGCAGCAGCATCCGCGGGGTCAGACGGGAAAGCCAACGCTGACCACACATGCCCGACATATGACAAAGATATTGACGGAAAAACATGCAACCAGTGGAACTGGGGAGAAGATTGTGGGTTTTCAATATCATATGGCCTGCAGCCCGACAGGAAAGCCCACTTGTGTGCATGGTGTGCCAACAAGTATAAGCGTGCTAACGCCCATCAGGAGAAAGTATGCTTCAACAAGAAAAGGTTTTTCGACAAAGTAAATGGCCCAGCAAAGGACAAGAAGGATTTTAGGCAGCGGTTGCACTGATCCCGAACAGTTCAACTTGCAAACACCAGAAAGCAACGCGGGCATAGAAGTCGCAGAAGCCGCGAACAAAGTGCAAGATAAACAGGGATCGGTTGGTGGGGGGAGAGGCACCCACCCACGCACATGGCAAAATTACGATAGCACTGGTGCTGAAGGCGGAATAAGTGCACGCCAGTCACGGAAGCGTAAAAGTGTCACTGACATTCCACTAATACATAAGCGATACGTATTTGCACTGACATTGGACGAGCAAGGGTGTAACATCACATTAATCACACCCAACCGCTGCCAGGCAGCCAGAACCGATGCAGGAACTACCCGAGGCACCGTGGCAACAGATGACGTCATGAGCACGCTTGATGCGACAGTTGAATATATTGAGGCCGACACATCGCACGCACCGCACGTGCCACGACGAGGCAGCTGTGGTGTAAAAGCTGACGTCGCTGGGGCCAGTGACCTAGATCAAGGTGTCGCAAGACATTGTATCGTTTCACTAGACGGTCTAGACAGTGGCGGCGGTACTGGCGGCATCGCCGGTGGCGGTGCACTCGCACCCCAGCATTTTCTGCCACAGCCGGGCTCCAGCCACAATGGCAGCCCTGGCATTGGCCACCAGCAGACAGGCAGACACCCAAGCGGGGTCAGGGGTCACGCACTCTCCGCACCTCAATCATCACACGCTACTGCCGCTGAGACAACACTCAACCAGGGCCCGGTTGGAGACACTGGAATAGACAGCAAACAGCTGCCTGAACTTCACAGCAACACAGGACTAATAGTTGACGATCACATCGCTTATCAACATGAGTCCTACGACAAAGTGAAATATTTATTTCACGGAAGACCACCACCCTGCGATGATAGGCCGCCAGGCAGACTACTAGTAGAGGACCACGTCGACGCCGACGATATTGACCAAATACTCGACATGGTTTCGGTCGAACAAACTCCACATTACGACCCTCCCCATACTCTGGCCACCTACAGGCACACGCTTAACAACATCTGGCCATTCATCGACGAGAAACTTTGGTTGAACCACCGCGAGTATATGGCAATTTATACCCAGGTTAGGCTGTCCGCTATCCCAAATTACATCGGGCAACGTGTACCAATACCATCGGGACTAAAAATCAAGGCCTGGAGGGGTTTGCTCGCAGATTATCACGACATACAGCTGCCCGATTTCTTAGAATTCGGGTGGCCTGTAGACTACATGGCTGATAAGCCTTCCATCTCATCTAAGGCAAACCATCACACAGATGCTGAAAACGTGGCTCACATACGTAGCTACATCGACACGGAGCTCAGACATGGTGCGATGGTCGGGCCTTTCACGTATTGCCCTTTCACTCCCTGGACTCAAGTCAGTTCACTCATGACTCATGCCAAGCAAAAGTCTGACAAAAGAAGGGTCATAGTCGACTTGAGGTACCCCGGTGGAGGGAGCGTAAACGCCGGCATTAGGAAGTCGCAATACCAGGGTCAACCAGCCACGTACACCCTCCCCTTGGATCTGGCAGACGAGGTGACACAGTTGGGACAGGGAACTTTCATATGGTGCGCAGACCTCGCCAGAGCTTACAGACAACTCCGGGCCTGCCCACTCTCTATGTCATTGCTGGGCATAATGCTAAACGGACAAATTTACATAGACATTGCCCCACCGTTTGGCTGCCGCACATCCTCCATTGCATGTATGCGCACAACAAACGCAGTTGTCTGTCTAATGAGGCGGCGCGGGCACCATGCTTTATGCTATCTAGACGACTTTGCCGGGGCGGCTGCGACGAAAGGAAAGGCTAAGGAGGCATACTCAGATTTGCTCCGTTTGGCTAGGTACTTGGGACTGGATCTTGCGCTCAACAAATGCCGTCCATCTTCCACCAAGGTTGAGTGGCTAGGCTTCACGATTTGCACTGAGGACATGACCGTAAAAATCCCGGAGGAGAAACTACAACAGGTCATCAATGAATGCCGCGCATGGAAGGACAAGAAGCTTGCATCTCGCCGAGACCTCCAGCGTTTGGTGGGAAGACTCCAGCACATCGCGAAATGCATCCGACCGGCAAAAAGATTCATGTCACGGATACTGGCAGCACTGAGAGCAGCACCCTACAGGGCAAAACACGTGTTAGCCGAGGATTTGGCACTAGATGTGTTATGGTTCACGGACTACGCCGCACAATCCAATGGCATAGTCCTTCTACCCACTGAGGAGTGCACAAGCTGGACCATTGAGTGTGACTCGTCACTCAAAGCCGGGGGCACCCAATCACCCACACATTTCTACGAGGCAAGATATTCGCGAGCTCTCATCGCCGCACAACACTGTATTGCCAGGCTGGAAGCGATTAACCTGGTGGTAGCCCTCAAGAACTTTGCTCCCCCAAAGCCGCACAAGTTCACCATATTCATAAACACCGACAATGCTACCTCACAACAAGTGCTTAGCACGGGATCTGGTTGTGACCCCATAATCTGCGCATGCGCTCGACAGATCTGGCTGTTCGCCGCAAAACTCAGCACAGACGTGGTCATACAACACAAGCCGGGCAAGGATCTCGTGCTGGCGGATGCGCTCAGCTGCAGGAACTTTGATCCCGTGGCAGAGGAACTTGCAAGAAAAATGACATCTGACCTCAAGTTAACGCTCGTCACTGTCAGCCACGATGACGCCCTCACCCCAATCCTCTGAGTAACCGATGATTCGCTACTAATATCTTGCCTCTCTTCATAGGTTACTCCCAACAACACCACTACCGGCTCCTCAGCATCATGGTGGCTGGATTGGCTCCAGGCACTTGGAAGAACAAAACAGCGCAAGTGAATGAATACCTCACCTACATGAACAGAGAAGAGGTAACTCCATGAGGCCATCACACTATGAAATCATGTCCTACCTCCTGCATCTGTGTGACACCAGGACGGCCGGCACAGTGATGAACTACATCAGCGGGGCCCGCACTTGGGTGCAGGCGATGGGTGCCACTACTCCGGCGTTCGACACCTATCTGGTGGGACTAGTCAAACGGGGAATTCAGCGCAACTCCACCCACGTCCCGGCTTAGGCACCACCTCTGAGTCCATCGGACGTAAGAAAGGCTGTCAGGTTCTATGGTATGGCTGGGGACAATGGCCCGGTACTGAAGGCAGCGTTGCTGGTGGGGTGCTTCACTCTGCTACGCCAAAGCAACCTGCTCTCTTGCCCATCAGCCACTGACCCGGGCCACGCCTTACGTGCCCGTGACATAACACTGGCACGATTCAGGCTCAACATACACATCAGGTCCTCAAAGACCCTTCTCAGATCCGCCACGCCACGCAACATCGCTGTACCAGCTATGCCAGGATCCTTCTACTGCCCGGTCCGGGCCTGGACCAACTATGTGTCCAGGACACAGCGTTGCCTCGAAGGGCCAGCTTTCATCACCACCGACGCCCTCCCGCTCCGGCTGCGAGCACTACTTGACATGTTTAGGTTGGCTCTGGCCACCCAGGGCCATCCGGCACTAGGTGCCATAATGCTGCATAGCCTTCGCCGAGGTGGGGCACAGGCCTGTGCCTCCCTGGGCTCATCACTACAGGACATTAACGACCCAGGTCATTGGACCTCCGATGCCGTCCATACTTATGTGCCAAGACACTCGATTTCTTCAGCACCCAGAACTCTAGCTATAAATCTTGGTCAAGTTGTGTAAGCCTTGAAATCATGACATTGAACTCTGATATGTAACGGTAAAAGAAGATACTAATAAATCCCAATATTAAAGTCCGTCGGTTTTGCGTTGTTTCAATTATATCCTGGCACAGCAGTTGTCCTGTCAAATGAAACAAAGACAGTTTGTAAATTGAACAATTGTCCCCAGATAGCAGAGGCAGGGAACCAGTGGCTGGGGTACCATTGGTGGGGAACCAGTGGGCAGGGTACCAGTGGGTGGAGAACCAGTGGGTAGGCAACCAGTGGGTGGGAAACAGTGGGCGGGGTACCAGTGGGCAGGGTACCAGTGGGTGGGAACCAGTGGGCTGGGGAACCAGTGGGCGGGGTACCAGTGGGTGGGGAACAAGTGGGTGGGGAACCAGTGGTCAGGGAACCAGTGGGTATGGTACCAGTGGGTGGGGAACCAGTGGACGGGCAACCAGTGGGCAGGTAACCAGTGGGCTGGGAACCAGTGGGCAGCGTACCTGTGGGTGGGGAACCAGGTGGGCTACCAGTGGGCAGGGTACCAGTGGGTGGGGAACCAGTGGGCGGGGCACCAGTGGGCGGCGAACCAGTGGGCGGCGAACCAGTGGCTGGGGTACCAGTGGGCGGCGAACCAGTAGGCAGGGTACCAGTGGGAGGGGAACCAGTGGGCTGGGAACCAGTGGGCAGCGTACCTGTGGGTGGGGAACCAGTGGGTGGGGTACCAGTGGGCAGGGTACCGGTGGGTGGGGAACCAGTGGGCAGGGCACCAGTGGGCGGCGAACCAGTGGGTGGCAAACCAGTGGCTGGGGTACCAGTGGGCGGCGAACCAGTAGGCGGGGTACCAGTGGGCGGAGAACCAGTGGGTGGGGAACCAGTGGTCGGGGAACCAGTGGGCACGGGACCAGTGGGTGGGGAACCAGTGGGTGGGGAACCAGTGGGCAGGGAACCAGTGGGCTGGGAACCAGTGGGCAGCGTACCTGTGGGTGGGGAACCAGTGGGTGGGGTACCAGTGGGCAGGGTACCAGTGGGCGGGGAACCAGTGGGCAGGGTACCAGTGGGTGGGGCACCAGTGTGTGGGGAACCAGTGGGTGTGGTACCAGTGGGCGGGGAAGCAGTGGGCGGGGAAGCAGTGGGCAGGGTACCAGTCAGTGGGGAACCAATGGGCAGGGAACCAGTGGGCGGAGAACCAGTGGGTGGGGAACCAGTGGGCGGGAACCAGTGAGCGGGGTACCTGTGGGCATGGTACCAGTGCGCGGGGAACCAGTGGGCAGGGTACCAGTGGGTGGGGCACCAGTGTGTGGGGAACCAGTGGGTGGGGTACCAGTGGGCGGGGAAGCAGTGGGCGGGGAAGCAGTGGGCGGGGAAGCAGTCGGCAGGGTACCAGTCAGTGGGGAACCAATGGGCAGGGAACCAGTGGGCGGAGAACCAGTGGGTGGGGAACCAGTGGGCGGGAACCAGTGGGCGGGGTACCAGTGGGCAGGGTACCAGTGGGTGTGGATCCAGTGGGCGGGGTACCAGTGGGCGGCGAACCAGTGAGCAGGGTACCAGTGGACGGCGAACCAGTGGGCGGGGAAACCAGTGGGTGGGGTACCAGTGGGCGGGCACCAATGAGCATGACCATTGTATATGTTGTTAACAACCATTATCCCGGCCCTATTTTGTATGCTGGGTGCATCCTACCTAGGTTCAGACCAAAGCGTGTGCGCTTTAGATTGGTGAGGAGGGGGTGGTATTACTGGTCTCATTTACTAGTCTTATTTATATAGATGTACATATATATAGCAGGCTCACGCAGACGAGATGGGGCTCATTCATATTGAACGCGTGCAATATAGAGTGACACATGCCTCGTCTGGTTCGTTAAACAGGGCTGCACTTTCGAAGTACTGACCGCCATATTGGTTCCTGAATATATCGCCGTGTTTAGACCAGGATAAATCCGTTTATATATATGATATATATATATATATATATATATATATATAGCAGGCTCATGCAGCCGAGATGGGGCTCATTCATATTGAACGTGTGCAATATAGAGTGACACATGCCTCGTCTGGTTCGTTAAACAGGGCTGCACTTTCGAAGTACTGACCGCCATATTGGTTCCTGAATATATCGCCGTGTTTAGACCAGGATAAATCCGTTTATATATATGATATATATATATATATATATATAGCAGGCTCACGCAGCCGAGATGGGGCTCATTCATATTGAACGTGTGCAATATAGAGTGACACATGTCTCGTCTGGTTCGTTAAACAGGGCTGCACTTTCGAAGTACTGACCGCCATATTGGTTCCTGAATACATCGCCGTGTTTAGACCAGGATAAATCCGTTTATATATATGCTATATATATATATATATATATTATGCAGTTTTTGTTTGTCGTTGTTTGACGTCATAGCATATCAGGACGGGTACCGACTTGTGACAGTGCACACTAATCACGACCTTATAGTGCTGCCCCCAGTGGGAAATCAGGCTGACAGTACGATGACCCGATATCCCACTCAGTCACACTATCCTGACACCGAGCCGATCAGCCCTTGCCCTATACTATTAATGCCGACCACCAGGCTAGGAAGCAACATATATAAATTTGGTAAGTCATTTGTTTGACTCGACCGAGAATCGACCTCCCGATCTTCCATACGGGAGGCCTGCGCTCTACCGATTTGGCCACCGTGCCTGGTGTGTATAATAATGCACATAGCGCCATGTTAGTCGTGCGAGTCTCCAGTGGACAACTCTGCATCCAGACCAATGCCGTCCTGACATAGCTGTAAAATATTCCGATATTACAGCATTGGAGGCGGAATGCAAATGTTCTATTATGAATCGGGTATACGTGACCAGGTGCATGTATGTGTATATGTAGGTGCTGGTAGTGCTTGATTGATTGGTAAATATACATAGTGGTGCTGTCGGGGCTGTGTGTAAGGGGCACTCAGAGCCAACCCCCTCCCCCCTCTGCTAGCCAGGATCACCACACTCAGGCTCAGGTGGTGGCCAAGGGAGCCACACAGCTTGGTGGTGGTGGGCAGATCACTGGTAACCATGGGGACCAGGAATGCTGGATCCCTATTGGTGGAGCTAAGAATGCTTGTTTCCCATTGGGGGAATAGGGTGGGGTGATACTCTATACTGAATCCATGTACCATATAAATAATAAACCAGAGGGCTTGACTATCTCTCTTCTTTCACACTTTATACTCTTCCTTTCTCTTTGCCTGTATTGATTTCACTATAGCCTGCCTACACAGCCACATATTCAAGCCTTAGACTTTACATACTGGTGACCACGACGAGTGGTAAATCTATTAGTTGGAGGAAGCATGCAACTTTACTTATGGAGACCTAGTCTTTACATAGCGGCGGTGGGACAATCACATTGAAACCAATACAATTTGTTCGTTGAAAAATTGTCCGTACATGGCAGGGGTTCGCTGTTCACGAGAGTCGCTGAATACAGATATAACTGTGTACTAATCATTCGAAACGATGCGCAACACTACACTTGTAGTGCTTACTTTAAATTATAATTGCAATTATTTTTTCTCCACCCAATTGACTGTCACTGGGGTATACATTCTGTTGTTATTGCGGTCCCCCCCCTCCCCCCATCCACATTCCAACATGGGAGGCGGACGCCTATCAGTCATGAGCAAGTGTGGCCCTGGGGACCAGGCTGTCGGACGTAGTGACATCCCAAGGACGTGGGGGCGGGTATGGATTCAGGGGTAGGGGTGAGAGGGTGGGGGTGAGGGGGTGGGGGTGAGAGTGTGGGGGTGAGGGGGGAGGGGTTACCGGGTTAACGTTGTATAGTCCGATAAAAGGATACACTTTTTAAAAGAAAAAAACTTATTTAGGTTTGGACCTGAAATTGGGCACTAAACTTCTAAAGTGTGACATGGGAACCAAAAGTATAAAAACCTTCCAAATAATAGCAACAAACATTCCAAATAATAGCAGACTCCCATGTTCCTATGGCGGTTTGCATGCTGTGCAGATGTCAGGGTTCATACAAAAATATTTCACTTTTTGATTTCGATATGATACAAATTGAGAAATATGTTAATATCACTTGTGTGACATGAAAATCAAAGACACATCCAGAATATTAATTTAACACACACAACAAAGTTAAACAGGATTCGATTTATTATAGTTAAGTAAACAAGGTTATGTCTTACAAGAAAAAAGCTGAAAACAAGTTTGGCTAAATGCGTGGTGTCAATGTGTACATTTTCACATTTTCACTTTAGCACAACATCATACAAGAATACATTTGATATCTTTTGTGGGATAGATTCAATATATGTAGTATTGCTAACATACTTACAACACAGAAGCTAGAGTAATTATTTGACTTGCTATCAATAAAAGAAAGAATTCATTATCAGCATCGTAACGTGGAAACCAAATTTGTGGTGCCCAGCATTAGAGAATAATCCATCCCAGTGTACTTATTAAGTATGTTCTGCTATATAGAGGGGCATACTAAGTCAATTTAATTGAACCTGTTGCAATATACTACTTACTGTAGCCTATGCGAACAGAGTTTTCGCCAGGCGCTCGGCATTATTAGGATAAGACATGGACTGGTTGGCTCAGTGTTAGAATAATGTGACTGAGTGGGATATCAGGTCATGCTGCAGGTGGCCTGGTCTCCAAGTGGGGCAGCACTATAAAGTCACCATGAGTGCGCACTGTCACAAGCCAGTACCTGTGCTGATATGACCTTAGATGTTGCCAGGACATAAAACTCCAACAACCATCAACCATGTATTTAGAAGCCAGTTTGGGGTAAGGAGTCAATTGGCACTTAACAAACCCTGCACTAGAATGGAGCATAGTTCCTGCATAGTTGTAGGTGGTGCTGCTGCTGGACGCGAAATCCACACAGCTGCCACGTAATGGACGCCATACCCAGCAGGCATTACCAACCGGAAGGGCAAAAGAGGCCGGAAGTGAAAGGTCAGACGGTGGCGCCATCTTGAATGTGCCTGACGATTTGTGACGTGATAACGGAAGGGCGGTGAGGACTTGCTTAGTAATATACCCTTAAAATCTTACACACATGTGCGCATGCGCTCAGTGATGGTTGTGGTTGGTTGGTTGTTTGAGTTTAACATCCTAGCAACAGCTAAGGTCATATCAGGAGGGGTAGTGACTTGTGTCAGTGTGCACTCATGGTGACTTTATAGTGCTGTCCCACTGGGAAATTAGGCCGCCAGGACCATGACCCGATATCCCGCTCAGTTATATTATCCTGACACTGAGATAACCAGTCCTTGCCTTATCCTATTAATGCCAAGCGCCAAGCTAGGAAGCGGCAAGTATCAATGTTGTAAGTCATTGGTTTGACTTGACTGGGAATTGAACTCCCGATCTCTTGCACAAGAAACCTTCGCTCTAGCTATTCGCCCACCGCGCCCGGTGTGATGGTGGTGAGTGGCCGGTGTGTGTGTGTGTATATGAGTGTGTGTGTGTGTGTGGGGGGGGGCTATGACTGTAACTAAGGAATGTGCACGCTGTAAGCGGACCGCCTCAACTGGAAGGGAGGGATCATGTAGGCAGCAAACGGATCGACTGGTCCGCGTCAGCAAAAACCATGCCAACTTCCGCCCACGTGGTTCCCATCGCCACCGAAAGATGGCAGCACCGCCATGATGAATTGCTGCGTGGGTGTGGGGGTGCTCCCCACCCCGCCCCCGCACCCCCAGCCGTCCACCCCCAGCCGTCCACCCCCGGCTGTCCACCCCCGGCCGTCCACCCCCGCCAGTCCACCCCCGGCCCGCCTCCGCCGGTCGGACGTGGCGGGAAAGACGGGGTAGGCATGGTTCAGGGGTGCTGGGTGGGGGTGGAGTTGTGGGGGTGGGCGTGGGGGGGGTGGGTGGGGATGATGGGTGGGGAACGAGTAGGAGGAGGTTGGGGTTGGGAATGGGGGATACGGGTGGGAGGTGTCGGGTTGGGAGGTCGGCTTGGGAGGTTAGTTTGGGGCTGGGGGGGGGGGGAGTTTGGGGGATGGATGAGGAGGTGGAGTGGAGACTGGGGTGGGGGGTTGGGTGGGGAGTTTTGCGCTTGGGGACGGCGACGTGCGGGGGACATTTCCGGAGTTGAAGGGGCTCTCGGAAAACTATCATTTATGTGGAAAAACATGCGTGGTGTGCTTGGGGGTGAGTTTGCAGGGTGGGAGATTCGGAAGTTAGAGTAAGTGAGTGTGTGTGAGTGTGTATGAGTGTGCTAGTGGGGGGGGGGTGCGCCTGCAGGGGTTCTGTGCGAGAGTTACGGGGCCATGATATGCACAGATGAAAGATCTCCGCGGGTTTCTGTGATTTTTTTATATTTACTGATTAATGTGAAACAATATGGCATGGCATCGGGCTGCATACGACAATAATTGGTTTGTTTGAATCCTGTTCGTATATCACCTTAGATATTGTGAGAACATAAACCCCAAACAAGAAAGTGTTAGGCATGGGTGATAATACAGTCACAACAAAGGACAGTTGAAACCTGACTTCCGGCATTTAACTACGATTCCCTGACAGTGCTAATCATATGGGGGGTAAATCCACATTTTCGCTGAAATTCACCGTCGGTGTAATAATCTCGGTTTGATTTCTGTGATTTTTACCGGAGACCACTTTCATCGCTGACTTCGGTTTGCAAAGTGAAAACTGTTCATGAGCTTGGTTGTGATGGAGACAAGCTCACCTGCGTCATGTCATGAGATTTGAACAATAAACCACAGCGAAAATAAACCACAAGAAAACCTAATTTACTTGCAATATATTAGTAACTAACTAACAAACAACACAGACAATTAATACATTAAAAGGTAAAAAATGAAACAAAGCAAGCAAACCAAGAATAGAATCTAAAATCGTCGGATCCCATGCTTACTTGGATAGCAAGTCCCATGCACATCCGATGAGGTCTTGGGTTTACCTCTCTAGCTAATCAGGTTGGAGAGCTCACCTCGTTCGGGTGACGTTGGTCATTTTAGGGCCGGTCAAATTACCAAGTTCGCATTTCATATAAGATTATCTAGTGAAATGACATAGATGACTGTGGCACAATGCGTTTGGGCTATTTTTACTATTGGTACATATCCCAGCAGAGAGCTAACTGGAGAGCGACAGTAAAGTAATGAAAGCAGTCTTTGTCGCATCGCGACCGACAGCATGATGATGATGATGATCACGTATACATATACACACATAATATTATGTATATAAACTTTTGAGTGAGTATAGTTACACAGGAGGGGTTGGTCGTAATGCTTTGCATTGCATTTGTTTGGCCACAGGGGGATAGGGGGGGGGGCGGCTCTGCCACTGTCCCCGCTGCCTCCACGACGCTCATGCGGTGAGCCCGCACCCCACAGAGGGGGGAGGAGGCAGAACACAACAGGTATCTGTATTTATATATACAGGGTGTCCCAAAACAAATGTAACCCATGAAAATGGTTGTCGTCTCAATTTTAATGCTATTGTTTATATTTTTCAGATAGCGACAGCTGAGAAGTTAAGAAAAAAGAAACAACAATCAAAATGAGATTTACTCAAGCACAAACAACTTTTCTGCCTGAAGAAATATTTCAAGAAAAAGTCATATAAATACGCTATTACAAAATTCAGAGAGATGTATGACCACAACAAATTTCCATCTAAAACTGACATTTATCGGTGGAAGAAGAAATTTGAGACTAAGGGAACAATAAACAACATGAGGATGAAGTTTCCACAGAGCGAAACTGGTAGAAACTTGTCTGCAATGTCATCAGATAACATGAGAGCCGTCCTGGATTCTGTAGGCAGAAGTCCGAAGAAATCCATCCGTAGAAGAAGTCAGGATCTGGGTCTATCCAGGATGGCTGTACAGCGTATCTTGACCAAGGATCTCCATCTCTACCCATACCGAATACAAATAAAACATAAACTGACCCCTGCTGATAAGGAGAAGAGGGTTATCATGTGTAACTGGTTTGCAGACAAGATCGAAGAAGAACCTGACTTTCTCGATAATTTGTGGTTCAGTGATGAAGCACATTGCCTACTGTCAGTCCATGTTAACAGTAAGAACAATGTGTTTTGGGGCACAGAACCACCAGCTGAAGTCCTACAGAGTCCACTGCACTCATTGAAATGCACAGCATGGGTGGCCATATCAAAACATGGTATCATAGGGCCATTCTGGTTCGAGAACGCAAACCAAGAGCCGGTGACCATCAGGAAGGAGAGCTACATTGAAGTCTTGAACAAGCTCTGGGGAGCTCTAGGGCTGCTGAGTCAAGGTAGAGAAAGGAACAGAGAGACATTCAATGGATGCAGAGAGACATTCAATGGTTCGAGCAGGATGGGGCACCTCCCCACACAGCTAATATTACTCTTGACTGGCTGGATAGCAAGTTTCTGGACTGGCTCATCCACTGAAAAGCGAGCCGGAGTGGTCAACCCATTCCCCGGATCTCAACCCCTCAGATTTTTACCTGTGGGGGTTCCTGAAGGATAATGTGTACAGGAACAATCCTCAGACCATCCCTGAGCTCAAGGAAGCAATACCGCAGGAGATCAACGCTATAGCAAAGGAGGGGTGGGAGTGGGTGGAAGATGAGGGTGGGGGTGGGGGTGGGAGGTGGGGGTGGGTGGATATGGTGGTGGGTGGGAGATGGTGGTGGTGGGTGGGAGGTGGGTGGGAGATGGGGGTAGGGGTGGGTGGGAGATGAGGGTGGGGGTGGGAGGTGGGGGTGGGTGGATATGGTGGTGGGTGGGAGATGGTGGTGGGGGGTGGGTGGGAGATGGGGGTAGGAGGGAGGTGGTGTGGTGTGAGATGGGATGGGGGGGAGGGAGAGGAGGGTGGGGGGTGGGTGGGAGGGGTCTCAGATGACCTTATAACCACATGAAAGTTTGGTTTAACCGGACCGGAAGTGGCCTGGGGTCCGACATTTTGTTTGGATTAACCGATAATTTGGATTAACCGACTTTGGTTTAACAAACTTTTGTATATGATAAATGGTAGTATTTTGCCGGGCCACCAAAAAATGTTTGGATTAACCGTTCGTTTGCTTTAACCAAGCTTGGTTTAACGGGGTTGTACTGTATTAACTATTATCATAATGTAAAGTGAAGATGAACTTACCAATGTTACTAAACGTATTGATGACTGCATCACATGTTGCACAGTAATCCTCCATTTGCTAATAACACGTTGACCCATGGGTAGTCTGGGCCTTCATATGTGTGTGTGCAGTGGACAGTGACACTGGGCCTGACATACCTAATCCAATCTACCCTCACATCTATACCAAGTGGCATAAGCCATGACACCTTCACACTCAGTGAGCTCAGCTGTCAGTGGCCCACTGGCAACCTTAGGCCCATATGAGCTGGCACTAAGTCTCAGAGTGGCACGGACTACACATGTTGCAAATGGAGGACCACTATGTAGTATATGATGCAGTCATCTTTAAATTCAGTCTGTATGTATGTATATATGTATATAGTATAATGTGTATATATGTTAATATATGTATATATACATATATATGCATGCATTGTATATGAATGTATATATATGTATATGTGTATATTTGTATATATGTGTATATATACATATGTATATATGTGTATATATGTATAGATATATATATATATATATATATATACATGCCCGTATAGATATGAACGTAAATAGATGTATATTTGTATATCAGGCATATATTATATGTATATGTGTATTATACCGACCCACCCTCTGGGGAGGCTTAAGACTAATGCATGTAGATATATACACATAAGTCATAAACAATACTCCTACCCAGTGGGAAATGAAATCACCAAAATCCAGCAAACGGAAACGGAAATAGCCCCCTATGGGCGCCGCCATTTGTAAACTCCTATGCGAGAAATCAAAATCCAGCAAACGGAAACGGAAATCGCTTGTCAAACTTCGGTACGGAGCAAGCAGGATGGACGACAGCAATTGGCCTAACGCCTTAATGATGCGCCGCCGCAGAGTAACACATGTCGAATCGAAGAACAAGTACACTGGTCCCTCCCCACAGACCTTCCATATATGGTGTGATGACGTCACTGGGACCAGTGTATGTGTTCCTCCGATGATAATGATATTAATTATGACATTAATAAGGATGTATGTAATTATGTATATAAGTATGCATATATATATGTATGCATACACATAATATTACATATTACATCCCACTCATGTTGCCCAAATGCCAATATGAGTGGGATGTAAACATTAATAAATTTAAAGAAATTGAGCCATCTGTGGGAAAACCACCACAGACTCATGCGGGGGGTCGGCGGGACCAAGTGGTCCTTAGCCACTGCCGTATTGGCCACTGGTGGCTTACACATGCTTTTCTGCTCAAGGGGGGACCTCCCCCTCAATGTATTGGGTGTCAGTCCCCGCTGACACTCAAACACATTTTTACTAAGTTGCGTTGATTTTTTAGCCCTGCGCCAACAATTCTACACTGCAGACAGTATGCGTATATATATGCGGATATATACACATATATGTATAGTATATGAGACTGTCTCAAAAGGTGCTAAGCAATATGGGACAAAACTTTGTCCATTTTAATGATCAACATACTATCTGCTTATGCATTTGCTCAGGATAAACTGATTTGTTTTTTACCTGGTTTTTCATAATCCAAATAGAATGCATATTGATTTGAAGCAAATGTCCTTTTGTTTTCAGTGTAACCGTTTCTGTCCTGTTTTGTGTCAATCGTTACAATGGACCAAAAAAAGAAGAGTTATCACCTTTTGAGACAGGCTCATATATATATACATATGTATATCTGTGTATATGTAAATATATATACACATATACATATGTATCCATATTCATATAAACAAATACACATGTATATGGAGACACTTCCGGGTGGGTGTCATGCCACACGCAGGGGGGTTAGTTAGAGCAGTGCATGTTAATTTACTCAATTCGGTCCAAACTAAATGTCCTAGGAATATTCAGAAATTTAAATTTAATTTTTTGCTTTCTAGTGATGTATTCCAATAAGAAAACATCCGAAAACTCAGTGGTCAGAGCCAAATTTGTCAAACTGCACATTAATCTGATATAAAATTCGACCTTGGTAATTAACTCGGTGGTCAAATGACCACTATAGATAAAACGAGGTAAGCTCTCCAACCTGCTAATTAGGTGCCTCCTAGATATGTACACTAAATGAACCAAATCTACCAGAAATCTACTTTTAAGAAACCAACAACAATGTTGAGAGAAAGAGTGAAGCATCGAGCACTGCTACTCAGACATGCAAGAAGTGGTATTTTATTTAATGTGAGATATAATTATGTTAGGACATTTTCTTTGCAACCCAATTCAAAATCAAATGTAGTTTGGTCTTAATGCCCTAGTGGTTACACTTCTCACCACAGAAGGACATAGATATGTGTTTGAGTCCCGCTGTGTATAACTTACAGCGTCATCAAAGGCCAGTTGCTCTCATACCATGTCTATGTGGTGTGGGAGGTTAAAAATCCTTTGGGTCGGTAAAAGTGTAGGCTTGGGCTTTCTATTGACAAACTGTCTAATGGTGAAAACAAGTGTATCCAGGCTTATCCATGATAATTCCTAAAAAAAGTTCCGCTCTAGGCATGAGGTTCCAGTTTGTTGTATCCTCCTTATGAGACTGGTGCCGTGACCAGGATGCTGTACATACTGAGTGTTGTACGGTGTTGAACCTGCCCTGTGTATGCAAAGGAAGTACTCTACCTGCATATTTCTAATTGTACGTATGAGACTTACGATTCCAAAGGAGGGACTAGTGCCCACTCTAAGCATATTAAAATGTTAAAATCCTAGAAGTATTTACTGCATTGCACTCAGATCTAGTAAGAACAACCATGGGATTCTCAGTGCCATGGTCTAGGACAGGTCACTCTCTACATACTGAATTGGAGCACAAATAACATATTCTGTGACGTCATGCAGGAAACGGATAGGTGGAATTACATAGGTTATAATGCAGACTAAAATGACTTCAAAGTCACTTATATTCAAAAAAGGGTTTGTGCTACTTTCCTTGGAGAATTATATCTTGATGAACTGCTTCTTTTAACCATCCTCTATAATCAATGATCCACAAGTCTAATGAGATTTCAGCTCTATTTCATAGGCAGTGAATATCCATCTATTATGCATTCCCTGACCTAGCATCTCAGAAGGGTCATTCGGACCGGATGAGTCCAATAGTTACAGCTTAACCACCTGGACTCGCAGCCTTGATTAAAGCTGCATAATCCGATGAAATATCAAATTTTCAAAACCAAACCAATTATCTAGATTTTATATATCTAACTTAGATACTGATGCACTTATTAAGCATTTGTTTCTGCGTAGAAGGCAATACTGAGTCAATTTAACAGAACCTGTTACTGCAGAGGTCTATGGTGTCAGAGTTTTGGCAAGCTTGCCAAAACTAATTTTCCATATTTGCACTCAAAATATCTCAAAAGTTGACCATTTAAAATAATAGTAACTTTGAATTAATGTAAAGTAGATACTTGTGATCGATCTAATATATTTATCTCAGAAAAAATACAGAAATTCAAAACCATCGGACTATGCAACTTTAAGCCCTAAATAACTCCAGAAATAAGTAGTTTCGATAATAAATAGTCTTATTGAATCATGATAATTATGAATAGGTGAAGCTTTGTTGGTCTTGTTACTTCCCCTTTAAAGTTGCATATTTCGATGGTTTTGAATTTCTGTTCTTTTCTGAGATAAATATATTTGGTTGATCGCTATAATCTACCTTACTTTAGTTTGAAGTAACTTTATTTTAAATGGCAAGCTTTTGAGATATTTGAAATAGAAACATGCAAAATTAATTTTGGCAGGCATGCCAACACCCTGACACCATAGGATTCTGCAGTAACAGGTTCTATTAAATTGCCGCAGTATTCCCTTCTATGTGGTGACAAATGCTTAATAAGCACACCGGTATCAAAGTTAGATATGTACAACCAAATCTAGATAATTGTTTTGGTTTTTTGAAATGTTGATGTCTTCATCGGACTATGCAACTTCAAGCATGGGGGTAGGTTAAGCATATCCTCCACTAATTCTTCTTGTCACCCACCCTTCTATTATGTGATGGATTTATATGCTTCGATGTCAATGATCATTTCCTCTTGAGCTATGTCCTTGCAAAAGAAGTTTTATTAATAAAAAACACTAAAAAAAGACACCCTAAAAATCCCTGTCAACTCACTACCTTTCTGTCGCTATGCTTTTGGAAGCAAACATGTTTTCTCGATTCCTCCAAATAAACTCACTCGCTTTTCAGATCTAGCGATGGGAACCTCAAATTAAAGTTGCATAGTCTGATTTTGAATTTCTGCAATTGTTTGAGATAAATACATTAGATTAATCATTATGAGTTACTTTACTTTAGGTTGAAGTAACTCTTAGTTTCACTGGCCAACTTTCTTTTAGATATTTGATGTCAAAATATGCCAAGCTCATCAAAACTCTGACCCCATAGGCTTATGCAATAACAGGTTCTATTACATTGATTCAATATTCCCCTTCTATGCAGCAACAAATAACAACAAATGCTTAGTAAGTTAAACAGTATCTAAGTCAGATATGTAGAATAAAATCTAGATAATCTTTTGGTTTTGGAAATTTGATGTTTTCACCAAACTATGCAACTTTAAAGCTGCATAGTGCGATGAAAACATCAAATTTTCAAAACCAACCCAATTATCTAGATTTGATTTTTATATATCTAACTTAGATACTGATGCACTTATTAAGCATTTGTTTCTGCATAGAAGGCAATACTGAGTCACTTTAACAGAACCTGTTACTGCAGAAGTCCATGGTGTCAGAGTTTTGGCAAGCATATTTTCCATGTTTTCACTCAAAATATCTCAAAGGTTTACCATTTAATATAAAACTTTGAACTAATGTAAAGTAGATGCTAGTGATCGATCTAATATATTTATCTAAGAAAAAATACAGAAATTCAAAGCCATCGTACTATGCAACTTTAATAAAAGAAATAAAGTGATCTCAATAGGAACGTCCGTACTGCCTGGAGCCATTCTATCTAAGTGTAAGATAACAAACACCTCTGCAGGCCCATATGTATGAGCCAATTTTTAACCGGACCGGGGTTAAAGGAGGGTGCCGGGTTAGCTAACCCCGGGGTTCCAAATGTGTCATGGGGGATGTATGTGACCAAAGCACGCCCGAGTTAGCTAACGTTTCAGCGGCGATTTGTTTACTTTACATTCGTCGATTCGACACTATTAATATCGCCGCCAATGCGGCGGCAGCGTTAATAACGGTTAGAATTTAGGGTTAAATTGATAAAATTTCACTTATTGCGTATGTAATTCTGTTAAATATGATCGCATTGAATAGATTTGGGCGTAAAACATTGCCCTGGCGTTATGCCAGTATGGATATCGACGTCGCGGCGGCGGCAATTTGTTTACTTTACATTCGTCGATTCGACACTATTAATATCGCCGCCAATGCGGCAGTAGCATTAATAACGGTTTGAATTTAGGGTTAAATTGATAAAAGTTCACTTATTGCGTATGTAATTCTGTTAAATATGATCGCATTGAATAGATTTGGACATAATCGGTGCCTAACCCCACCTTTAACCCTGGTTTCGCTTGGGGTTAGTGCAGGCGACTTTAAACTCGCCAAGTTAGTTTAACCCCGACACATACATATGCAGTTTTCGCTGCTAACCCGCTAAACTCGCCGAAAACCAGCTTCGCAGCGCTAACCCGGACGCATACATATAGGCCCTGGAGGACATGTTTACAACCCAGTTAAAAATGTTGAAGGATGCATAAATCGAGGTAAGTTATCACTAATTTAAAGATAAAGGCCGATATTATATTCGTATCCAAGCACTCCCTATGCATCATGGCGAAGCGGTGGCTGAATTATCGTCCACCTCAATGCCATTTGATACTGATGGATGACGTCATCAATGAAATGAGAAACAAAAATGGCGGAACCTGTGAAAGGGCGTTCTGAGGGCGTCTGTCGTGTACTGTTGCATGGATGCGAGCCCATTGTGAGCGTTTGATTTATCCTGCAACAGGAGTTTTACGTCCTGGCAATTATCTAAGGTCATATCAGGATGGTACTGACTTCTGACAGTGTGCACTCATGGTGGCTTTATACTGCTGCCTCACTGGGTGATCAGGCTGTCAGCACCATGACCCGATATCCCATTCAGTCACATTAACCTGACACTGAGCCAAGCAGTCCTTGTCCTAGCCTAATAATGCCGAGCGCCAGGCTAAGAAGCGACCAGTATCAATTTTTAAGTCATTGGTTTGACTCACAAGGGTTCAAACCCGTGGGTTCGAATCCCACGATTTACCAAAACGGGAAACGGACGCTCAACTCAACTAGTGCGACAAGGATGATCCCAGGATTGGGAGAGATGGGATATGAAGATTGCCTGAGGAGACTTAAGTTACCAACATCGTCATATCATCGTCTCAGGAGAGATATGATAGATACTTAAGATTATTACTGGAGTCTATGACAGTCATGTCACAATGGGTTTGTTCCACCTCAGAATAGACACCATCACCAAAGGCCAGCAGTATAAGATCTTCAAGGAGAGGCCCAGGCTTGAGGTCAGGAAACACTTATTTATCTTTTGAGTGACAGCTCCATGGAACAGTCTTCGAGACTAAGCGGTTAAAGCACCAATGGTAGAAGCATTTGAGAGAAGGCTGGACAGACATTGGAGAGGACACCCACAATTATATGACTTCGAGGCTCCGTCCACCTCCATATATGTGTTATTTCCCCCCACCCCCCATACCGAGCTGCTATTAGAGGGCTAATTATAGGACCTAGATCAGCCAGAAGAGGATCTGTAGGTTAATCTCTAAGTTAATCATTTGGCCATCCCATCTGGTGGAGAGTGGGGAAGCTAAAACTGAAAAGAAATCATCTATCTATCTTATAAAATAGTATGTTCATATTTATCATGTGAGGAGCGTCGCGTCCTGGCAACATCTAAGGTCATATTAGGACGGGTATATATATATGTATATATACACTTTGTTATAGTAGGACCCTGATGTGCTTCCTTCGCCCTAGCCCACCTCTATCCGAGGCTTATACCTCGGGAAAACAACAGTTATCCATCATCTATACCAAGGTAAGACTCGTATAACTATACTATATATATACACTTTGTTATAGTAAATGTTTGTTTGTTGGGCTTTTACATCCTAGCAACATCTAAGGCCATTTCAGGATGCGTACCAGTACACTGGCACCATGACCCGATAATCCATCCAGTCGCGTTATCCTGATACTGAGTTAACTAACCCTTGTCGTATCTTAATAATCCCGTGCATGAGGCTATTTTAAGTCATTGGTTTGACGAGGCCGGGATTTGAGCACCCGACCTGCCGCCCGGATAGCCAGTGCTATTACCGATTCGGTGTGATTGGAGGACGAGTTGGGCCAATGGGCAAGGTGCACGCGATGTACAAGGCTTGATAGGAGAACGAGTCGAGCCATTGGGCAAGGTGCATGGAATGTATGAGGTTTGATTGGAGAACGAGTCGAGCCAATTGGCAAGGTGCATGGAATGTATGAGGTTTGATTGGAGAATGAGTTGAGCCATTGGGCAAGGTGATGGAATGTATGAGATTTGATTGGAGAACGAGTCGAGCCATTGGGCAAGGTGAAGGAATGTATGAGGTTTGATTGGAGAATGAGTTGAGCCATTGGGCAAGGTGATGGAATGTATGAGATTTGATTGGAGAACGAGTCAAGCCATTGGGCAAGGTGCATGGAATGTATGAGGTTTGATTGGAGAACGGGTTGAGCCATTGGGCAAGGTGTACGAGATGTACAAGGTTTGATTGGAGGATGAGCCGAGCCAATGAGCAAGCTGCAAGGGATGTACAACGAGGTGTGATTGGTCAGTCCCAGGGGGAGAGGGGGTGTTTGTGTGTGTGGGAGGCGGAGTACACTTCATTGCATTTCAACAAAATGGGACACTGATCACACACAATGTATGTTCATGGACTGAGCTGTGCAGCATCCAGCGATAAAATCGCGTTCATGTTATTTTGTGTGTCGGTGTGTTTGTTAGGTAACTTGTTGTTCCTAGCAACATCTAATGCTATTTCTGGCTTAATACCGACTTTTGACAGTGCACACTCATGACGACTTTTTAGTGCTGTCCCACTGGGAGACCAGGTAATTGGCACCATGACCCGATATCCCACTCAGTCACATTATTCTAATACTGAGTTAACCAGTCTTTGTCCGTAAGTTTCATTGACGTCTCGTGAAGAAACTCTCCTTCATCACTCCGCCAACAAGCGCCATCTTGTCTGTGTACGTCATACAATCACGTTATGGTGCTTCTCCTTTAAACTGAACGAGCAATCCCAGCCTCATAAAACGATACAACAAAAACCCAAACACCCCAACATAACTCATCTCCCCAAAACACGCGCCTGGTTCTAACCCAGGGTTAGGGGCTGTCACATTCCGACGTATAGCGTTAGCGTATGCTGACGTATGCAATTTCCGACCAACAAGTCGACATATGGCGTCATAGGTTACGTATATGTTGGGCATATGTCGAGTATGCTCGGGGTACAGCGGCATAGGCCGGCATAGGTCGGTATAGGTCGAGCCACTAAAAATATGTTGTGCAAGTTCAAAATTGTCAACATATGTCACCGTATGACTCATACGTTTCTCATACGCTTGGCATACATTGGCATATGTCAACGTATGGTTATGCACACATTATGCACACATTTGGGTGGTATGCAGGTATTGCAATACCTCAGGGAGTTTAACGCCCCTGCCCTGCAAAGTTGTAAAGCACTGCCTTGTGGTACAGGTTCTTGACAGAACCGAAGGCTAAGGGAGCAAACCCTAAACAGAAAACCATGTCACTGTGGCAGCATTAAGGGCGGTTGATGTATGGAACTCCCAACATCTCGCGACCAGCCACTGCAGGGACAAATAGTTTTGCGCCTGTCTTGACATGTTTCTTGCCAGTGTGAAACCTCTATTTGCTCCCCGAGAGAGTACCGCTGGTAACTTGCAAAAGCCAGCAGCACTTCAACACTTTTGCAGGCAGCTTTCATGAAATGTACAACCGCACAAAGGAGAGCGGCAGTCAAGTAATGAAAGCAGTCTTTGTCGCATCGCGACCGACAGCATGATGATGATGATGAGGGGTAGGTTGGAACACGTTAGCTGTACGTTCAGCCGTGCAGTTCGTGTACAGCCAACGGATGCATAACGTACTCCTAGCATACTTCGTACGTATGCCTGCCATATCTCCAGTGTAGTTAACCTATATGCCATACTTCTAGTGATGAAGTAACGTACATAACTTTGGTAAGCGTACCGTAAGCGGATGCGATAGGTGAGAGATACGTTTTTCATACGTTACGTATGTTGTGTGTACGTTGTGTGTATGTTGTTTGTATGCCCATTTTTATCCCCCACCCCTGCAAAGTTCAACGAATACCGACGTACTGGCAAATTGTCGTACGTTGGGCAAACGCTAACGACATACGTCGTAGTGTAACAGGGCCTTTACATCCGCCCCCATTTAAAGCCATTTCCGCCACCAGTTGATGCCACTGACGCATTAAAGTTTTGTTTTCCCTAAATATATTTTTGTAATATAAACATTTCCTTAAAGTTCACTTATATTACATCATATTTAATTGAATGAAAATAAAATTTGGGCTGAATTAAACAAACAAATAAACAAAATCAACGAAGCGAGATATTGGTTTCAAATTATTGTGCAGCGTTATTTGAAGAAAAAAAGAATGTTGCTGATTTGACTGTTGTCTGTCAACTTTGCGATATCCTAAGAGACACCGTAAATTTGTCCACTCCAAAATGTTCTCTCGAATTTATTGAGTGATTTATTTCTTTACTGTGGAACATTACGTGGTACTACGTTGTGTGTGTGCGTGTGTGTGCGCGCGCTCATTCTACCCTTATCGCTCACTGGGCATAGAGAGACTCAGGTGTAAGTTTGGGAACACGCCATGTATTCCAGTACCGGGCGCGGTGACTGAACATGTAGAGCGCAGGTCTCCCGTGCAAGAGATCGGGAGTTCAATTCCCGGTCGATTCAAACCAATGACTTACAAAATTGATAATTGTCGCTTCCTAGCTTGCCGCTCGGCATTACTACTGTAGTAGTCTGTACATGAACCCCACTACCACGCGGTGGCGGCAGAGACTATGCTGCACACCTACGCAGTTACACTGAACTACGCTAGCTGGTGGCAGACTAGCCACCTGGCAGACCCCCAATGGGGCTGCCCTCTACTGTGTGTGGCAAGCTCAACCCCCCCCCCCCCCCCCCCCCCCCCCCCCCCCCCCACCCACACACACACACACACACACACACACATCTATAGAGGCGGCATGGGACCTGGCGAGTTAGGGGATGGGTCAGTTGACTGTGGATGCCGTGGAGAGTAGAGAGGTTTCGTAATAAACCAAGTTGAAGCATACTTATACTAAATCTTGGCATTCTTCTGTGAGTGCGTGGCAGTCTGGGGAGGAAGACCATGGGCCATTACACTACTAATAAGATAGGGCAGGGACTGCTTAGCTCAGTTTCAGGATAATGTGACTGAGTGGGATAGCGGGTCATGGTTTTGATGGCCTCATTTCCCAACAGGGAAGCTCTATTAAATTGCCATGAGCGCGCACTATCACAAATCGATACCCATCCTGATATGACCTTAGATGTTGTCAGGACGTAAAACTCCAACAACCAACCATGTATTCCAACAGCAACATCTTGAAGATTTATACCTCCCATCATGGATAAGTCAGAATAGACTTGTTTTCACCATTAGACAGTTTGTCGATAGAAAGCCCAAGCCTACACTTTTACCGACCCAAGGGATTTTTAACCTCCCACACCACATAGACATGGTATGAGAGCAACCGGCCTTTGATGACACTGTAAGTTATACACAGTGGTGGAAATCCAAATTGGCAGAGGTGGGGGCGGGCACATAAACCTGACGGCATTCCCCCGTGACCAGTAATGTCAGCGAATGAGCGCCACGCTCTCATTCAGCCCAATGCAGGACACTCTTACAATGCATTCTGCCATTTCCTCACCGTTCCATGT
The DNA here is from genome assembly GCA_030323885.1 of Branchipolynoe longqiensis. Taxonomy (NCBI): domain Eukaryota; kingdom Metazoa; phylum Annelida; class Polychaeta; order Phyllodocida; family Polynoidae; genus Branchipolynoe; species Branchipolynoe longqiensis. The sequence goes on from CM059197.1 coordinate 53,404,679, forward strand.
CAGATGTAAAGCAATGGCCAACTGATGGCTCCTGCCACACCCACTAAACCTGCGTTACTCCACCCCCTCCCCCATTTCCAACTCACGTGCCCCCAGCTCTGCCAATTTGGATTTCCACCACTGTGTATAACTTACAGCGTCATCAAAGGCTGGTTGCTCTCATACCATGTCTATGTGGTGTGGGAGGTTAAAAATCCCTTGGGTCGGTAAAAGTGTAGGCTCGGGCTTTCTATCGACCAGCAGTTGAATGAGGAAGACCAGTCATCTATGACTGAAATTTCCCCTGCTTAAACAACTAATGGACCAAAAAAAAAGAAGAGTCTTTTTAAAAATCTAAAACTGTCCGATATTTGAATTTGGGTTGATGCAACAAAATATGTATTCCTCACTTCATAACTTTGCTAGAAAAAAACTTTAAAGTTGCATTGTCCGATGGTTTTTAGTTTCTGTCATTTTCCTGAGATAAATATATTAAACTGATCGTTATAATCAACCCTACTTTAGCTTCAAGTACGGTTTATTTTAAACAGGTAAATATTCCGATATTTGAAGTGTAAATATGTCAAATTAGTTTTTGCTAGCAATGCCAAAACTCTAACACTATAGGCTTCAGCATTAACAGGTTCTATTAAATTGCCTCATTATCCCCTTATGTGTAGCAACAAATGCTTAATAAGTACATCAGTATCTAAGTTCTGCTAGGTACACACCTACCGTTTTTCCACACCCACCTACCGTATTCGATCTAAAATTGCCCAACAGTCTTGAGGTGTGCGCTCCCCTAGCACACCTACCGATTGCGATTCGCGACTTAAAACTAAATTTTAGGACTAAAAGTGCTTCCTTACGATTGCGATTCGAAAAATGAATCGGCCCGTTTTCAGTTTTAAGCGGGTCGGGTCGGGTCGCAAGTTTTAGTGCGCGAGTCATAAACGGTAGGTGTGTACCTAGCATTAGATATATGTAGAATACATTCTTGATAATTGTTTTGGTTTAAAAAATGTCATGCTTGATCGGACTATGCAGCTTTAAAGAAATTGTGATTGTGTCGGAAACATTACTATGCGGGAGATTCCTTTCTTTAGGAATTGTCAAATGAAATTTCATGGACGCTTGTTCTGTCTCTGGTGACGGATGCAACATTTTGGTTTTAGCACATTACTGTAAACTCTCTTTGAGCGTTTGAGGATCAGAGTACACTGCGTATTGTCTGAAACTCCTTTTGGCGCGTAGTTGACTTGTCAGAAAATCTTGTTTTGACTTAATACAGAAATTAATGTGAAACCTTTTTTTCTCGCCTAGATTAAAGTTGCATAGTCTGATGGTTTTGAGTTTGTGTCATTTTCTGAGATACATATATTAGGCTGATTGTTATAATCTACGTTACTTTAGTTTGAAGTAGCTTTTATTTTAAATGGCTAACTTTTGAAATATTTGAAATGCGAACATGCAAACTTAATTTTGGCAAACATGCCAATACTCCGACACTATAGGCTTCTGTAGTGTCAGGTTCTATTAAATTGTCTCACTGTTCCCTTCTATAGAGAAGCAACTATTTAATAAATGCTTATGTGCCTATGTGATATGTAGAATAACATCTAGATAATTGTTTTGGTTTTGAAATGTTGATGCTTGATCGGACTATGCAGCTTTAATGTAGGAATCATGTGCACAAATGAGGTTGTGGTGGGGGCTCTGGTTGGCCAAGCTATAGCCGTGGGAAAGTCCATTCCAGTTGGGGGGAGGCGGGTGGTGATGGCCATGTCGAATCAGACGTAGTTCCAACAGATTTCATATCATTACGTCACGCACACTGCATCACAACATGCAATATACCCATGTTGGCTGGTTGCTTGTTGGCGTTTGTCGTCCTGGCAATATCTAAGGTCATATCAGGACGGATGCCGACTTGTGACAGTGCACATTCATGGCAACTTTAATGTGCTGCCCCACTTGGATACCAGGCCGCTATTACCATGACCTGATATCCCACTCAGTCACATTACCCTGACACAGAGCTAACCAGTCCTTAACCTATCCTATTAATGCCAAGCGCCAGGCTAGGAAGCGATAAGTATACATTTCATAAGTCCTTCGTTTGACTCGACCGAGAACCAAACTCCCAATCTCCTGTACACGAGGACGTGCTCTACCTATTCTGCCACCGCGCCCGGTTCGGAGCCATGGGAAAGTCCACTCCAGTTGGGGGGGGGGGAGCGATTGGGAGATGGTGGGGGTGGGGGTGGGAGGTGGGGGGGGAGGTGGGGGGGGGGGCTGTGGGCAGGGGGAGGGAGGATTCGGGAAGTCCCCGGCGAATTAGACGCAGTTCTAACATATTTCGAATCATTGCCTCACACAGACTACATCACATCATGCAACATACCCATGTAGACAACATTGTCCCATGAAAGGATACACATTTCTCATCTACCAACGACCAGTAGACTAGCAAAGCGTGGATAACCTTACCTGCATAATGTTTATGTCCTGCATACATACATATACGTAGCCGGCACCACCAGGCCTGCTTGGTTGACCTTTAAGCCTATAAGTCTGGCTATTTAATCCGCCATGCATCACCACGGGTCGTTTGAGAACTGCTGACTCATCTGCTCAGGGTGGTGGGATGCAATTCTTCAGGATTAATTTTTGTAGGCTACAGATTACACCCCACAAGCACAGGCCCTGCACCAAGAGGTATGTGGGCAGTGTAGATCATGGTGTGTGGGCGGGGAATTATGGTATTGAGACCTTGGTGATGTGATATGTATATATATATATATATAGCTTATATATACAACAACTACAACTCCCAGCTCCTGACCGGGCGGTAGAACGCGGGCCTCATGTGCAGGAAATGGGGAGTTCGGTTCCTTGTTGAGTGAAACAATGAGTTCTAAAATTGATACTTGTCGCTTCCTAGCCTGACGCTTTACATTAATAGGATAGGGCAAGGACTGGTTAGTAGCTCAGGGTCAGGAAAATGTGATAGGGGTCATAGTGCCGGCGCCCTGATTTCCCAGTGGGACAGCACTATAAAGTCGACATGAGTGCATGCTGTCACAAGTCGGTATCCATCCTGATATGACCTTAGATGTTGCCAGGATGTTAAAACTCCAATAACCAACAAACAAACAAACCCAGCTCTTGTCGACAGCAATGATTTACAGCCAACCACAAACGGGGACCAGAACAAGAAAGGCAGTGGACCTAGTAGAATGGTTATGATTGATGAGATGCTGTTGCACCATGTTGTTCTCAACATAAATAATTCATTGGCGGGAGGCCTACACAACTGCTGCAACCTGGCGGATAGTTCATTCTCCACTTCGAGTTCTTTTGACATCCAAGGAGGAGATCTGGTGGTTCTTTTTCTCTTTCTATCTTTTTGGCCACCAACACCAAAGATAAACCTAGCTTTAGGTCTATGTATATGAGGGAATGGGACTGCGATCTGAGAAGTGACGAAGAGAAAAGGAATTAACACCAAACACAATGACTGATTATGTGACTTTCCACCTCGGTGACAAAGCAAAAGAAAACGAAACAAAATCTATGGAATCTATTGATGATATGAGTAAATGATGGTCGCAAACTAAAGTAAAATACACTTGTGTCAGTCATTTGATGATAATTTAAATTATAGTAGGGGGTTGAGGCACCACCTGGAGGGCAGGAAGGGAATTAGGGGAGCTGCTTGAAGGCAGACCTCCCACTCTCCAGGCTGCATCCCAGCCTCCTGTCACCCAAACTACCGACGAACATATCAAAGGAGGTTACATGAGTATTTGCAGCGAATAGAACAAGTTAATAACAAAGCAAGAGAATTACATACATGAATAATATTTGCATGAAATATTCTAGCGTATTTCCATGTATTACTTTCCTCCGCAAACAACAAAGTTATTTCGGGCTCCGGACGAGATGGTCGTAATGCTCGCATTGCGGTTGATGCGAGGCGAGGGAGGACGCCCCCCCCCCCCCTCTCTCCCTCTCCTCTCTCCTCCAGCTCCACTGCTCACTATTACATAACCCCCCCCCCTCTCTCTCTCCCTCCCTTATAACCGCCTCCGGCCTCTCCTCCGGCCACTCGCCCTCCTGCCTCCACACTCTCTGCTCCTCACGCCTCTTTTTCCCCACCCACCATCCCTATACACCAACTCTCCACTATAGGGTTGAGGGCTCCTCGGGCCCACCTCCCGCCAACTACTGACATTACCTCATCCACATTTATCATAACACTGACATTGACGCTCTCATCATGAGCATGCTTCATCCTTGATATTACTGTACCTCACATTGATATTACGCCTCACACTTATTATGCTCATGTAGCCTCGGGCATTTCCTCAAATAAACTGCCCTCTTTTTCCACTCCCGCCTCCTCGTCCTTCCTTGCCGTGCATCAGAATAGCGGTAGAGTCTTCAGTTCTCACGCGGATGGTTATCGCAACCGAGTCAAACTGAATACCAGGACAAACAAAAAAGAAAAACACTTGTTTCTGTCTTGCCGGGCACTAACCACTGTTCGCATAGGGCAGGGACTGGCTGGTGCAGTATCATGGCAGGGTGGCATGGCATTGCTTCCCGGTGGGGCAGCACTATAGAGCCACGAAAAGAGTGAAACTGTTATAAATTGGTACCCTTAAAGAGGTCCAGATCTTTTATGGATGGGAATCTGTCCCGGGTGGTGGGAATATGGGTGGGGGGGGGGGGTAGGTGGTGTTAGAACACATCAAATAAGGACCTCTTGAGTATTACATGAATTATTTAAAGTTGCATAGTCCGATAGTTTTGAGTTTCTGTCATTTTTCTGCGATAAATATATTAACTTGATTGTTATGACCTACCTTACTTTAGTTTGAAGTAACTTTCATTTTGAATGGCTAACTTTTGATATATTTGAGGTGTAAACATGTATAATTAGTTTTGGCAAGCATCCCAAAACTCTGACACCATAGGCTTTTGCAGTAACAGGTTCTTTTAAATTAGCTAAGCATTCCCTTCTATGTTGCAACAAATACTTAAAGTTGCATAGTCCGATGGTTTTGAGTTTCTGTCATTTTTCCATGATAAATATATTTAAAGGATTGTTGTAACCTACCTTACTTTAGTTCGAAGTAACTTTTATTTAAAATGGTTATGTTTTGAGATATTTTGGTTGTAATGCTCGCATTGCGGTTGATGCGAGGCGAGGGAGGACGCCCCCCCCCTCTCTTTTCTTTCTCCTCCAGCCGTTGACTCTTACATAATACCCCCCCGCTCCTTCCCTTATAACCGCCCCCAGCCCAGCCTCGGGCCACTCGCCCTCCTGCCTCCAGACACTCCGCTCCTCCTACACTTTTTTCTTTGGCACTCTCACCACACGATACGACATCATGCCCAACGGACGAGGCCGGGGGAGGCGCGCCGCCCGCCGGGAGGCACTGCGCAGATCTGAGGCCGACTCGACACACTCATCCGCGCCCTCCTCGCCCCCTCAGGCCGCCACGCCCCCGAGGGCCGCCCCCGGCGACCCCCCCTCGGACTGGGGGCGCACCATGCAGGCCACTCTACTCGACATGGTGGCAGCCATGGAGCGGATGTCGGCGAGGCTTGACATAATCGATGCTCGGGACCAGCGCGGAGCCGCGCCTCAGCAGACCCCCGCCTCGACCGCCGCTCCGCCTCCGACGCCACCTCAGGAGACCTACCCCACCCGGGCCCCCCACCACACCATGGGGGGGGCCCACCCGCCTCCGCCGCCCCTGCCAGCGGCTCCAGGGGCCATCCACGCTGATTACCTGCGCTTCACCAGGGGTGGGGCCTCCGCCACTCAGCCATCTCCGCAGCCGACGCAGTCCGGGAAATCCTCGACTCGGCCGACACTCACAACGCCGGCCGACGCAAAGGTATTTCCCCCCATTACATCTTCCCCTGTGACCTAATAGAACGGGGGGCGGAGAGGAAGGCGGTGAAGCGAGGGGAGGCAACCAAGGATGAATACACCCTCGCCCTTCGCATGCTGGAGGCCCACCCCGCCTTCCCCGCCCACTCCCTTCCCGGACTCAGCCACCACGCCCTCACCATCCATCGCGACAATCTCATCCACCCCTGGGCAACCGTCCGCCGTTATTCGGAGACGGTATTTACCTGGATCGCGGACGGGAGGCTCCCACACAGATGGCATGACCCCGCGGCCATCAACATGCTCCGCATGGAGGCCCTCACCACGCCCACCGCTGCCCTGCCCACGCCCGCCCGCTCCTCCGACCACGCCCGCCCCGCCCCCAGACCCCAGGCCCGCCCCCAGACCGACACTAGGATTCCCTACATCCGGGAATCCCACGGCGCCCCCTGCCCCTCATGGAACCGTGACCCGGCCTCCTGCGACCGGGCGGGGGCCGGCGAGACCCATGGGGAGGGGGCGTCGAGGTATCGACACGCATGCGCATATTGCGCGAACGTCAGGAAATTCCTGACCATGCACTCAGAGGCCGTCTGTATCAGCAAAAGAGGCCGCGACCGGGGGGCCCCCCCCCCCCCCCCGGCGGATTTTTAGTCCGCCGCCCCCTCCAACCCGGCCCGGAGGGACCCAGCCGGCCCCACCCCACCCCCCACGCCGACCCACGCACACCCACAACCGACCCTGCTCACATCTCACCGACCCCTCACTCACCCCCGCCTCACATCTCGCCGCCCCCTCACATCCCGCCGCTCTCTCACATCTCCCCGCCGTCCCGGCCCGCCCGCGCCCTGACCGCAGAGCCACACCCCGACACCGCACCCGGCTTCAAAGCCCCCCCCCCGTCCCGCCCGCCGCGACCCAACAGACCCCCTCGACCGCCACACCGCACCCAACCGCCACCTCTCACATCTCTGCCGACCACCCGGCCACCGCACGCCTCGGCCCTATCACAGGCCCCGCCTCTCACATCTCCACCGACCACCCGGCCACCGCCCGCCACGGTCTCACCACAGGTCTCGCGCCCGCGGCTCCCACGCCAGCCCCCTGCCCCCGCGCTCTCCCACGCCACCACCCACTCCGCCACAGCACCCACGCCACCACCACCCCGCCTCCCCAGGACACCACCGCCCCCCCACCCCCACTCCCGGCGACCACCACCCACACATCTCCGCGCCCTCTCCCCCGGACAGCGACCCACCCCAGCCCTCCCCCACGCCCCCCCCCCTCCCCCACCTCCTCGCCGCCACCCTCAAACCTCACCACGCCTCCTCCCCCCCCCCCCCCCCCCCTCGCCTCGGCCCCACGACACAGCGAGCCTGCGCCCTCTACGCACCTCTACCCGCGCCATGCCCCACTCAGCACGTGCCCCACTTGAGGCCGCCCGCACCCCCCCCTACCCGCGCATACCCGCATCCGGAACGCCTCCCGACTCCCCCGACCCCCCTCCCCTCTGCCCCACATCCCGCATGAGCCCCCCTCCGCTACATACCCGCACCCCGACCCCTCCCCCTCACGAGATTCTCCGCCTCATCCCGCGCCCTGCCCCTTCACCACCCTCCCCACACACCCCCCTGAGGCCACAAGACGGAGCGGCGGGTCCCATCGTCCGACCTCGATCCTTTCCCCCCCGAGCGCCAGCGTCAATGCCGGCATCCCTCGCCGGGAATACCTCGGGAAACCCCACTCCTACACCCTCCCCTCAGTCGCTGACCTCGGCCGCCGCCTCACGGGAGAGGGCGCCGGCGCATACCTCTGGTCCGCCGACATCTCCCGCGCCTACCGGCAACTCCGCGCCGACCCCCTGGCTTGCCCCCTATACGGGATCACCCTTGATCAAAAAATATACATTGACCTCGCCCTCCCCTTTGGCTGCCGCTCCTCGGGCGCGGCTTGTGTCCGTGTGACGGCGGCCGTCGCCTGGATCATGAGGCGCGACGGCTTCCACATACTTGTCTACGTCGACGACTTTGTCGGGTGCGAGGCCTCCTACCTCAAGGCTTGTCAGGCCTTCGACGCTTTCCTCGCCCTCGCTGCCGCCCTCGGGCTCGACGTGGCGCCCGGGAAGTGCCACCCCCCCGCTGTCCGCCTCACCTGGCTGGGCTTCGCCCTCGACAGCGAGGCGATGACGGTTCGCATCGCCCCCGACAAAGTCGACGACCTCGTCCTCTCATGCGAGGCCCACCTCACCTGCCCCGCCATAACTCGACGTGAGCTCCAGAGCCTCCTCGGGCGCTTGAACCACGTCGGGAGTTGCGTCCTCCCGGCCCGGAGGTTCATGAGTCGCCTCCTCGGGGCGCTCCGCCGCTGCTTCGGCTGTGCCTCGCTCACCCTCGACGACGACGCCCTCCGGGACCTGAGGTGGTTCGCCCTCTACGGTCGGGCCTCCAATGGCCTCCACCTCCTCCGCGCCCCGGCAGGGCGCATCTACGTCATAGAGTGCGACTCCTGCCTCACGGGCGGGGGCGCCTTCTTTGCCACTCACTGTTACGCCCGAGGGTACACCTCCGACTTCCGGGCGCGGTTCTCCGACATCCACGAGTTGGAGGCGGTCAATCTCGTCGTCGCACTCCGCGCCCTCATGCCTGACGACGTGGCGGGGGCCACCATCGTGATCAATACTGATAACATGGCCTCCGCCGCCTCCCTCACCTCGGGCCGCGCCCGGGATGCTACCCACGGGACCTGCGCTCGGGAGCTCTGGCTCCTCGCGGCGACGGGCTGCTTCACCCTCACCATACTTCACAAGCCCGGGGCCGAGCTCGTCCTCGCCGACGCCCTCAGCCGCGCCCACCTCGACGGCCCCTGGGCCGAGGTGGCCCGCGCCGGCGTCGCCCGCCTCGGGCTCCTCAGCATATCTCCCTCACATGACGCCTTCCCTTTTAACCCCGGCCTCTGATGCAGGTTTTACCCCGGCCGAGGTGGAGGACGTCACCCGCCTATGCCTCGCCTCCTTGGCCCCCTCGACATGGAGGAACCGCCGACGCCAGGCCCGCGACTACGTCGCCTACTGCGTCGCCCGAGGGCTCGCCCCCCTCGACCCCTCCGACTTCCAGATCGCCGCCTACACGGCCTCCCTCTACGCCCGCGGCCTCGCCCCGGCCTCCATCAAAAACGCCCTCTCCGGAGCGCGCACCTGGGCCGGGGCGGCCGGAGGGTCAACCGCCGCCTTCGACTCTGCCCTCGCCAAGGACGTCTGCCGAGGTGGCGAGCGCGCCTCTACCCACGCCCCTCGCCAGGCGCCCCCTCTGATGCCTCACCACCTTGCCCTCGTCATATCTCACCTCGCCCTCGCGGGATCGGCCTCGCTCGTCCCTCGGGCCGCCCTCCTCCTCGGGTACTTCGGCATGCTGCGGCAGTCCAACCTGCTCTCGCCGAGTCCCGAGGGCTGGGGCGGCCCCCACACCATCACCCGCGGCGACGTCGCCCTCGCCCCCGGCGGCCTCCGGGTCACGGTCAGGACCTCCAAGACCATAACCGGCCCCGCTGGCGCCGTCGCCCTATTCATCCCTGCTTGCCCGAGGCCGGGCCTCTGCCCTCTGGCCGCTTGGAACGCCGCCACCCGGCAGCGCCCCGCGCCCTCCGACGCCCCGGCTTTCATCATGCCCTCCGGTCGCCCCCTCGACCCGCGCTCCCTCACCGCCCTCATGCGAGGCGCCCTTCGCGCCCGAGGCGTCCGGGGGGCCGAGGCGTTTACCCTCCACAGCCTCCGCCGGGGCGCCGCCCAGGCCTGCCATGCCGCCGGAGTCGACATCGCCGACATCATGGCCCAGGGCACCTGGACCTCTGAGGCGGTCCACGCATACGTGCCCCGCCTCGCCCCCTTGGCGGCCCCTCGAGCCCTCTCCTCTGTCTTGGTTGAGGGCTCCTCGGGCCCACCTCCCGCCAACTACTAACATTATCTGACATTGACACTTTATTATATTATACTTGATATCTCTCTGACTCCTCAATGATTACTCATGATCCAACTGACATTTGACACTGTTATCATGACCATGCCTCATACATTATACTGTACTTACCTCTTATTCATTGATTACTCCTTATTACATTGAGCCATTACATTTGACATATCTAATTATTCATGCTTGATTAATGTATATCCATGAAAGACTCTGGCATTTCTGAATAAAATGCCCTTTTACCCACTCACGCCTCATCGTCCTTCCTTGCCACGCATCAAGTGCAAAAATGTCAAATTAGTTTTGGCAAGCTTGTTAAAACTCTTACACCATAGGCTTCAGCAGTAACAGGTTCTATTGAATTGACTCAGTATTCCCTTGTATGTGCCAACACATGTTTAAGAAGTGCATCATTATCTAAGTTACATATGTGGAATCAATTTTAGATAATTGTTTTGGTTTTGAAAATGTCATGCTTCATCAGGCTATCCAGCTTTAATAAGTGCATCAGTATCTAACTGGTGAGAGAGCTGCTATTTGCAGATGACAGTGCACTCCTTGCCCACTCTGCTGAAGAGATCCAGAAAATAGTGGACACTTTCTCCGATGCATCAAAGAAGTTCGGTCTGAAGATTAACATCAAGAAGACAGAGGTGCTGTACCAACCCAACTCTACAAGAACCCGAGAATAGGATATCATGGTTGACAGAAACAAGCTGAACTCTGTTCCGGAATTCACCTACCTCGGAAGCACTATATCAAGTGATGGATGCATTGATGCTGAAATACAGAGGAGGATGGCCAAGGCTAGCACATCTTTCGGCCGAGTATGCCAGAGACTCTGGAACAACCACCATGTGTCCATGTGGGTCAAAGGCAAGATCTACCATGCAATCGTGCTATCCACCCTACTATATGATGCGACATCTGCGTTCGATCATGAGGCTAACCTGGAAGGACAAAGTGACAAATAAGGAAATACTCGAACGGACAGGGCTGCCCTCTATGGAAGATATTCTAATCAAAAAGAATCTCCGGTGGACTGGACACCTCATGAGGATGTCATCAGACATGCTACCAAAGCAGATCCTCTACTCTCAACTGCCTTCTGGTTACAGAAAGAGAGGGCGGCCTCGTCTCCGGTTCAAGGATACCATCATGAGAAACCTGAAGCTGAAAGACATTAAGACCAACTCATAGACATCACTCTCACAGCAGAGAGCTAAATGGAGAGCGACTGTCAAGTAATGAAAGCAGTCTTTGTCACATCGCGACCGACAACATGATGATGATGATTATCTAACTTAGATATGTAGAATCAAATCCAGATAATTGTTTTGGTTTTGAAAATTGTGATGCTTCATCGTACAGACTAGGCATCATTAATTAACCTCCTGTTGGCATTAGAATGACTAGCATTGTGGGTAGCAAACAGCTCACTGGGCAGCAGCGTGATGTGGGAGAAGTGCACAGTCTAACTTCTAACTGCTTTCCCTAGTAGTCCCACAGTTACTCTCGAGGCTCTGCCCATGCGCAATAGGAGCTCTTCACACAACAGCCGGTGCTTCATTCCACAATGTCGCCAATCCATTACAGCCGGGCTATCCGAGCCCGGCATCTTTACACCTCCTGCCTACACCCCATCATTCCTCTAGCAAGTAACAGTGTATTGTGTCATATCCCACAGCGTTACCCCCACAAACACACCCACCCCGACCACCACCACCACCCCTCGGCCGCCAGCAGCAAGCGCAGAGATTGCCGCCCCCGACTTGTTCGCCGGAAGTCATGACTTGTTCGCCGGAAGTCACGTGATTGGTGAGTTTAGTTTGGTGTCGAGGACGCTCGCTTCCCGTGTAAGGAGTTTATTTAGACTCTACCCCTCACAGGGATGATGGCTAAAGGTGGATTGGGCGTCCGCTGTCCGCTTTCCGGTGCTGGAAGCCGTGGGATCAATCCCCGACTGAGTGAAACCTGATAATTGGATATTTTCTCGCATTAGCTAGGTAGCGCAAGAGCACAAACTGGTTGGCTAGGTGTCAGGATAATAATATGTTAGTCTGGTGACTTGGTATTATATTGAGGCAGCACTATCAAGCTCATAGCTCGGATTTTGTGCCTGTCAGTAGGACATCACTATAATATAAAGAACCGTCATCTCAGGAAATATTGAAAAGTACAATTGCCATATGACACTAATTGTCGCACAGCCACCTCTGTTGGTTTCTACATAAGCATATTTCTGCATATTACAATCTTCACTACGCACTCATTCATATATGGTATTTGCGAAAATGTCTTCAACAGACCTTTTCCCATGGAATATATGTAGTGAGCCACTACCCGCAACATTTCTTCTTATCACTACCATCAGAGGGCAGATTGGTAATCGTAATTGAATACGTCTATATTGGTAATTGAAATCGTCTATATGACCAATACCCCAGAGCATGCTGCAGATAGACCGGCTACCCACAACATTAGTTCTGCCGCACCAACCAGAGGGCAGGTTTGTGGTGAAAACCCTCTATAAGACCTTCACCTCAGAGAAGGCTTCACAGTGGCCTGGTGCCCATACCATTAGTTCACTGACTGCCAGCAGAGAGGAGGTTGGTGATGGAAACCCTCTAAAGACCTTCACCTCAGAGCAGGCTTCACAGTAGCCTGGTACCCATACCATTAGTTCACCCACTGCTGGCAGAGGACAGGTTGGTGGTGGAAACGCTCTATAAGACATGACCTCAGAGTAGGCTTCACAGTAGCCTGGTACCCATACCATTAGTTCACCCACTGCTGGCAGAGGGCAGGTTGGTGGTGGAAACGCTCTATAAGACATGACCTCAGAGTAGGCTTCACAGTAGCCTGGTACCCATACCATTAGTTCACCGACTGCTGGCAGAGGGCAGGTTGGTGGTGGAAACACTCTATATGACCTTCACCTCAGAGCAGGCTTCACAGTAGCCTGGTACCCATAACATTAGTTCACCCACTGCCGGCAGAGGGCAGGTTGGTGGTGGAAACGCTCTATAAGACATGACCTCAGAGTAGGCTTCACAGTAGCCTGGTACCCATACCATTAGTTCACCGACTGCTGGCAGAGGGCAGTTTGGTGGTGGAAACGCTCTATAAGACATGACCTCAGAGTAGGCTTCACAGTAGCCTGGTACCCATACCATTAGTTCACCCACTGCTGGCAGAGGGCAGGTTGGTGGTGGAAACGCTCTATAAGACATGACCTCAGAGTAGGCTTCACAGTAGCCTGGTACCCATACCATTAGTTCACCGACTGCTGGCAGAGGGCAGGTTGGTGGTGGAAACGCTCTATAAGACATGACCTCAGAGTAGGCTTCACAGTAGCCTGGTACCCATACCATTAGTTCACCGACTGCTGGCAGAGGGCAGGTTGGTGGTGGAAACGCTCTATATGACCTTCACCTCAGAGCAGGCTTCACAGTAGCCTGGTACCCATAACATTAGTTCACCCACTGCCGGCAGAGGGCAGGTTGGTGGTGGAAACGCTCTATAAGACATGACCTCAGAGTAGGCTTCACAGTAGCCTGGTACCCATACCATTAGTTCACCGACTGCTGGCAGAGGGCAGTTTGGTGGTGGAAACGCTCTATAAGACATGACCTCAGAGTAGGCTTCACAGTAGCCTGGTACCCATACCATTAGTTCACCCACTGCTGGCAGAGGGCAGGTTGGTGGTGGAAACGCTCTATAAGACATGACCTCAGAGTAGGCTTCACAGTGGCCTGGTACCCATACCATTAGTTCACCGACTGCTGGCAGAGGGCTGGTTGGTGGTGGAAACGCTCTATATGACCTTCACCTCAGAGCAGGCTTCACAGTAGCCTGCTACTCATACCATTAGTTCACCGACTGCTGGCCGTTAGCTGGTTGGTGGTGGAAATCCTCTATGCGTGCTTAGGAACGGTAATTGTAATTCAACAAATATGCATCCGTCCATTATGTTGTTTACAGGCAGAACTTCAGGACTGCCTCCCACTGATAAACCTGTTGTGTGCCAGGGATCATCGTCCAATATGGTGGTTGAGGTTTTACATCCTGGAAACATCATAGGTCATATCAGGATGGGTACTGATTTGTGACAGTGCACACTCATGGTGACATTATAGTGCTCCCGAACTAGGAGTCCAGGCCACCAGCACCATGACATGATATCCTACTCAGTCACATTATCCTGACACTAAGCCAACCAGTCCTTGGCCTATCCGAATAATGCCAAGCGCCAGGCTAGGAAGCAACAAGTATACATTTTTTGGTCATTGGTTTGACGTGACCAGGGTCCGAACCCGAGGGTTTCAATCCCACGATCTACCAAACCGGGAGACTGAATCTCAGCTCATTTGGCCATACCGTCTGAACCAGCGTCCAAGATGGCCGCCCGTAATGGTGCTCGTGAGGGCGATAATGTAGCGGTTCTGCTGACCACGCCATGTTGGAATTAGTGCGGAACTTACAGAGAAATACGAGGACTATAACAAATCTGGACATTAGCTGACACTGAGACGATCAGTTAAATGATGTAGTATTGGAGGACCAACACAATTTTACTTATTCAGAATTATTAGATCAACAGTGACTAGTCTATTAAACAGACCAGTATTGGATAGATAAAGACATATATGGCTGAGTGGGCTCCTGTCCCATTCCGAATGCATCGATACACCGGGTCGTAGCTTCAGTCTGTCCTCACAGACCAGTATTGGGACAAATATGGACAGATAGGGCTGAGTGGGCGGGGCTCCTGTCCCATTCCGAATGCATCGATACACTGGGTCGCAGCTTCAGTCTGTCCTCACAAACCAGTATTGGGACAGATATGGACAGATAGGGATGAGTGGGCGGGGCTCCTGTCCCATTCCAGATGTATCGATACACTGGGTCACAGCTTCAGTCTGTCATCACAGACCAGTATTGGACAGATAGAGCTGAGGGGGTGGAGCTCCTGTCCTATTCCAGATGTATAGCTACGCCTGGACACAGGCTCAGTCTTTCCTCACAGTAGACACTAGCCCGAAATACACGGAATGTGAAGCACCCCCACTTCCCGCTCCCTACCCCCCCCTCCCTACCCCCCATTCCCCTTCTACCCCTGCCCCCCCCATCCCTTCCTCCCTGCCCCCGGTCCTCTGCACGCACACGCGCCCGAGCTCTTGCTGACCAATCAGAGCTCACCTCGACCCCTGTTATGTACCATGCATTCTGCTTCCGCAGACAATACCGTACATGTCCATTTGTCCACCTCGTTAATTTACCCCCTCCCCTCCCCCCCCCCCCCCCACACAACCTCCCACCCCCACATTCCTCTGCCTGGACACACCGGACGCGGTGACCGAATCGGTAGAGCACAGGCTTCTCGTGTGGAAAGTCGGGAGTTCGAATCCCAACCAAGTCAAACCAATGACGTACGAAATTGATACTTATCGCTTCCTAGCCTGGTGCTTGGCATTACTAGGATAGGGCAATGACTGGTTATCCCAGTGTTAGGATAATGTGACTGGGTGGGATATTTGGTCATGGTTCTGACAGCACTAGAAAGTCGCCATGAGTGCGCACTGTCACAAGTCGGTACCCATCCTGAAATGACCATAGATGTTGTTAGGACGTAAAACAACAAACAAACAAATCTGCCCGGACGCGGTGGTCGACTTGCTGGTTTCCGGTGCGGAAAGTACTTGTCGCTATCTGGCCTGCTATTCGGCATGATATAGCGTAGGGCAAGTAGTGGTTTGCTGAGTATCAGATTAATGTGAGTGAGTGAGATATCAGGTCATGCAGCCTGGTCATCCAGTGGGGCAGCAATATTAAGTCGCCAGAAGTCCGTTCACAGTCACAAGGCAGTACCTGTCCTGATATAACTTTATATTTTGCTAGGACGCAAACTCTAACAAACCAACAAGAATCTTCTCTTCCATCTGTTGATATGTTATCGTCCTAACAACATCACAGATCATATCAGGACGGATATTATTTTATATATGTACATATATCCTTACTGTTTCTTTTATTTAATTTTAAATATATAAGAAACGACCGAATATAATGTCAGAATTCACTTAATTGGAGGAGTTCAATCTTTACCTTTTCACACCCTGAATTCCTCCCCAGGAGATTTGGACGTGTTGGAGGATGCCAATGTCCCAGAACATCCCCGGTGGTCGTTGAGGAAGCCATCGGTTATCCTCCAACTCACCGAACTGAGGAAGTCTAGGACACATCCACTCGAGTACCAAGGACTGCATGCTGAGATTCAAGGCCAGTTTGCAGACCACCTCTCCATATACACTGATGGTTCGAAAGACCAAAGCCGGGTAGATGCTGCGGCAGTCTGCCCATGGGAAAAATTTGGTGTACGCTTGCCCGATCAGAGCTCGATTTTCACTGCAGAAGCCCGAGCCCTCCTTCTCGCATTGGAGTGTATCGAGGTATCCAACCACACTAACTATGTTATATACAGTGATTCGTTCTCTTGCCTCCTGGCTGTTGCTGGACTGAAAACGAATCACCCTATTCTAGCAATGGTCATTTATAAAATGAACCAACTGACAACAGATGGGTATGACATCCACCTGTGCTGGGTGCCTGGCCATGCCGGCATAGAAGGAAATGAACGAGCTGATCGGGCTGTGAAAAAGGCCGTGAACTGTGATCCTGAACCGTGTCTGATCCCTCATTCTGATCTGAAACCACTAATAGCAACCCACATAAAATCCAAATGGCAACATGAGTGGGATGAAAACATTAATAAACTTAAAGAAATTGAACCATCTGTGGGAAAACCACCACAGACTCATGTGGGAGGTCGGCGAGATCAAGTGGTCCTTAGCCACTGCCCTATTGGCCACTCGTGGCTTACACATGCTTTTCTGCTCAAGGGGGAAACCTCCCCCTGAATGTATTGGGTGTCAGTCCCCGCTGACACTCAAACACATTTGACTAAGTTGCATTGATTTGTTGGCCCTGCGCCAACAGTTCTATACTGCAGACAGTATGCATGACCTTTTTACTAAGGTAAAACAGGAAAACATTTTAGCCCTTTTGAGGGCAGCTGAACTGTACCACCTCATATAGTTTACTAAATAGATTCTATCAATTATTAATACAACTTTTCTTTTTCTATGGGAATTTGTTTCCCTTGACCACAAATATATGATTGTGAGCTTTCTAATTTAATGAGTGTCTATTGGCACATAATTGATTGTCTGCTTTTACATGTAAAAGTGATGGTTTGAACAAAAAACAAACATTTCTCACCTTGAATATGGCCTGTGCTTCCGACACAGTGTAAAGCAATCACCAATCAATCAATCAACCTTGCCAGGACGTAAAACTCCAACAACTAACCACCATTCTGAAACCATGTAGAACTGAGACACTAAGATCGGGTCTCAGTGAGGGTCCTCCTTAGACAAACAAATTATTGACGTTTCCGGCTGCCGACCGATCCTATTCAAACCCCCGAGTCGACGTTTTTTTCCGCTCTGAGAAAAAACAAGAAATAAAAGTGCACTCTTACATTAAGACATGATATTGGTTCAAAGCAAAAAGAGAAAAAACCCATGCAACAAATGATTCACCCCGTACTTGCAGTTATCGGGTGAACGACAATGTAGCATAAATACAGGCAAAAATCGCTTAATACCCCTGTCACACTACGACGTAACGAGCCAACGTGAGCCTAACGTGGTCATTTTTCGTCATTACGTTGGGTTACGTCATGATGACGTCAGAATGACGTTAGAATGACGTCGAGCTACGTCACATTACGTCGTGTTACGTCGAGTTACGTCGAGGTTTTGGACATGTTCAAAAATTTCGACGTAGCTCGAACATAAGGGTTTACGTTTGCCGTACGTTCTGTTCACGTTCAGTGAACGTCAATGACGTTAAACGGACGTTTTTCCAATGCTGCTCACTACGTTCCACTACGTTCCACTACGTTCCACTACGTTCCACTACGTTCCACTACGTTCCACTACTTTCCACTACGTTCCACTACGTTGACCCACATTAAACCGAGTGCAAATGCCCACGTGGTGTAATGGGAACGTCAGGGGAACGTCAGGAGGACGTCAGAAGAACGTCAGGAGTACGTGCATTCAACGTACGTTCAACGTCTCATGACATAGGTAACGTCACGTAACGTTCTTCTGGCGATAGAATAACGTTCATAACGTTCCGTGAGCGTAATGATGTTGTCCTCTCTCGTTGAATGATGGTATTACTATGCTTTACCGACGTTACGCTCTCGTCCACTACGCTGCATCCACGTTCAACTTGTGCTCAAATTTGCATACTACACCCCGAAGTTCAACGTTCTTCACGTTCTCCCTACGCTGACGTCATTACGTCGTAGTGTGACAGGGCCATTAGTATGGAACAGGAAGTAGAATGCCTGTCTCTAGTATCAAATGGGTACTTATATCGGCACAGAGTTGGTGAAATGGGCGAGAATGCAAAAAGACAAGATGGTGGCCATGGAACGCCGTCGATTTCACCTTTAAATTCTATTAAACTATATGTTTTATTATATTTTTCACCTCAAAGGTAGCAGGGAAATATGAAGACATATAAAAAGAATAATTGTTGCTTCTTAGATTGTTAAATTAGGCTCTCATTTCATTTCCCCGCTTTTTCGACAGCTTTTATATAGGGCTGGTATTCACCCGTGTACTGCGAGTACAGGGTGAATCCTTTATCTAGTCTTGTATGAATGGTTTATATACTACTAATCTACACAGAGCTTGAGAAGTACTATATTACGTGACCCTGGTGTAAATTTCAATTTTAAGAACTGGAAGTGCAGTTGACAAACAATTGCGGTTTGACAAACAATTAAAAAAAAAAAAAAAAATACCTACTTGCCGACCCCAAACAATTTCCCCCTGAAAAGGGAAACATGAATATTTTTCCTTTTGCCCTTAGACCCTGTGAGATGAGGGCACGCCGTGCCCGGATCTACCTGCGAGGAGACCGGCGAGCATCCAGAGGTGGGCGGCATGTTGGTTGGTTCTTGACGTTTTATGTCTTGGCAACATCTAATGTCATATCAGGAGGGGCACCAACTTGTAACAGTGTGCACTAATGGTGACTTTATATAGTGCTGCCCCACTGGGAAATCAGTTTGCTCTCACCATGACCCAATATCCCACTCAGCCACATTATCCTGACACTGAGCAAACCAGTCCTTACCCTATCCTATTAATGCTGAGCACCAGGCTAGGAAGTGTAAAGTATCAATTTTATAAGTGATTGGTATTACTCGACTGGGAACCGAACTTCCGATCTCCTGTAAGCGAGGCCCGCGCTCTACCGATTCAGCGACCGCGCCCGGTAGCCGGTTGTAAAGGTATATATATATATATACACACATATATATATGGGTCAGGATCAAGAAAAGAGGCCAATTGGGGAAAGGTGTTGGCGTCGAGCATGGATGTCGGCATCGATCGGTATAATTATAATTTAGCATTGACAGAGGTGTTGGAAAGTCCTTAAATTTATCCTGAATGTAAAGGTCGAGAAAATACAACAACCTTATTTGTTTCTAGGATAATTTAATATAAAACAAAGAAATGCATGAGACTTTAAGAATTGCGACGCTGACATCTGTTAAAGTTGTCGGCGTCGATCATCGGATGTTGGCGTCGATCGGTATAATTCTAGTTTAGCATTGACAGAGGTGTTGGAAAGTCCTTAAATTTATCCTGAATGTAAAGGTAGAGAAAATACAACAACCTTATTTGTTTCTAGGATAATTTAATATGAAACAAAAAAATGCACTACACTTTTAAGAATTGCGATGCCGACATCTTCAATTGACCACCGATTGGCCCGTCTTCGTGAGGCTGACTCATATATATATATATGTGATATATAATGTATTATATGAATATAAAGGGGCGGAGCATTCTTGTGATATTTATTCCGCTTTTATTAGGCATGCTATTTATTATTTATCCATACTCCTGATCAGCCGATTTGCTGCGGGCCGATCCACCGTTTGGCGCACGCCTTTACACACTGTTTGGCGTCACATGAGCCTAGATTTCAAACTTCAAAATCTGAGGCTTCTACCACTCCTCACTTTGTGTCTTTCTCCTACTAGGGCGTAGCCATCTCTTATATATATATATATATTCATATGAGCAAGATCAGCGTAACATTCCAATTTTATTTTAGGATAGTCATCTTATATATAATTGTGTATAATTCTTTCCCTATATATATAATTCTCTCTACGTATACATATATTTCTATAGAATTCCACATTGTGTATATTTCGCCATGGATATGACCATAGGTACCGACATGGTGTAAAACGTCCAAGTCACTCACTCACTCACATAGTATATATAATTATGGTGTTCTCTGTGGCGGAGTGGTTAGAGTGTCTGACTTTTTTCTAGGTCGGACTCCTAATCTGAAGGTCAGTGGTTCGATTCCCTGTGCCCCCACCTCTGCCAATTTGGATTTCCACAGCTGTATATAACTTACAGCGTCATCAAAGGCCAGTTACTCTCATACCATGTCTATGTGGTGTGGGAGGTTAAAAATCCCTTGGGTCGATAAAAGTGCAGGCTCGGGCTTTCTATCGACAAACTGTCTAATGGTGAAAACAAGCCTATTCAGGCTTATCCATGATAGGCAGAATAAATCTTCAACAACAAAAATAATAAAATTGCTATGCTTCACTTGTCCTGCGTGTTTACTTCGCTAACCAGACACCTTTTACAGACACTTATCTGACAGAGCCAAACCAACCATAACCCTCCTCTACCTCCTCCTCCTCACTCTCACTCTTCACCGACACAGAAAGAGACCTCTTGACCCCCCCCCTATGGGCAAGCTCATTGCCCACCTCCTTCACCACCCAATTATGCGGGTACAATATCCGGTGAGAGGCAGAGTTCGGGGTGGATGTGGGTGTAGGGGTGGGAGTGGGGTGGGTGGGCTGCTGGTTGGAGTTTTCCCTCCTGGCAAGATCTAAGGTCATAGCAAGACGGTTACCGATTTGTGACAGTGCGCACTCATGACAAGTTTATAGTGCTACCCCACTGGGAGACCAGGCCACCAGCATCATGAGCTGCTATCCCACTCAGTCACATTATCCTGATACCGAGCCAACCAGTCCTAAGAATATCCCTAAGGTACTCAGGCTCAAATAGTTGCATTTTACAAGCACTGAAGTTGATTTTCGTTTCTAGAATATGAATATTATTTAAAGGTATATTGGATATTAATAATAATATGAGGAATCCATATGAAAACCGGGTGCCCAAATCTGTAAGGCGGAGTAATAGTGGCAGTTGCATAGTAACAGTGTTTCAAGGTGCACTAGTAGTGGTAGTTACACAGTAACAGTGTTCAGAGTGCACTAGTAGTAGTAGTTACAGTAGTAGTAGTGTTCAGAGTGCACTAGTAGTGGTAGTTACATAGTAACAACACTCAAGGTGCACTAGTAGTGGTAGTTACATAGTAACAGTGTTCAAGGTGCACTAGTAGTGGTAGTTACACAGTAACAGTGTTCAGAGTGCACTAATAGTGGTAGTTACATAGTAACAACACTCAATGTGCACTAGTAGTGGTGGTTACATAGTAACATTGCTCAAGGTGCACTAGTAGTGGGAGTTACATAGTAACAGTGTTCAGAGGGCACTAGTAGTGGTAGTTACACAGTAACAGTGTTCAGAGTGCACCAATAGTGGTAGTTACATAGTAACAACACTCAAGGTGCACTAGTAGTGGTAGTTACATAGTAACAGTGCTCAAGGTGCACTAGTAGTGGTAGTTACATAGTAACAGTGTTCAAGGTGCACTAGTAGTGCTAGTTACATAGTAAGAGTGCTCAAGGTGTACTAGTAGTGGTAGTTACATAGTAACAGTGTTCAAGGTGCACTAGTAGTGGTAGTTACATAGTAACAGTGCTCAAGGTGTACTAGTAGTGGTAGTTACATAGTAACAGTGTTCAAGGTGCACTAGTAGTGGTAGTTACATAGTAACAGTGTTCAAGGTGCACTAGTAGTGGTAGTTACACAGTAACAGTGTTCAGAGTGCACTAATAGTGGTAGTTACATAGTAACAACACTCAAGGTGCACTAGTAGTGGTAGTTACATAGTAACAGTGCTCAAGGTGCACTAGTAGTGGTAGTTACATAGTAACAGTGTTCAAGGTGCACTAGTAGTGGTAATTACATGGTAGCCGTCCTCAAGGTGCACTAGTAGTGGTAGTTACATAGTAACAGTGTTCAAGGTGCACTAGTAGTGGTAGTTACATAGTAACAGTGTTCAAGGTGCACTAGTTGTGGTAGTTCCGCAGTAACAGTGTTCAGAGTGCACTAATAGTGGTAGTTACATAGTAACAACACTCAAGGTGCACTAGTAGTGGTGGTTACATAGTAACATTGCTCAAGGTGCACTAGTAGTGGGAGTTACATAGTAACAGTGTTCAGAGTGCACTAGTAGTGGTAGTTACATAGTAATGACACTCAATATGCACTAGTAGTGGTAGTTACATAGTAACATTGTTCACAGTGCACTAATAGTGGGAGTTACATAGTAATGACACTCAAGGTGCACTAGTAGTGGTAGTTACATAGTAACACTATTCAGAGTGCACTAATAGTGGTAGTTACATAGTAACAGTGCTCAAGGTGCACGAGTAGTGGGAGTTACATAGTAACAACATTCAAGGTGCACTAGTAGTGGTAGTTACATAGTAAAAGTGTTCAGAGTGCACTTGTAGTGGTAGTTACATAGTAACAGTGTTCATAGTGCAATAGTAGTGGAAGGTACATAGTAACGGCACTCAAGGTGCACTAGTAGTGGTAGTTACATAGTAACAGTGTTCAGAGTGCACTAGTAGTGGTAGTTACATAGTAACACTACTCAAGGTTTACTAGTAGTGGAAGTTACATAGTTACAGTGTTCAGAGTGCACTAGCAGTGGTAGTTACATAGTTATGGTGTTCAGAGTGCACTAGCAGTGATAAATAGTTACATAGTAACTATGTTCAAGGTGCACTAGTAGTGGTAGTTACATAGTAACACTACTCAAGGATTACTAGTAGTGGAAGTTACATAGTTACAGTGTTCAGAGTGCACTAGCAGTGGTAGTTACATAGTTATGGTGTTCAGAGTGCACTAGCAGTGATAGATAGTTACATAGTAACAGTGTTCAAGGTGCACTAGTAGTGGTAGGTGCATAGTAACAACACTCAAGGTGCACTAACAGTGGTGGTTACATAGTAACAGTCTTCAAGGTGTACTAGTAGTGGTACTTTGCATTGTAACAATGCTCAAGGTGCACTAACAGTAGTAGTTGCATAGTAACAACACTCAAGGTGCACTAACAGTGATAGTTACATAGTAACAGTGTTTAAGGTGTACTAGTAGTGGTACTTTGCATTGTAACAATGCTCAAGGTGCTCTAACAGTAGTAGTTGCATAGTAACAACACTCAAGGTGCTCTAACAGTGGTAGTTACATAGTAACAGTGTTTAAGGTGCACTAGTAGTGGCACTTTGCATTGTAACAATGCTCAAGGTGCACTAACAATAGTAGTTGCATAGTAACAGTGTTCAAGGTGCACTAGTCACAGTAGTTGCATAGTACTGGCACTCAAGATGCACCAGCATCTTTACATCTTGGCAACATCTAAGGTCATATCAGGAGGGGCACCAACTTGTAACAGTCTGCACTCATGGCGACTTTATATAGTGCTGCTCCACTGGGAAATCAGTTTGCCCTCACCATGACCCAATATCCCACTTAGTCACATTATCCTGACACTGAGCTAACCAGTCCTTGACCTATCCTATTAATCCGAGTGCCAGGCTAGGAAGTGACAGTAACAGTGCGCAAGATGTACCAGCAGTGGTAGTTGCACAGTAGCAGTGCTCAAGAGGCACTAGCAGTGACCAGGCAGGTGGTGTTGATGGTTCTTGCCGGTATAACCAGCACCACCTCGCTCATTCCCGGCATTCCCTGTTGATGCCTACTTCCGGCTTAGGCGACGTACACCTTCCTTCCGCTGGGTTCAAACGTCACTTATTCATTATTCATGGCTGTGAAATTGACTCGGGTTGTGCTCTTGGTCGGGCCCCATCGGACTAGCCAGGATGTCAACAGCCGAGCAACTTTCTAATGAGAAACGGTGAATACCATAAGGCTGAGGTCGGTTTGCGCCACAAACAGCAAAATGCACGGGTTCATTTGTGTATTTTGAAATGACATGAAAATGGCATTTTTGTGGCACTTCTATCTCATTTTGTTAAATTTCATTATCTGGTGGTTTTGAATTCTGCCATATTTTTCTCGATACATTTTTTTTTTTTTTTTTGAAGATTTATACTGCCCATCATGGATAAGCCTGAATAGGCTTGTTTTCACCATTAGACAGTTTGTCGATAGAAAGCCTGAGGTTACTATTATATTCTAATTAGCCTTAGTTTAAAACTATGAACCAGACTTTATTTTAAAGGGTTAATTAAAGCTGCATAGTCAGATGAAAACATAAATTAAAAAATATCAAAATAATTATCTAGATTTGATTCTACATATCTAACTTAGTTGCTGGTGCACTTATCAAACATCTGTCACCACATAGAACGGAATGCGAAGCCAATTTAATAGAACCTGTTACTGCAGAAGCCTATGGTCTCAGAGCTTTGGCGTGCTTGCCAGCACTAATTTGGTATGCTTGCGCTTCAAATATCTCAAACGTTACCCATTTAAAATAAAAATTACTTCAAGCTAAAGAAAGGTTGATCAGAATGATCGACCTAATATATTTAGATTGACATACATATTTATAGATATCTAAAAATGACAGAAACTCGAAACCATCAGACTGTCCAGCTGTAATATATACCGTAATGTTGTGCATCCAGATTCTGCGCATAAAAGGATTTTAACAGCATTCACAGCGACTGTATCCGAGCAACCCACACAGCCTGACCCAATTCCCGCCCCAACCCACATGCACATGACCACCCAGCAGTGACGGCAGCCATGCTGAGTCACGTGACTGGTCCCGTTCCATTGGCTGGCTCCCCTTAGACACTGCGCAGTGCCGGGGCAATCGATCACTTCCGGTGGGAAGAGGCGACGGTGGCGCCACGCCGCGCCATGTCGTGTCGCTGCCGGTCGCCGGGTATCAGCTGGCTCAGCTCCCGGAAGCCAATGAGCTGGCGCGAGATTTTAAAAGTCACCTATTAGCCTCGTTTCCGATTAGCTTGCATAGCAACTCACCCACTGCCGAATCGGGCCCCGCCAGAGCTAGCGAAAGAGGCTTTTCTAGTGAGCCCTTCCACCCCTCAAACCCTTAAGCCACTGTCCCTCTTCCCACCAAAAAACAACAAAACTAGGCCGGCATTCCTCAGTCACACTGATGACACCCGAGCTATTCACACAAAAAAACACACAAAAAACCCATCTCCATAGCTGCCGCCATCGCGTAAAACCCACAAGCCACTCATTCAACGCAGTCACTCACCTCAACTCACTCACCCACTCAACCACTCGCTCGCTCACTCACCCACTCACTCACTCACTCACTCATTCAACTCAGTCTCACTCATTCAACTCGCTCACTCGCTCACTTGCTCAATCACTCACTCACCTCAACTCACTCACCCACTCGCTCGCTCATTCATTCACTCACTCACTCACTCACTCACTCACTCACTCACTCACTCATTAGTCGGACACCTCTTTGTCATCTGACATGATATTAAATTTGAATTTCTAAATGTGAGCAAAAATAGTTGAGAGCATTTTGTGTAAATAGTGCTTTCGATATCACTGGAGATCAATATTGCTGCATGACATTCCATAAACTCTCTGTTTGTTTGTTCGAAGCAGTCGTTCAGTGAATGGTAATGCAGTGTGCTCCAACTTCAACCTCGCGGGTAATAATCCCGATTTGATATTGATAGGGGTGGTTTTCACTATCCTAACAATGCTAGGGTTAGCTTTGATCCCCTGTAGTACAATGGTATTTATGGACCTTTCCTGGACATTCCGATAACATGGTAAAAGAACATGGTTAGCAAGAACTTAGTCTCCAGTAGCCGCAATGTTCATTTAGACTATGTTGTCGTTCACCCGTGTACTACAAGTACAGGGTGAATCTTGTATCTAGTGCATGCCATACTGGTGCATTCATTGAGAGTTTTCCCCATTTGAAACAATAAAAGTGGTTGGCTTTGACCTTGGTTTCAAGTGTGGTGCACACACATTATTTCACATGCCCCCACTTCAAATTTCTCCAAAGTTAGCTTGTTTGTTGTTGTTTTACGTCCTAGCATCACCTAAGGTGTTCTCTATGGCAGAGTGGTTAGAGTGTCTGACTTTTTTCTAGGTTGGACTCCTAATCTGAAGGTTGGTGGTTCGATTCCCCGTGCCCCCACCTCTGCCACTTTGGATTTCCACCGCTGTGTATAACTTACAGCATCATCAAAGGCCGGTTGCCCTCATACCATGTCTATGTGGTGTGGGAGGTTAAACATCCCTTGGGTCAGTAAAAGTGTAGGCTCGGGCTTTCTATCGACAAACTATCTAATGGTGAAAACAAGTCTATTCAGACTTAGTCATGATATGCAGTATAAATCTTCAAGAAAAAAAAAAGGTCATATCAGGACGGGTACCGACTTGTGACAGTGCGCACTCATGGCGACTTTATAGTGCTGCACGACTAGGAAACCAGGCCCCCAGCACCATGACCTGATATCCCACTCAGTCCCATTATCCTGACATGGAGCCAACCATTCCTTGCCCTATCCTAATAATGCCGAGCGCCAGGCTAGGAAGCAACAAGTATACATTTTTAAGTCATTGGTTTGACTCGACTAGGATTCGAACCCACAAACTCATGGATTCGGATCTCCCGATCTCCCAAAACAGGAGACGGACGCTCTACTCATTCAGCCACCCCATCTGGTCCCAAAGTTAGCCAGTTATGATAAAAGTGACTGAACTAAAGTAGATTAGGGCATAATGGTCAACCTAACATATTTTTCTAAAGGAATATGACAACTCAAAACCAATGGATTATGCAATTTTCAAGATAAATTTCAAATTTGACGATTTCAAGTTTTATGGGTAATAATTATTTGTTCAGTAAAATGCACGACAGATTACAACAAGAGAAGCAAAAGAAAAGA
This sequence comes from Branchipolynoe longqiensis, assembly GCA_030323885.1. NCBI lineage: Eukaryota > Metazoa > Annelida > Polychaeta > Phyllodocida > Polynoidae > Branchipolynoe > Branchipolynoe longqiensis. Next base: position 53,431,719 of record CM059197.1, read on the forward strand.
GGAAAAGCTGGTACTGTTGTGGAAAGTCAACAAAGAGGTCGCTTCACATTATCCACCAGGCATTATTAGTATACTGGGCGATAATAGGGGGAGAGGGGCTCCTGAACTCGGAGCGTCACTAGTGAATATATAGTTCGCAAAAAATGGAGTAACAAAATGTGTAACAGAATGTAGCAACATCTTAAAGTTCCATAGTCCGATGGTTTTGAGTTTCTGTCATTTTCTGAGATGAATATATTAGGTTAATCATTACCTTACTTTTGTTTGAAGCAACCTTTTTTGGGGTAAATGGCAAACTTTTGAGATATGTGAAGTGCAACCATGCAAGATTAATTTTGGCAAGCATGCCAAGACTCTGACACTGTTATGCAGTAACTGGTTCGATTAAATTGCCTCAGTATTCCCTTCTATGTGGTGACAATTCCTTAATACATGCACCAGTTTCTAAGTTAGATATTTAGAATCAAATCTAGATAATTGGTTTTGAAAATTTGATGTTTTCATCAGACTAGGCAGCTTTAAATAAAAAAACACATAAAGCAAAGATTCCTGATACGCGGTATGCGGTATGCGGCATGCGGCATGCGGCATGCGGCATGCAAATGTCGTATATGCGGCATAGATATATGCCAACCCCCAACATTTTTTTTGGTTTTTCCTCCAAATTTGGGAAGGAACAGTATTGTTTTCTATGGCAAATGCAGCAGTATTCGCATTCGCACCAATCGGTCCATGGGTCGACCCATTTGTCGCATTCGCGTTCGTATTCGCATTCGGACGTATGGAAGCACCACTATTCATTTACATGCTTTTAGATTTTTATTCGCATTCGCATTCGCATGCCGCATACCGCATATAAGGAATCTTAGCTTAATGCGTGTGTGAGAGAGAGAGAAACGATCATGCCATTGTCATCATTGTTGGGGGCGGGGTAAAGTTGTGCAATTGGTACATTGGGCCCCCTTCAGAACCTTAGAACCAGGGAAGTCGAGCCGACCACTAGAACAATCCCTCCCCGGTGCTATTAGAGTGGCGGGCGATGTTGGTGTAACAGGCCCTCTGGCGGAGGACGTTGGGTCCATTATTGCCTGGACCTATTCATTTTCCGGCTGCTACTCATCTTGTTTAAATATGTCCCCCCACCCCCCCGCCCCGGGAGGCATCTAGGCTCTAAGCACGGGTGTATTCTGTATCATAGACATACTAGGTCACCGATGGTTGGTTGTTGGTGTTTTTACGTCCTGGCAACATCTAAGGTCATATCAGGACATGGTGACTTTATAGTGCTGCCCCACTGGTAGACCAGGCCACTAGCTCCATGACCTGATATCCCACTCAGTCACATTATCCTGACACTGAACCAACTAGTTCTTGCTATATCCTAATAATGCCGAGTGCCTGGTTAGGAAGTGACAAGCATCAATTTCTAAGTCATTGGTTTGACCCTCTACCACTGCTGTCATAGCGTGCTATATTGTATGATATAGTACGTTTCGCCTTCTGACTGTCCTGTGTAGAATTGAATTGGCAAACCGACTGATATGAGCACGACACATTATATGGAACCATTGCTTGTTCGCTGCCGAGTGGGTGGTTGTGGTTTGAGAAAAAGCTGCATTATGTAGTAAATTTATATCAGTAATTGTTTCACATGAAAAAGGAGAAAGCAGAAGTACAAAACTTATGAAGTGCTTTCCCCATTTAAAAATAACACAGACACATTGCTTATACCATAGAAATAATAAATAGAAAAATAAAGGGTAAAAGCATATCAACATTACCCTCAATACTGTAAATTACATCTCAATATTTATGTACTAGACTACTATGTGTTTACCCTCTGATAAAGCTTAAATATTTTCTTTTTATACAGTAGTTGAAACATATAGACATTATTTGGGGTTTTGCATCCTAACAACGTCTGCAATAGTATCAGCATGACATTATTTGGGGGTTTCCATCTTAACAACGTCTGTGGTAGTATCAGTATGACATTATTTGGGGTTTTGCATCCTAACAACGTCTCTGGTAGCATCAGCACGACTGACCAGACCTGATGACTGAATGAATTGAGCGTTGGTATTCCGTTTTTGGTAGATTGTGGGATTTCAACCCACAGGTTCGAATTCTGGTCGAGTGAAGCCAATGACTTAAATATTCATGCTTGTTGCTTCCTAGCCAGGCACACAGCATTAATAGGATATATGGCAAGGATTGGTTGGCTCAGTGTCAGGATAATGACATGTATTGTAAGTAATGTATTTCACGAAATTTCGATACTAGCAACTGGTACAACCCTGGAGGGTCAGTGTCAATATCGAGTTGTAATTGCACAGTTATACACTAACCCTTCATGTCCAATGGATATCACCTAGGACATTGTCATATTGAATTACTTAAGGCATTCAGTACAGGCGTGAGCCAGGATAGGTGCAATAGGCCAGGTGACAGCACAAGGCGAGGCAGGAGGTCTGACCAGTCGCTTGAGTAGTTGACTGTCCTTAGTTGTGTAGTGTCATTCTGGTGCCAACTAGAGACACAGGTCACGGTTAATCAGTTTACGGATAATTATACACGTATAAATGCTTATACAGCACCTAAATAGTCAAAGTGGAATAAAGAAGGAAGACTAGGACTTGGTTTGGGTTGAGATTTATCCCTAAATTTGAAAGTGAGGAGCGAGTGACCATTGGGGTCAGTTTGTGAAGCATCATAGTCGGTGGGTACAAGTAATGCACAAGAGTAGTATATATAAACAGGAGTTTGCATAAGGCGCTGCTAAGTAATGTAAGTAGTATCTCAAGTTGGGGCTTTAAGTCAGGCAATGGTGGGGAGGGGTGGAAGCAGGTAATATATAAGAAGGGCATAAGGTCCGAGCTGCCGGGGGAAGGGGTTGAACGGGAACAGGGGGATCTAAGGGAGCATAAAGGGGGAGGAGGGGAGAGTCTGAGGCTGGTGCGGGCCTGGAACTGGAAATAGGGTGGGTGTGGAGACGAGAGGAGGAAAGGCCCTGCTGTGGTGGTGACTGGTGAGAAGTGAGGAGGTGAGGGAACTGGCGGATATAGGAGGGGAGGCGGCGGGGGAGGGCCTGGGGGAGCGGGGGGAAGGGTGAGTGAAGGGCGACATGCAGGTGAAGGGGAGAGGGGGGTTGTGGCTGTTCCAGAATCCTCCCCCAATCTCCTATAATTTTGTGAATTATGCACCAATATCAACACAGAATTCCAGAAGCATTTAAAGCATTTAACGCTGCACCAGGTTAGTCACGTCCGGTGTTGAGTTAGCAGCCAGCCAGGCCGTATTTGATTAACATGATCCGGGCGACTCGGGTCACCTGAGTTGCTAGAATTTCAAATCGTACACTGCGGGTGGAGTTGACAAAAACACATGCCGTGCGCAAAAAGTTCCGACCCCAGTAACCCATGTCTAGGCTGGGGGTGGTTAGGGATGATGACATCACATTTGCGCTGGTACCGTCCTGTAGGATAACCGCTACCAGTACCAGTCCTACATAGCCTTTTTTTGGTAATAACCCAGATTAATGAAATGGAATATAACTAAACTATGCAATCATAAAATACTTTAAATCCTATTTTGCTGTAGTTATATCGGTTATTTAAAAAAAAAAAAGTCTTGGATTAAGCCACCATTTATTCCACTCCGAGCATGGAGAAGCGTATTCGTTTATTCAACCCGAGTCTGTAGGATGTGTGCATGCGCCAAAAGGTGGCTCGGGTGACCCGAGTTGATTAATTGAATACGCCCCCAGTGTTGAACCTCCCTTATAATATACTGAGTGGTTGGATTTCCTTGAAAACATGGAAATTCCGTCATTGTCATTGATAAGGGGCAGTGGGGAGAGAACCATTAATGGGGACACTGTCCCTACCATTTCTATTATTGTCAACAGGTTAATTTATATTTCTGTACTATATATTGAAATTGTGAATACCACATTTTCTTTAAATATGTTAAATGTCGTTGGCTTAGTCAGCGAATCGCGGACAAATATCAGAAGTCAGGTTTCATACACTACTCTCCTTGTACTATCCTGGCTCCATTCCAATGACCAATTAGTACAGACTATCGTTGGAGAGTGTTCCAATGTCTCTGTTGTGACCATATTATCGCCCATCTGGTGGTCGACTTCCGCTTTATTTTGTCTCCGTAATCACTTCCATCCCTGAGTTACTAACAATTAATGCCATGCCAATAGTTTACCTAGCGTAATACCTTAGTGGGAATACGTTTGTACATCATTACACTAATGTAATCAGTCTGCATATTACTACACTCAATGCTAGTACCTTGCACATAATGTAACAGTTAACGCTAGGTACATCACTACACTAAACCCCCAGTCACACTACGGCCAGCGTTCGCTTGCGACCACCTTATGACCACCTTATGACCTAAAGGGCGGCGACCTCCTTGTGACCGACTCGCTACATTAAATCAAAGACGCAGTCGGCGAGCGGTCGGCGAGTGGCGACCACTCACCGATTGGTCGTAAGGTGGTCGTATGGTGGTCGCAAAAAGGTCACGAAATGATTGCAAGCGAACGCAGGCCTTATGTGACTGGGGTATTATGTAAAGAGAATATTACACTCAATAGTAGTACCGTAACACTATGTCAGAGTTAACTTTGTACATCACTACACTAATGTAAACAGTCTGCATATTACTACACTCAATGTTTACAGAATTTCATTGTGCTATATGCTGAAAATTGTGTATTTGGCAGTTATTGTATACCTTACTCTATATACCTTTTGTGTAAATAACTCTGAATTGAAAATGGCTGGAAGATGAGTCCTTAGGCACTGACAAAAGACTTATTCAGCAGAATAAACATGTTTACCCCCCAAAAAAGAAGAAAATGCTAGTATGCTTACACACAGTGTCACAGTTAACATATGCACATTATTACACTAATGTAAACAGTCTGCATATTACTACACTCAATGCTAGTACCATACACACATTGTCACAGTTAACATTAGGCACATCACTACACTAATGTAAACAGTCTGCATATTACTACACTCAATACTAGTACCTTAAACACAATGTCACAGTTAACATTAGGCACATCACTACACTAATGTAAACAGTATGCATATTACTACACTCAATACCAGTACCTTAAACACAATGTCACAGTTAACATCCTAGCAGTCAACATCGACTACACTAATACCGGCCTCAACACACAGTATGGCACACCTACACAATGTACAGTTAACACCATGTTACCTCAATCACAGTACGCTACACACACTCAAATACAGTTGCGTTACACAATGTCACAGTTAACGTCAGGCACATCACTACACTAATGTAAACAGTCTGCACATTACTACACTCAATACTAGTACCTTACACACAATGTCACAGTTATCAGGAGCCAAGTCACTTAATGGATAGTGCATTGCATAGTACAGACTAGGCTAAGCCTATGAAGACTGGTATATTAATTTATTATCCCTCAGAAGCTGTTTATTCCAGTATTATACCCCTAGTTCCAGTATAATCTCATTTCACTGCACCTTACCCTACCTAAAGCTGCCTACCAACAAGCTTGGTGTTGAGAAGCATAAATCTGTATGTCGTTAGTTTGACTTGGCCAGGATTCAACCCTACGACCCGTTGTATGGGAACTGAGCACTCACGCATCCCGCCTGGCCAAAGGGAGTCTTAAAATAATTACACTTTACTCCTAGTCATAGAATCTTTGCGATACAGTTATGCTAAGTGACTTCTTAGAAGTTATTTACTGGAGACCATCAGAGTCGGGATTAGTACCTGATCCTCCCACCAGGTTGAAGTTGGAGCACACTGCATTGTCATTCACTGAATGACTGCTTCGAACAAACAAACAGAGAGTTCTGGAATGTCATCCAATGATATTGCCATCCAATGATATCGAAAGCACTATTTATATGAAGTGCTCTTAACAATTTTCTCTCCCATTTAGAAAATACTAATTTAATATCATGTCAGACGACAAATGGTCGTCCAGCTAATAATCCAGTATAATACTCCTAGTTCCAGTACAATCCAGTATAATACCCCCATCCCCTCCCGCCCCATCTCCCACCTTCCACTTCCCATCTCCCACCCGCCCCCCGGTGGGCAAGTTCCTAATTCCGGTATAATACTGGTGGTGTGCGAGCGGCAGGAATCAGAGACAGAGTGGGGGAGGGGGCGGCATTTTATATCGCTACACCGGTAGGCGCAAAGCTATAATCTATGTCTCTCACCATAAATAAACAAATACCCGCGGCCACCGCCCCCCCCCCACACACTTTCACTGTTTACTGCCTCACAAGATGATATCTCTCGCAGCCAGAGCGAGACCAAATTTGTTGCTCAACTGTTCATTATACCGACACCGACTCAAAAGCCGGACTCAACGTGCGTGGAGACCGGCATTAGACGCTACTTCCGGAAGGGAGCCCAGCCCAGCCATGACAGCCTCGCTTTCGATTTCCTTTTGGAATTATGGAAGTGGAATAAAAAAAATTAATTAAACGTGTGTGTGTGTGATTAAGTTTAAATACGGCTTCGTATAGAATGGCGGATAAATGTAGGTGATCGATTCTGATCATGATCCTGAACCTGGATTGAAGATGGCTGTAGTGTTCATTGTTAATTTGTGATTCGCCGGAGAGTCTATTACAACCCCCCTCCTAAAAAAAAAAATGAAGAAGAAAGCAACCAGAAACAAATGAAACCAATAGGAGGGATGATGAAGCAGACAAATAAAATGGGAATCTGGAATTAATTTGGGGTTGTAGAATTTGATTTGTGAGTGTGGCAGAATCTTAGGCCTGCTCTCAGTAAATAGAGCCTGCAGTTTCGCTTGAAGACTGTTGTTCTCCGCTAATCTCCTTCCCTCGTTCCAGTAAACTATTACATTGCCCATGGGGGCCTGTTGCCATCGCCTATATATATATATATATATATATATATATATATATATATATATATATATATATATAAAGTCACTGCGGCAGAAAGGTAGACAAACCAGAGTTGGGCTGAGATTATATAACAGGAGTGATACAATCCCGGCGCTGTACAGGTGGCGCCCCATTCGCGCAGCCCGCTGGGGTTGGTGCGCCACTCCTAACACATAATAATATAGGTACAACAGTAATAATAAATATAATTAAACCTTGTATATGCTTCGTTATTTATATTATCATAATCAATTATAATTCACATATATATGCTCTATAAGCCATTATATGAGTATACTAAGCCGGAAGATCCATCAACTCCCCAGCCACTAAGTATTTGGCTGGTCACCTGCTCATTAGGTCATCTATTGGTACCTCATGACCTCCCCTCATTGCACCACCTGTTCGCTCATGCCTCCGCATGTGTAGCAATGTGTAGTGCTGCGCCCTTGCATTGTCAGAGGTCTGACATGGGCTGGGTGGACACCCAACATTCGGTATTTTGGAGCTGATATATTACAGACAAGTGAGTCTTCCTCTTACCATTGCTCCTTTTCCTATCCTAGTAATGCGACAAATGTAGTTAGCGACAAGTATATATTGCATAAATCATTGGTTTGACTTCCAAGTGGGAAGTGAGTGCTCTACTCATTCGGCCATCCCGCCCAGACCAATTCAGGTGGTTAAGGGGCTGTCACATTAGGGTTTTTTGAGGGAGCGTACGGCGGCGTAAGTGCGTTACGTCATATATGTCGGAATACGCCGCCATACGCTACGCATATGCCGTCATACGCTGTCATAGGCCGTCATATGCCGATCCTCCAACAAGCCTGTTTCCTTGCTCAAAATTTTCAGCATATGGCAGCGTATGGATCATATGCTGCTCATATGCTAGGCGTATGCTATGCATACGCCGGCATAGGTTATGCATAGGTTAGGGGTATGTCGGCATAGGTTGGGCGTATGCTGGATTGACACCTGCTGGGTGTCTCTGGCATACCCCCAACGTTCTGTAAAAGTGGCGTCACACTACGGCGTATGGCGTTAGCATATGGATTTTCGACCCATGCGCCATCATACGCCATCATAGGCTTCGCATACTCTACGCATACGCTATGCATACGCCGTCATAGGCTGTCATATGCCATCATACGCCCGTCCGTCCAACACAATTTTGAGCATGCTGAACAATTGTCAGCGTATTTTCAGTGCTATGCGTACGCCGACAAAGGTTACACATAGGTTGGGCATACGCTGAACTTGTCAATCACAACCATCAAACCTCATCACAGTACGCCGCGCATAGGTCGCGATATGCTTTGAATACGCCGCCATAGGCTAGGGGTAATGTGACATACGCCGTAATGTGACAGGGCCTTTAATAAAGCATTTGCATCCCTTTTGGTAACTCATGGTTTCAATCCAAGGCCGAGTCAAACTAATGACTTACACAATTTATACACATCATTACTTTGCCAGGTTCGTGGCATTACTAGAATATGGTCGGCAGCAATGGAATTGCCTATAATTGAAAACCAGGCACTCTCTGCTTCCCTCCTGCTGGTAACCGACTCCAACGGTCTCTCACCACTCACTTCAAACTTAGGGTCTTTTTGTCTCTCATTCCTGTTCGGTTATTTATGTGATGTATAAGTATCATGTTCAATATATTTATACAAAGAAAATCCAAAACAACTAACATAGACTACTAACCATGCTAAGCAACTATCTACCTGCTACTGTATTGGAGGCAATCAAGCACCTTATCAGCTGCTACTGTGTGATAAGATAACACCACCACTACAGTTGGCCAACATTGAAAACAAGCCTGAGTACTCAAGCTCATATGTTATGGACAGTATAAATACAGCCTCAATAAAAAGAAAAAAAGGAAAAAAAAGAAGAAATCTCAGAAAAATGACAGAAACTCAAAACCATCTGGCTATACAGCTTTAACTAATAAGTTAACAATATCTGACATCATTCATATGAATAGATTAAATGAACTGAACCAGATAACTGCGACATCCCCTTCCCCTCCCCATCCTTCTCTTCTTCCTTTCACTCTCACTCTCCGATCAGTGTGACGTCAAATTACTTAGTCGATTAATGTGAGACGGGCTTAAGGAATCAAATCCCGCCTTCGCTCTCCTGGGCATAAAACCCAGCGTAATGTCTGAGGACGACAGCCACCAAGCTCGAAGTGGTCTTGACCACGTGACCTAATTCCCGTTGAAACCAAGGTTATAACAATCGACTGCACCAGCTCTACTACAGATTGCGTAGTTATGGCCTGAGGTGCTGAGTCGTTGGTTGATTCTCGTTCTAACCAATTCCCTGTGAAGAATAGCCAGCTTATTGGATCTTTCAAGATTCTGTTTTGTTTTAATTGGATGTTATTTGACCATAGAATATTGTACCTGTTTTTTTTGTTGTTTTTTTGGGGGGGGGGGGTCAAAACATTTGATTCATATATATCTTTTTCCAATGTCGTGGCACGGTCTTTCGATCCTGAGTGTTACATGTATATACCTATAAGTATTTACACACATTGTGGTACATGTTTTATATACTAATTTTAAGTGCTAAGTAAATTCTGAAATTAGAGTGTAAACAATGTAATAAGTAACGAATATGAGGTACAATATATCATTTTACATTTACTTTGTTTGATTACAGCACAAAAAGTAGACATCGGCTATTGGGGGGTTACATTTGCATGCAAGGTTTTAGTTGTTGGTTTAGGATTTCCAATTGAATAGATGCTGATACCTTTAATAACTTAGTTTTAGTTCAATGTAATGAGATACTCTTTTATTTATTATTTTGTTTTGTGGAGGTGGACTTTTGCCCTGAGGATCTCTACAGACTGATTCGAGAAGGAGAATGCAAAGTGGAATTGAGTTTGGGTGTGGGATTTTATTTAGGAGAGTACAATGAAACGTTGAATATTAAATAGTAAATAGTAATTTGAATAAGGCGTTGAAAAGAACCGAACGTGGTGGCCGAATCTGTAGAGCGCAGACTTCCTGTGCGGAAGGTCGGTAGTTCAAAATCTAGCTGAGTCAAACCAATGACTTATAAAATTGATGTTTGTCGCTACCTAGCATGGCACTTGCAATTAATAGGAGAGGACAAGGACTGGTTAGTACAGTATCAGGATAATGGGACTGTCTGGGACATCAGATAATGGTGCTGGCGGGCTGGTCTCTCAGTGGGGCAGCACTATAAAATCACCATGAGTGCATACTGTCATAAGTTGGTATCTCTCCTGATATGACCTTCCATGTTGCTAGGACGTGAAGCACAAACAAATAAAAAAAAGCATGAGACGTTGGCAGGCACATAAAATATCAGTGTAAGTAGTATAGAGTTGCGACTTTGAAGCAGGAAACAGGAAGGCAGGGTAGTAGTATAAAAAGGGCATGTGACCCGGGCTGCGGGGCGGACTGGGTTTGAGATGGAAGAGCGGGGATCTAAGTAAGGATCAAGGAAGGGAGGAGGAGAGATCCCTGATGCTACTCGTGCATGCCGGGGACCGGGAAAGAGGGTGGGTGGGTGGAGAGAAGATAGGAGGAGGAGTCGAACTGCTTTACTGATAAGAAGTGAGGAGCCGAGAGAGCCGGTGGGGAGTGGGCGGGAGGAAGGTGTGGCAGCAGGTGATGGTGAGTGGTGGGTGGCAGACAGGGTGAGGATTTGTTTGTTGGTTGGAGTTGTATCTCCTGGTAACTAAGGTCATATCAGAACGGGTACCGACTTGTGACAGTGCGCACTCATGGTGAATTTAAAGTGCTGCCCCACTGGGAGACCAGGCTGCTGACACTGTGACCTGATATCCCACTCAGTCATATTATCCTGACACTGAGCTAATCCAGTCTTTGTCCTATCCTAATACTGGCCACACCGGCGCCACCTGTGAGGGGCTTTAACCACTGTATGCCAGCTGCGTATGGCCGTTATCGCCTATAGACCCGTTTGGCCAGTCACATTTATATATATATATATACATATGTGCAATATGATCTCACCATGGTGAGTTGTTGCTCTTGAGATTGGTAATGTCATATTGTGACAGTCAGTGTTGTTCCTCAGCGCACCAAGCCCACTATTCCTCGGCTGGGCACTGTCACTGTCACTGTCACTGGTACTGACACTGTCACTGTCACTGACACTATCACTGCTGCTGCTGCCACTCAGTGATTCAGACAGTCTGTTACTTGCTGTCGGTGTCTGCGTATTTTCGTTGTTTTCTGTTGCTGTCCACTATCTATGACAGAGGTCTGTGTCCTTGAAGCCTGCCTCACCAATCCATCCTTACCCACTCACCCACCTAGCCAGGTCCCAGTCCATACTCTGTGACGTCAGTCGGGAAGGTTGGTTGGTTGTTGGAATTTAATGTCCTGGCAACATCTAAGGTCATATCAGGACAAGAACCAACTTGTGACAGTGCACACTCATGGCGACTTTATAGTGCTGCCCCACTGGGAAATCAGGCCACTGACACCATGACCTGATATCCCACTCATTCAGATTATCCTGACACTGAGATAGGCAGTCCTAGCCCTATCCTATTTATGTTGGGTGCCAGGCTAGGAAGCGACAAGTATAAATTTTATAAGTCACTGGTTTCACTCGACCGGGAACCAAACTCCCGATCTCCCACACGTGAGGCCTGCGCTCTACCGATTTGGCTGCTGCGCCACGCCCGGTCAGGTGGTGAGGTAGCATTGGGGAGGGGGTATGGTCACGTGGGTGTAGGGCATATGAAAAAATGACTTCTAACAACCCTTAGCATTTACAAAAATCCAGACTGCTATGTTAACCCTATGTTAATGCACATGTTGAGCGCGTGCTACAAACTAGATATATAGCAACAACTTAGCTAGCAAAATTTGGATTTTACCTAAACCCAGACTATACCGACATATCCATGCCTAGAAAACTAACTAAGACACCATATACATTAAAATGCATACACTGAATGCATATACTGACCAGATATACCACAAACTCTCGACTAGCTGAATGTAATAACAATATTTTAATATCTTAAGATTATTCTTGTAATTAAATGTGTAAATGACTGAAGTGAAGCATGACCGAAAGACCAGTGCCTCAGCATTGAAAAAGAGTCAGTGTAGCTTTCAGATGAATAAAGACTATAGATTACTATCGCATGTCAAAAGACTGTACGTCAGATGCAGAGAAAAAGACTGTATTCAGATGAATAAAAAGGACTGTATTCAGATGATAAAAAAGACTGTATTCAGAGAATAAAAAGACTGTATTCAGATGAATAAAAAAGACTGTATTCAGATGAATAATAAAGACTGTATTCAGATGAATAAAAAAGACTGTATTCAGATTATTAAGGAATGACTGTATTGGCAGACGATATAAAATAGACTGTATTCGATCGACGATCGTAATAAAAAAGACTGTATTCAGATGAAAAAAACGGAGACTGGATTCAGATGTACAAACGCTGTATTCGAAAATAAAGACTGTATTCAGATGAAAAAAAGGCTGTAGTCATGATAAGAAAGTGTATCGATGAATAAAAAGACTGTATTCAGATGAATAAAAAGACTGTATTCAATGATAAAAATGTACAGTAATCAAATGCTGATTAAAATATGATGTATTCAGATGAATAAAAAGACTGTATTCAGATGAATAAAAAAGACTGTATCGCTGATAAAAAGACTGTATTCAGATGAATAAATAAGACTGTTACAGATGAATAAAAAAGACTGTATTCAGATGAATAAAAATGCTGTATCAGTGAATAAAAAGACTGTATTCAGATGAATAACAAAGACTGTATTCGATGAATAAAAAGACTGTATTCAGATGATAAAAAACTGTATTCAGATGAATAAAAAAGACTGTATTCAGATGAATAAAAGACGACCAGTAGCCTGTTCAGATGAATAAAAAAGACTGTATTCAGATGAATAAAAAAGACTGTATTCAGATGAATAAAAAAGACTGTATTCAGATGAATAAAAAAGACTGTATTCAGATGAATAAAAAAGACTGTATTCAGATGAATAAAAAAGACTGTATTCAGATGAATAAAAATACTTAACCTCCAAGAAATAACCAGGAATAGTCCTTTTCTACGTAGTATACAATGAGCTGGTACCTACAACATTAGTGCCAGTAGAAGGCAGATAAATAGTAGAAATCCTCTATAAGACCTTTTCCACAAAGCATTCTGTACACTGAACACATTAGTTCTTCCTCTGCCATCAGAGGGCGGGTTTATTCAAGGTAAACCAATAAAATATTGTCAAATTCTGAAATGGGAAGGCAGCTTATCAGAACACCCTGTGAATCGGTTAGAGCTCTTTCACCTTATTTCACTTTCACCTTATTTCACTTTCACCTTATTTCACTTTCACCTTATTTCACCATAACCTTATTTCACTTTCACCTTATTTCACTTTCACCTCATTTCACTTTCACCTTATTTCACTTTCACCTTATTTCACTTTCACCATATTTCACTTTCACCTTATTTCACCTTAACCTTATTTCATTTTCACCTTATTTCACCTTAACCTTTTTCACTTGCACCTTAGCCTTATTTCTCTTTCACCTTATTCCACTTTCACCTCATTTCACTTTCACCTTTTTCACTTTCACCTTCACCTTTCTTCACTTTCACCTCATTTCACTTTCACCTTTTTCACTTTTACCGTATTTCACTTTCACCTTATTTCACTTTCACCTTATTTCTCATCCATCTTATTTCACTTTCACCTTATTTCACTTTCACTTAATTTCACTTTCACCTTATTTCACTTTCACCTTATTTCACCTTCACCTTATTTCACTTTCACCTTATTTCACTTTCACCTTATTTCACTTTCACCTTATTTCACATTCACCTTATTTCAGCATTCACCGTATTTCACTTTCACCTTATTTCACTTTCACCTTATTTCTCAACTATCTTATTTCACTTTCACCTTATATCAATTTCATTTAATTTCACTTTCACCTTATTTCACTTTCACCCTATTTCACTTTCACCCTATTTCACTTTCACCTTATTTCGCTTTCACTTTCTTTCACTTTCACCTTATTTCACCTTCACCTTATTTCACTTTCACCTTATTTCACTTTCGCCGTATTTCACTTTTACCATATTTCACTTTCACCATATTTCACTTTCACCATATTTCACTTTCACCTTATTTCACTTTCACCTTATTTCACTTTCACCTTATTTCATTTCACAACCCACACGGATATTTGGGGCACCACGCTTTCCACGTTAACTTGTTCCACACAGACGTCTGTGATTCTGTGCCCTCCAGTTTGCTGCCCACTCTTTGATGTCGGCCTCTTATTTTTTCTCCACCTCTTTTTCTCCCTCCCTTTCTTGATGCCTTGCAATATGGTCTTTGCAAGGCCAGACAATCCTGAGTCCTGGGTAGCCGGCCATTCTTCTTGACCATGTCGGATGCTTTTTGTTTGATCTTGTTGCAGGCATCCTGATTCGTAACATTGTCTGTGTATTGTATGTGCAAATTCCCATCGAGCATGCAAACTAATATTCTGCGAAACTAAATGTCGGACAGGTTTTTGTTGTTGTTTTTTTAAAATTTTGTATTGAGGCTGTATTTATACTGTCCATAGCATATAAGCCCGGGTACCCAGGCTTGTTTTCAATGCTGGCCAGTTGTAGTGTTGGTGTTATCCTACCACACAGTAGCTGCTGATAAGGTATTTGATTGCCTGCATTTCAGTAGCAGATAGATAATTGGTTGGTATGGTTAGTAGCCTATGTTAGTTTTTTTTGATTTTCTTGGCATATATGTATTTATTTTTTCTACTCTTATTACTAGACTAGCCTACTCCGATTTACTTGTACGTAGCTGTGTGGTGTGTTATCTGGCTACTTTTGGCATGGTTACCTTCCATTGGGCGTCCTGCTGGTGGGCCATGACATATCACATGCCCCTTTGCAGTGCAGCTTAGTGGGGGTTTCCTAGCCTTATTTTGCACATATACTTTTTGTAAGTTTTTAGGTCAGGAATGTGTCATTCCTTTACCGTTTGGGCATTCTACACCTTGGCAGCCATTTCCAGTGTGCTTCTCTCATGAGCTTTTATTGCCACCAGAAAATAATTTGAGGATATGCAGAATGGGTGGTCGGGGGGAGGAGAGGGTATCCTTTTTCAACATCACTTGGTCAATTATGAACACTACTATGATTACTGTTGTATACTAACAGTGGTATGCAGGTATAGCAATACCTCAGGGAGTTTAACGCCCCTGCCCTGCAAAGTTGTAAACCACTGCCTTGTGGTACAGGTTCTTGACAGAACCGAAGGCTAAGGGAGCAAACCCTAAACAGAAAACCATGTCACTGTGGCAGCATTAAGGGCGGTTGATGTATGGAACTCCCAACATCTCGCGACCAGCCACTGCAGGGACAAATAGTTTTGCGCCTGTCTGGACATGTTCTTGCCGGTGTGAAACCTCTATTTGCTCCCCAAGAGAGTGCCGCTGGTAACTTGCAAAAGCCAGCAGCACTTCAACACTTTTGCAGGCAGCTTTCATGAAATGTACAACCGCACAAAGGAGAGCGGCAGTCAAGTAATGAAAGCAGTCTTTGTCGCATCGCGACCGACAGCATGATGATGATGACTAACAGTCTAACTGACAATTGCCACTGGCTTTGTTGTCTCTGACTCCTTAAAAACCGTTAACAATAATTATTCCAACAATTTGAGGGTACAGAGTCATATCAACTGAAAATTTAAGGGTACAGAATTTTACTCATTTTACCCTCTGGCAAACATTCTGCCGAGAATGGCGGACTTCCTGGCCAAACCCTTCAAAGAAATAAGCCTCAATAACTTCATGTGTTTATATCAGAAGGATTGGGGAATCAAGGCTGCATAGTCCGATGAAAACATCAAATTTTCAAAACCGAAATACTATCTAGATCTGATTCTATATGGCTAATTTGGATACTGGTGCATTTATTAAACGTTTGTAGCCACATAAAAAGGAATACTATGGCAATTTAATAGAACCCGTTAGTACGGAAACCCTATGGTGTCAGAGTTTTGGCATGCTTGCCAAAATTAATCTTGCATGTTTGCACTTAAAAACTCTCAAAAGTTAGCCATTTAAAATAAATGTTACTTCAAAATTAAGTAAGCTAGATTATAAATATAATGATGAACATAATATATTTATCTCAGAAAATGACAGAAACTCAATAAGATCTGATTATTTAGCTATAAGTCCTATCACCATCAGAGGCCAGATCAAGCGGGGTGGGACCTGAATGTGACAGTACACACTCGCTATGGCTTCATAGTGCTGCCAATTGTGCTAGCATGTCATTGGCACCCTGATTTCACCCTCCCGCCACTCAAGTCATATTATTTTTCGTGGCACTCAGCCCACCATTCGTTGGATTATCCTGTTAACGCCAGCGCCACCTATGGCAATGACAGCTTTCAGTTTCCACCCATACCGGTTTTGTCACCTCAGCGGTCTTCCTCAGATTGCATTTGGCGTGCTTTTTTCTACATCATCGCTGCGTCAATGTGACGTCATACCCCGCTTTGAAACCGACATTCAATTGGAGGCCGTGTAGGACGGGGAAGGGGGCGAGGTGAGGGGAGAGGGTGGGGGGGGGGGGGAAGAGAGGAGTGATGATGAGGGAGGACAGGGGGGGGGGGAGACAGGGAGGGTCATATATAATATATAATTATATAATATATATATAAAGAGAGAGTGAGAGAGATCGGGTTGCAGGTAAACGTTGACAGTGAGTAACCAAGTTTATATTCATTGACCATTTAATATATATATATAAATATAAGAGATATATAAATATAATATATATATAAAGAGAGTGAGAGATATCGGGTTGCAGGTAAACTTTGGCAGTGAGTAACCAAGTTCATATACATTGACCATTTAATATATATATATATAAATATAAGATATATATAAATATAATATATATAAAAAGAGAGTGAGAGATATCGGGTTGCAGGTAAACTTTGGCAGTGAGTAACCAAGTTCATATACATTGACCACTTAATATATATATATAAATATATAATATATATATATATAAATATATAATATATATATATAAAGAGAGAGTGAGAGAGACCGGGTTACAGGTCAACTTTGGCATTGAGGAACCAAACATAGTGATTCGACAATAATAAAGCAAATGTCATGTACAGTATTAGCAAACATACATATATAATATAAGTTAGCTCCGCCCCTTTAGATATAATAAATTATAGCTATATATGTATATATATAGCGAGAGATCGGGTTGCATGTGAACTTTGGCAGTGAGTAATCAAGTTTATATACATTGACCATTTAATATATATATATATATAAATATATATGTATCTATATATATATATTTAGAGAGAGAGAGCAAGAGATCCCACAATTCATCAACAATAAAAGAAATTGAAATAAATGTCATATCAACTTCTACTGATGGAAATAATCTAAGTTTGATATATATTATTATATAAATGCCTTATTTCTGGAATGTCTATTGAGCGTAGCCTCACCACAGAAGAGCTTTACCTAATTGTCGGAAAAAAACGTGATTCATAGCAATATATTTAATAGATGTATATATGTATATACACACATATATACATAGTACTAATAGTCGCACCTATTTTCATAGACCCCTGTGATCAGCGCACCCTTGTTATGCGCGAACAATTGTGTTAAATGTATAAACTGTATGGATCGCGCCTAAGACTCTGGCTGCCCCTTAAGACCTATCATTACATTTTATTGAGCAAAATCGGTGGCGAAATGGGCAGATAGTAGGGGGGTGAGGGGCTGCCTGTAGTGGAGGAGTAGAATTAGGGGAGCTGCTTGGTAGCAGACCTCCCACTCTCCATGCCGCGCCCTAGCCTCCAGTAACCCGTACTACAAGTCTGAGGAGTATTGATGTGTGAGTGTGGGGGACAGCAACAAATGAGAACACCATACCCACACCGGTGTAGTAAGTTTAAAACACTACCCCACAAAACACTACGGTAGTGTTTTCAACCTGGTTGATGGTAAGTTCCAAACACTACTGTGGCCACACTCAAAACACTATCCTTAAGTTCAAAACACTACCTTTAAGTTCAAAACACTACTCTATTTTCTTAGGGTGGAGCAGTATGTAGTAATGTGGGTCAGTAGGGTTGCTGGATGTTGTTTCATGTCCTAGCATCATCTAAGGTCATATCAGGGCGGGTATTGACTTGTGACAGTGCACACTCATGGGACTTTATAGTGCTTCCCAACTGAGAGACCAGGCCACTGGCCTGATATCCCACTCAGTCATATTAGCCTGACACTGAACAAACCTTGCCCTATCCTATTAATGCTGAGCGCCAGTCTAGGAAGCGACAAGTATAAATTTTAAAGTCATTGGTTTGACTCAACCGGGAACTGGACTCCCGACTTTCCGCACGCGAGGCCCATTCTACCGAATAGGCCACCTGGTGGGGCAGTAGGATGGGGAAGTTTGTTTGTCTTTGTTTGTTGTTGTTTTGCATCCTAGCAACATCTAAGGTCATATCAGGATGCATACTAACTTGTGACAGTGCGCACTCATGGCAACTTTATAGTGCTGCCCCACTGAGAGACCATGCTGTCAGAACCATGACCAAATATCCCACTCAGTCACATTATCCTGACACTGAGCCAATCAGTCCTTGCCCTATCCTACTCATGCCAAACGCCTGGCTAGGAAGTGACAAGTATAAATTTGTATGTCACTGGTTGGACTCGACCAAAGTTAGAACCCACAAACCCATGGGTTCGGATCCCCCAATCTCCCAAAGCAGGAGAGGGATGCTCAACTCATTCGGCCATCCAATCTGCCCTTCTCAGACATTGTTAAACGCCGCAGCACTATCAGTATATACTAATACATTGTTAAATGTTGCAGCACTATCAGCATATACTAATACGTTGCTAAATGCCGCAACACTATCAGCATATACTAATATGTTGTTAAATGCTGCAGCACTATCAGGGTATACTTATACATTGCTAAACGCCACAGCACTATCAGTGTATACTAATATGTTGTTAAATGACACAACACTATTGATACTATCAGCATATACTAATACATTGTTAAATGGCGCAGCACTATCAGGGTATACTGATATGTTGTTAAACGCTGCAGTACTATCAGTGTATACTAATATGTTGTTAATTGCCGCAGCAGTATCAGTGTATACTAATACGTTGTTAAACGCCGCAGCACTATCAGTGTATACTAATATGTTGCTAAACGCCGCAGCACTATCAGTGTATACTAATATGTTGTTAAATGCCACATCACTATCAGTGTACACTAATATGTTGTTAAATGCCACAGCACTATCAGTGTATACTAATATGTTGCTAAATGCCGTAGCACTAGCAGTGTATACTAATATGTTGTTAAATGCCGCAGCACTATCAGCATATCAGCACGTCAAGTTACGTCGAGATAAGGTGACACACATCAAGGTTTTGGACATACCCAACACTTTCGACGTAGCTTGACGTTTAAGGACCTGTCACACTGATATAGCCCAACATAACCTAACATAACAGCATTTATGACGTATGTGATTTTCGACCAACACGTCGGCGTATGGCATCATACGTTACATATACATTGGGCATATGTCGGGTACGCTCGGGATACGGCGTCATAGGTCGTCTTACGTTGGCGTGCGTCAAGGCGCTCAACAATTTGTGTGCATGTTCATATGCTAGAAATTAGTCAGACATACGTTCTGCATACATTACGTAAGTTGTGTCGACATTGTGTGTATGTTGTGTGTACGTTTTGTGTACGCCCATTTTTACCCCCCGCCGCTGAAAAGTTTTACGAATGCCGACGTGCTGGCACATTTTCTCATGCTCAGTTATGTCGAGATCCGTTTGACGTTCATGGTGCACACGCCGCAGCGCTATCAGCGTATACTACTAATACGTGCTTCAAACACCGCAGCAGGGTCAGCTTGTCATGGTAGTGTTTTGAACTTGGGTAGTGTTTTGAATGTACATAGGGGTAGTGTTTTGAACTTAACAGTAGTGTTTTGAACCTAAGTTCAAAACACAACCGTAGTGTTTTGAATGTAGGTTCAAAACACTACCGTAGTGTTTTGAACGGCGTAGTGTTTTGAACGTCCTACACCGGGACTCGAAACAGGGCAATCTACTGTTAGGCCATAGTGAAGCCAGCATTCTACCAAACCAGTAGGACTATCAATTTACTCACACCTAACTGTGTGTGACCAGAAGGGATGGCCGAATAAGTTGAGCGTCCGTCTCCCATTTTGGCAGATCGTAGGATTCAACGTGGGTTCGAACCCTGGTTGAGTCAAACCAATGAATTAAGAATTGATGCTTGTCACTTGCTAAATTGTGACTAGAACGGTACTCAAACCACTATGTCTGCCATTCCAGGATGGACGTCATAACCATTAGGTTCTTTAGGCTGCCTGATGCAATCATGCCTCTCTGTGTAATGCCATTTCTCATGGTCAGTTTCAGGGCAATTCCTTACATGCGTATAGCATGTGCTTATCACTTTCACTTGAAGAATAACTGGTTGTTTGGCCGTCTCCAGTTACTCCTCTTATACTCACTACTATCAGGAGGATCCTAGCAACTGTCTGCCAGTCTCCCCCACTAAACACCAAAACACAACTCATAAGAAAGAAAGGGAGACAAGTCACATAAGATTGACAATGATAAGATTGAGCTTCATTGCTACAACTCTTGCTCACCTACTAGGGACCTACCACCCTGACTCACTTACTACCTGATACACAGACCCAGATAGCTTCTGCTTGTTTAGTCAAAATCATTACCTACAGCCCATTGAACCTAAGTCCTATGGGTGTTACACACAGCTCAGTGGTGAACTGCTTCCTTTGGTATCTCTAGAGTGAGTGTTTGTCTGTCAAGCAAGTGCAAGGAGTTCAAGGGTGATTGGGCTCACACAGCCCCCCCCCCCCCCCCCCCCCCCCCCGCCCACCCCAATCTAATCCTTCACTCCCGACACCGCCATCCCCGACACCCTTACACCCCGACACACTACACCCCGACACCCATACACACTACACCCCGACACCCCGACACCCCGACACCCCGACACCCCTAAGCACAGCGCACACTGAATAGCAACGAGAGGCAACAACTCATCCACAATGTGAGATGGCTATGCCGTAGAGTATCTGCTTCTCATGAGATTGATACCCGGTGGAGTTAAACCAAAGACAATTTATATATATAATTGATATCATCATGCTGTCGGTCGCGTTGCGACAAAGACTGCTTTCATTACTTGACTGCCGCTCTCCACATTTCATGAAAGCTGCCTGCAAAAGTGTTGAAGTGCTGCTGGCTTTTGCAAGTTACCAGCGGCACTCTCTCGGGGAGCAAACAGAGGTTTCACACCGGCAAGAACATGTCAAGACAGGCGCAAAATATTTCTCCCTGCAGTGGATGGTCGGGAGATGTTGGGAGTTCCATACATCAACCACCCTTAATACTGCCACAGTGACATGGTTTTCTGTTTAGGGTTTGCTCCCTTAGCTTTCGGTTCTGTCAAGATCCTGTACCACAAGGCAGTTGTTTACAACTATGCAGGGCAGGGGCATCAAACTCCTTGAGGTATTGCTATACCTGCAATACCTGCATACCTGCATAATTTATATATATCTATATGATATATAATTTATTATATGAGTATAAATGGGTGCTTCTATTTATCTATATTTACTTATGCATCATATTTATTATTTACTTATCGGGCAAAGCAATAAATAAGAACAGGAATCGAGACGAGTCCTGGATGGAACCCCCTCTTTATTGCGTGAGAGGCTCTTAAATGAATAAGTATATAGTGATTATGAATAATGCTCCCTCTTTTTTTAATATAAATATATTAAATTATATAATACATAAGTGTCAATTGTCACAATTTCGATGTCACAATAACGTGAGTGAGCTGAATATCCATCTTATTATTTATTATTCTGACGAGATAGTATCACAGCAGGGGAACCACTATAAAGCCTCCATAGATGTGCAATATCGCAAGTTAGGAACGAGATGGTATCACAATGGG
Source organism: Branchipolynoe longqiensis (assembly GCA_030323885.1). Lineage (NCBI taxonomy): Eukaryota > Metazoa > Annelida > Polychaeta > Phyllodocida > Polynoidae > Branchipolynoe > Branchipolynoe longqiensis. Next base: position 53,453,838 of record CM059197.1, read on the forward strand.
GGAAGACCTATAACGCCTCCACGAGTGTGCACTAATCCTAAGACGGTACTCGCCTCGCCACGATATGGCCTCAATATGTTGTTAGGATGAAAAGAAAAACTTCCATTCACTCAAAAGTCTCTTTAGCTGCTTGTTATTTTACCCCGTCCTGATATGACCTTAGATGTTGCTAGGACATAAAACAACAACAAACAAACAAAAGGTTATTTTACTAGAACCCCCAATAGCTGATGTTTACTTTTTGTGCTGTGGGGTCGTTAAACAAACAAATAAAGTTAATTTAGCAGAATACTGCCGAGGAGTAGTTGGTGAAACTTGTCCACTGTGTCTGCGCATGCGCCCGCCCTAACAGGATTTCCGCGCCCATGGATCTGGCTCTGATCCGTATGAATCCAAATTTCTACCAGCACACAGTCAAGGTCGCGTTGACCTTGACATAATCGCCTAACCCCAAGTTCCACACTGTCATCCATGTCGGCAAGCCACAGTCCTCCCCTCCCCTCCCCTCCCCCCACAGCCCTATCATGCCCACCGTACAATGGCGATAATAGGTCAGGATCAGGCGAACATAGATCTGGCTCTGATCCGTGTGAATCAACATTTCTACGAGCGCACAGTCAAGGTCGCGTTGACATTGGCATACATCAACCACCCTCCCCCAGTCTTCACAATGTCATTTGTGTCGGCAGGTCACGGTCTGACCCCTTCACCACCCCGAAACCCGCCTACCAATCATGCCCGCCATACAATGAGCGATAATGGATCAGGATCTGGCGCCCAAAGATCTGGCTCTGATCCGTATGAATCCAAATTCTTACTCGTGCACAGTCAAGGTGGCCTTCACCTTGGCATACATCGCCTAGCCCCCCAGCTCCACAATATCATCCGTGTCGGCAGGCCACGGCGCCCGGCGACATATCATGCCAGCCGTACAATAGGTGATAATGGGTCAGGATCTGGTGCCCATGGATCTAGCTGTGATCCGTATGAATCCAAATTCCTACTCGCGCAGTCAAGGTCTCATTGACCTTAGCATACATCATCTAACCCCTCAGCCTTCACAAGGTTATCCGTGTCGGCAGGCCAGGGCCCCGAGCACCCACACCCCGACCCCCGACCCCCGACCCGCGACCTCCGCCGACCTATCATGGCCGCCGTACAATTCGCGGCCTCTGACCTGAGAACTCTTGTGTAATACGTGTGACATGCTGTTTTATTCTCAGGTTTCTAGTGTAAAAAGAAACAGTAGCACAGACCTCTGTATTTACGATCTAAACGTGCTACGCTTTTTGTATCTGGTGTAAATGTGATACAACAATGTAGGACCGTAGTCGCTTTAATTTATGTGCATCTCACTGATTCTCTTTTAAGGACTGGAGCACTGATCTTCCAGTCGCGTACAATTGCAGGTGTATATATATATTATTTAACGCAATGTTTGTTTGTTGTTGTTTTACGTCCTAACAAATCTACGGTCAGAACGCGGTGGTGTTCTCTGTGGCGGAGTGGTTAGAGTGTCTTGACTTTTTTCTAGGTTAGACTCCTAATCTGAAGGTCAGTGGTTCGATTCCCTGTGCCCCCACCTCTGCCAATTTGGATTTCCACCGCTGTGTATAAATTACAGCGTCATCAAAGGCCAGTTGCTCTCATACCATGTCTATGTGGTGTGGGAGGTTAAAAATCCCTTGGGTCGGTAACAGTGTAGGCTCGGGCTTTCTATCGACAAACTGTCTAATGGTGAAAACAAGCCTATTGAGGCTTATCCATGATAGGCAGTATAAATCTTCAACAACAAAACAACAACGCAATGTAGATACCAAGTTAAAGCTGTATAATCCGATGAAAACATCAAATTTTCAAAACTGAAAATATTATCTAGATTTGATTCTACATGTCTAACTTAATTACTGGTGCACTTATCATAAGTCTATCGCCACATAGAAGGGCATACTGAGGCAATCTATTAGAACCTGACACTGCAGAAGCCTATGGTGCCAGAGTGTTGTCAAGCTTGCCAACATTATTTTTGCATGTTTCCACTTCAAATGTCTCAAAGGATAGCTATTTAAAATAAAAGTTACTTCAAAGATCGATTATAACAATCTATCTCATATATTTATCTCAGAAATTAACAGAAACTTAAAACCATCGGACTATACAAATTTAAATTAAAGAATATTAAAGAACAACAGTATGCTAAGATATATGAGGGTAGATGGTATCTAGATAGTCTAAATCATGGTTGGTAAAAAGAATTAAAGTTTATTTAAATTACTGATGTCTCTAGAGCACATTGATTTTCATATCATCAGCTGTTGGACATGAAACACATGCTCATTCTGACATATTTCTTTCGAGGAAACCTGCTGCTGCCACATAGGCTACTTGTTCCAATAAGCAGCAATGGGTCTTTTATATGCACTTTCCCACAGACAGGACAGCACAGACCACAACCATTGATGAATCAGTTGTAGAAGCAACAGGTATCAATTTTGTAAGTCATTAGTTTGATTCGACCGGGAATGGAACTGCCGATCTCCCGCACGGGAGGCCTGTGCTCTACCGATTCGGCCACCGCGCCCAGTGGTCTTACTAGAACTCATTCGTACAGGCCGTGGTTAGTCATTTCTCAGTTATAATCTGATTATGTTAGATCATCATTTCCTACTATGCACAGTAGTTTACACACACAATGAGTAATTATCTTTTAGAAATAAATCAGCCATTGGTGTTATGCCATGTCATAGCATCATATGATGTACACAGAATATTAGTTTACATTGATTTATGAAGCAGGGCAAGTTTCATTTACAGACCATTGCCCTTCCTCATTCCATTGCTCCTTGCCTCTTCTTGTGGAGAACCAGACAATTTTCTCTGTATTTAGTTTGACCCTGTCGGGGATTGAACTCACTAACGACGCCCTGCATGGGAAGGCAGTGATGTACCCAATCTGGCACCCATTTAGGTATGAGTGCTGGTTCTCGTAAAGTTTCTTCTTGAGTGCCATTATTACCTTGGAGTGGCAGTGACATTTGTGTGATATTAATCCGCCCAGTTGATACGACCCATACGGCCCAGACAGTTGGTCTATTCATTGCCTGGCCTCATCTGGTCTAATATGATTAATTCCATATGCCAATAAACTAGATCACTGTTCCGACTGCGCATGCGCTGAAAACGGCGTTGGGAGCAAAGCAAAGGCATACGGCCATTGAGTTTGCCTATATGCGCAGTGAAAAACGTCAGTTTTATTCAAGATTAATAGAAATCCAAAACCCTAACCATATCAATTTAATATAATCTTTTTGATAAACATGTTTTCTATATGTGTTCCAAGCGGGTTGTCTCTAGGTGGTGTGGTTTTATCAATATTTTACTTTTTCTGTCTGGAGATTGCTCACTGCCATTGACAATGCATTGAGTACTCTGGCTCTGGCTCTAACACTAGTCTGAGTGCCTAGATTTGTCTAAATCTAAATGCACATGGCATAAGATGTGCTGATTATATTGATGTAAATGCAATGCTGGATAAAAGATGAATATCTAAATTTATTATATATATTTTGTTAGTTGGTATTCTACGATTTTAATGCTTGCCCAAAACTAATTTGACATGTTTGCACTTCAAATATCTCAAAAGTTAGTCATTAAAAATAAAAGTTTCTTCAAATTAAAGTAACATAGATTCCAACAATCAATCTAATGCATTGATCTCAGAAAATTGCAGAAACTAGAACCTATCGGACTATGCAACTTTACGTCACCAGTATGACTCAGCAGAATGTGAGCACTCAACTCAGTCGGCCGTCCTGAATATATGCATATGAGTCAACCTCACGAAAACGGCCCAATCGGTGGTCAAGTGAAGATGTCGGCATCGCATTTCTTTGTTTCATATTAAATTATCCTAGAAACAAATAAGGTTGTTGTATTTTCTCGACCTTTACATTCAGTATAAATTTAAGGACTTTCCAACATCTCTGTCAATGCTAAACTATAATTATACTGATCGATGCCGACATCCAATGATCGATGCCGACAACTTTAACAGATGTCGGCGTCGCAATTCTTAAAGTCTCGTGCATTTCTATGTTTTATATTAAGTTATCCTAGAAACAAATAAGGTTATTGTATTTTCTTGACCTTTACATTCAGGATAAATTTAAAGACTTTCCAACACCTCTGTCAATGCTAAATTATAATTATACCGATCGACGCCTAGATCCATGCTCGACGCCGCCAACTTCCCCCAATTGGCCTCTTTTCATGATCCTTTTTTTAAATTAATTTTTTTTTTTTATTGACGAGGTATTTACTCTGCCCATAACGTATAAGCTCCTGTCAGGGTGCTTGTTTTCAACGCTGGACAGCTGTGGTGCTGTCTTGATCTGTTCCTTTGCCCAGGAGTGTTTACCTGTGTCTGCTCGGGTCAGCCTTCTGCAATTTTGGTTGTTAGTAATAGCCTATGTTAGTTTTTTTGTAATTTTCCAGTTTTTTTTTGTCTAGTCTGAGTAATGATACCTTAGCCTACTATGTACATACACTTGGGTGACATGCAGGCTTGTGGGAGAGGATCCCGTTCCATTCAGATTTTTGTTATTTGTTACAGCATCCTTTCACCTAAACCCTGTCCTTAGATAGTGCACTTGTGTGCTAGAACACACTCGGACCCTTTAGGACTGCGGCCAGGCGGGATGGCTGTGTTGCTTCCCTAGCCATTTTGTATTTCAGGGTGGATCAGTTGCATGACCGTGGCCTGTCCACTTCTGTGTTGGTTTGTGCCATTACACATACCCAGGTGGACTGCGCCATGTGGTGATAGCTTTCCTGATTTCCTTAATACTTAGGAGAGCTAATTTCCCTATTTTTTCTGTTTAGTGCCTACCACTTTTCCTGGCCTGTCTTTTGCTTTCTGTGCCAGTACACAGCAAGCATTCACGGCACTCAGGGGCAGGTGCGGTTTTGTTGTGTCAGTAAGTAATTGTTTTCTTTAGGAATTTTTTGTAGTGGTCAGGGTTACGGATCGCCCGCAATCCTGACCCATATATAGGTGCTATATACAGCCTTATGTGAATATAAACAAAGCTACTATTCTGTGTCCATTCCTGAATGTAGGCAGTCGGCTCAGGCCTGATACTGATAGGCTTTCAGGAAGAGTTGTTGACCTCTGACCTCTGCCTACATGGCTACTTCGCTTGGATATGCCTATAACATACAATGCCGTAAAGGTTAGATGGTTTATGTATGTATTATAAAAGGTGCATAGTCCGATGAAAACATCAAATTTTCAAAACTAAGACAGTTAACTAAATTTGATTTGAGATATCTAACTTAGATTCTGGTGCACTTATTACAGGTTTGTCGCCACACAAAAGGGGATACTGAGGCAATTGAATAGAACATGTTACTTACTGTAGAAGCCTATGTTGCCAGAGTTTTGGCATGTGTGCCAAAATAAATGTTGCATGGTAGTAATTCAAATATCTCAAAAGTTAGCCATTTTAAATACAAATTTAGAAAAATAAATTACAACAATCAACCTAGTATATTTATCTCAGAAAATGACAAAATCTCAAATACATCGTGCTATGCAGCTTTAAGAACTCGAAAATGTGTTTGTGCTTTAATATTTGTAAAGAGGCCTCATTCATTATTATGTTAAAACATTGCTGGTGCAAGGCCATGGAATCTAAGCCTTCCAGTGAAATGTGTCTGATTGTCAGAGGACACTGATGTCTAATGCATTTGAGGAGGTGGCGGAGGAAGGGGGGAGAAGGGGGTTCTTCCATGAGTAAAAATGCCTGAGATGACATCGAGTGAGGATCACTTGGTGCCGTTGACATTCACTTTTATCTGCAGATGGAAAGTAAGCTGAGTCCACGTAGTGTAATGGCGTCTTGTATCAACTTCATAGTCAGAGAGACCAGACGGGATGGCCGAATGAGTTGACCGGCCCTCTCACGTTTTGGTAGATTGCGGGATTCGAACCCTGATTGAGTTAAACGAATGACTTAATAATTTGTTCTTGTCGCTTCCTAGCCAGGCATTCAGCACTATTAGGATAGCACAGGGAATGGTTGGCTTGGTGTCAGGATAATGTGACATTGGGATATCAGGTCATGGTGCTGGCAGCCCGGTCTCACAGTGGCCATGAGTGTGCACTGTCACAAGTCGGTACCAATCCTGATATGACCTTAGATGTTGCCAGGACGGAAAACTCCAACAACCAATCAATCAAATCCGAAATCAACTGAAATAGATATCAAGATTCATGACTGTCGACATCGGACCTATGACTTCACGAGTGTAGACCACCCAGCTACGGGTCAATTATGTTCCATCCGGTATGATCTGTTCTGATTGACTTAGAAGTGAGCCGACATTGAGCTGGGTTCTTGTCCTACCCTCGTGTCATGGAGGGTGTTAGAAACAGATGGAATAGTCTGCCTAGTGAGGGACTCGAACCCAGATTTCAGCCATTCTAGAGTGAATGTCCTTTTTATTTGTTTGGTTGTTTATTTAGCAACCCCCCACCCCCCGCCAGTACAAAATGTAAACATCGGCTATTGGGGGTCATACGAGAGTATGACCCCCAGCGGCACTTCAAGACTTTTGCAGGCAGCTTTCATGAAATGTTGGCGCCTTCGTCTCCGGTTCAAGGATACCATCAAGAGAAACCTGAAGCAGAGAGACATTAAGACCGACTCATGGACGCAACTCTCACAGCAGAGAACTAAATGGAGAGCGGCAGTCAAGTAATGAAAGCAGTCTTTGTCGCATCGCGACCAACAGCATGATGATGATGATGATGACGAGAGTAAATGTCCTAATCAGTAGTCTGTATATGCTCTGCGATGCAATGGACCTACTCACAGCTATCTGTGTATGTGGCATTTAACCTGGGCAGGTGTTGCAGTTCACTGCGGTCATCCCCATGGAGTCATACATACCCATCCTGATATGACCTCAGATGCTGCTAGGACGTAAAACAACAACAACCTATGCCTAACTTCTAAGTAGAGACCCTTGCCATCCAAGTAACGAGCTTCAATCCAGTCAGCGGCTCGTGTGAGATTGCCGTAGGAGAAAGCGTTAAAAAAGATGCATCTTCCCTCCCCACCAACTTCCTCTCCTTGGGGCGTAATCGATTAATCGACTCGGGTCACCCGAGCCACTTTTTGGCGCATGCGCACATCCTGCAGACCCGGGTCGAATAATCGAATACCCTTCTCCACGCTCGGGGTGAAAAAAATGGTGGCCCTTTTTTTGTGTTTTTTAATAGGCGATATAATTACAGCAAAATATGATTAAAATATTTGTATGATGGTATAGTTTAGTGATATTTCCATTTCATTAATCTATGTTATTACCAAAAAAAATATGTATGACTGGTACCGGTGGCTGTTATCCTGCAGGATGGTACCAGCGCAAATGTGACGTCATCGCTCCTTGAAACTCCAGCCAAGAGGTGGGTTACTTGGGTCGGGTTATTTTGCACACGGCACGTGTATTTGTCGACTCCACTCGCAGTGTTCTATTTGAAATTCGGATGACTCGGGTGACCCGAGTCGCTCGGGTCGTGTTAATCGATTACGGCCTTAGAGATTTTAAATACCTCATGACCTTGTCTGCAGGGTTTTGCAGTGCGGCTGGCTGAGGCCACCAGGGTCGGGCGGGGGTTTTGTGTCGGCGACTGGCTGCATTCACGTGTGTGGGGGCCGGGAGATAAGCTTGTGGAAGCCGGTATCGGCGGGGAACCCCACCAGCTATCATTGTTATCTGCCGGCGGGAAGGGCGCGGTGGGTGATCAGGGTTGGTTGGTTGTTGGAGTTTTGCGTCCTGGCAACATCTAAGGTCATATCAGGACGGGTACCAACTTGTGACAGTGCGCACTCATGGTGACTTTTTAGTTCTGCCCCACTCGGAGACCAGGCCACCAACACCATGACCTGATATCCCACTCAGTCCCATTATCCTGACACTGGTCCCAACCAGTCCTTGCCCTATACTAATAATGCCAAGCGCCTGGCTAGGAAGTGACAAGTATCAATTATCAAAGCATTGGTTTGACTCGACCAGGGTTCGAATCTGACGATCTACCAAAGCGGGAGGTAGATGCTAGATTCATTCGGCCGTCCCGTCTGGTCGTCTGATTAGGGAGAGCAGAGTGGGGGTTGGGGGTAGGAAGGGGGCACAGAGAACCTAGGGGAGGTGGAGGGCGGAGTGCTATGTGGGAGATAGAAGTAGCCTCCTGTGTCCCAGACATGCGGAGGTGGGCACCTGCTTTCAACACAGGGAAACGCATCATCCATTGCAATAGTTGTGCATGTTCTACAAGACTTGGAGAATAATAATGTGACTCTTGCTTTTTTCACGAATGACGCAAGAAATGATGAGCATCTTGTTGTCTGTGCATGTAAGAGGACGAGGAGGTGAGGGGGAAGAGGAATGAGGAGCAGGAGGAGGAGCAGGAGCAGGGAGGGTGGGGCGGGAGGAGGGGGCCAGCTCGAGTGGGGGGGTGGGAGGAAGGGGGCAGGCGCCAAAACACCCACTCCCACAACCGTCATCTGCCTACGTCATAGACCATCACCATATTTGGAAACCCCCCCAAAAGAAGAAAACGAGAACCCCCGCCCATCCCTCCCTCACCTCACCCAAGCGCACCCCTCATTGTGATAGTGGCGCGACGCAGCGGCTGAAACGGCGGCGCGCTGTGATTGGTTGGATAGCGCGCGGGTGCTGGTGGGAAGCAAAAGCAGGCGGTGTGTGGGGGTAGTGCAGCGCCAAGAGCTTCCTGGTTACAGTCCCGAGACGACCAAGACGCACCCAACAACGACAAGGCCCCACCCGAAGTACCAGCTCTACCAGCAGCAGCACCACCACTGACACCAGCCCCACCCCAAGTCAACCTCATCCACTACCACTACCACCACCGCCCACCGCCACCCGCCTTCCCCCGCCCCGCCCCCGCCCCACCACCGCCAACCCCAGCCGGCCCGGTGACCAGCGAAACACCCGCAGCAACAAGGACAAGCCTCGTCTCAGAGCCTACATAAGGATCCAGGCAGCAGGTTTGAGGGTAGCCATTAGCACACCAGCCACCAGCCACCACCAGCCACCACCAGCCACCACCAGCCACCACCACCACCACCACCAGCCACCACCACCACCACCACCGTGTGCGAGTGTGAGAACAAGCGGGTCCTCTGCAGCAGCAGCTTCTCTCAGCCTTTCAACGACCATGAATAAGTTGGGTGGATACTTTCTTGCAGCCTGCCTTTTCGTCTATGCTGCTACATCTGTAGTCCATGTCGACGGCGCATTCATACCACACAAGGTGAGCACACAGCTCTCATCAGCGTTGCTTCCTTTTTGAATGGCACCCAAAACATGCATGTGTTTTTCCTTTGTTTCCTTAGCATAGATAGTGTGCAGCCTCGCTACTACTAGTACTAGTACTATTACTAGCCGAGTTTACTTTACTTAACAGTGTAGGAGAGGAGATGCATGTGTAGGCTACCATGGGACATTCCCCATTTCCATATACTACTACTGCTCGTAATTTATAATTTAACTTGAGCTCAACTAGCAATACTAACCAGGGATGGAAGATCTCCGCGATTTCTCGGATTTCCGCAATTTTGTTTTACTGTACTGCAATGCCGCAGCACTATCAGCATATGTTAATATGGTGTTCAAATACCGCAACACTATCAGTTTACACCAATATATTTGAAACCTGACTTCCGAGAATTTTCCGCGATTCCCTGACACAAGTGACAGAGCTAAGCCTATGGGAGAATATCCGCGGTTTACAGGTAACCTTTCCGTAGGCATAGCTTTCCACTTTTTTGTTGGCTGGAGACCACTTTCATCCTTGTTAGTAGCATTACTTACTTCACTCAAATTGCTTAGCTCCTTTTATGATTTTGATGAGGTATTTTTTTTGTGAGTGGTTTAAAATTCCCCCCCCCCTATTTTCCTCCTAAGCCAGCTTCTATGTGCTCGCGTCAGTGGACAGTGGATGTGGGGGAAGTGGGAAAATGCATGCATCTTGCCGCGCATCCGATGTGAAATAAATACTCTGAACAGAAAAAATATTTAAAAACTTTTTTTTTAAAGTGAGTGAAACTAACCTCAAAAAAGCGCATTTACCTACCATATGGCCTCGCCATGAATGTAGCCATATCAACCAACATGGCGTGACAACTCAAAATCACTCACTTACTCACTCACCCCCACAATATGGAAAACGGCCTCCCGTGATGTGACTGGCTTTTATTTGGCTGTTCACGTCGCCACATCTCCGCGCTGCCATTCACTGTGACGTCACGTCACGTCTCGGCGGGCGGGCGGGCGGGCGGGCGGGCGGGCGGGCGGGCGGGCGGGCGGGCGGGCGGGCGGGCGGGCGGGCGGGCGGGCGGGCGGGCCACGTCCTGGGACGGTGGGCGCCAGGTCCTGGCACAGCGGAAATTTCCAGCGGGATATTTATGATAATTCTTAGCTAAAGCCTCCTTAACTGATATCAATCTACTCGGTCGGCGTCGCGATATCCATAGCGACCAGTGCTGTAACACTCCATAACTCTATCACTCTATAACTCTGTCACTCAATCACTCTATCACTGTATCCCTCTATCACCCTATCACTCTATACCTCTGTCACTCAATCACTCTATCACTCTATTTCTAGATCACTCTATTACTCTATCACTATATCACTCTATCACCCTATCACTCTATCACTGTATCCCTCTGTCACCCTATCACTCTATACCTCTGTCACTCAATCACCCTATCACTCTATTGCTAGATCACTATATCACTCTATCACTCTATCACCCTATCACTCTATAACTCTGTCACTCAATCACTATATCACTCTGTTGCTATATCACTATATCACTGTATCACTATATCTACCTATCACTCTATGCCTATGTCACTCAAATACCCTATCACTCTATTGCTAGATCACTCTATCAGGCTATCACTCTATCACCCTATCACTCTATAACTATATCACTCAGTCACTTTATCACTCTCTTGCTATATCACTCTATGACTATCACTATATCTACCTATCAGTCTATACCTCTGTCACTCAATCACCCTATCACCCTATTATTGTTATATCACTCTATCACTCTATTACTGTATCACTCTATAACCATAACGCTCTATAACTCTGTCACTCAATCACTCTACCACTCTATTGCTATATCACTCTATCACTCTATTACTGTATCACTCTATCACCCTATCACTCTATCACTCTATAACTCTGTCACTCAATCACTCTATCACTCTATTGCTATATCACTCTATCACTCTATCACTGTATCACTGTATCACCCTATCACTCTATCACTCTATAACTCTGCCACTCAATCACTCTATCACTATGTTGCTATATCACTATATCACTGTATCACTATATCTACCTATCACTCTATACCTATGTCACTCAATCACCCTATCACTCTATTGCTAGATCACTCTATCACTCTATCACGCTATCACCCTATCACTCTATAACTCTATCACTCAGTCACTTTATCACTCTATTGCTATATCACTTTATGACTATCACTATATCTACCTATCAGTCTATACCTCTGTCACTCAATCACTCTATCAATCTATTGCTATATCACTCTATCACTCTATTACTGTATCACTCTATCACCATATCACTGAATCACTCTATAACTCTGTCACTCAATCACTCTATTGCTATATCACTCTATCACTATCTCACTCTATCACCCTATCACTCTATCACTCTATGGCTATGTCACTCAATCACTCTATCACTCAATTGCTATATCACTCTATCACTGCATCACTGTATCACCCTATCACTCTATCACTCTATAACTCTGTCACTCAATCACTCTATCACTCTATTGCTATATCACTGTATCACTGTATCACTGTATCACTCTATAACTCTGTCACTCAATCACTCTATTGCTATATCACTCTATCGCTCTATCAGTATATCACTCTATCCCTATATCACTATATCACCCTCTCACTCTATCACTCTAATACTCTATCCCTGTATCACTCTATAACCATGCCACTCTATCGCTCTACCTCTACCACTTTATCAATCTATCACTCTCACCCTATCACTCTATCACTCTAATACTGTATCACTATATCACCCTATCACTCGACCACTCTATTACTCTAATACTATATCACTCTATCAACCTATCACTCTATCACCCAATCACTCTGCCACCCTTATTACTCTATCACCCTATCGCTCTATCAATGTATCACCTTATCACTCTATCAATCTATCAATCGATCACCCCATCACTCTCTCACCCTCCCCTGCATGTAGGTATCGATGGTTAATTAGGTGTGAACCTATTTTAAATTTGTTATTATTGAATAAGAATAGTATTAACATCACGCATATTTGGTCAGATGGGCTTATGTTTGTTTTAGCTAGCTGAGTAACACTGAGAACCTGGTGGTGGTGGTGGTGGTGGTGAGGGGGGGGGGGGGTGTTAGGGGGTCTCCTCCTGTTCGGACTGGTTCTATTTCCTGTTTCACATATTAATATTATATTAAAGTTGCATAATCCGATAATTTGGAATTTCTGTCATTTTCTGAGATAAATATATATTAGTTTGGTCATTCTAATCTACCTTACTTTAGTTTAAAGTAACTTTTATTTTAAATGGCTAAGTTTCGAGATATTTGAAGTGCAAGTGTGCACAATTAATTTCGGAAAGCATTCCGAAACTCTGACACCATAGGCTTCTGCAGTAAAATGTTCTATTCAATTGCCTCAGCATTCCCTTCTGGGTTGCGACAAATGCTTAAGAAGTGCACCAGGATCTAAGTTTGATATGTAGAATCAAATCTAGATAAATGTTTTGGTTTTGAAAGTTTGATGTTTTCATCAGACTATGCAGCTTTTAATATTATATTAATACTGTATATTTTTCGAGATGAATGCATTAAGCGGATCACACATTCCACATTTATTTGCTGTGGAGGTTTCGCTTGAGATGAAGTGTAATCTTGGGTTTTGTCATGTCACTTAACTATTTTCTTCTATTTTACTTTCTTGCGATATATTGCATTTGTTGTAACTGGAATATTAAATTTATTCCTTTGGCATCCTTGTTCCATTACTCAAAAGACAGTTTTAATATATATATATATACATGTATATGTATCATGCATACATACATATATATGTACACACACATAATATGAAATAAATGAACATAAATGACCTGCTTAAAACACATTGAAAAAAGTTGCATTTAAAAAGAATTCGAAATAGTCAATTTATTTGCTGGGCATCGCTACTGCAATTTTTATGTATATGTATGCATTATGTACATACATAATGTATACATACCTACACATGCAGATATTTAAATAATTCATGAAAGTGAGACTTCTTGCAATATGTTGCAATTCTTGTGATTACAACATGTATCTACTTTATTTCCTGATCTAAATGTCCTGGTAACATCTAAGGTCATTGATCTAAATGCAGCCTTAATATATTTAAATACAGAAAGTATATTTAGGTACCCTTATATTTTGCATTTCTTACAATCACGCTGTTGTATTCATGTTTTACACCCTCACTCCATTAATGTAAAGGCAGTTTGTATATAAACATACATACAAACGCATATATCTTTGGCGGTAAGTGAGTAGGATAATGACCCACCAAGCAGTGGCGCCACTGTCGGAGCTGAGGCGAGTAGGCCTGAGCAGTAGATGAGTACTCCAAGGCTCAACCCCCCAATTACTGGTTGGTGGGTGTTTAGAGCGAGTATAGAATTCCACGTTATTATACTCATATAATTCTTATATAGCATATATATGTACATATATATGCTGTACAAGCCATTATACGACTATAATAGGCTGGAAGATCCCATCTACTCCTCAGCTAACAAGTTATCGGCTGGTTAGCTCTACTCATTCGGTCATCTACTGGTAGCGCCTGACTTCCCCACATGGCACCACCTACTCACCCACACCTCAGTGGCCATTACACTCACTCACTGTATCGCTGAAAAAATATATATTAGCGTCACTTAAATATGTCAATATATATTATATAATGTTGCACGAGTGGCAATGTGATACTTCCTCTGGTACTCATTCATTCACTGGATGCGCACTGTATATAGAATATGTGAACACATGTATTCTATATATGCCAATATGCAGGGTCCGGCAGAAAACACTCCGACAATTTACAGCTTAACAAAAAGGCCAAGGTAAATGTTATTCAAAACAATTATTAATAATATTTTAAATGAAGAGATACAGTTCATGTTTATTTGGTTTTGAAAATGATATCATCTAAATGGTGGCATCCATTCACGATGCACATTTGTAGTCGATTCGTAAAATTGTTGTGGTTTTCTTTTTAGATCTGAGCCTGTTGTCCTGACATTTTCAGTCCGGGGTAATATAGATTTTCAGTCGGGAACAGTATTGTTTTGACCTTGCTTGAAGTGAATACAACAAGCTCTCTGCATCGCCATTACAGATTCACCATTCTTGATCAAGATTTCAATAGCAAAAGCATGATGTACACTGGTCCAAATCATGATGGGTACCTGAAAGAAATAAAGACAATAAGATATTAAAAACATTACGGGAAAAAAAGAAAGAAAAAACATTACAAATATATATTTTTTTTAAACCGATAAGACGCTAGATCTATAAAGACATGGTTACATCCTGCCTAACTTCACTAGCCCCCACATTAATGGCCTTGTGAAATGGGAGGTTTTTCTGCCGGACCCTGCATAATGGCATCATTGTCCATCGCATCCGCTTCGAACACTACCGTAGGCTACCATAAGAACCGCCCTCTGCTTTATCAGCATTATATCGTTCGCGCACTCATACCTTCATTAATACATTCTCTTTCCAATTCAGTTGGCATGGTTACATTCTGGATGCAGCTGGCATGGCAAATTGCCCGTTCATAGATATTTCCATAGATGGCAGGAATTATTTTGATATTTAATCGAACCACATGGCTTTGACCTAAGTGTGGGCAGGTTTATACCCAAGTCGGACTTGGGGTGCGGGTTCACTAATCACAACTGGGCCAAGCACATGTATGACACAGATATATATGCCGACATGTAGGTCAACTCACGTGTTTCGGTTGAGCTAATCCACTATTTGCTGTGGAAGTATATTGTACTGCCATTTCAATATTTCAACCTAGCAGGAAGTACCCTAGTATTAAATAGGAGGGATTGTGCAATACACAATCGACCTGTTGCCATGCATGTTCTTTAAGGACGTGTATCCATAGACTGTTCCTTTATGGCATGTTCCCTTGTTCTGTGTCGCTTGTGACCTTGTGACATGCCACACAGACAATGGATGTGTTCATTCTCTGTGTTCACTGCACAAGGTCATGCGGTCCCTGGGTCCAACCTATGGGAATGGCCACTATGCAAAACACAGGTTCATTTTCTGTGTGGTGTGTCCCAAGGTCACAAGCGGACATGGAACAAGGGAACACACCGCAAGGGAACAGTCTATGGATATACAGCCTAACGTGGACTACCTGTCTGTAACTAGCGTCTATCGCCCTCATGTTCTAGACTACCACTATACTACATACAACCATATGTATTTCGTGTAATTTGTGTGATTTAAAAAACCCAAACAACTATCAATAATTTTCATATATCATTTCTTTTTTGTTCAATTAGGGAAAAACCGACAAAGTAAGTAGATCATTTAGTGCAAATATCAACGCTGGCCTTGCTATGCGAAATAAAATCCCCATTTGTAATTAAGTAGGACCTATTAATGGCTCTCGCTCGTGTGTAAAACTGAAAGCCAATTAATTTGTCTCTTTTCTCTTGTCTTTCATTCTGATAAATACCCATTTCTTGTATTGATTGATGTGTCGTGTTTGTGTGTTTTGAGCCGTTGAACCCATGATTCATTGTTTGCCCCACGTCTCGCCTCCCTGCATCTATATGCCCATGCCCCCTTCTCCCCTCCCCCCCCCCCCCCCACCGCCTCCAGCATGCCCTCAGCACCCCCCCCCCACACACACACACACATATGGTGACTACCAGAGCCTGCCACCCACCCGTTACCGGCGCTGCTTATTCGCTGGTTCCCGCCGCTCCCTCTAGCGGCTGCGAATTGCCGATAACCAGCGCCAGCCGCACCTCTATCGTCTGCCACTCACCCACTCACATCCCCACACACGCGGGTCCGCCCCTGGTGGGCGGTCTCAGTACTACTGTACCACGTGGACCCGGCAGGCTTCAAATCGAGTCCCACTCTAGGAACAATATTTCCCATTTTCATCACCCCCATGACACTTTTTGCCGTCACCATGATCCAATACAAGCTATGCACTGTATGGTTGTTGAACCTACCCTGTGTATATATGTGTGCGGAGGTTCGGACACGGGGAAGGGGCCGAGCAAATCGAACCCACTCGTCATTTGTACATATACATATGTCATGGGGGTGATGAAAATGGGAAATATTGTGCCTGGACTGGGACTCGAACCGACATCTCTTTGAATTCTGGGCCAGTGCGCTACCCATTACACCACCTAGGATCCCTGATATCACCACACTACCCACACCTACCTGTCTATGTCTATATTGCCTGAGAGGTCAGTGCAGACTACTACACTCGTCCCCCTGGAATTGTAAGTCTTTTAATGCTTACAATTACATACATACAGGCAATGCACTAACACATATATACACAGGGTAGGTTCAACAACCATACAGTGCATAGCTTGTATTGGATCATGGTGACGGCAAAAAGTGTCATGGGGGTGATGAAAATGGGAAATATTGTTCCTATAGTGGGACTCGAACCCACATCTCTTTGCATTCCGGGCCAGTGTGCTAACCATTACACCACCTAGGCTACCTGATATCACCACACTACCCACGCCTACCTGTCTATGTGGTTGCTTGCCTGAGAGGTCAGTGCACACTATTACACATATATATGTATATACACATGTATATATCAATGTATATATACATGTGTATATACAGTGGTTCGATGACACTGGTAGCTGGCAGGTTTGGCGGGGTTGCGATAAGCATTAACAGGTTACATTATCTATACACATATGTATATATGGATGGATATATATGTATATACAGGGCTGGTACAATACAAACAAGACAGAAGACAATAAGTACTGGGTGAGCTATATATTCTCTGGCTAGGGGATAAATGGCCGCTGCCTAAAATATAATCAATACAAAAAGAATCCTTCAGAGCGAGTGGCGGTTGGTGGCCCGGTAGTTACAGTGGGGGCCGGTGGAGGTGCCACCGTCGGGTGACGCAGGAGGCAATATACAATACATGTACAATAATATAGACAATTAATTCCCTTTCACGCTTTCATAATCACATAATTCGTTATACATGGCATATATATATGCGATGTATAAGAATTATGCGAGTATAAATGTGTGTAAGGGATAGTCTTATTATTATTATAAGACACAGCTATGCTACATACTACTCTATGGGCGACACCACCCAGTAGGAACGGTGGCGCCACTACCGGCCCAAATCATTACCAGTGGCGCGAACACTGTCACGCGCACACTGAAATTTGTTGTTATATATGCGTGTGTATTTATGGGTAGCGCGATATGGTGATTGATAGCACGGACAACTGATATCCATGTCGCTGCAACTTCACCTCTCCCACTACTAGTCATATTGGGATATAACGATTACAATATGATACAGATGCATTCCCTGGCACTTGGCATTAATATGGTAGGCCAAGGACTGGTTAGCACAGTTTCAGGATAATGTGACTTGGTGGGACTTACAAAATTGATACATGTCACTTCCTAGCCTGGCACTCGGCATTAACAGGATAGGGCAAGGACTGGTTGGCTTAGTGTCAGAATAATGTGACTGAGTAGGTTATCGGGTCATGGTGCTGGAGGCCGGATTTCCCAGTGGGGCAGCACTATAAAGCCGGCATGAGTGTGCACTATCACAAGTGTACCTGTCCTGATATGACCTTAGATGTTGCAAGGACGTAAACCTCCAACAATAACCAACCAACCACCATATGTTACTCACCATGAACATGGCTTTTACTGCTGATATGGTGGGAAATCACCATCGCCATCACCCACTCACTAACTCACTCACTCATTTGCTCACTAACTCATTTAGTCACCCACTCATCTAATAACTCACTCACTCACTCACTCACTCACTTACTTTAAGGTATGCAGGCTGGGGACCAGTCTGCTATGTGATAAACTCAAGCACTCCCTCACTTAAGCACTCACTCACTTAAGAACCCATACACTCACTCACTCACTCACTCACTCACGCACTCACTCACTCACTCACTCACTTACACACTCACTCACATAACAACTCATACACTCACACACTCACTCATTTACTCACTCAAGCACTCACTCCCATAACAACTCATACACACTCTTACTCACTCACTAACTCACTCACAGACTCACTCACTTAATAACTCATACACTCACACACTCACTCATTTACTCACTTAAGCACTCACTCCCTTAACAACTCATACACACTCTTACTCACTCACTAACTCAATTACACACTCACTCCCTTAACAACTCATACACTCACTCACCTACTCACTTAAGAAGTAACTCACTTAATAACCCATACTCATGTACTCACCCACTTACTCACTTAAGCACTCACTCACATAACAACCCATGCACTCATGCACTCACTCACTTCATATGATCCATGAGTGCGAGACAAAAGTGGAAGCCATCATTATCTTTTTTTCTACCAATAGCACTTTCGACCAATTTCCGACTTCAGCCAGTCTAGCACCGCGTGATGAGGTTATCAGAATGGGACCACTACTTTAGCACATCTTCTGATATCTCAACCCATGTCTGTGAGAAGCAGATAGGAGCTTATCAGCACGGAATGGCTCTGAGGTGCTCGACCCAGAAAATGCGCCCCCACCTTTTCATTTTGGACATTTAAAAAAAGAAAAGTACAAAAAAGAAATAGCCATGGAAATAATATATGGCTGATTGGTTGTTGGGGGCTTTACGTCCTGGCAACATCTGAGGTCATATCGATGTTGCCAGGACGTAAAACTCCAACACCCAACCAATCCAAGGTCATATTGGGACATGTACCGACTTGTGGCAGTGTGTGTACTCATGGCGACTTTCTAGTGCTGCCCCACTGGGAAATCAGGCAGCCGGCGCCATGACCCGATATCCCACTCCGTCACATCATCCTGACACTGAGCTAACTAGTCCTTGCCCTATCCTACTAATGATGAGTGCCAAGCTAGGAAGTGAAATTTATCCATTTTGTACGTCATTGGTTTGACTCGATCTGGAATTGAACTCCTGATCTACCGCACAGGAAGCCTGCACTTTACCGATTCGGCCACCACGTCCGGTAAATGAAAGTAACAATACTATATAACAATAAACATAAAGATATAACATTGTAAATCTAAAGAAACCCTTCAAATTATGTAACTTTACAGATTTTCGCATTAACAAATTAGATATTAAAAAGATTGTATTAAAGACCCCGTCTCACTATGGCGTATTGCATCAGCCTTTGCCAACGTATGTGACATACGCTGTCATAGGAGTGAATTCTGAACATGCTAAAAAATACTACTTATGACAAACTTACCCATAACTTATCTCAGCGTGCACCAGTGGGCTGTTAACGAATACTACTTATGCCAATCGTACCCATAACTTGTCTCAGCGCACACAAGAGTACACCAGTGTACAGCAGTGTACACCAGCATACATCAGCATATGTCAGCGTACACCAACGTGTTGGCGTGAATTCACATACATTGGCATATGCTGACGCAATACGGCATAGTGTGACAAGGGCTTAAGAGGATTCAGTTCTTTGGCAATTTCTGCTATGACCTAGTTACAGGCTGTCTATGTCTGACCAATGCGAGGTTTCATTGGATTATCTGGGCAGAAGCTGCTTTGCCAGCTTCATAAGCGGTTACAGTACCGTTAGGTTTTTTCTTACCAAGCCTTATCACAGAACGACAGCAATTCGGTCGAGCTGAAAATAAGGGGAGCCCTTTGAACAGGAGTACTGGGGATGGAAGTTATAGGTAGGTGGCGCCATAGGCGAGGGACGTGAGTGTGGGTGTGGTGTGGGTGTGGTGTGGGTGGGGGTGTGGGACTGAGTCCCCTTGATGCTCTACCAATATGCTCTACAATACACATTAGGGCCGTAATCGATTAACACGATCCGAGCGACTCGGGTCACCCGAGTCGTCAGAATTTCAAATCGAACACTGCGAGTAGAGTCGACAAATACACGTGCTGTGTGCAAAACGATCCTACCCAAGTAACCCACCTCCTAGCTGGGGTTGGCTACGAGCGATGATGTCACATTTACACTGGTATCATCCTGCAGGATAAGAGCTACCAGTACCAGTCATATATGTTTTGTTTAAAGAATAACTTAGATTAATGAAATGGAAATATAGCTAAACTAGGCCATCATAAAATACTTTTAATCCTATTTTGCTGTAGTTTTATCGGTTATTAAAAAAAAAAAAAGATTGTCCACCCAAGCGCAGAGAAGCATATTCGATTATTCGACCCGAGTTTGTAGGATGTGCACATGCGCCAATAAGTGGCTTGGGTGACCCGAGTTGATTAATCGATTACGCCCATGGTGTATGGGCTTAAAGCTGCATAGGCAGATACAATCGTGAACTCTTTTAAACCAAACCAGTTAGAGATTTGATCCTACATATTTATCTTAGATACCGGGGCACCTATTAAGCATTTCTTGCTGCGTAGAAATGAATACAATCTGTTACCTACAACATTATCTATTAATGCTGCCATCCGAAAATGGGTTTGCAGTGGAAATCGTCTATTGCATTCTAATTGATTTAGGCGATTCTTGCGATTGAATGGCGGATGGAAGTGTATGCTTCTGGGTTCATTGCATCCTTAAATGAGTGCATGGTGGTCTCTTCACAGATTTCCTTATATTGGGGGCTGGCGCGGTGGCTAAAGCGGTAGAGCGCGGCCCTCACATGCGGAAGATCGCGAGTTTGGTTCCCGGTCGAGTCAAACCAATGACTTATAAAATTGATACTTGTCGCTTCCTTGCCTGGCGCTCGGCATTATTAGGATAGGGCAAGGACTGGTTTGCTCAGTGTCAGGATAATGTGACTGAGTGGGGTATCAGGTCATGATGCTGCGCGGCTTGGTCTCCCAGTGGGTCAGCACTATTAAGTCACCATGAGTGAGCAATGTTACAAGTCAGTACCCATCGTGATATGACCTTAGATGTTGCCAGAATGTAAGATAACCAAGCAACCAACCTTATACTTTTGGTGCTGGACTTGAGTGTATGCGAAGTGCCGAGCTATCAGCCAGCCAATCACAGCGCGCCCACGCAGTGAATCAACATCGTCAACTGCGCATGTCCAACTGGCACTTTGTGGTAATTAGACAGGTGGTCGGTTTTCTTTTGAAGGCGGGATATTGGAACTGGCACCTCGGTGTGCGTTATGAAGCACGCTTAGTTCCACGTTTAACACCATGGAAACCCCCTCCCATCCCCACCTCACACACACACACACCTCCCACACACCTCCCACACACCTCCCACACACCTCCCACACAACTCCCACACAACTCCCCCCCCCCACGCACTGGGAAAACCTCAGCCAGCTTCACTCCCACCCGCACAGCTCCCACACTCCTCCCACTAACCCTCGGGTTCGAACCCTGGTCGAGTCAAACCAACGACTTTAAAATTGATGCTTGTCACTTCATAGCCAGGCACTCGGCATTATTAAGATAGGGTAAGGACTGGTTGGCTCAGTGTCAGGATAATGTGACTGAATGGGATATCAGGTCATGGTGCTGGCGGACTGGTCTCCCAGAGGGGCAGTGCTATATAGTCGCCACAAGTGCACACTGTCACAAGTCGGTAACCGTCCTGATATGACCTTGGATGTTGCCAGGATATAAAACTCCAACAACCAACCAACCTGGATTAATCCAACACATATTTCGCTGCCATAATTATGACAGCTTGAAGTTGGTACCCGGGCGCGCGGTGGTAACAAAGCTATTTTAGAAGCCATCCCACGCTTCACACGCCTCCACCGACCAGGCCGCCATTGTGAGCACTTCCCACCCCCTCCCTCCCCCTCCCCCCAACCCCGTCCATTGACACTGCATCCGGCACGAAGGGGCTCCGATAGTGTGCGCACACTCCGAAGAGGGCCGTCGTCGTCGGGTCTGCAGACAGGGGGGGGGGGAGGGGGCGGGGGCAGGGGCATGGTGCAGGGGGCAGGGGGCAGGGGGGGGGTAGCAGGGGGGAGGTGACTGGGAGTATAAACGGTCACCAGATAATGGAAGCTGTGTTGATGGCAGCTGCGCACAAACACACGTGACAGGGACGCCACCTGGAGGCGCACTCGGCAGGATTCTGGGATGATGGCAGGGATGAAGACATGTGGGGGCGGGGGCAGGGGCGTGGGTGGGTTGGTTGTTGGAGTTGTACATCCTGGCAAGATCTAAGGTCATATCAGGACGAGTACGGAGTTGTGACAGTGCACACACATCGCAACTTTATATTGCTGGCCCATTGGGAAATCAGGCCGCCAGCACCATGACCCGAAATCCCACACAGTCACATTATCCTGACTATTGAGCTAATCAGTCATTGCCCTATCGTATTAATGCCGAGCGGCAACCTAGGAAGTGACAAGCATCAATTTTGTAAGTCATTGGTTTGACTCGACTGGGAATCGACCTATCGGTCTCACACACGGGAGGCCTGCGCTCTATCGATTCGGCCACCGCATTCGGTGGGGGGGTTGTGGGGGTGGGAGGCAAATGGTGTAGGATGACGGATGTGGCACGAGGCAATGCGAGATTTTAATGCATGGCACATGTTTTGCGTTGATACAGGGATGTATCTCCCACTCTGCCGAATGACCCGAGTGCCATGTGTAGTGACCAGAAAATAGCTCCACCGCAAATAGCCATTAGCATACACATGCGCAATTCAAATCGAATGATAGGAATTACTTGTAGACATATGAAATACCCTTCATGGCCATAATCGATTAACACGACCCGAGCGACTCGGGTCACCCGAGTCGTCAGAATTTCAAATCAAACACTGCGAGTAGAGTCGACAAATACACGTGCCGTGTGCAAAACAATCTGACCCAAGTAACCCACCTCCTAGCTGGCGTTGGTTACGAGCGATGACGTCACATTTGCGCTGGTAACGTCCTGCAGGATAACAGCTAGCCATACCAGTCATTCATGTTTTTTTAATAGAATAACTTAGATTAACGAAATGGAAATATAGCTAAACTAGGCCATCATAAAATACTTTAAATCCTATTTTGCTGTAGTTTTATCAGTTATTAAAAAAAAAAAAAAATTGTCCACCCGAGCACTGAGAAGCGTATTCGATTATTCGACCTGAGTCTGTAGGATGTATGCATGCGCCAAAAAGTGGCTCGGGTGACCCGAGTTGATTAATCGATTACGCACCGCGTGAGGGTGGGGGGCTGTAGAGTTACTTCAGATGGGACTCAGTCTTCGGCAGAGACTCATTCAAAACCAGTCTGGACATCTCCCACTCGGACTACGCCGCGCATGCTTGACATGTATGCGAAATGATCTATTTCGCATATAATGTCGGAAGTGAGGGTCAGCGGAGTACTAGGCACATTATCTTTCAGGTTTGCTGTCTATGATACATTCCAGAACCAATCGATGACCGCTCCAACGTGCCATCCCTGATTGTTCTTACTGATACCAGTAGTACTCAGGCACAATCTCCAGTGCAAATATGACTTATGGGATGTGATGGATTAAACCATAGAATAGTTATCAAAGCCATCACAACATAGCACATATTTATCAATTATGCAGTATATATTACATATATATATACAGGTGGGGAAAATGCCGGCAAAAGATTAATATATATTATACAAGTGGGGGGTAAATGCCGCAGAACATTAATAGCGCACACTCCACCACCTCTACAGTTTCCATGGAAACCAAAGCGAATAATCCTGTTCCAAGATCATTCACATGCGTCACTTCACGTAACGTCAGGCGGTGCACCCGACCGTGTCGCCGTCACCCATTGCACCGTGACGGGCCGCTATATGGCACCAGGGCCGCTAATCTTAATCTCGTGTCCTTTATCCGCAACACATCGAGTCCTTGCAAAGGCTATGAGTAGCTAACGGCAGATAGGAGTAGTTCTGAGCAGATTAGAGCAGTTACGGGGAACTCTGAGTAGCTAATGACAGGAAGGAGCCGTTCTGAGCAGATCTGAGCAGATAAAAGAAACTCGGTGTAGCTAATGCCATATTTTTAATATAATCTTTTTTATTGAGGCTGTATTTATACTGTCCATAGCATGTAAGCCTGGGTACCCAGGCTTGTTTTCAATGCTGGCCAGCTGTAGTTTTGGCGTCGTCTTACCAAGCAGTAGCTGCTGATAAGTTATTTGATTGTCTGCATTTCAGTAGCAGATAGATAGTCTGTTGGTATGTTTAGTAGTCTATGTCAGTTTTTTTGGGGCCCTCTTGGCATTGTATCTTTGTTCTATTCTTATTACTATGTTAGTTGTTTTCTTAAGGTTCTATGTTAGTGTTTTGGGGGTTTTCTTGGGAAGAGTTTTCCGCTTTTTTCTACTTAATTCTATACTAGCCTATTTTATTTACATGTCCATAGGCCTGTACGTAATAGGTGGTTGAGTTATGTTTGTTTGAATTTGATTTGACTTATATTGTTGTTAGATATGTTATCTGGCTATTGTTATATTTCTGGTTGTCCCGCCCTGGGCTGTCCAGTTGGGGCCGTGACATATCACCTGCCCCCTTGTGGTGCAGTTCAGTTGGGGTTTCCAGTTTTTATTTTGCACAGATATTTTTTGTATGTTTTTAGGTCAGGGATTTGTCTTTCTTTCACCGTTTGGGCATTCCATGCCTTGGCGGCCATTTCCAGCGTGCTCCTTTCATGGGCTTTGATTCGGCTTCTGGTCTGCCTTAGTAGTGGTGCCTTGCTTGCTCTGGTGTCCCTTAGTGGTTGGGTTAGACGCTTAATGTCTTGGCTATATCCATATGCTAATGTTTTTAGGTGGATTATTCTTTAGTTTTTGTGTAGGTCATAAGTGGGGTGTAGTTTGTCTACTTTCAGGCAGATTTTTAGGGCCCTATTTTGTAATATTTGCAATATTTTTAGTCGCTCTTTTTTAGCACCCATGTAAATTACATCCCCATAGTCAAAGTCGGGGAGTCCCATGCCTTTGAAGATTTTTATTGACATATCTTGTGTCATATAGTTTCTTAGTTTAGCAAATAGCCATAGTTTGTGGTTTACTTTTTGTACGATTTTTGTTACACACAGATTGTAGTTTAGCTGGCTATCTAGTTCTAGGCCTAGTTATTTGTAGTGATTTACACTTTCCAGTGTTTGGTTTCCTAGTGTACATTGTAGGTTTCTTCCTGTGATTGCTGTGTGTGAGAAGAGTACAGTTTTAGATTTATTTGCATTGATGGTTATTTTATTGGATTCACACCAGCCGTCCAGCTTTAGCAGGAGGTTGTTCAGTTTGGTTGCTATCTCCTCTACTGTGCTTCCTTCTGCATATACGACAGTGTCATCCGCATATAGCTGGAGACATTCTAGCTGGAGACATATCGGATCAGTTCTGAGCAGATCTGAGCATGTAAAGGGAAGTAAGAGCATCTAATAACAGATAGGAACAGTTCTGAGCAGATCAGAGCAGTTAAAATAAACTCTGAGTAGCTAATGACACGTAGGGACAGATTTGAGCATTTGAAAAGCAATAACAATTGGCAGTTCTGAGCAGATCCGCGCAGTTAAGAGAAACTCGGTGTAGCTAATGGCAGATAGGAACAGTTCTGAGCAGATCAGAGCAGATCAGAGCAGATAAAAGAAACTAATTGCAGCTAATAACAGGTAGGATCAGTTCTGAGCAGATCCAAGCACTTGAAACCAACTATGAGTAGCTGATGGCAGATAGGAGCAGTTCTGAGCAGATCGGAGCAGTTAATGGAAACTCTGAGTAGTTAATGACAGGTGGGAGCAGCTATATGCAGCTCAGGGAGGTTCTGGACTGCTGTGAGCGAGTCACCCACGGCTAAGCGAGTTATCGTGTTGATCTGTGCCGCTGTTTACACAGTGGCGCTCTTCCACCAGGATGAGTGCTGACCAGCTTCCAGCAGCCCGCCTTACATCATAAGTTACATGACTGCCCTGCTCGCCCAAACACAACCCACCGAACCGTCCACCTGCCTCCCACTTAGCCAGTCGGGATGGCCGAATGAGTTGAGCGTCCGTCTCCCGTTTTGGTAGATCGTGGGATTCGAACCCACAGGTTTGAACCCATGTCGAGTCAAACCAATGACTTACAACATTGATACTTGTCACTTCGTAGCCAGGCATTTGGCATTATTAGGATAGGGCAAGGACTGGTTGGCTCAGTGTCAGGATAATGTGACTGGGTGGGATATCAGGTCATGGTGCTGGTGGCCTGGTCTCCCAGTGGGGCAGCACTTTGAAGTCACCATTAGTGCACACGTTGGTACCTGTCCTGGTATTACCGAAAGGCACGTTTAGACTTTTGACGGCGTGTGATGGCGCAACACCGTGTAACATGGCGCAACACGGCACAAGCCAACCTCCCATTTAGACTTTACATCGACACTTGACGGCGTTAGACGGCGCAAGCATATTGGCCAGAGTTCAACTATGTTGAACTTTCATGGTCAGCACTTCCACACGTTGGCAGCATCGATGTATGTATGTATGTATGTATGTGTGTATGTGTGTAGCTATGTGTGTATGTATGTGTGTATGTATGTATGCATGTGTGTATGTATGTGTGGATATATGTGTGAAATAAAGAATAGTCCCTAATGTTTTTCAGTGCTCCTGTCTGGGCACCACTCATTTATATATATATGCTGTATAAGAATTATACGAGTATATTAACACGGAATATCAGTGCCTCCGCGCTGAAAGAAATGTATATTATGATGAATAAACTGTTTTACAACCAAAAAAACAGACAAAGAGAGATGATATTTTCCAAGAATGTAACGCCATTTCCAAACAAACATAGCAGTAATTCTTAGCATTTACATCCGCACCAGCTTATTTTGGTAAATGATAATTTTATTTAGCGAATAAAGGTATTTTTTCAGCGCCGAGGCACAGGTCTGTCGGCCATGTTATGTTACATTCATTCACATATATAATTGTCTAAAATCAACAAGAGTTTGATACAAATACAAAAAGAAGAAAAAAGAAGAATAGTGCTGTTACCCAGCAGCAATATTTTATATTGTCAGCATCGTGGTTAGGGTAACTTTGTACTAATAATATACATGGTGAATAAGAAGTTATTCTTAGTGGAATTTGATGCAGTTAAATCCTTTACTTTGTTGCAGATTTGATAATAAATATAATACGATGTTTGGTGTGGTTTCCCTATTCTGGCTTGGGCCACCCTATTTAGTTGAGAAATGCATTTCGCACAGATAATATTGTTTGCATATATAGCCACGCTCATTATACAAAGGTGATTAGTGTCCCGTAATGAGGCCATTACCGAGTCGCTACGCACATGGAAACAGTCATTACCGAGTGAATTAAACTAGTGAGAAATGATAGCTCTTCGTCATCTGGAAGTCTCTCAAGAAATATGAATAGTACAGTCGCACTATGGCAAACTTCCTGGTAGAAGTCAAATGCAGCGATAGATGGAAGCCACAGCTGAAGCCATTTGAATAGATAGGGAACCATGTGTGCTCTCAAGACCGGATGCAGTGCAATAAGACTGGGACTTAGAACAGAAATACCGGAAGTAGTAGGTAAAGACGGAAGGCAGTGCATTAAAACTTGAAGTAGTGCATTAAGACTAGATGTAGGACATTAAGACTGGATGTAGTACATTAAGACTGGATCTAGTGCATTAAGTCTGAATGTAGTGCAGTAATACAGGATGTAGTGCAGTAAGACATGATGTAGTGCATTAAGACTGGATGTAGTGCATTAAGACAGCACATAGTGCAGTAAGACAGGATGTAGTGCAGTAAGACAGGATGTAGTGCAGTAAGACAGGATGTAGTGCATTAAGACAGGATCTAGTGCAGTAAGACAGGATGTAGTGCAGTAAGACTGGATGTAGTGCATTAAGACAACATGTAGTGCAGTAAGACAGGATGTAGTGCAGTAAGACTGAATGTAGTGCAGTAAGACAGGATGTAGTGCAGTAAGACAGGATGTAGTGCATTAATACAGGATGTAGTGCAGTAAGACAGGATGTAGTGCATTAAGACAGGATGTAGTGCAGTAAGACAGGATGTAGTGCATTAAGACTGGATGTAGTGCATTAAGACAGCATGTATTGCAGTAAGACAGGAAGTAGTGCAGTAAGACAGGATGTAGTGCAGTAAGACAGGATGTAGTGCATTAAGACTGGATGTAATGCATTAAGACTGGATGTAGTGCATTAAGACTTGATGTAGTGCATTAAGTGAGGATGTAGTGCATTAAGACAGGATGTAGTGCAGTAAGGCAGATGTAGTGCAGTAAGACAGGATGTAGTGCATTAAGACTATATGTAGTGCATTCAGACTGGATGTAGTGCATTAATACTGGATGTAGTACATTAAGACCGGATGTAGTACATTAAAACTGGATGTAGTACATTAAGACTGGATGTAGTGCAGTAAGACAGGATTTAGTGCATTAATACTGGATGTAGAACATTAAGACAGGATGTAGTGCATTAAGACTGAATGTAGTGCATTCAGAGTGGATGTAGTGCATTAAGACTGGGTGTAGAGCATTAAGACTGGATGTAGTGCAGTAATACAGGATGTAGTGCATTAATACTGGATGTAGAACATTAAGACAGGATGTAGTGCATTAAGACTGAATGTAGTGCATTCAGAGTGGATGTAGTGCATTAAGACTGGATGTAGCGCATTAAGACTGGATGTAGTGCATTAAGACAGGATGTAGTACACTAATTAAAACTGGAAGTAGTGCATTCAGACTGGATGTGATGCATTAAGACTGGATGTAGTGCATTAATCCTGGATGTAGTACATTAAGACTGGATGTAGTACATTAAGACTGGATGTAGTGAATTAAGAGAGGATGTAGTGCAGTAAGTCTGGATGTAGTACATAAAGACTGGATGTAGTGTAGTAAGACAGGATGTAGTACATTAATACTGGATGTAGAACATCAAAACAGGATGTAGTGCAGTAAGACTGGATGTAGAGCATTAAGACTGGATGTAGTGCATTAAGACAGGATGTAGTGCACTAATTAAAACTGGAAGTAGTGCATTAAGACTGGATGGGGTGCATTAAGACAGGATGTAGGCCATTAATACTTGATGTAGTGCATTAAGACTGGATGTAGTGCACTACGACTGGATGTAGTGCATTAAGACTGGATGTAGAGGATTAAGACAGGATGTAGTGCATTAAGACTGGGAATAGTGCATTAAGACAGGATGTAGTACATTAAAACAGGATGTTGTGCATTAAGACTGGATGCAGTGCATTAAGACTGGATGTAGTACATTGAGGTAGGATGTAACACACTAAAGACATATGTGTTCAAGCTTAAAGTTGCATGGTCCGATGGTATAAATATATTTTCAAAACTAAAACAGGTACCTACATTTGATCCTACATATCTAACTTAGATACTGGTGCCCACACTAATCAATTGGTGCTGTATTTATGGAATAAATCCGATTTGACAAGAATGTACTTTCAGACCACTGCTAGAGGTAGCCATGTGCCTCAGAACTCACTCTCTAAGATGCAGGTCAATCTCGTGACCTCTCTGAGGCTCTTGGTGGTCATGGCCTAGTTTCACACACCACGTGACCCGCCTGAGCAAGACTGAGGCACTCCACAGAAACAGGCTGTTTTGTTTATGTTCAGCAGAGCTTCTGTTATCTGTTTTTCTTCTCATTAGCTAGATTATAAGTTGTGTTATCTCATTCTCTTGAGAGTTAACCTATAAAGTGTCACTGATATTGAACTGAAAAAGCATAGCGGTAAATGTCAGTAGACATTTACCGCTATGCTTCATAGCGGTAAATGTCTCAAAGTTGTGAGTTCAGTATGGTGATGAGGTCAGTACACCACTGACCATGGCGAGATTGGGAGTGGTGTCATAGCCTTTGCTTCCAGCCCGGGAGTTTCGGCAAGCATGCCTTAATTACTTCAAATATCTTCAAAAGGAGTTTCGCAGTCATCAAAACCACTTCAGGGTAATGTTAAGTAGATGATAATGATCAATTTAATATATTTATCTCAAAAAGTTTGGAACTTTAAAGTTTCATAGACCGATGGTTTTGAGTTTTTGTCATTTTTCTGAGATAAATATATTAAATTGATTGTCCTGATCTACCTTTCTTTAGGTTGAAGTGCCTTTTATTTTATATGGCTAGGTTTTGAGATATTTGAAGTGCAAATATGTGAATTTAGTTTTGTCAAGCACGCCAAAACTCTGACACCATAGGTTTTAGCAGTAACAGGTTCTATTAAATTGCATTCGTATTCTCTTCTATGTGGCAACACATTGTAGAATATGATGCTTGGCTCTGTGGCTGTGTACGTAGGCTATGAGGAAAACAATACAGACACAGAGAAAGGAAGAGAGTAAAGTATAAGAGAAGAGAGTCCAGCCCTCTGGTTTATTGTTTATATAGTTACATGGGTTCATTGTAGAGTATCATACCACCTCCTTAGCCCAGAAGGAATCGAGCATTCCTGGTCCTACCAATAGGAATCCAGCATTCCTGGTCTCCATGGATATCAGTGGTCTGCCCACCACCAATAGCTATATGCCCCCCCCCCCCCTTGGCCACCACCAACCTTGACCTTTTGAGTGTGGTGACCCCTACCCCAGCAGAAGGGCTAGGCCCTGAGTGCAATCACACTAAGACCTGCCAGCACCACTATGTCTATTTACATCCCACTCAGGCACCACCAAAACATATATATATATGCACCTGGTCACGTACACCGATCAGTAATAGAACATTTGCATCCCCCCTTTGCTGAGTATCGGAATATTTTACAAATATAAGTAATAATTGAATGAATTTCTAAGATAGATATGTAGATAATATCAATATTAGATAATAGTTTTGGTTTTGAAAATTGAATGTTTCATCAGATTATGCAGCTTTAACTAATACCATATTTAGAGTACCAAGACTGGATATATATTAGATTGATTAAACGATATCTGTGAACATTGGAACATTGGAAATCCCTTCAGAATAAACCGATAACTGTGGAACGCTGGTTGCCTTGGCTATAGCGTCCAAGTGGCGCCAGAGAAGGCAGGCACCGACCTGCCACCAGCGACTGATTCTGGAACCTACCAGATAACACCTTGGGAAGGCCTGTCAAAGGATTTTTATTCAGTCCAAAGTGTAAAGTATAATTTCATTTCCATCAAAATTAAACCCATTTTCTCAAAAGCCACATCATTACAATTCAATATAAACTAATACATAGCAACTGGTATTGGCTGTATAATACTTTTGTGTGTGTGGATTTATTAATTAAGCAGACAGCATTTTACTTGGGAACAAGATGTGGGTGTGGGGGGGGGGGCGGACGCTCAGTTCATTTGGTCTACTGGCTGCTTATACTTAGTTATACTTACTTATACTTATCCTCTTCTGTTTATATATTTCTGCATAATGGCCTGTTAACAGATTCTGTCTGCCTATATATATTTTTTTTTTCTTGAAGATTTATACTGCCTATCATGGATAAGTCTGAATACACTTGTTTTCACCATTAGACAGTTTGTCGATAGAAAGCCTGAGTCTACACTTTTACCGTCCCAAGGGATTTTTAACCTCCCATACCACATAGACATGATATGAGAGCAAGTGGCCTTTGGTGTCGTTGTAAGTTATACACAGCAGTGGAAATCCAAAGTGGCAGAGGTGGGGGCACAGGGAATCGAACCACCGACCTTCAGATTAGGAGTCCGACCTAGAAAAAAGTCAGACACTCTAACCACTTCACCACAGAGAACATGACCTGTCATAATTATGGTGGTCATGCGGCGAGAACTGAACATACCACACAACCAGCTCTAAGTGGGAATGCACAATTCATCCCACCTACTTGTCCCTCCTTCCGAGGCAAGACATGGTTGTCTGGTTGTTGGAGTTTTATGTCCTGGCAACGTCTAAGGTCATATCACTATGGGGACCGACTTGTAGTAGTGCACACTCATGGCAACTTTATAGTGCTGCCCCACTGGGAAATAGGCCATCGGCATCCTGACCTAATATCCCACTCAGTCACATTATCCTGACACTTAGCTAACCAATCCTTACCCTAGCCTATTAATGCCAAGCGCGTGGCTAGGAAGCAACAAGTGTAAATTTTATTAGTCATTGGTTTGACTCGACCGGGAACCAAACTCCCAATCTACAACACACAAGGCCCGCGCTCTAGCGATTTGGTCACCACGCCCGGTCTGAGACAAAACATAGTGCCGACCAACTCCCATTTATCGCTCACTGTATTCCCATTAGTGGATTTGCCTCAGACTCATACATTTCGACGTTCACCTGCACTAGTTGCTTCAGGCCTGGAAGCCATGTAAAGAACCCACTAGCGATGCCATTCACGTATTGCTTGCTGGTCACCGGAAGGCTAGTGGCACTCACAGCATAGCGTCATATGGGTGAGGCTGGAGACCAGCACGTCATTCACTAGGCACAGGCAGCAGTCATCCAAAACAGACGACAGCGCATATCTTAATTCAGACGGGCTCCTCCTGTGGGCATGCGCGCCGGGACGGCTTGGGTTTAACGCTGCACAGTCCCATGAAAAAAAAACCAGATGGCCGAATGAGTTGAGCATCCGTCTCCTGCATTGGTAGATCGTGGGATTCGAATTCACGGGTTGGAACCATGGTCGAGTCAAACCAATGACTTAAACATTGATATTTGTCATTTCCTAGTCAGGCGCGCCGCATTATTAGTAGAGGCCAGGATTGGTTGGCTCACTTTCAGGATAATGTGACTGAGTGGGATATCAGATCATGGTGCTGGCGGCCCAGTGGGTCAGCACTATAAAGCCACCATGAGCGCGCACTGTCACAAGTCAGTACCCATCCTGATATGACCTTAGATGTTGCCAGAACGTAACACTCCAACAACCAACCAACATCCGATGAAAACATCTAATTTCCAAAACGAAAAGAAGATTCTACATATCTAACTTAGAAGTTAGATACTGGTGCAATTGTTAAACATTTATCACCACAATGAAGGGAATACTGTTAAGAACTTTAGCAAAATCCTCCCACTCAATGAAGGGAATACTGTTAAGAACTTTAGCAACAACCTCCCATCCTGCCCGCCTCCCTCCTTCCCAGCCTCACCCCTCCACTTTCCTTCCATCCTACCCTCCCCCTCCCTCCACACCTCCCACCCGCCACCCTCCCACCCGCCATCCTCCCACCACCCCCCTCCTTCCCACCTCCAACCATTCTTCCCTCCCACCCTACCGCCATCCCTCCCTCTGACCTTCCCACTCTCACTACCACTTCCCTCCCTTCCACCCCATCATACTTCCCTCCCTACAACCCCCACCCTCCACCCCACCCTCCCACCCACCCTCCCTCCATCCCTACCTCCCTCCCTAGTTCCCTTCGTACTTATCCCTACCCACTTCAATAACAAACACCTCCTATCTTCCTGCGGCCATTTTGTACCGGAAGTCCCGAGGCTGGATCCAATAGGCTCCTCTGGCTTCAGTCCCATCTTGCCCGGTGTCCCTGCTCGCCCTCTTTAAAACCTCATGGCTCAGTGGTAACTGTGGGTAGCGAATAGACGCCCTGCCCCTCATAGAGGGCCCTCCGCACCCAGCGTGGAGAGAGGGGGAGGGGGGAGGAGGGAAGGAGGGCGAGGAGGTAATGCCGCATGTCATCCAGAGAAGAAGCGGCTTGACAGCGGATCTCTCATCTCTCAGCTTCAGCTCAGGCCTTCCTTGCGGGAGATCGGGCGTTCAATTCCTCCTTCAAGTTAAACCCGATGACTTAGAAAATTGATACTTGTCGCTTCTTAGTTTTGGTGCTCCGCATTAATAGGATAGGGCAAGGACTGGTTAGCTCAGTGGCAGGATAACGTGAGTGAGTGAGTGTCAGATTTCCGCTTTTCTTTTGGTTTGGATGCGACATTCATCGATGCATATATATATATAGATATAAATAGATATATATATGTAGTAGTCTGCACTGACCTCTCGGGAAAGGAGCTGCATAAACAGGTAGGCGTGAGGAGTTTGGTGTCCTTTGGTAGTTACCAGCGGCACTCTCTCAGGGAGCAAATAGAGGTTTCACACCGGGAAGAACATGTCCAGACAGGCGCAAAACTATTTGTCCCTGCAGTGGCTGGTCAGGAGATGTTGGGAGTTCCATACATCAATCGCCCTTGATGCTGCCACAGTGACATGGTTTTCTGATCAGGGTTTGCCTTAGCCTTCGCTTCTGTCAAGAACCTGTAACACAATGCTGCTGTGCGTGTGCAATTAATATATATATCTTATCCAAAGTGTTTACTAAATAGATTCTATCAATTATTAATAAAACTTTTCTTTTTCTATGGGAATTTGTTTCCCTTGACCACAAATATATGATTGTGAGCTTTCTAATTTAATGAGTGTCTATTGGCACATAATTGATTGTCTGCTTTTACATGTAAAAGCGATGCTTTGAACAAAAACACAAACATGTCTCGCCGTGAATATGGCCTATGCTGGCGACACGGCGTAAAACAACCACCAATCAATCAATCAATATCCAAAGTGTACGAATACCAGTTCTCTATAGAAAATAACCCCTCTATTATTTTAATAATTGTTATTGAGAATTACAGGCATGAAAATACATTGGCTCCATTTGCCATGAAAAGACCCTATATAAATTATTCAAAATTGTTAAGAAAAAAAAAAGTATATATTTGACTCTTTACGGGATAAAACTAATTGCAATGTCAAACAAAACATTTCAGGCAACATCCAAAACAGACTGGATTGATATGCTATAAGGTACATGCGCAGCTCCAAGCAGATCATCAGGGAAGCCATCTGGGCATACGCTGGGAGAGTGCAAACTGATGATGACATCCTCCTCGCTCCTGATTGGTCATTTGCACGACGGTCACGTGACGCTCTCTTCCAGATCCCGCGAGTCTCGTGCTTCAGGAGTGGGTAGTGGGGTGTGTGTGTGGGTGAAAAGGGGTGGTGGTGGTGGGGGAGAGGAACCTAGATAGGGGGGAGAAATCGGCGGGGGGGGGGCAGTGGAGGGGAGACACGGGGAGGGGTGGGTAGTGGAGTGGGGGTGGGGGTGAAAAGAAGGGGGGTGGGGGCGGGGAGTCAGGGGGTGAAAGGATGGGGAACCTAGAGAGGGGGGGGGAGACATCAGGAGGGGGGCAGTGATGGAGAGACAGGGGGAGGGGTGGGAGGAAACTGAGGAGGGAGGGGAAAGGAAGACTGAGGGAGGCATATTGAAGGAAGGTGAAGGAGAGGACAGGGGTGTGGGGTGGGGGGGGGGCAGGACACGAAGGAACTACATGAGAACTGGGATTTAACAACTGCATTTTGAATGCACGACGCTGACAAAAAAACTTTATTCCATGAATAAACTATATTTACAACAAGATAAACCAAAATTACTCACGCATTTCATCAGGTGCTTAGGCTGGGATATTCGCCGGACGGACGCTCTTTAATACCGCTCTCTAAGTCTGATACTCCATGAGGTCATGGTGGAGATGTATTAGGTGCAGCTTTGAGGAGGGGGGGGGGCGACCATTAGTGGAGGTGCATCTACGGGTTCGCAGTTGTAGGTATGCAGGTATTGCAGGTATTGAAATACCTCAGCGAGTTTGATGCCCCTGCCCTGCAGAGTTGTAAACCACAGCCTTGTGGTACAGGTTCTTGACAGAACCGAAGGGTAAGGGAGCAAACCCTAAACAGAAAACCATGTCACTGTGGCAGCATTAAGGGTGGTTGATGTATGGAACTCCCAACATCTCCCAACCAGCCACTGCAGGGACAAATAGTTTTGCGCCTGTCTGGACATGTTCTTGTCAGTGTGAAACCTCTATTTGCTCCCCAAGAGAGTGCCACTGGTAACTTGCAAAAGCCAGCAGCACTTCAACACTTTTGCAGGCAGCTTTCATGAAATGTCAAAAAGCTGCATGCCTTCATGATGCGACATCTGCTTTCAATCATGAGGCTAACCTGGAAGGACAAAGTGACAAATAAGGAAATACTCGAATGGATGGGGCTGACCTCTATGGAAGATCTTCTGATCAAAAAGAATCTCCGGTGGACTGGACACCTCATGAGGATGTCATCAGACAGGCTACCAAAGCAGATCCTCTATTCTCAACTGTCTTCTGGTTACAGAACGAGAGGGCGCCCTCATCTCCGGTTCAAGGATACCATCAAGAGAAACCTGAAGCTGAGAGACATTAAGACCAATTCATGGACGCAACTCTCACAGCAGAGAGCTAAATGGAGAGTGGCAGTCAAGTACTGAAAGCAGTCTTTGTCGCATCGCAACCGACAGCATGATGATGATGATGATCTATGGGTTCACCCTTTGTTTGCATGGTTAGCATTTCTAATTCAACACACTACTAACAAAGCCTCGGACCCTGTTCTCAAGAGTACAACTCCATAGTCAAGTAATGTTAATTACCAGACGCAGCGGGTATCACGGTGGCCAGGAGCCACTCACAGGTGGCGCCGTAGTAGCAGAAGCAGTAACTAACTCCTGTGACAGTAGGATAGTAGGTAATAACTAATATATAGGAGAGAACTGATAAGTGGTAGTATCCTTGTTTATATTCCCATAATAGATTATAGAGCACATCATTTTAGAGAGCCAAACAGTTTTTCTTTTGGTAGATATATTTTATTCATTGAATAAAGTCTTTTGTCAGCGCCGTGGCACTGACTGGTCTTTTAGACATGTGACAATACAGTTATTTATATTCATTGTATTTGCTTCTTTTTGAGACACACGCACGGGCTTAAAATGGACCCGAATGTTGCTTGCTGTGACCTGCTTAAATCTGGCTGCAATCTTTGCGCATGTGCGTTGACCGGAAGCAAATGCAGCTGCAAACAAATCATTATAGCATGAACTGATGGTGGTTATAGTACACCACCCCATAGCCCGACCCGAGCGTGGTGGCTGAATCGGTAGAGTGCAGGGCCTCGCGTGCGGAAGGTCGGAAATTAGGTTCCCGGTCGAGTCAAACCAATGATTTATCAAAATGATACTTGTCACTTCCTAGCCTGGCGTTCGGCATTAATAGGATAGGGCAAGGACTGGTTGGCTCATTGTCAGGATAATGTGACTGAGTGCAAATTCGAATCATGGTGTCAGCCACCTGATTTCCCAGTGGGGAAGCACTATAAAGTTGCCATGAGTGCGCACTGGCACAAGTCGGTACCCATCCTGATATGAGCTTATATGTTGCCAGGACGTAAAGCTCCAACAACCAACCAACTGGCCCTGCTCAGAGCACCAGTGGTGCGTGCTCACCAGAGGGGAAATAGCTTCGCTAAGGTTTAAAGCCCAAGAACAAGGGTTGGCAGGACTGAGAAAGGTGGGGTGAGGTGGGGTCAACAGGCCAACAGGCTCATTACATTGGACATCCGGGTACTAATGAGTGGTGGGAAAAAGCAGCCATTGATTTCCCATGGGTTGTGTGGCACGGGCTTACGGTCCATTCAACAAAGGGCAATCGCCCCTCCGTCATTAGGCATAATCGAGAGGCACAACTGTGATGCCTAGGAGATGAGTTATGAGATCGGCTGAAGGGGAACTTCAGGTTCCCATCGTTACCCTGCTGGTTATTTTAGCGCAGCATACAAATGTGTAGTGGCGTGGATGTAGTCAGTGCCAGTGTCTGGAGGTGTTGGGAGAGGTGGAGTGGTGGAGTCTTTACGGGGAGATGCTTGAAGGATGCTAGTTCACTCACTGGTTTATCCAATCGTTGACGTAGTCATTGGTCAGTTCACACCCTGGTTTATCCAATCATTGAAGTAGTCATTGGTCAGTTCACACCCTGGTTTATCCAATTGTTGAAGTAGTCATTGGTCAGTTCACTCACTGGTTTATCCAATCGTTGAAGTAGTCATTGGTCAGTTCACACCCTGCTTTATCCAATCATTGAAGTAGTCATTGGTCAGTTCACTCATTGGTTTATCCAATCGTTGAAGTAGTCATTGGTCAGTTCACACCCTGCTTTATCCAATCATTGAAGTAGTCATTGGTCAATTCACTCACTGGTTTATCCAATCGTTGAAGTAGTCATTGGTCAGTTCACTCACTGGTTTATCCAATCATTGAAGTAGTCATTGGTCAGTTCACACCCTGCTTTATCCAATCCGTGAAGTAGTCATTGGTCAGTTCACACCCTGCTTTATCCAATCATTGAAGTAGTCATTGGTCAGTTCACACACTGGTTTATCCAATCCGTGAAGTAGTCATTGGTCAGTTCACACCCTGGTTTATCCAATTGTTGAAGTAGTCATTGGTCAGTTCACTCACTGGTTTATCCAATCGTTGAAGTAGTCATTGGTCAGTTCACTCACGGGTTTATCCAATCATTGAAGTAGTCATTGGTCAGTTCACACCCTGCTTTATCCAATCCGTGAAGTAGTCATTGGTTAGTTCACACCCTGCTTTATCCAATCGTTGAAGTAGTCATTGTTCAGTTCACACACTGGTTTATCCAATCGTTGAAGTAGTCATTGGTCAGTTCACACCCTGGTTTATCCAATCATTGAAGTAGTCATTGGTCAGTTCACACACTGGTTTATCCAATCCTTGAAGTAGTCGTTGGTCAGTTCACACACTGGTTTATCCAATCCGTGAAGTAGCCATTGGTTAGTTCACACACTGGTTTATCCAATCCTTGAAGTAGTCGTTGGTCAGTTCACACACTGGTTTATCCAATCCGTGAAGTAGCCATTGGTTAGTTCACACACTGGTTTATCCAATCGTTGAAGTAGTCGTTGGTCAGTTCACACACTGGTTTATCCAATCCGTGAAGTAGTCATTGGTCAGTTCACTCACTGGTTTATCCAATCATTGACGTAGTCATTGGTCAGTTCACTCACTGGTTTATCCAATCATTGAAGTAGTCATTGGTCAGTTCACACACTGGTTTATCCAATCCGTGAAGTAGTCATTGGTCAGTTCACACACTGGTTTATCCAATTATTGAAGTAGTCATTGGTCAGTTCACACACTGCTTTATCCAATCTTTGAAGTAGTCATTGGTTAGTTCACACACTGGTTTATCCAATCGTTGAAGTAGCCATTGGTTAGTTCACACACTGGTTTATCCAATCGTTGAAGTAGTCATTGGTTAGTTCACACCCTGGTTTATCCAATCGTTGAAGTAGTCATTGGTCAGTTCACACACTGGTTTATCCAATCATTGAAGTAGTCATTGGTCAGTTCACACACTGGTTTATCCAATCGTTGAAAGAGTCATTGGTCAGTTCACACACTGGTTTATCCAATCGTTGAAGTAGTCATTGGTCAGTTCAGACACTTATTTATCAAATCGTTGAAGTAGTCATTGGTCAGTTCACACACTGGTTTATCCAATCGTTGAAGTAGTCATTGGTCAGTTCACACACTGGTTTATCCAATCGTTGAAGTAGTTATTGGTCAGTCCACACAATGGCTCCTGCAATCCTTTAAGTAGTTATTGGACAGTACACACACTGGTTCCTGCAATCCCTGAAGTAGTTATTGATCAGTGTACACACTGGTTCCTGCAATCCTTGAAGAAGTTATTGACCTGTTAACACACTGGTTCCTGCAATCCTTGAAGTAGTTATTGGAGAGTTCACACAATGGTTCCTGCAATCCTTAATGTCGTTATTTCATTGCACTTTAATTTTTAGAACAGGCACATGTGGTAAAGTATGTGATGAGGCAGCAGCACCTGCAGTGGAAGGGTGGCGCCACCTGGCGTGCTATGAGGGGGGACCGAGGTGCGCACCAGTTCCGGTTAGTGAGAACATACGAAACTGGACCAGGAAGCACTAGTTATAATATTTGTATAATATGAATAAGCAGTGCTTAGGACCCCCCCCCCCCCATTTTGCATATTTGTTTACGCTGGTGTTCAAGCACAATGTTGTACTTAATTTACTAATTAGTTTTTTTTGCAACAGATGGAATTTGTTGGGAATAGATTAAAAGGAACATATATTACTCCATTTAAGAACATTTTAATAATTATAAAAGAAAAATATTAACTGGTCCCAGTGTCTGCTCCCATGTTTTATAGTACTCAAGATCAAACAGGGGACTAGCTTGATTACTATTTGTGTCACACTGGAGATACCAGCAGACACTATCTATAAGCACAGATTTGCCCAGAACCAGTTTCAGCAGTACTGAAGCTTAGACCCAGGTGGTAGCCAGTATTATAAAACATGGGAGAAGGCACTGGGACCAGTTTAATAAATTCC
Source organism: Branchipolynoe longqiensis (assembly GCA_030323885.1). Taxonomy (NCBI): domain Eukaryota; kingdom Metazoa; phylum Annelida; class Polychaeta; order Phyllodocida; family Polynoidae; genus Branchipolynoe; species Branchipolynoe longqiensis. The sequence goes on from CM059197.1 coordinate 53,494,519, forward strand.
ACAGAAACAGCTTGTTCTGGTAACTTGATTCTGGTAAATTTATTTTCCCTCTCATTGAGCATGGTTGATATATATATACACATGTTAGTCATTAGCCTCCTACCGGGGTGGGTCGGTATTAAAATCTACAACGTGTGTAACTTCCCGATGCTATTGCGCCATTGGCTCAGTGACACGGGCCCACGTCACGTGATTGATTAACGAGAGGCTGGTAGTTAAGGCAACCAATGGCTGGACCGATCCATTACCTGACCCATCCTTAAAATGTTGCAGGCACCTCGGTTTCTGGGCTAGTCTGCCGACGTTCCACCCTGTAATCTAGCACCTGATGCAGGTAATTGATTCTGGCAGTGACCAGCACTAACCCCCCCTCCCCCCTCCCCTCCACCACCAACAACCCCCACACAGTGCTCTCCCATTACTCCAGTGATTCAGTGAAATAGCGTTAGCAATATGTGGTAGATCCATTAGGTTGAGATTGAATGCGCACGCATGTGAAATCCACTGGAACTGGAAGTAGTTCTACAGAGGTGACAAACTGACGAATAGGGAACTAGTAGAAACCAGTGGGTGGCGGTGAGAGGGAGGTTAGCATAGTTCCAAGTTAGGAGGTTACTGTAGAACTTGAGTAAGTAGAACTTTCATTTATACAATTTTACTCAATATAATAAATTATGTAGAAATAAATATATATATATATTATTTGGATCCAGTCATACAGAAACACAACACTAGTATGATTGGTTGAGAATGCTGACTCTGGCTGGCCGTACAATAATAGCCTACCGTTTTGTAATTCAAATTGGGCAAAAATCTGGAAACAAATGGCAGATGACAGTGGATCCCACGCTCCCATGTGAGTGGGTGAAACTCAGGTTTGCCACCTTAGGCACAAACCTGATAGTCCAGGCCGCTCATGCCCGAACACTAAACGGACTGACAGTGCCTGCCGATAAATAATCTATATATAATCTCTTTCATATTTTATATACTATATTCCACATAATTTGTATGCCTAAATATCTACATATATATATATATGATATAAACCAGCAGGGGTGGCCGAATCAGTAAGAGCGCTGGCTGGCGTCTAGGCGGGATGGCCGAATAAGTTGAGCGTCCGCCTTCCATTTTGCTAGGTCGGGGCATTCGAACCCTCGGGTTTGAACCCTGGTTGAATTAAACCAATGACTTAAAAACCTGCTCTTGTCGCTACCTAGCCTCGTGTTCGGCATTACTAGGATATGGCAAGGCACAGTTGAATGGGAAAGACCAATTGTCCGCCATTGAAATGTCCTCTGCTTAATCAACTAATATAGGGGAAGAAAAGGCTGTGTCAAACCGATGACTTACATAGGTGACACTTGTCACCACCTAGTTTGTCATTCAGTATTACTATGATAGGACAATGACTCGTTTCCTAGGTAGCATGTTAATGTGACTGAGTGAGTCATGGTGCCATCGGCCTGATGTCTTAATGAGGCAGCACTATAAAGTCACCATGGGTGCGCAGTGTCACACTGTCAATTCTGCAGTCTGCATTATATTCATTGACAAGAGGGTCTCTATAGGCTGCCACACTGTCAATACTGCAGTACACATTATATTCAACAACAAACGACCAGACGGGATATGGCCGAATGAGTTAGAGCGTCCGTCTCCCGTGTTGGTAGATCGTGGGGTCGTGGGTTCGAACCCGGGTCGAGTCAAACCAATGACTTAAAAATTGATACTTGTTGCTTCCTAGCCTGGCGCTCAGCATTATTAGGGTAGGACAAGCACTGGTTGGCTCAGTGTCAGGATAATGTGACTGAGTGGGACATCAGGTCATGGTGCCTGGTCTTCCAGTGGGGCAGCGCTATAAAGTCACCATGAGTGCGCACTGTCACAAGTCGGTACCCGTCCTGATATGACCTTAGATGTTGCTAGGACGTAAAACAACAACAAACAAACAATTCAACAATCAGTAGCCCCTCTGTATAGGCTGTCACACTGTCAATATTGCAGTATGCATTATATTCAACAACAAGTAGCCCCTCTATATAGGCTGTCACACTGTCAATACTGCAGTATGCATTATATTCAACAACAAGTAGCCCCTCTATATAGGCTGCCATACTGTCAATACTGCAGTATGATTATATTCAACAACAAGTAGCCCCTCTATATAGGCTGTCACACTGTCAATACTGCAGTATGCATTATATTCAACAACAAGTATCCCCTCTATATAGGCTGTCACACTGTCAATACTGCAGTACGGATTATATTCAACAACAAGTAGCCCCTCTATATAGGCTGTCACACTGTCAATACTGCAGTACGCATTATATTCAACAACAAGTAGCCCCTCTATATAGGCTGTCACACTGTCAATACTGCAGTACACATTATATTCAACAACAAGTAGCCCCTCTATATAGGCTGTCACACTGTCAATACTGCAGTACACATTATATTCAACAACAAGTAGCCCCTCTATATAGGCTGTCACACTGTCAATACTGCAGTACACATTATATTCAACAACAAGTAGCCCCTCTATATAGGCTGTCACACTGTCAATACTGCAGTACACATTATATTCAACAACAAGTAGCCCCTCTATATAGGCTGTCACACTGTCAATACTGCAGTACACATTATATTCAACAACAAGTAGCCCCTCTATATAGGCTGCCTCACAGTGACTGTACATGTCATACATTAGGTCTATGGTCTTCTACAACAATCCGTCTTTCTATATGAGTTAACACGACCTCACGACATAGGGGTTCACAGTTCCACTGAGAGAGATCTGCGCCGCTTCCTCTAGTTACACAGGGACCGGCGCGCCCCCTGCCAGGCGCCGGGGGAGTTGGGACTGCGTGGTGCGGGTTAGTATTTGATTGATGGTCAGAACATTGTGCAGGTGTCATGTTGACGCAGCGACCGTCACGTCCGTGTCGGGCTCCGTCATTGTACGCCGGTGATGGAGCATATGCATCCTGGCTCCACCCGATCCCAGCCCGACCCGGTGTAGGACGTTCAAAACACTACCCAGTTCAAAACACTACGGTCGTGTTTTTAACCTAAGTTCAAAACACTACTGTTAAGTTGAAAACACTACCCCTACATACGCTCAAAACACTACCCAAGTTCAAATCACTATCATGACACAGCAGTGGTGATTTAGTGCTGCAAAATGTACATATTAGTATACGTACACATATTTGGTATACGCTGACCGCACTGCAGCGTTTGAGGCATGTATTAGTAGTATACACTATAAAGTCACCATGAATGTGCACTGTCACAAGTCAGTACCCGTCCTGCTATGACCTTAAATGTTTCTAGGACAAAAAACAACAACCAACAACAACCCCAACTGTCCCAACTTACTACCCCACCCTACTGCATACTTCATCACCCTACTGCATAGTTCCTCACCCCACTGCACACCGCCCCACCCTACTGGATTCTACATTAGAGTACTGTTTTGAACTTAAAGCAAGTGTTTTGAACTTAAGGATAGTGTTTTGAACGTGGCCACAGTAGTGTTTTGAACCTACGTTCAACCAGGTGGAACACACTACCATAGTGTTTTGAACCTAGGTTTAAAACACCACCATAGTGTTTTTGTAGGGTAGTGTTTTGAACTTACTACACTGGCCCTGCCTCCAACCCCCCCCCCCCCCCCCCTCCCCATACCCGGCTGTGCCCGGTGTCAGGGTTTAGATTCTCAGTGGGTTTAGAGTACGCTTGGGGTTCTGCGCATGCACTTATTCGATTAACATGACCCAGGAGACTCAGGTCACCGGAGTTGCTAGAAATTCAAATAGAACACCACGAGTCGTGTTGACAAAAACACGTGCCGTGTGCTAAAAGTATTTTAGCTAAATAATATATATTTAGCGAATTGAAGAGTTAATGCCTTGACCACATTTGTGCGTCAAAAAGTTGCTCGGGTCACCCTAGTTGATTAATCGAATACGCTGAAATGCCGTTCGATTTTGACGAATGCGCAGAACCCCAAGCATAGACTTTAAACCCACTGAGAATTTAAACCGCGACACCAGCCCGGCCCGGACGGCCCTTCCCTGTGTGTGCAGAGGTGTGTGTAGAGGTGGGTGTGTGTAGAGGTGTGTGTGTGCAGAGGTGGGCTGAGGAGATCCAGGCAGCAAGTGATATGGGCCTCCAGGGTTTGTCCATGCCCCCCTGGATCTCCTATTTCTCCTGTCTCTCCTATTTCTCCTGCCTCTCATATCTCTCCTATGTCTCCCATCTCTTCTGTCTCTCTTGTCTCTTTTCTCTCTTGTCCCTACTGCCGCTCCTGTCTGCCCTGTCTCTCCTGCCTCTTCTGTCTCGCTTGTCTCTCCTGTCTCTCTTGTCTCTCCTGCCTCTCCTGCCGCTCCTATCTGCCCTGTCTCTCCTGCCTCTCTTGTCTCTTCTGTCTCGCTTGTCTCTCCTGTCTCTCTTGTCTCTCCTGTCTCTCCTGCCGCTCCTGTCTGCCCTGTCTCTCCTGCCTCTCTTGTCTCTTCTGTCTCGCTTGTCTCTCCTGTCTCTCTTGTCTCTCATGCCGCTCCTGTCTGCCCTGTCTCTCCTGCCTCTCTTGTCTCTTCTGTCTCGCTTGTCTCTCCTGTCTCTCTTGTCTCTCCTGTCTCTCCTGCTGCTCCTGTCTCTCCTGTCTCTCCTGCCTCTCTTGTCTCTTCTGTCTCTCTTGTCTCTTCTGTCTCTCTTGTCTCTCCTGTCTCCCCTGTCTCTCCTGTCTCGTATGTGTGTACTGTCTCTCCTGTCTCTTCTATCTCTCCTTCCTCTACGGCCTCTTCTGTCTCTCCTATCTCATCAGTCTCGCCAGTCTCTCCTATCTCCTATCTCTCCTATCTCTCCTGTCCTCCCAACCCTATTCACCCCAGTGTCATTGCCATTCTATACACATGAACTCTCTCTCCATCTCTCTCTCTATATATACATATTTATATATATATAACCCAAGCCTCCAAGCTACCATTATCATTATCCCACACAGACGTTCACTGCGCCGTATCTCACCCACTCGTGGGGTGGCGCATGCGCAGAAAAAGCTCAGCCTCTACCACCCTCCCACCCCCAGGTTTGAATGTACCTCCCCCCCCTCCCCCCGGGAGCGACCGACCCTCTATGGCGCCGCGTCCCGGCTGGAATAACACAACACCGGCTTAGGCCTCGGCTTGTAAGCAAAGCCGGGGCCAGTATCTTTTCAACTGGCCGCCCTCAGTATCGGGAACTCGTTGGGACCAAAGCGGAACCTGTTCTATCAGGGTAGATGCTGACACACAGCATACGGGATCGCCATGTAATTATTTGTACAGAGACTCACGATACGGGTCCATAGCGGATAACGTGGTTGCGCCATCTGGTGGTGGTGGGAGGGGGGCGGTTTGGTTGGTAATCATGGGGGATTACATATATTTAACCTTCTGTCATTTATATATACATAAGTCCTTGTACATCATAATAATATATATATATATATATATATATATAAACTTGGAAGTCAACAGTGATGAAAGTAAAAGAAAGCCTTACATATATTGTTACTTGGTGCTATCTCACCTTGTGATTGGTGTTACTAGGAATCAGGAAATCACTAGTTGGCTCAGTGCCAAGTTAACACGTCTGAGTGGGATGTCGCATATCGCACCATGGCAGCATGGTAAATCAGTGGATCACACTATATGGGAGTCATGTTGAATGTACACTCTCGCCAGTCGGCGTCCGTCCTGATTTGTCCTCAGGTGGTGCAGGGACGTACAACCCCACCCAATCAGTCGATCAGAAAGATTGATGATTGTGAAGCTAGGCGAGGGCACCTGAATCCCACTCTCCCACGCCTACCCCCCCCCCCCCCCCCCGCCCACTCTCTCCCCCCTCTCCCACGCCTACCCCCCTTCCCCACCACCACCACCACCACCCACTCCCGCGCCCACTCCCGCCCACCCCCACCCTCATGCCCGCCCTTCTCCGCCCACGTGCTGTCCGCAGCACCCTCCGCTGACGTCATGAACCACCCACATTATGAACCACCCCTCCATCATCAAAGCACCCACATTAACATACGCCCACTCACCCTACCCCCAACTATTGCACCTCCCCCGGCCCTGTCTGCTCTCCCCTCACCATGTCCCGCCCTCCCCTCACCATGTCCGGCCCTCCCCTCACCATGTCCGGCCCTCCCCTCACCATGTCCGCCCTCCCCTCGCCATGTCCCGCGCTCCCCTCACAATGTCCCGCACTCCCCCGCCCTGTCCCTCATTGTCCTGCCCTATCCCTCCTTGTCCCGCACTGTTCAGCCATGTGCTGCCCTGTCCCTCCCTGTCCTGTCCTGTCCCGCCCTGTTCCGCGTTGTCCCGCCCTGTCCCTCCCTGTCCCGCCCTGTCCCGCCTTGTCCTGCCCTGTTCTGTCCCTCCATGCCCCGCGTTGTCCCGCCCTGTCCCGCCCTGTCCTGCCCTGTCCCTCGATGCCCCGCATTGTCCCGCCCTGTCCCGCGTTGTCCCGCCCTATCCCTCCTTTTCCCGCCCTGTCCAGCCCTGTCCTGCCCTGTCCTGCCCTGTCCCTCCATGCCCCGCGTTGTCCCGCCCTGTCCCTCTCTGTTCCGCCCTGTCCAGCCCTGTCCTGCCCTGTCCCTCCAGCCCCCACGTTGTCCCTCCCTGTCCCACCCTGTCCTGCCCTGTCCCTCCTTGTCACTCCCTGCCCCACGTAGTCCTTCCAGCCCCCCTCCCCCGTCTCCTCACACCAGATCACTTCAAGTTCAAGCACTCCCCACCGCCCTCTCCTCCTGCCCCCCTATGACTTAAATGAAAAATTGATGCTTGTCGTTTCCTAGCCAGGCGCTCGGCATTATTAGGATAGGGCAAGGACTGGCTAGCTCAGTGTCAGGATAATGTGACTGAGTGGTGCTGGTGGCCTGATCTGCCAGTCGGGCAGCACTATGAAATTGCCATGAGTGCGCACTGTAGAAAGTCGGTACCCATCCTGATATGACCTTAGCGGTTGCCTGGATGTAAAACTCCAATAACCAACCTATCCTACCCCCTTTTCCTTGTTCAGCCCCTTGTCCCTGTCCTACACTGACGAATACCCCACGCCCCCCTCTCCATCCCCCACCCCCACACGCTGATTTTTACCCGCCACTATCAAGCCGCGTCACTGCTGGAGTTTGACGTGGCCACCCCCTCAGATTACTACGCCATCGCAAAGAATGATAGCCACCCGAGTTAGGCGCGAACTGACAGTGCGTTGGGCGGGGGGGGGGGGGGGGGGGTAGGGGGGGGGGCACTGCCGGCTGGTTATTGTGGGACCGGAACCGGAAGTAATTGGCGGGTAGGCAGCTGGGCGTCTGAAGACCAGCTGGCGATGTCAAAAGTAACTACAGGATTAATTAATGGCAGGCATACAATGGCCGACTTCTAAGATTTGTCTATGTCTTATTTTACATACTTGCATTGAGATATTAGGCGACATTGACTGTCTGCCAAAGATGTGGGTTTAGCTATTTGGTTTGCCGAACAACGCATAGTGGTTGTTGGAGTTTTATGTCCTGGCAACATCTAAGGTCATATCAGGATGGGAATCGACTTGTGACCGTGTGCATTCATGGCAACTTTATAGTGCTGCCCCACTGGGAGACCAGGCCACCAGTGCCATGACCTGATATCCCACTCAGTCGCATTATCCCGACACTGAGCTAGTCAGTGCTTGACCCCTCCTATTAAAGTTTTGTTTTATTTAACGACCCCCTCTTCCCTATCCTAATAATGCAGAGCGCCTGGCTAGGAATCGACAATTATCAATTTTGAGTTGACCGGGAATCGAACTGCCGACCCACCACACGGAAAGCATGCACTTTACGGAGAGGGTAAGCAGGAATGAAGGGAGGAGATGGAATATGAGAGGAAGGAGAAGAGGAGCGGGAAGTAAGGACGGGAGTTGAAGAGGGAAAGCGGAAAAGTCTTACCAATCACTACTAAGAATAAATATAATACAAGCAACCACTTGAAATAAATAAATTAATAAAAGGATTGCTTGACAACGGGACAACGACATAACGACTCCCGGTCCTGATATAAGCTTGGATGTTGCTAGGATGTAAAACAACAAACAAGCAAAAATAAATAAAGAATTGGCGCCTGAATCATTACCTCATTGTGCTCAAATTCTTGTTGCATGAGAACCAGGACCCCCCCCCCACCCCCACCCCCACCCCATGCACACCCCGTTCTCTCCCTCTAATACCGGCCATAATCAGGGATGAAAGATCTCAGCGATTTCTCGCATTTCAACGATTGTTGATATTCATTGGTTAAGATTAATAAAATGTCAATATATTATACATATAATACATATGTATACATATAGAATATTTCTATATTAATACGAATCCCATTCTTATATGACCTCAGATGTTGCTAGAACATAAAACACGAACAAAAAAGTTAGGCATGGGTGATAATACAATCAAAATAAAGACAGTCGAAACCTGACTTCCGGCATCTTTCCTCGATTCCTTGGCAGTGCTAATCCTATGGGGCGAAATCCGCATTTCGCGGAAATTCGCCGTTTGCGCCATGGTCTCGCCTTGATTTCCGCATTCATTCTCTGTCCACTTTCATCCCTGCATAATAGAATTGCAGACAGTTTTCCCGCCAACTGTATCCCCACAGGCAGTCGAGTCAGTCATAACCGGGCTCTGACTATGACGCTGCAAATTGAAAACCTGTTTTTTTTGCTTTGGTGTACTGGGATTTTCCATCCTAGCAACATCTCAGGATGGGTACCGCATTGTGGCAGTGTGCGCTCATGGATGCTTTATGGTGTTGCTGCACCGGACGTGGTGGCTTAATGGGTAGAGCGCACACTTCGGTGCGGAAGGTCGGAATTTCGAATCCCAGCCGAGTCAAACCAATGACTTATCAAATTGATACTTGTCACTACCTAGCCTGGTGCTCGGCATTAATAGGATATGGCAAGGAGTGGTTAACTCAGTGTCAGGATAATATGACTGTGTGGGATATCGGGACATAGTGCCGGTGGCCTGGTCTCCCAGTGGGGCAACACTATAAAGTCACCATGAGTGCGCACTGTCACAAGTCAGTACCCGTAGAGTGGTGTTATTGGGGAGGGACGAGGGGAGGGGGAGGGGGAGAGTATAGAGTGGTGCTATTGGGGAGGCAGGAGGGGATGGCGTGGTGGTGGTATTGGGGGAGGGATAAGCGGGAGGGAGGGGGAGGGGATAGAGTGGTGGTATTGGGAGAGGGAGGAGGGGACGGCGGAAGGGGAGGGGGTAGAGTGGTGGTATTGGGAGAGGGAGGAGGGGAGGGCGGGAGGGGGAGGGGGAGGAGTGGTGGTATTGGGAGAGGAGGAGGGGAGGCGGGAGGGGGAGGAGGAGGAGAGGGGAGGAGGGGGGCAGAAGGGGGTGGGTAGTGGGGAGGGAAGGGAGGAGGTGAGGGCGGGAGGGGGTAGAGTGGTGGTATTGGGAGAGGGAGGAGGGGAGGGCGGTAGGGGGAGGGGGTAGAGTGGTGGTATTGGGAGCGGGGAACGGGAGGGAGGGAGGGGGAGGGCGTAGAGTGGTGGTATTGTGAGAGAGAGTATGGAAGGGTGGAAGGGGGAGGGGCTAGAGTGGTGCTATTGGGAGAGGGAGGGGGGGAGGGGGAGGGGGTAGAATGGTGGTATTGGGGAGAGGGGAGGAGGGGAGGGCGGGAGGGGGAGGGGGAGGAGTGGTGGTATTGAGAGAGGGAGGAATGGAGGCAGAAGGGGGAGGGGGTAGAGTGGTGGTATTGGGAGAGGGAGGAGGGGAGGGTGGAAGGGGGAGGGGTAGAGTGGTGGTATTGGGAGAGGGAGGAGGGGAGGGCGGGAGGGGAGGGGTAGAGTGGTGGTATTGGGAGAGGGAGGAGGGGAGGGCGGGAGGGGGAGGGGGTAGAGTGGTGGTATCGGGAGAGGGAGGAGGGGAGGGTGGAAGGGGGAGGGGGTCATCATCATCATCATGCTGTCGGTCGCAATGCGACAAAGACTGCTTTCATTACTTGACTGCCGCTCTCCATTTAGCTCTCTGCTGTGAGAGTTGCGTCCATGAGTCAGTCTTAAAGTCTCTCAGCTTCAGGTTTCTCTTGATGGTATATTTCATGAAAGCTGCCTGCAAAAGTGTTGAAGTGCTGCTGGCTTTTGCAAGTTACCAGCGGCACTCTCTCGGGGAGCAAATACAGGTTTCACACCAGCAAGAACATGTCAAGACAGGCGCAAAACTATTTGTCCCTGCAGTGGCTGGTCGGGAGATGTTGGGAGTTCCATACATCAACCGCCCTTAATGCTGCCATAGTGACATGGTTTTCTGTTTAGGGTTTGCTCCCTTAGCCTTCGGTTCTGTCAAGGACCTGTACCACAAGGCAGTGGTTTAGAACTCTGCAAGGCAGGGGCGTCAAACTCCCTGAGGTATTGCTATACCTGCATACCACCAGGTAGAGGGGGTAGAGTGATGGTATTGAGAGAGGGAGGAGGGGAGGGAGGGAGGGGGAGAGGGAGGGAGTGGTGGTATTGAGAGAGGGAGGAGGGGAGGCAGAAGGGGGAGGGGGTAGAGTGGTGGTATTGGGAGAGCGAGGAGGGGAGGGCGGTAGGGGGAGGGGGTAGAGTGGTGGGTATTGGGAGAGGGAGGAGGGGAGGGCGGGAGGGGATGGGGTAGAGTGGTGGTATTGGGAGAGGGAGGAGGGGAGCAGAAGGGAGGGGGTAGGGGGTAGAGTGGTGGTATTGGGAGAGGGAGGAGGGGAGGCAGAAGGGGAGGGGGTAGAGTGGTGGTATTGGGAGAGCGAGGAGGGGAGGGCGGTAGGGGGAGGGGGTATAGTGGCACTATTGGGAGAGAGAGGAGGGGAGGCAGAAGGGGGGGAGTGGGAGGGGGTGGGAGTGGGGAGGGGGGGGGAGGGTGGAAGGGGAGGGGGGGTGGGGGGGGTAGTGGGAGAGGGGGGAGGGGGGGGGGGGAGGGGGGGGGGGGGGAGGAGTGGGGCTATGGGAGGGGAGGAGGGGAGGAGGGGGGGGGGGGGGTGGAGGGGGTGGGGGTGGGGGGGAGGGGAGGGGGGGGGGAGGGGGGAGAGTGGGGGAGGGGGAGGGGGGGAGGGGAGGGGGGAGGGGGGGGGAGGTGGGGGGAGGGAGGGGGGGAGGGGAGGGGGGGGGGGAGGGGTAGAGTGGGGTATGGGGGAGGGAGGGGGGAGGGTGGGGAGGGGGGGGGGTAGGGTGGTGGGATGGGAGAGGGAGGAGGGGAGGGGGGAGGGGGGAGGGGGTAGAGGGGTGGGTTGGGAGGGGAGGAGGGGAGGGGGGGGAGGGGGAGGGGGTAGGAGGGGGGTATGGGGGAGGGAGGAGGGGAGGGGGGAGGGGGAGGTGGTAGAGTGGTGGTATTGGGAGAGGGAGGAGGGGAGGGAGGGAGGGTGAGGGGTAGAGTGGTCGTATTGTGGGAGAGGGAGGAGGGGAGGGCGGGAGGGGGAGGGGTTGTGGGGTGGAACGGACACGGTGTTGGGTTGAAGATGGAGATATGCTATTTAGGTTTAGATGCTGATGAAGCATTCTGCAACTAATATTAATAAGCATTAGTATAAGACTAATGGAAAAAGGCTCACGGTCGCTAGGAACAACAACCAAACAACAACTAACCAACAACCAAGCTACAACCAAGCAACGACTAAACAACAACAAAGAAACAACAAAGCAACATCAACACAACAGCAGCGCAACAACAACAAACCAACAAAAACAACAGAACAACATCCAACCAACAACAAAGCAACAATCAAACAAAAACAAAGCAACAACAAAGCAACATCCAAACAACACAGAGCAACAACAACAATACAACAAAACAACAACAGAACACCATCGAAACAACAACATAACAATAACCATAAAACAACAAAACATCAACAATACGACCACAAAGTAACAACCAAACCACAACACAGAACTGAGCTCCAGCAGTCTGGGCGCCCTCTGGTGGGACAAGCATCTGCAACCACTGAGCCTCTGTTGTTTCATTTGTGAGAAGAGCAATTCCCTGTTTTGTTTGTTTGTTGTTGTTTTAAGTCCTTGCAACATCTATGGTCATATCAGGACGGATACCGACTTGTGACAGTGCACACTCATGGTGGCTTTATAGTGCTGCCCCACTTGGAAATCAGGCCCCCATTGGGAAATCAGGCCACTTGCACCATGACCCTATATCCCACTCAGTCACATTATCCTGCTACTGAGCTAACGAGTCCTTGTCCTATCCCATTAATGCCGAGCACCATGCTAGGAAGTGACAAGTACCAATGTTAAAGTCATTGCTTTCACTCGACTGGGAACCAAACTCTCGACCTTCTGTACGCGAGGCCCGCGCTCTACCGATTAGGCTACCACGCCCGGTCTCAATTCCCTGTACCAGTCACGATTAATCAGTCACGCAAATTCATTTGAGACGTTCGATTTTCGCTCCGTCGTCAAACTGGATTTAAAGTTGCATAATTCGGCACTTTCTTAGATGTGATCCTGCATATCTAACTAACTTAAATACAGGTGCACATATTGCTAATCTTTTTGGGGGATGGTGGTGGTAGGGGGTTACCATAGCAACGGTGCACACTATATACTTGTATAATGCTTATACATCACATATATAGGCCTCCTAGGGATGACAGATTATAGTCATGTGCATGAAGGATTATAATTCTCTGTCATAGACTCCAATTGGGATTAATGGGATAATTAATTTCTGACGTCATCATCGATTCACATTTTTATTTGCATAAATGATTTATAGCCTTTAGAATCTACAAATGCTCATATCCTCACGTCACCATGAAATAAATTAATCTGTTTTAATTGATACCAATTTAGCATACTAATTTAGCATGCGCAGGCAGTTATTTTTTTTATTCCTTTCGGAGATCACGTCTCATCATCATCATCATCATGCTGTCAGTCGCGATGCGACAAAGACTGCTTTCATTACTTGACTGCCGCTCTCCTTTTGTGCGGTTGTAAATTTCATGAAAGCTGCCTGCAAAAGTGTTGAAGTGCTGCTGGCTTTTGCAAGTTACCAGCGGCACTCTCTCGGGGAGCAAATAGAGGTTTCACACTGGCAAGAACATGTCCAGACAGGCGCAAAATGATTTGTCCCTGCAGTGGCTGTTCGGGAGATGTTGGGAGTTCCATACATCAATCGCCCTTGATGCTGCCCCAGTGACATGGTTTTCTGATCAGGGTTTGTTCACTTAGCCTTAGGTTCTGTCAAGAACCTGTACCACAAGGCAATGGTTTACAACGCTGCAGGGCAGGGGTGTCAAACTCCCTGAGGTATTGCAATACCTGCATACCAGTAGATCACGTCTACAGTCTACACTTCATGAGCATCTTAATCGAGCTTGCATGAGAAGACAATGTTTCATCGTTCAAACCCTGGTCGAGTCAAACCAAAGAATTAAAAATGTATACTTGTCACTTCTTAGCCTCGTGCGCGGCATTATTAGGATAGAGCAAGGATTGGTTGGCTCAGTGTCAGGATAGATAATGTGACTGAGTGGGATATCAGGTCATTGTGCTGGTGGCCTGGTCTGCCAGTGGGGCAGCACTATAACGTTGCCAAGAGTGCGCACTGTCACAAGTATGACCTTGGATGTTGCTAGGACATAAAACAACAGACATAGAATATTTCATCAGTGATATTTCTGTTTCATGAATACCAGATGTTGCTGAGAACATCAGGCTTCGGGTAGATCAACATGAAGAAACAATAAGAATTGTGCATCTAATCTGATAGGATATCCAGTCTTCTGTTCGCATTTGTATCCGTTATCTTATGTTCTGAGTTTGTTGGTGGGTCCGACCCCCCCACCCCCCACGAGTCCCCTTTTCCCCCATTGCTCATAGACTACATCACGGTTCTGACTGCGCATGCGCTGAAAACGGCGTTGGGAGGAAAGCGAAGGCGTACGCCCATTGAGTTTGCCGATACGCGTAGGGCAAAACTGGCTTTTTATTCAAAATAACTAGAAATACATAACAATTTGGCATAAACATGGACAGAAGGATGCAATATAAGAATATAATGTATATGTTTAAGACACAACTCTCCATAAACCATAGAATATAAATAAAAACATGAATAAAATAAATAAAACTGACTCTGGCTATGGCTCTAATACTGGTCTGAGTGCCTAGATTTGTCTAAATCTAAATGCACATGGCATAAGATGTGCTGGTTATATTGATGTAAATGCAATGCTGGATAAAAGATTAATATCTTAATTTATTATATATATTTTTTTAGTTGGTATTCTATGTTTCAAACAAGAGCTGTTATGAGCTGAAACTAGCACATTTCATAGCTGCACCCAGTGTATTTGTATGTGCCATGTGCTTCCCGTGGCTCTGTTTTGCTCTGATGCATCCCACAATTCACCGTGATGTAGTCTATTGTGCACCATTTTCACTTATTTCCCGATATGAGGTTTGCAGCCTGATGATCCCGTAGATATGCATTGAGTAATACAATGTGGAGGTCACTATGCATCGCAGTTGTCTGTTGGAATTCACTGGCACATGTGTCAAGCCCCGCACTGTGGGAATGCTGAGTGTATTGAGTGGCCTTAGTGTTTTATTATAAAATCGACATCTGTTTTAGGATAGAAGAACTTTACAACTCCATATATTCTCATACATAATTAATAAACTAAAGCCAATCATTGACTTACAATGGTCCTGCTGATAATAGGTAATAGCAGACAGCGCAGTAATGTAACCATATCTAAAAGCACCGATAATATACTACTAGTGTGGGAATATGTATACTTGTCGCCTCTTAGCCTGATGCGTGGCATTATTACTCTAACCTAATAATGCTGCACGTCAGGCTAAGAAGCGACAAGTATACATATTCCCACACTAGTAGTATATTATCAGCGGTACAGTGAGTGACTGCAGGGGGACTGAGGCGTGGGCGAGTAGGTGGCGCCATGGCTCAAGTCATGAGGAACGAATAGATGAGCTAATGAGTAGGTGACCAGCCGATGACTTAGTGGCTGGGGGAATAGCTGAATCTTCCGGCTTATTATACTCTTATAATGGCTTATACAGCATATATATATGTATATATAAATGTATATATATGTATGTATGTATCCTGATTGGCATGTACTGGAGAGGGTCTTAAACAACATTGGAGGCAGCACCATGTGACCATGTGCCCCGAATAATGGTGGGGAGGGCCTCCCCCCTTCCTCTGCCCCTCTCCTGCTCCCCTCCTGCCCCCCTCCTGCTCCTCCCCCTCATTCTCTGTGGCGGAGTGGTTAAAGTGTCTGACTTTTTACTAGGTCAGATTCCTAATCTGAAGGTCGGTGGTTCGATTCCCCGTGCCCCCACCTCTGCCAATTTGGATTTCCACCGCTGTGGATAACTTTCAGCGTCATCAAAGGCCAGTTGCTCTTATCACATGTCTATGTGGTGTGGGAGGTTAAAAATCCCTTGGGTCGGTAAAAGTGTAGACTCGGGCTTTCTATCGACAAACTGTCTAATGGTGAAAACAAGTCTATTCAGGCTTATCCATAATAGGCAGTATAAATCTTCACGAAAATGTATATATATATGCATCCGACCGAGTGGCGAAACCTGCCCCAGGAAGAGGGTGAGGGGTGAGGTGCATGATGGGCACCTGAGGGGGTCGGGGGGGGGGGGGGGAGGGAGGAACCACTAGAGAGATTATTACCCGCGATAAACGGTTCATCACTCTCCATATATATATTTGTATATACATGTATAGAACATCATTTGTATAGAAACATCTTTGTTATCTCTGTATATAGCTACTGCTTTTCAGTAATTAGAAAACCCAGCTTAGATCCGTTCCCTTATCTTTAATCTAATCTAACATTTAAACAAATAAATGGAACTCTTCCTTATCATCCTCATCATTTATGAATCGCTAACATCACTTTGCCCAGCTCTCTTTGCTTCATTTGAATCTACTTTTATATATTTAGTAAAGAACAGCAATATAACTTATTCGGCTTTCCACTTCCTCTCCGCCCAGTTCTCTATTCTCTCTCTCTCTTCAGACATTCTTTAATTATTCATGTAAGATGTTGTATAACACATATATATATCACTGTACCAACTTGCAACATTTCCATCCCAGTGTACAGAACCCAATAACAAATTACCGCCTTGTGTTTACAGTCGAATGCACTGCAGGCTGCACTGAAAGCATTAAAATCAAAGGTGGGTTTGTTGCCATTAAGACCAGGTGTCCGTTTTAATAAGTAATAATAGACAGTCGCTGAAGTCACCGTCTTGCTTGGCACTATTATTTGGTGAGAATTATTTGCGAATGATGTTAATGAAACTGCCTGCAGAAGGTGCTAATAATTTTAAGCAGCACATCGTCATATGTATGTATATATATATGTATATATATATATATGTATATGTATGTATATCTATGTATGTATATGTATATATATATATGTATATATAAGTATGTATATATATATGTATATATGTATATATATGTATGAGTAAGAATCACGAAAAGAGGCCAATTGGGGGAAGCTGTCGGCGTTGATCATTGGATGTCGGTGTCAAACAGTATAATTATAGTTTAGCATTGACAGAGGTATTGGAAAGTCCTTAAATTTATCCTGAATGTAAAGGTAGAGAAAACACAACAACGTTATTTGTTTCTAGGATAATTTAATATAAAACAAAGAAATGCACTACACTTTAAGAATTGCGATGCTGACATCTTAAATAAACCACCAATTGGCCCATTTTCCTGAGGCTGACTCGTATATACATGTATATACATGTATATATATATGTGTATATATATATTGTACATATATATATATATATATATATAGTACATATAAATATAGCTGTTTAGTACATAGATGTGGCCTCATAGAGCATAAACATCAAGATCTAGCTAGTCCATAACACATTCCTATTACTACTAGGCCGTTTAGTTGTCAATTGTCTTATTTTCAACCTCTCTTGCCTGTATTTCTTTTCAGCTTTGCTTATATATATACATAATATATAGATGTATATGTAAGCAATGTGTATATATATATTATAGATACATATACACATATATCAGGATTAGTAATGAGCAATATTTAATTAGACATTGTGATACATGTTGTATTTACTTCTAAGCGTCATAATTATCATGTTTCTTCAATATGGCTTATCATCATTATAAATTGAATGGCTATGTATTTTCTTATTATAGTCTTACCTATATTATTACATCAGAGTTTGATTTCTTCCATCCTTTTATCACTTCATATGTTGTATTTAGATTTGAATGGTTGGTCGTTTCTTAGCATCGTGTCGTCAGCAACGGCCATAATCACGGGGAAAACTATGCGTAATTTATGTAGATGCATATGCATATTTAGTAATATAGCATGCACCTATAAATATATAGAAATTTTAGCTCAGTACTATGCCTCTGGCTACTCATAGCCCAGGGAGAAGGAAGCACATCCAGGTCCAGCAATTAGCATAATCAGCTCACAGCAGGAGGACGTCTTGTGAGCAGCTCCGGCAGTTTTTCTACATTTACTACAAAACCAAACAGGTTAGTATCTTTCAAACATGATACCTTGGTTCAGTTCATGTTAGCCTTCACATACAAACTGTTAAAAAAACTTTTCGATAACTTATTACTGTTTTACACATCAGGATGCTCATGAGGAAGACCATCCAAGGGCACATTAATACCTACAAGCCAGCGGAGGTAATTATTAAGATGGCGGAGAAGCTTACAGAAATCAAAGGGATCCTGGAATCTGCCATCAAAGAGATGGATCCTGAGGTGAACTTTGAGACAGCTGTCCATACGGTACACAAAGGGCTACTCTCGACTCTTACAGCCATCGCGTCCATCGCAAATAGGGTGATGGCGGAGAACAAGTTCTCGTCACACTGTGACGATATGAACAGGCGGATTGCACTACTAACAGCAACCAACAACTTCCTCTCCTGCAGACGGTTTGAGAATGTATTCAAGGCGGTCTGCACAGACGCAGGCAAAGAGGTGGCACGGTCCACGAAAATCACGGACAACGACAGGAAGGAATACACACTATTCCTGACACCAAAGCCCATCAAGGGAAAGCCGCTGGACAAGACCAAGATGTTCGCCAGACTGCTGCAATACTTGTTTAAACAAGTGGAGACCAGCTCCAAGTGCGGAAAACACATAGAAATGGACAAAAAGAAATCGGCCAAGGGCAACCCCAACCGCTTCAAGAAGCTGACGCAGGATTTTCACAACTGAAGAAGCGGCTAACAAGGAAGCCGGTTTGGGACAAACTTCAGCTTCCAAGCCAGGGGAAGGGGCCAGAGGCAGTCTTTCGGTTGGAACGACAGTAGCAGGCCCTTCAAGAGGGAGCTCAACACTCAGAAGCCGTTCCCCCACCCAGGGAACAAATAGAAGTGGCTACTCAAACAACAGCAGTAAGCAATACATTTCAAGCTGGTAACCTCAATAACTGCCTTTCGGAATGGTATAAAGTTACAGATAACTTAACTATTCTTAGCCTAGCAGAAGGGGTAAGGATCCCGTTAATAGAAGAACCTATTCAGAATAGCATACCTTTCCGATATCGGTTTCACTGTTCAGAATGTGAAGCATTAGACAATCAAGTTTGTATGTTTTGCGAAAAGGCCATTATAGAACCAGCACTACACCTTGCTGGGGAATTCATCTCGAATATTTTCTTAAGACCGAAACCAAATGGAGATGTTAGACTAAATTTAGATCTAACTTTATTTAACAAATTCATAGAATACAAACATTTAAAAATGTTTTCGTTAGAAACAGCGAGAGACTTAGCCACACAAAGTGCTTGGCTAGCCAGTGTTGACCTTAAAGATGCATACTACACTGTACCCATCTATAAACATGATCGAAAGTATTTAAGATTTTGTTGGAATGGCAAACTTTATGATTTCATGTGTATGCCGAATGGACTGGCCTGCTGTCCACACATTTTCACAAGGTTACTCAAACCAACTTTTTCCCTTATGGCTAGGAAAGGACATATCATGTTTCCATACATTGACGATTCATTTATTGTCGTGCAAACACAACAACAATGGCAATAGACAAATTATGTAGACAAATTATGTAAACCGTTTACAAAATTATGTTTCTACATACATGAAACTAAATCAGTACTAATGCCAACAAACAAATTACAATTTCTGGAATTCTTTTTTGACACCATAAAAATGACTATTTCATTAACAGAACAAAAAATTGATGAATTCACAACAACAGCAAATCAATTACTACAATTGAACAAAGCAAAAATATGACAAGTCGTAGTCATGATAGGAATAATGATAGCCTACGCACCAGCTATCTTATATGGCCAGGCTCATATAAAATCCTTAGAGATAGATAAAAACATGGCGCTCGCACGCATGAAAGGAAACTTCGAGCGGCCCATGACAATTTCGCCAGAAGGCCAAAGCGAAATAATTTGGTGGCTTTCACACATTAACAACTCAACCAACCCAATTAGGATGGGAGAACCGAACACTACGGTCACAACAGACACTTCCTTAGAAGGCTGGGAGGCCCATAGAGACCAACAGACAACAGGTGGCCGTTGGATGGAAGATGAAATCTCTGACCACATTAATGTATTAGAGCTTAGAGCCATCTATCTAGGACTCCACAGTCTGATTCAAATCCCTAAAAATCATGTAAGAGTTCTAACAGATAACACAACACCTATGGCTTACATTCATAACATGGGAGGAACTCGCTCCAAACCGTGTAACATTCTGGCTAAACTTATTTGGGATTGGGCAGAGAAACATGAAATATGGCTAATAGTAGCACATATTCCAGGCAGCCAAAACATTTTCGCTGACAGGAAAAGCCAACACTTCCATGACCATTTAGAATGGTCATTGAACCACAACATTTTTGACAGTATTTGACACAAATGGGGCAAGCCAGACATTGATCTCATCACATCATGCAACAACAAAAAGTTACCAGAATATGTGTCTTGGCATCCAGAGCCAGAAGCCTGGAGAGTAGATGCATTTTCATTAATTTGGAATAATAAATTCTATTACATATTCCCTTCATCCAGCATTATCAGCAGTGGCCAGGAAGATCAAGATGGATCACACTCATGCAGTACTCATAGTACCAGCATGGGAAACACAACCATGGCTAGCAGCAATAACATCAGCAGCAAAAGACGTGATGAGATTCCCAAGGGAAAGGAACAACATTTAACATCAGGGACCACTAATGTCCACAGAGACGTATCGACAACACCCCTTTTTGCATTCCTTTTCTAAGAAAACATTTAGAACAATTTGGATTAGACAAAATAACAAAAGAAAGGCTAACATTACATGCCTGGAGAAAAGGAACAGTGGAATTATACACAAGTTATTTAAAGAAATGGGGACTTCATTGTCTTCTCAAAGGGGTCAAACCATTAAAACCTACAATAGCGCAAGTGTTAAGATTTCTAAGAATTTTAGAAGATGAAGGATTAGGATTTGGTGCAATTAACGTGGCGAGATGTGCACTACCTATTATTCTACCAAGAATAGATGGACAAACAATTGGAAAACATCAGTCGGTACACTGGTTCATTAGATTGGTGCATGAAAGAAACCCACCTGAACTGAAATATAATAGGTTTTGAGATGTGTCAATAGTATTCAAGTTATTCAAGTCATGGCCTAGCAACAGACATTTGTCAATGAAGGATCTAGGATTTAAATCCGCAGTTCTATTACTGCTAGTTACAGGACACAGAGGCCAAACTATTGCGACACTCTCACTAGAAGGACTAGAAGTAGATAAGGATGAAGCAACATTTGATTTAGAGACATTGCTTAAATCAAATCGCACAGGGGACCCACTATCCACAGTACATGTTAATAGTTTTCCGGAGGATAAACGGATATGTGTAGTTTCAGCCATTAGAGCTTATATATCCAAGTCATGCAGAATTAGGAATTCCAGACAACTACTAATCAGCTTTATATGGCCACATGAAGCCATCTCGAGAGACACTCTTGCAAGGTGGACTATCAAGGCGCTTAAACAAAGAGGAGTTAACACTGGATGCTATGGGTCTCACTCAATGCGGGGAGCCATGGTCTTCAAGGCAAGACAATTAGGAATCTCGGTCAAGAGAATACTTGCACACGCTGGGTGGAAGACGGCTAGATCGTTTGCAAAACATTACAACAAACGACTAGAAAAGTCAAGCGGCCTGGCAACACGCCTACTCATCAACTAAAGACAGGTGAGAAACAACATTAAATTATGTACTCATATATACATAGTATGGTTACAACATTAAAGGATAAAAAGATAACAAATTAGATCATGTAAAGTTTTCCCTGGGCTATGAGTAGCCAGAGGCATAGTACCGAGGTAAAATAGTATAGTTATACAAATCTTACCTTGGTACAGATGATGGATAACTGGTGTTTTCCTGAGGTCCTATCCTCGGATAGTCGTGGGTCAGGGCCCACCCACCCTACCCACCCACCCTACCCACCCACCCTACCCACCCTACCCACCCTACCCACCCTACCCATCCTACCCTACCATGACTATCATGTTTCGCTGGAACCAATCGAAAACACAGTAAGTATCCATATAGAGTTAAATCATTTTTTATCCTAAAATGTACATCAAAGATTGCTGAACCCAGATGTGCTTCCTTCTCCCTGACCCACGACTATCCGAGGGTAGTACTTTGTGAAAACACCAGTTATCCATCATCTGTAACGAGGTAAGATTTGTATAACTATAGTATATATATACGTACATTTTTGATCAAGTAATTTATGTAGATAGATATACATATATATCTATTAAAATAGCATGAATATATATATAATTTTATATTTTTAAATCCAGTAATTTATACATACATATTTAGTAATATAACATGCATATATATATAATGTTCTCTTTTTAAATCCAGTAATTTATGCATGCATTATTAATATCGTATGCATATATATATATATAATATATATATATATATATAATTTAGTCTTTCTAAATGCAATATTCTATGTAGAAACATAAACATATTTATTAATATAGCATGCATATATACATTTTTAAAACCCAATAATTGAAATATATTACAATGCCGAAATTGCATTTAGACCTACGTGCATATAATCCATGACTGGTACTACTTACTATCTGCTATCACTCACTACACTATGTTCATACATCTTACTCATTTAATATTTTGTTCCCAGTTCTCCCCTCTGGAGACCCAACCATCCACCCCCACCACCCTCACTCCCACCCCCACCACCACCACCACCACCTCTCCTCAGTTCATTGTGCGAGTTGCAGGCTATTTCATGCTGTGACGATTTGATGACGCAGTAAATATGCAGTCTGTGGCCAGTCGACAAAGCCCTCCAGCACCACCAGCCTCCCAGTCGGGCCCTCATATTCAATAATGGCCCCTTGAGTTCTGCAGCACAAAACACGCCCGGGTTGTTCACAGCAAAGCGGCCCTGATTTAACATTTGCACCGGAAGTGACTTACACGGGCAGTGTGTGTGGTGTGAGTGTGGGGTGGCGTGTGTGGTGTGTGTGGGGGTGTTGTGTGTGTAGGTGGTGTTTGGGTGGTGTGTGGTGTGTGTGGTGTGTGGGGTGGTGTGTGTCTGGTGCGTGAGGGTGGTGTGTGTGTGTGGGGTGGTGTGTGTGTGGGGTGGTGTGTGTGGGGTGGTGTGTGTGGGGTGGTGGGTGTTGTGTGTGTGGGGTGTTGTGTGTGGGTGGTGTGTGGTGTGTGTGGTGTGTGTGGGGTGGTGTGTGGTGTGTGTCTGGTGTGTGAGTATGGTCTGTGTGTGGGGTGGTGTGTGTGGGGTGGTGTGTGTGTGGGGTGGTGTGTGGGGGTGGGTGTGTGTGCAGTGTGTGTGGTGTGTGGTGTGTGTGGTGTGGGTGGTTTGTTTACTGTTGCTTTACGTGCTAGCAACATCGAAAGGTCATATCAGGACGGGTACCGACTTGTGACAATACGCATGGCAACTTGATAGTACTGCCGCACTGTGAGACCTGGCCACGTGCTTTGTATGTGTGTCATTGTTTTACGTCCTAGCAACATCTAAGGTCATATCAGGACAGGCTCCAACTTGTGACAGTTCACACTCATGGCGACTTTAAAGTGCTGCCCCACTGGGAGACCAGGCACCAGCACCATGATCCGTTACCCCACACAGTCACATTATCCTGACACTGTCCAATCCAGTCCTTATCCTACCCTATTAATGCCGAGGGCCAGGCTAGGTAGCAACAAGTATCAATTTGATAAGTCATTGGCTTGACTCGGCTGGGATTCGAACTCCCAAACATCTGCACAGGAAGCTAGCGCTCTACCGATTCAACCACCGCGTCCAACCCGTGGTTTGTGGTGTGCATGTGTGGTGTAGTGTGTGGTGTGCACGTGTGTGTGTGGTGTGCATGTGTGGTGTGTGTGTATGAGGGGGCAGTGACTGCAAATCCTGCGAGAACGCATGGGATTCAACATGAACGCCAGAGACAGCGAGATCTTGTGGGAGATCTTGGCGGAGCGCGTGGTTTGGCGAGATTATGTCACCATGATGATTTAGAACGCGGAGTCAGGATGGCGTGACGTGACCGGCGGTGATTGGTTGGTTGTTGGAGTTTTACATCCTGACACCATCTACGGTCATATCAGGATGTGTACCGACTTGTGACAGTGCACACTCATGACAATTATATAGTTCTGCCCCACTGGGAAATCAGGCCACCGCCACCATGACCTGATATCCCACTCAGTCACATTATCCTGACACTGGGCCAACCAACCAATCCTTGCCCTGTCCTATTAATGCTGAATGCCAGGCTAGGAAGCAAAAAGTATCAATTTTATAAGTCATTGGTTTGACTCGACCGGGAGTTTGGTTCTCCTGCACGCGAGGCCTGTGCTCTACCGATTCGGACACCGTGCCCAGTGGCACGGAATGGTCAGTGGTTGCAGCAAGAAGGACATACAGCCCCCCCCTCCGCCCCCCCCACGCACACACACATCCTCGTGGCCCTTAGGGTAAGGGTGCCCGGAGCGCCCCCTGGAGTGACCGAGATAAGGCACAGGTCGGGCCAGTGAGGGGCAGCCTCGATCTGTGGGATTTGACGAGTCGAACACACTTCACCTCTAAGTGGAGTTATTTATTGCTGTTTTATATTTTCGTTTGGCTACATTCATTAAAAAAACTTAAAGTTGCATAGTCCGATGGTTTTAAGCTTTTGACGTTGTGGACTCCCTAGTTACTGCCTTTAAGCACACTATAACTGTCCAAGTGGCTATATCAACAATAAACCACATACAATAAACCACAAGACTAATATAATCACAATGTAAGACTTCCAAAAGTAGTATCTATATAAGCACACATACACTTATGCCTGGTACACACCTACCGTATAGGATTCGCGCACTAAAACTCGCGACTTGACCCGACCCGCTTAAAACTGAAAACGGGCCGATTCATTTTTCGAATCGCGAATTGCAATCGTAATCAGCCGGTTTTAGCCCTAAAACTGAGGTTTTATGCGCGAATCGCAATCGCTAGGTGTGCACGGGGAGCGCACACCTACCGATTTTTGTGTGCGAAACGGGCAGTTTTAGATCGTATATGGTAGGTGGGTGCGCACAAACGGTAGGTGTGTACTAGGCATTATGTGTAGGACTTAAGAAAATAATATCCATGCGATCACTTTCATAAATCTTTTTTTTCTTGAAGATTTATACTGCCTATCATGGATAAGTCTGACTAGACTTGTTTTCACCATTAAACATAAGCCTCTGATGGTCATATATACCTATTATAGTTATCAAGATTGAGAATCTAATGGACCGACACCATACGACTATTAAATGACGCCATAAAATGATCCTATCATCCACTTAGACTGTGATATATGCGCACACCTGGGTCAATAATGCAGTGACACTGGCGCGCAGTGACTATATATCACCGTTGATTATTCAGACACAACATGCACAACTCTCCGTGTGGGGAGAGCTGTATTACTAACACAACCTTCTGCAAAGACCAAAGTCATGTAAACGGAAGGGACTGCATTGCTACCGCAACACATCAAAACCTTCTGCAACACCAAAATCATGTAAATGGGAGGGACTGCATTACTAACACAGCACATCGAAACCTTCTGCAAACACCAAAATCAAAATCATGTAAACGAAAGGGACTGCATTGCTAACGCAACACATCAAAACCTTCTGCAAACACCAAAATCATGTAAATGGAAGGGACTGCATTACTAACACAACACAATCAAACCTTCTGCAAACACCAAAAATCAAAGTCATGTAAACGGAAGGGACTGCATTACCAATGCAACACATCAAAACCTTCTGCAAACACCAAAGTCATGTAAATGGAAGGGACAGCATTACTAACACAACACATCGAAACCTTCTGCAAACACCAAAATCAAAGTCATGTAAATGGAAGGGACTGCATTACTAACACAACACATCAAAACCTTCTGCAAATACCAAAACCATGTAAATGGAAGGGTCTGCATTACTAACACAACACATCAAAACCTTATGTAAACACGGAAGTCATGTAAACGGAAGGGACTGCATTACTAACACAACACATCAAAACCTTCTGTAAACACCAAAGTCATGTAAATGGAAGGGACTGCATTACTAACACAACAAATTGAAACCTTCTGCAAACACCAACATCAAAGTCATGTAAACGGAAGGGTCTGCATTACTAACTCAACACATCCAAACCTTCTGCAAACACCAAAGTCATGTAAACATAAGGGATAGTATTACTAACACAACACATCAAAACTGTCTGTAAACACCAAAGTCATGTAAACGGGAGGGACTGCATTACTAACACAACACATCAAACTCTTCTGTAAACACCAAAGTCATGTAAACGGGAGGGACTACATTACTAACACAACACATTGAAACCTTCTGCAAACACCAAAGTCATGTAAATACGAGGGACTGCATTACTAAGACAACACATCAAACGCTTCTGTAAACACCAACACCAAAGGCATGTACACATGAGGGACTGCATTACTAACACAACACATTGAATCCTTCTGTAAACACCAAAGTCATGTAAACGTGAGGGACTGCATTCCAAACACAACACATCAAACCCTTCTGCAAACACCAACACCAAAGTCCTGTAAATGGCAGGGACTGCATTACCTACACAACACATCAAAACCTTCTGCAAACCCCAAAGTCATGTAAACGTGAGGGACTGCATTCCAAACACAACACATCGAACCCTTCTGCAAACACCAACACCAAAGTCCTGTAAATGGCAGGGACTGCATTACCTACACAACACATCAAAACCTTCTGCAAACACCAAAGTCATGTAAATACGAGGGACTGCATTACTAACACAACACATCAAACGCTTCTGTAAACACCAACACCAAAGGCATGTACACATGAGGGACTGCATTACTAACACAACACATTGAATCCTTCTGTAAACACCAAAGTCATGTAAACGTGAGGGACTGCATTCCAAACACAACACATCGAACCCTTCTGCAAACACCAACACCAAAGTGTCGTAAATGGCAGGGACTGCATTACCTACACAACACATCAAAACCTTCTGCAAACACCAAAGTCTCCGTGTGAGGAGACTGCATTCCAAACTACACACAACCTTCTGCAAACACCAAAGTCATGTAAATGGGATGGACTGCATTACTAAAGCAACACATCGAAACCTTCTGCAAACACCAACATCAAAGTCATGTAAATGGAAGGGACTGCATTACTAATGCAACACATCAAAACCTTCTGCAAATACCAAAGTCATGTAAATCGAAGGGACTGCATTACTAACACAATACATCGAAACCTTCTGCAAACACCAACATCAAAGTCATGTAAACGGAAGGGACTGCATTACTAATGCAACACATCAAAACCTTCTGCAAACACCAAAGTCATGTAAATGGAAGGGACTGCATTACTAACACACCACATCGAAACCTTCTGCAAACACCAAAATCAAAGTCATGTAAACGGAAGGGACTGCATTACTTACACAACACATCAAAACCTTCTGCAAACACTAAAGTCATGTAAATGGAAGGGACTGCATTACTAACACAACACATCGAAACCTTCTGCAAACACCAAAGTCATGTAAACGGGAGGGACTGCATTACTAACACAACACATCGAAACCTTCTGCAAACACCAAAGTCATGTAAACGGGAGGGACTGCATTACTAACACAACACATCGAAACCGTCTGTAAACACCAACATCAAAGTCATGTAAACGGGCAGGACTGCATTACTAACACAACACATCGAAACCATCTGTAAACACCAACATCAAAGTCATGTAACCATGAGGGACTGCATTACTAACACAACACATCGAACCCTTCTGCAAACACTGACACCGCGGTCATGTAAACTTCGACGAGATGGTTGAAAACTGTTTCACTCCATTATCAGAGGTGAGTGGGGCTGGGCTGCACTTCTCAGACGCCTTAGATAGGTAGGTACAGCGCTCCACAGCACAACAGGACCGAGAGACTGATGCTCAGACCCGCAGCACAGAGGCTGGAGGGGGAGCACAATAGCACAACAACCGCCCAATAGTATAATAACGCTATATGCTAAAGCCAAATATCTTTTTGAAAACGAATTGGTGATCGTCCCCGACCGTTCCTGAAAAATTACACGCCCCTGATTAACTTGTTTTATTAAAAAAGGCCAACCTGTTAAAAATGCGTCGGGCTAGTAGTAATCAAACTTTCGTATCAGTTGTTATGTCATTAGTTTCACTCGGCCAAGGTTCGAGCCCAGGAGTTCGAATCCTACAACCTACCAGCACGTAAGGCGGGGGGAGGGGGGGGGGGGCTCAACTCTGGTCACCATCGCGTCTGGTTACGTATTACGTATATGTTATACACCAGAGAAATATAAAATTTAAATAAAAAACTACCCACCCGACCCTGATTTGTGTGATCAAAAGGACGCCCACCAAATTTGTTTTATTCGGCCTATTAACAACATACAGGAGTTCAATTCCGCATAATTCCCTAGTAATAATACCCTTATATTTCAGTCAGAACAGATTAATTAATGTTGTCCTTGGGTGTGTCCTAATTTCCAGTTCACATCGCTTCCACCTTTGCACACCCCTCCCCTCCCCCAACTTCCTTTAAATAAAGAAAAAGCACCAAAAATAAAGAAGCTGGACAGATTGTTTTGTAAGGCGGGTTGCTCGAAGCCAGTGTTTACGATGTAGGCGAACCCCCAAGAGGCCACACCCTGTGCCCCAGCACCATCAGTTATACCCAACCACGGCGCATGCGCAAGGCCAGCTCTGGGTCCCTAGTTGCTACACCCCCTCTTCAGACCTGCTCCCTACATGGACGTTTACTCACCCGCTGTCCACTATCCATTCGCTTATTACCAAATGTCATGCGTTTAGACAAATCTACACGATATCGCCCTATTTGATCCCTAAGCGCCTGGATTATTACTGATGTCAATTGGCTTCTCTTTTGTATCTATGTAACATAGCATGGCTGGTTGAGGGGTGCTGGGCTCAGTAAGCTGTATAGCTTACCAAAGCTATGCAGTGATTACACACAGAATATAGAGCATTCTATTATCTATTTTCAATCAGAATAAGTAGAGCCCCCCCCCCACCCCCATCTTGTCACTGCTCCCATTTGGCAGAAGTGGGAGAGAAGGGGTGGGGTGGGGGGCTGTATGGATAAAGATTGATATTATTTTTACATCTTCCGACAGACTACTGAATAATGAACTCTCGTGACCTGTCTGGTGAAGTTTGGTATTTTAATGGACATATATATATATGAACTATATGATTTATTATGTGGATATACATAACTGCAGCCCCTGAATGTTTCTCTCTAACCACTTTAACATCCATGTTATTTACTACGGAGCAGGCATTCTCTCCTCCTCGCCTCCTCTACACCATGACCCAACTATTACTCTGCTCACTTTCAATATATATATATATATATATATATATATATATATATATATGATACATATATGTACCAGAGTAACCAGACTCTAGCTTGGCAAAGAGATAATTTTATTGCATGTGGTTGACTTATCGAATTTGAAGGTGGCTCCGTCTGAGTGGAGCATTTGTAATTAAGGAGCGTGACAAGTCAGTGCAGCTTTGTGTGAGAAGCCATGCAGCTTTGTGTGAGAATCCATGCAGGTTTGTGTGAGAAGCCATGCAGCTTCATGTGAGAAGCCATGCAGCTTTGGGTGAGAATCCATGCAGGTGTGTGGGAGAAACCATGCAGCTTCATGTGAGAAGCCATGCAGCTTTGTGTGAGAAGCCATGCAGCTTTGTGTGAGAAGCCATACAACTTCATATAAGAAGCCATGCAGCTTTGTGTGAGAAGCCATGCAGCTTTGTGTGAGAAGCCATAGAGCTTCATGTGAGAAGCCATGCAGCTTTGTGTGAGAAGCCCTGCAGGTTTGTGTGAGAAGACCTGCCGCTTCATGTGAGAAGCCATGCAGCGTTTTGTGAGAAGCCATGCACCTTGGTGTGAAATGCCATGCAGCTTCATGTGACAAGCCATGCATCTTTGTGTGAGAAGCCATACAAATGTGTGCGTGAATCCATGCAGGTTTGTGTGAGAAGCCATACAGCTTTGTTTGAGAAGCCATGCAGCTTCATGTGAGAAGGCATATAACATTGGGTGAGAAGCTATGCAACTTCATGTGAGACACCATGTAGCTTTGTGTGAGAAGCCATGCACATTTGTGTGTGAATCCATGCAGGTTTGTGCGAGAAGCCATGTGGCTTCATGTGAGAAAACATGCAGCTATGCGTGAGAAGCCATGCATCTCTGTATGATATGCCATGCACCTTTGTTTGAGAAGCCATGCAGCTTCATGTGAGAAGGCATAACACATTGTGTGAGAAGCCATGCAACTTTGTGTGAGAAGCCATACAAATTGGTGTGAGAAGCCATGCAACTTTGTGTGGAAAGCCATGTAGCTTGTTCTGAGAAGCCATGCAACTAGATGTG
The DNA here is from genome assembly GCA_030323885.1 of Branchipolynoe longqiensis. NCBI lineage: Eukaryota > Metazoa > Annelida > Polychaeta > Phyllodocida > Polynoidae > Branchipolynoe > Branchipolynoe longqiensis. The sequence continues at coordinate 53,524,681 of CM059197.1, forward strand.
AGAAGCCATGCGACTTTCCGTGAGAAGCATCACAGCTTTATTTGAAAATCTGTACAGTTTTGTCCGTGAAAGCAAGTAGCTTTATGTGGGAATCCATTCAGCTTTGTCTGGAAGCCCTATGGCTTTGAATCAGGATACCCTCATCTATAGTCCCCTACTCAAGCAATCTAATAGTGCATTATATTGCTGCAGGCCTTCTTCTTCTCCCATCCTGATGTGATCTTAGATGTTCCCCGGATGTAAAACCCCAACAAACAATCTTTTCTTACACAGCCACTGGCGCCCTCTTGTAACGACGTTTCAAACACCTATGGCCATTGCCCCTTTTCCAGTATTCACGTAAAGTAGCAACAAGGGTTGGTTGGGTTTTGGAGTTTTACGTCTTGGCAACATCTAAGATAATATCAGGATGGGTAACGACTTGTAGCAGTGCGCACTAATGGCAACTTCATAGTGCTGCCCCACAGGGAGTCCAGGCTGCCAGCACCATGACCTGATATCCCACTCAGTCATATTATCCTGACACCGAGCCAACCAGTCCCTAACCTATCTTAATAATACCGAGCACCTGACTAGGAAGTGACAAGTATTAACTTATTCGGCCATCCCGTCTTGTGGCAATGAGACAGGGTGGCTGATTGAGGGGTACTGGGCTCAGTAAGCTTCATAGCTTACCAAAGATATGCAGTGATTACACACAGAATATAGAGCATTCTGTTAACCATGACTACTAGACTGCCCTATCTATAGGAAAGAGGCTGGGAGGAGAGGAGGAGGAGGGGGGATTAGGTAGGGTTGAGCTATCATGAGCTCCCCATTGAACAAGTCTGCATCAGTGGGGAATGGAGTAGGGCGAAATAAGTAGGGCTCACTGGCATCCGATTTGGCTGAGAAGCCCAGATATAATTACTCGGCGCGTCCCTGCACCAGAGTCCCAGGGTGTGCCCCCAACCCCTAACCCCTAACTCCTTCCTCCCCCCAAGCAGTGCCTCCAGCGTCCGTGGTCACGTGACAAGCCGAAGGGATAGCGATGTATATTATAAAGGCTTTGCGAAGCACATGGGCGCCAAAGTGTGTATCCTCGAAGTCAACTCAGAGGCGCTGCGCTTCACAGAGCCTTCTTAATATCCTGATTCCCCAGCCTCTCTCGCCCACTTAATCACACACCCTCTGACTGCTATCACTGTTCCAACTGTAGCACACTAGCAGGATGTTGAGATTGTCGCAGAGCATAGAGAGTGGCTAGGCTCCGCATCAATCACTGTACCAGTATTGTCTTGAACTGTCATTATGCATATATTCACAGTGTTTGACTACACTCAAAGACTGTGTATATATATATATCTACATTCTCGACTATATTCGGACTTGTGCGCAATCCTGTTTCAGTATAGTAGCGCCATCTGGTCCATTATGCAGTAAATGATATTGGTGGCACTATCAAATGGTGGAGTTAACAACACTCATGGTTACGTGACTCAAAATGGATGCCACTCTGGTCGAAGTGACCAAAGTTTGCAAAGACCATCAAAATTAATATAAAATGTGCATAGTTAGCACAAAAACAACATGCTATTAATAATCCATACATCGCGATGCATCAGTTAAGTATGATAATGTACATTGGCAGCGCTGATTAACAGAGGAGTAGTGATCAGAACGACCCTAAAGCTTAACCACCATTTGATATTATATATAGATATATATATAATATATATATATATATTTGTTAATTGTGGTCAGTTGCAGTTAAAGACTAGCAGCGCATAGTTTCGGCTGACTTTCATTTAACTAAAATGAATCCGGCAGCTGCATTGAACATTGGATGTCGAAGCAGGCATGCGCCATTAGTGCCAGCACATTGAACAGCGCCATCAAGCTGCGGGGATGCGCATGACAACTAGCCCGACCGGCGAGCGGGTTTATTAATTATTTGCTGATGAATTTCTTTTTTGGGGATGAAGAACGGCGGGAGGAGAGAAACAGTAATTATGAAGCTGGTTTCCCACGGAATAACGGCAGTGACAGCTGCTTTGCACTGGCGCCTTTGTGCGGCGTAAAATAACATTAGGACCGTCAGCTCCAGGCGGGATAAGGCAGGATTTCATTTGACAGCATCTGCAGCAGTGAGTTGACAGACAGACACCCATGAGTCACCCCAAACACACGCACACTGACACCCCCAGTTCCTTTTCATCCACACCCTCCCTTGTGCGAAGTTACTCTTCAGTTAAATATCTATATGAGAACCTCCCACACGTGCTCTCTCAAACTATAATACAAGATCCCATGAAAACTGTAAGGTCCTCATGATCTTAGCAACAGTGGAAGCCTTAATGAAAGTCACAGTGGAAGTCCCAGTGGAAGCCACAGTGAAAGCCACACTGGAGGCCACAGTGGAAGCAACAGTGGAAGCTACAGTGGAAGGCATAGTGGAAGCCACAGTGAAAGCCACACTGGGAGCCACAGTGGAAGCCACAGTGGAAGCTACGGTCAAAGGCATAGTGGAAGCCACAGTGAAATCCACAGTGGAAGCCACAGTGAAAGCCACATTGAAAGCCCAGTAAAAGCCACATTGGAAGCCACATAGAAAGCCACAGTGAAATCCACTGTCGAAACTGCAGTGGAAGCCACAGTGGCAGCCACAACGGAAGCCACATTGGAAGCCGCAATTGAAGCTACATTGGAAGCCACAGTAGAAGCCACAGTTGAAGCCACAGTGGAAGTCATATTGGAAGCCACAGTGAAAGCCACAGTGGAAGTCTAAGTGAAAGTCCCAATGAAAGGATCAGGGGAAGCCACATCGAGCCAACAAAAGCCTTGACCACAAAAAAGAAAAAATATAAATCTAAATCTAATTGCAATGTTGTGTTCTCCACACCTCTTTGATGCGTAATTGAATCGGCAGTTAGCTGGCTTATCCTTGGAGACACAGCGGACTGCAACAGTGTTTCCATGGTTACTGCCTAATCACTCTTATCGCTGATGTCACATGCCTGACAGTTATCTGAGGAAACCTGTTTGGGGTTTTTTTTCTCGATGTTATATGTGTTAAGTTCGCCTTTGGTATTTGTCGTACTGTTGTCAGTATCTCATTGTATTTTGTGTTAATGATTTTGGTAAAAGAGAACCGACCACTTTGTTGCTGAGTGTTTTAGCCACCATCTTCTTGAAATAAATATAAATACTTTAAATTGTTTCAAGGAACACTATCAGTCTTGCCATATGAAATAGTTTATTCGTACTAGAATATCTTTAGCTGATATCACCAAAACTTAATAAATATAATCAATTAATCATATAATTTTTGTATAAGCATGTGCTATTCAGATGCCCTCTTTTATTCATTCATATCTTGGCACATGCAGATCTAAATGTCAAAGCGTCAACTTATTTAAGCTGCAGAGTCCGATGAAAGCATCAAATTCTCTGAACCAATACACTTACCAAATTTGATCTTCCATATTGAAGATTTGAAGATTTGAAGATATATACTGCCTATTATGGATAAGTCTGACTAGACTTGTTTTCACCATTAGACAGTTTGGCGATAGAAAGCCCGAGCCTACACTTTTACCGACCCAAAGGATTTTTAACCTCCAACACCACATAGACATGGTATGAGAGCAACTGGCCTTTGATGATGCTGTAAGTTATACACAGCGGTGGAAATCCAAATTGGCAGAGGTGGGGCACAGGGAATCGAACCACCAACCTTCAGATTAGGAGTCCGACCTAGAAAAAAGTCAGACACTCTAACCACTCCGCCACAGAGAACACCAGAACTTAGATTATTACATAAGAGGGACTACTAAGGCAATTTAATAGAAACTGTTATTGCTGAAGCCTGTGCTATCAACATGTTGATGTGCACGCCACAGTTAATGTGGCATGCTCTCATTCCAAATATCTCCAAATTTAGCCATTTAAAATTATTTCAAAGTGATAGGACAAGGACATTTTTGTTCAGTGCCGGAATAATGTGACTGAATGAGGAACTGGGTCATGGTGAAAACAGCACTGTATCCCAGTTGGTTAGCACTATAAAGCCACCGGGTACAAGTCAGTACCTCTCCTGATATTAAAACATCAAATTGTCAAAACCAAAACAATTATCTAGATTTGATTCTATATATCTAACTTAGATACTGTTGCACTTATTAAGTATTTATCGCCACATAGAAGGGAATACTGAATCAAATTAATATAATCTGTTACTGCAGAAGCCTATGGTGTGAGAGTTTTGGCATGCTTGCCAAAATTAATCTGGCATGTTTGCACTTCAAATATCTCAAAAGTTAGCCATCTAAAAGACACGTTACTTCAAATGAAAGTAAGGTAGATTTTAATGATCAACATAATACATTTATCTCAGAAAATGACAGAAACTCAAAACCATTGGACTATGCAACTTTAATTCAAATGCTCTAATGATTCATACATACAATTCAAATTTGATTAATCAATTAATCATGTATTCAATTAATCTATTAATTCACTGGATATTTGTTTTGCAGTCTTTGCAGAGGACGGTGGATGTGTCAGGGTCGCGGCAGAAGAGATAGTGAGTAACACCTGCTTATTGATACCCCCCCCCATCCATGTTGAAACAATATTAAGGCACTTTGGAGCCATGTTAAGCCATGTTTAAAATGATCCAAGAGACCCTCACAGTTTACCTGTACAGACTGTGGGGAGATTGCTATTTGCATATATTTCTTTGCTTGTTACAGACAGATGATTATGTTGAACTTAATTAGATTCATAGCATATTTTTATAAAGTAGTAGATCCCTTACGTGAATACATAATTCCTCTGTCATCCCTGTATTGAATAGATTTACATGCATCAGTTTGGTGCAAGCATATATATAATGACAATTGTGTATATATTTGTATCGGTATTTATGTTAGTTGAGCATGTTATGTGAAAATGCTTATTAGTTTGGGATGGCAGCATGAGTTGAGCACTCGCTTCCTTTGTGGCAGGGCGTGGTCGTGAACTCCGTCCCCGAGTCAAACCATATTTTTAGAAATTTATACTTGCCACTAACTAACCTGGCAATCGGGAATACTCCATTCGGGCAAGGGTTAGTGGAATGAGGAAGACCAATTGCCAACCATTGAAATGTATCCCATTTAAAGTTGCATAGTCCGATGATTTTGAGTTTCTGTCATTTTCTGAGATAAATATCTTAAGTCGATTACTATAATCTGCGTTACTTTAATTTGAAGTAACTTTTATTTTAAATGGCTGACTTCTGAGATATTTGAAGTGCAAATGTACACAATTAATGTTGGGAAGCATACCAAAGCTGTGAGCATATAGGCTTCTGTAGTAGCAGGTTCTATTAAATTGGCTCTCTATTCAGTTCTATGTGGCGATAAATGTTTAATAAGTGCACAAGTATCTAAGTTATATGGGTATAATCAAATCTAGATAATTGCTTTGGTTTTGAAAATGTGATGTTTTCATCGGATTATGCAACTTTAATCAACCGATCTAAGATGCACAAACCCTGGAATGTTTCTTATAGCTCGACCTGAATAAACAATGTGTGTCACTCATGCATTGAAAAGGATGCCATGTTCACCGGCACAAAATTGCACTGTGTCTTAGGAATAGTTCATTCATCATCATTATGTGCGGTTGTACATTTCATGAACGCTGCCTGCAAAAGTGTTGAAGTGCTGCTGGCTTTTGCAAGTTACCAGCAGCACTCTCTCAGGGAGCAAATAGAGGTCTCACACCGGCAAGAACATGTCCAGACAGGTGCAGAACTATTTGTCCCTGCAGTGGCTGGTCGGGAGATGTTGGGAGTTCCATACATCAAACACCCTTGATACTGCCACAGTGACATGGTTTTCTGTTTAGGGTTGGCCTTCGGTTCTGTCAAGAACCTGTACCACAAGGCAGTGGTTTACAACTCTGCAGGCCAGGCGCGTCAAACGCCCTGAGGTATTGCATTATGTAGTAGTTCATTATGACTGGGAATAATCATTAATGATTTCATTAATTAAACTTAATTAAGCTTCATGTGCAATCCACTCAGAAGTCGGCCAGTCACTCACATTTCTCACTCACTTTCTCCTCAGTTTATAACCAGATAACCAACGAAAGTCGAATTATGGTATATTTGAGGAACCTTTAACAGCGATTTAACAAAAGGGCACTCTGCTACTCTGTTTGCCGTTCTAGCAGCCGTACTGGGTGTGACTGAGGGGGAACCAGTCCTGATATGACCTTAGATGTTGCCAGGACGTAAAACTCCAACAACCAACCCAACTGAGGGGGACACCAGGTGCGGTGGCCAAAGCAGTAGAGCACAGGCCTCCCGTGCGGGAGATCGGGAGTTCAATTCCAAGTCGAGTCAAATCAATGACTTACAAAGTTGATACTTGTCACTTCCTAGCTTGGCGATTGGCATTAATATGATAGGGAAAGGACTCATTAGCTCAGTGTCACGATAATGTGACAGAGTGGGATATCGGGTCATGATATTGGTGGCCTTATTTCCCAGTGGGGCAGCACTATAAAGTCACCATGAATGCGCACTGTCACAAGTCAGTACCCGTCCTGATATGACCTTAGATGTTGCCAGGACATAAAACTCCAGCAACCAACTGAGGGGACTCTCAAAGCTAACCATAATTTGGTGACATAATTGAATTGTGTCGAATTGACTAGTTCTGAAATTACCTTTGAAAGTGAAGGCACTGTCCAAATTAGATAGCCCCAGTTTCTAAATAAGTCACGTGATCGGATAGCATCGAAAACACCTTGCCTCCCTTCGTCCCTCCCTCGCACCCTCCCTCCGTCACTCGCGCCATCTCCTCCCACCACCCTAGCCCTCCCTTTTTACTTCACAACCTCCCTCCCTACCTCTCGCCCCTCTCCCATCACCTCAGTCTTCCCCTCCCCCTGCCGTTCCTCCATCCCTCCTGCTCCCCCCCCCCTCCCATCTTCACCTTTGCTCCCTCTTCCCCTTCCTTCCGCCGCCCGCCGCCTGCCACCCCCTGCTCTCCGTCCCTGCCACCCTCATGCTCTCCTTCCCTACCGGCCACCCTCCTACTCTCCCTCCCTGCTACCCTCCGACTCACCCTCCCTGCCACCCTCCTACTCTCCCTCCCTGCTACCCTCCGACTCACCCTCCCTGCCACCCTCCTGCTCACCCTCCCTGCCCGCCACCCTCCTACTCACCCTCCCTGCTACCCTCCGACTCACCCTCCCTGCTACCCTCCTGCTCACCCTCCATGCCACCCTCCTGCTCACCCTCCCTGCCGCCATACTACTCACCCTCCCTGACACCATCCTGCTCACCCTCCCTGCCACCATACTACTCTCCCGCCCTGCCACCCTCCTGCTCACCCTCCCTGCCACCATACTACTCACCCTCCCTGTCACCGTCCTACTCACCCTCCCTGCCACCCCATGCTCACCCTCCCTGCCACCCTCCTACTCACCTTCCCTGCCACCCTCCTGCTCACCCTCCCTGCCACCCTCCTGCTCACCCTCCCTGCCGCCATACTACTCTCCCGCCCTGCCACCCTCCTACTCACCCTCCCTGCCACCCTCCTGCTCACCCTCCCTGCCACCATACTACTCTCCCTCCCTACCACCCTCCCGCTCACCTTCCCTGCCACCCTCCTACTCACCCTCCCCGCCACCCTCCTACTCACCCTCCCTGCCACCATCCTGTTCACCCTCCCTGCCACCATACTACTCTACCTCCCTGTCACCATACTACTCACCCTCCCTGTCACCATACTACTCACACTCCCTGTCACCCTCCCTGTCACCATACTACTCACTCTCCCTGCCACCATCCTACTCACCCTCCCTGTCACCTTCCTGCTCACCCTCCCTGCTACCCTCCTACTTACCCTCCCTGCCACCATCCTACTCACCCTCCCTGTCACCGTCCTACTCACCCTCCCTCCTCACCTTCCTGCTCACCCTCCCTGCTACCCTCCTACTCACCCTCCCTGCCACCCTCCTACTCACCCTCGCTGTCACCTTCCTGCTCAGCCTCCCTGCCACCATCCTACTCACCCTCCCTGTCACCGTCCTACTCACCCTCCCTCCTCACCTTCCTGCTCACCCTCCCTGCTACCCTCCTACTCACCCTCCCTCTCACCCTCCTACTCACCCTCCCTGTCACCTTCCTGCTCACCCTCCCTGCCACCCTCCTACTCACCCTCCCTGTCACCCTCCTGCTCACCCTCCCTGCCACCCTCCTAATCTCCCTCCCTCCGTTCCGCCTCCTGCCCGACATCTCAGCCCGCCCTGTCGTCCTCTGGATTCTGACAACTGAAAGTGGTGCCAAACAGTAGCTTTGAGGGTGAGGCAGACATGCCTTCTGAGTGGTGCCACCCTGGCAACCAGATCACAGGGTGTCAGGGAACAGTATCATGCACCATTAACTGACCGATGGTCCCACGATAATATATATATATATATATATACATATATATATATATATTTTAATTATATCCTCCCATACAACTGACAATGTGGCGTGTCCGTTATTGACGAGGAAGCCCGGTGGCGGTGCCACATGTCACATGGTTGGCGTCAAGGAGGTATAGTACAGAATAACAGAATATAATAAATAATCTCCTTCCGTGCCTTAATAGTTATACTCGCATAATGTGTTATCCATCACATAATATGCAATATATATATAATATGCAATATATGCAACATATATTATATGGTGGTGTGGCGGGGAGGAGGGTGGTGGTATGGCGGGGAGGAAGGTGGTGGTGTGGCAGGGAGGAGTGTGGTGGTGTGGCGGAGAGGAGGGTGGTGGTGTGGCGTGGTGCAGGGTGGTGGTGTGGCGGGGTGCAGGGTGGTGGTGTGGCGTAGAGGAGGGTGGTGGTGTGGCAGGGTGGAGGGTAGTGGTTTGGCAGGGAGGAGTGTGGTGATGTGGCAGGGAGGAGGGTGGGTGGTGTGGTGGGGTGGAGGGTGGTGGGGTGGTGGGGTGGAGGGTGGTGGTGTGGCAGGGTGCAGGGTGGTGGTGTGGTGGGGTGGAGGGTGGTGATGTGGCAGGATGGAGTGGTGATGTGGCAGGGAGGAGGGTGGTTCTCTGGCAGGGAGGAGTGTGGTGGTGTGGTGGAGAGGAGGGTGGTGGTGTGGCGGGGTGGATGTGGTGGTGTGGTGGGGTGGAGGGTGGTGGTGTGGTGGGGTGGAGGATGGCGGTATGGTGGGGTGGAGGGTGGTGGGTGGTGGTGATGTTGGGTGGGGGTGGTGGGTGGGTGGGGTGGAGGGTGGTGGTGTGGCAGGGTGGAGGGTGGTGGTGTGGCAGGGTGCAAGGTGGTGGTGTGGTGGGGTGGAGGGTGGTGATGTGGCGGGGTGGAGTGGTGGTGTGGCGGGGAGGAGGGTGGTTCTGTGGCAGGGAGGAGTGTGGTGGTGTGGCGGAGAGGAGGGTGGTGGTGTGGCGGGGGGGAGGTGGTGGTGTGGCAGGGAGGAGTGTGGTGGTGTGGCGGGGAGGAGGGTGGTGGTGTGGTGTGGTGCAGGGTGGTGGGTGTGGCGGGGTGGAGGGTGGTGGTGTGGCAGGGTGGAGGTGGTGGTGTGGCGGGGGGAGGGTGGTGGTGTGGCGGGGTGGGATGGTGGTGTGGCGGGGGGGGGTGGGGTGTGGCGGGGTGGAGTGGTGGTGGGGGGGAGGAGATGGTGGTGTGGGGGTGGTGGGGGCAGGGTGGAGGGTGGTGGTGTGGCGGGGAGGAGGGTGGTGGTGTGGCGGGGAGGAGGGTGGTGGTGTGGCGGGGAGGAGGGTGGTGGTGTGGCGGGGAGGAGGGTGAGGGTGTGGCGGGGAGGAGGGTGGTGGTGTGGCGGCGAGGAGGGTGGTGGTGTGGCGGGGAGGAGGGTGGTGGTGTGGCGGCGAGGAGGGTGGTGGTGTGGCGGGGAGGAGGGTGGTGGTGTGGCGGCGAGGAGGGTGGTGGTGTGGCGGCGAGGACGGTGGTGGTGTGGTGCGTGGTGGTGGGGCGGCGTGGTGGGTGGGGAAGCGCGGGGTGGAGGGGTGCTTGAGAACCGGTCATTACAGGTCATTACAATGATGAAGTAGCGCACACAATCCACGGCGACACGTCATTGGTTCGCTTGTAACCAGCAATAATGGCCGCCGGCCTTCCACCAGCGAAGCCAGGGACCGGTTGCTTGGTTGTTGGAGTTTTACGTCCTGGGAACATGTATGGTCATATGAGGACGGTGCCCGCTACCGGCCTCCAGCTACCCGCCCCTAAATGTCACCGACATCAGCTGAGGTACTGGTTGGCTCAGTGACAGAATAATGTGACTGAGAAGGCTTTCCGTGCAGAAGGTCGGGAGTTCGATTCCCGGTCGGGTCAAACCACAACCAAATGACTTATAAAATTGATACTTGTCGATTCCTAGACTGGTGCTCGGCATTAATAGGATAGGGTAAGGACTAGTTAGCTCGGTGTCAGGATAATGGGACTAAGGGGGATATTGGATCATGGTGCCAGCGGCATTATAAAGTCACCATGAGTGTGCACTGTCACAAGTCAGTACCCGTCCTGATATGACCATAGATGTTGCCAGGATGTAAAACACCAACAACTAACCAGTCAACCAATCAGCTGAGGTAACCCGGGAATGGACGAGGTGAGCGTCCGATCCCAGGGTAGATTGTTGTGGGTTCGATCTCTGGCTGCAGTCACGCCATAGATTTAAAAACAAATTTCAAGAATAAATTGCTGCATGTCCCTGCCTTGACTGGGGCGCGGCATTAGTGGCATAGGGACAGGGCAGGGTTGGCTCAGTGTCGGGATAACAATATTATGACTGAGAGGGATATGTGTGCCCTTGTGCCGGCACCCTGTGCTTCTGTGAGGCAGCAGTACGAAAATCGCCTAAGTGCGCACTGTCATAGCTCGTCGGTGCCCGGGATGACCTGAACGTAGATCTTGCCAGGGTGGTAAACCCCCATAAAAAAACGTTAGAAATAAAGCTATAACCAGTAGGTATGCAATGGCTGATGGGTGTATGTAACACTAAATAAATAAATTTATTATTATTAATTTCCCACCCCAACTGCCCTCCCATTTTTTTCGGGCATGTTTAAACTTCAAATATGTCTAACAACATAAAGGTTATTTCAAACTAATGTAAAGTATGGCAGTGACTCTGGAAGCCTTCGGATTATGCAACATTAACTCGCTACAGCTCACAAGCAGGGGCGGACTGCTGACCTTGTGCTTAGGCCAAATATAACAAAAAGTTGGTGATCACACAAATAAGAGTCGGGCGGGCAGTTTCTATTTAACCTTTTGTTCAGTATTCTTTTATATGATTTCAATGGAATTACACAAACATCAATTTCAGTGCATGCACATGGTTTTCCAGTGTTTATCGCTGTCGACACATAGGTATGTATAACATCTGGCGTATGACGTAGACGTCATACGTAACTATGTCGCATAGATTGTGTACTTGCGAAAGTTGAATTGCTGCTAGCCTAACACATTTTTAACAGTTAACATATTTTTTTTCAATAATCAGGGGCTGGTGATTTTTTTCAGGCACGGGCGTGGACGATCACCAATTGCTTTATATTTGGCCTTAGGTCGAGGAGGCCTATGCGTGGGGGCAGGGCATACTTTATAGCGTCCTTCAGAGAGGGACTTGCTGACCCTGCTCAATAACAACTGAAATTAGGGCCCTGAGTTGGGGGAGTGGGGGGGGGGGAAGAGGTTTAGTAGGGGGGTAAAGGAGGGGGGGGGGCGGGGTTAATGGGCCATCGGTGGTCTCCCGGGTCGAGACGCAATGAGACAGAACACGTACATAACAACGCCTTCCATTAAGACACTATTAACAGTTTGTACAGAAGAATAGGGAAAAGAAAGGAAAACAAGTTTAACTTGGTTGATTTAAATATAAGTCACTGCTGCTCGGGTTGTTTGCATAATCACACCAATTGTCACACTATTGTCGGAGTATGCACTGGATCTGTGTAGAGATACCACACTACTTAAGCAAGCACACACGCATATATATATATATATATATATTAGCTTAATATATGTTAGCTTATATTTGTATATAATATAATATCAGTAGATAGAAGACGAGTGCATTAGAACTATGGATGTATATGAATATATATATATATGCATATATATGTGGATATATACATATAGAATTATAATTTATATGGTATATCATATGCATGTATATGTGTATGTATATGTATATATATGCTGTATAAGCCATTATAAGAGTATAATAAGGCCCTAAGCTTCCATCCTCTCCTAACCTATCTACTACGCCCCCCTCCTAGTCATCTGCTGGTTGGGCCTTCTTAGCCTACAAACTACCATCCTGCTCTCACTCATGTCTGTTGGGGGGCGCCACGTCTGCGCACGCAACACTCCCCCCCCCCCTTACATACACTCACTGTACCGCTGGATATGTATATATATGTATATATATGTATATATTTGTATATATATGTATATATTTGTATATATATATATATGTATATATATATGTATGTCTGCATGTATATGTATATATGTATATTGTTTTGAAAGTGAGCAGAGTGACAGTTGGTTCATGGCGTATAGGAGGTGGGACAGGAGAGAATGCCTGCTCCGCAATGAATAACATGGAAGTTAAGGTGGTTAGAGAGAAACATTAAGGGGCTGTCGTTATTTATATCCACATACTAAATTATATAGTGCATATATTCACACATACAGATAGATAATTATATATATATATAAGAAGAGTTCAGGCGCTAAACCCTATAAATGCCAATCCCAAAATAGCGATAAACATTGGAATCAAACCATCAAAGAATTAATTTGTGTAAATTCCTATGTCTTTATTCATTGGTCCATTGTCGTTTAATCATAAGAAAAGTGGAATTAGTGATCATTTAAATTACCTTGAGGAAAGAATCTGTTATTTAATGACATTTTTGGATTTGCGTTTACAGGGTTTTGCGCCTGAACTTTATATATATATCGAGAAGATGACGCACAGAAAAGGGTTACAGTCTTTATTCAAGGTATACACAGGAATTAAGCGCTGATAATTAAGTGCAGCCAATGAATTCCGAAAACAATCCAAGCATGAAATCTTAATCATTTAAATCTCACGCCCACCATCTGAAATCATGTCTCGTTCCATGCATTGGGTTCAGGCCTTTGCTTGTTGCTAGGTCTCCTGTTGTTGCTTTGTGTTGCCTTTCAACTGACCTGTTGACTAGGACGACCTTAGCCTCGTTTGTCACAGCGCAAATCTGGTGGGGAAGCCTGCATCTCCCCGGAGTATTGACTGCATTCTGTGAAGTCTCTGTTCTCTACCCGCCCCTTTCAGCTCCCACTACCTCTTCACCCCTACCCGCACCCCTACCTCCTCACCTCTACCCGCACCCCTATCTCCTCACCCCTACCCGCACCCTACCTCCTCACCCCTACCGGCACCCCTACCTCCTCACCTCTACCCGCATCCCTACCTCCTCACCCCTACCCGCACCCCTACCTCCTCACCCCTACCCGCACCCCTATCTCCTCACCCCTACCCGCACCCCTACCTCTTCACACCTACCCGCACCCCTACCGGGACCCCTACCTCTTCACCCCTACCTCCTCACCCCTACCTATTCACCTCTACCCGTACCCCTACCCGCCCCCTACCTCCTACCCCTACCCGCACCCCCACCTCCTACCGCTACTCACATCCCAACCTCCGAATCCTACACGCACCTCTACCTCCTACCCCTACCTCCACCCCTAATCGCTACCCCTACTTCCTAACCCTACCCGCACCCCTACCACCTCACATCTACCTCCTACTTCTAGCCCTATCCCAAGCGCCACCCACTACCACAACCCATATATCCTACCCATACCCCCAACCTTCTATCTGACCTCCTACCCCTACCCGCACCCCTACCTCCTACCCTTACATCCACCCCTACCCTTCCCCCACCTCCTCACCCGTACCCGCAAACCTACTTCCTACCCCTACATCCACCCCTTATCCCTATTATACCATGCACTACATATCCCTACCCCTATCCTACCCCTTCCCCTCCCTACCCTCCCTGCCATCCTTGCCCTCCCTGCCCTCCCTGCCCTTCCCGCCCTCCTCGCTCATGACATACACCCATTCACCAGTAACTTACCCACTTCAACATCCTTTCTTTCCTGTCACCATCTCCACCCTCCTTATCCTCCACAGCCCAATCTCTTTCTTTCGCCCTCGTCCGCCCTCGTCCGCCCTCGTCCGCCCTCGTCCGCCCTCCTTCAGCCTCCTATGCCATCTCCCGTTCTTCTTCTACCCTCCTCTTTCCCCCCTCCCACTCTTCTCCATCCTCTTCCGTCCACTTACCTCCGCCCTCCTGCCCCCCTCTCTGCCCCCACCACCCTGTTCAGCCGTGCGCCCTCCTGCCTCCCCAACCTCTACTCTCCCCTACCTTCCCCCACCTTCCCTCACCCTCATCCGGCCTCCTCTAACTTCCTTCACACTCTTCACCACCCTCCTCTGCGCTCTCCTCTCCACCCTCCTCCCACCGCCCTCATCTCCGCCCTCCTCTCCACCCTCCTCTCACTGCCCTCCTCTCTGCCCTCATCTCCGCCCTCCTCTCCGCCCTCCTCTCCGCCCTCCTCTCCACCATCCTCTCCGCCATCCTCTCACCGCCCGCCTCTCTGCCCTCCTCGCCGCCATCCTCTCCGCCCTCCTCTCACCCCCCTCCTCTCCACCATGCTCTCCATAATCCTCTCCTCCCTCCTCTCCGCTCTACTCTCCGCCCTCCTCTCCGCCATCCTCTCCGCCATCCTCGCCACCATCCTCTCCGCCCTCCTCTCACCGCCCTCCTCTCCGCCCTCCTCTCACCGCCCTCCTCTCCGACCCCCTCTATGCCCCCCTCTCCGCCATCCTCTCCCCCCTCCTCTCCCGCTCTACTCTCCGCCCTCCTCTCCGCCATCCTCTCCACCATCCTCTCCGCCATCCTCTCTGCCCTCCTCTCCGACCTACTCTCCGCCCTCCTCTCCGCCCTCCTCTCCGCCCTCCTCTCCGCCATCCTCTCTGCCCTCCTCTCCGCCATCCTCTCCGCCATCCTCTCCGCCCTCCTCTCCCCATCCTCTCCACCATCCTCTCCGCCATCCTCTCCGCCCTCCTCTCCATCATCCTCTCTGCCATCCTCTCCGCCCCTCCTCTCCGCCCTCCTCTCCGCCCTCCTCTCCGCTCTCCTCTCCGCCATCCTCTCCGTCATCCTCTCCGTCATCCTCTCCGCCATCCTCTCCGCCATCCTCTCTGCCCTCCTCTCCATCATCCTCTCTGCCATCCTCTCCGCCATCCTCTCCGCCCTCCTCTCCATCATCCTCTCTGCCATCCTCTCCGCCATCCTCTCCGCCCTCCTCTCCGCCCTCCTCTCCGCCCTCCTCTCCGTCATCCTCTCCGTCATCCTCTCCGCCATCCTCTCCGCCCTCCTCTCCGCCCTCCTCTCCGCCATTCTCTCCGCCCTCCTCTCTGACATCCTCTCTGCCCTCCTCTCCATCATCCTCTCTGCCATCCTCTCTGCCCTCCTCTCCGCCCTCCTCTCCGCCCTCCTCTCTGCCATCCTCTCCGCCATCCTCTCCGCCATCCTCTCCGTCATCCTCTCCGTCATCCTCTCCGCCATCCTGTCCACCCTCCTCTCCGCCCTCCTCTCCGCCATCCTCTCCGCCATCCTCTCCGCCATCCTCTCTGCCCCCCCTCTCCGCCATCCTCTCCGCCCTCCTCTCAGCCCTCCTCTCCGCCCTCCTCTCCGCCATCCTCTCCGCCATCCTCTCCGCCCTCTTCTCCGCCATCCTCTCCGCCATCCTCTCCGCCCTCCTCTCCGCCATCCTCTCCGCCATCCTCTCCGCCCTCCTCTCCGCCATCCTCTCCGCCATACTCTCCGCCCTCCTCTCCGCCATCCTCTCTGCCATCCTCTCCGCCCTCCTCTCCGTCATCCTCTCCGCCCTCCTCTCCGCCCTCCTCTCCCCCATCCTCTCCGTCATCCTCTCCGTCATCCTCTCCGCCATCCTCTCCGCCATCCTCTCTGCCCTCCTCTCCGCCATCCTCTCCGCCATCCTCTCCGCCCTCCTCTCCGCCATCCTCTCCGCCCTCCTCTCCGCCCTCCTCTCCGCCATCCTCTCTGCCATCCTCTCCGCCCTCCTCTCCGTCATCCTCTCCGCCCTCCTCTCCGCCCTCCTCTCCCCCATCCTCTCCGTCATCCTCTCCGTCATCCTTTCCGCCATCCTCTCCGCCATCCTCTCCGCCCACACCATCCGCTACCTCGCCAACCCTGCGGAACCACCAAGTCCAGACTGAGAGTGCAACTATTTTAAAACAATCCCCGACACACCACAACTCAAAGAAAAAGTCACCCCACTAAAATTTAAAACACAGGCAGACAACTCTCGACACACCACAACTTAAAAAAAAAAAGGCAGCCCTAAAAACCAAAAATAAAAGACACACAAACATCTCCCGACACACCACAAATAACAAACAAAAGAGAAACAACAAACATATATGCAACAACAAAGAGCCAAGAATTTGCGCAGAGACAAATAAAAAGACTTATAAAATAGACAAATATGTATAACACATGACAGAATGTGAAGTAGGTTAACGTTGCATGAATTAACACACCACTCCAGGATGGTTTGTCATTGTTAGGGGTAGGAGAAAAACGAATATTGCTCCCATATCTTTTAGATTCACGACCGGACGCGGTAGTCACATCGGCATAGCGCAGGCCTCCCGTGCGGAAGGTCAGGAGTTCAATTCCCGGTTAAGTAAAATCAATGACGTTCAAAATTGATACTTGTCGCTTCATAGCCTGGCCCTCGGTATTATTAGGATAGGGCAAGGACTGGTTGGCTCGGTATCAGGATAATGTGACTGAGTGGGATATCAGGTCATGATGCTGGTGGTCTGGTCTCCCAGTAGGGCAGCACTAAGTCGCCATGAGTGCGTGCTGTTGCAAGACAGTATACGTCCTGATATAGCCGTATATGTTGCCAGGACGTAAAACTCCAACAACCATCATTTAGATCAGGAAACATTAGGTAGGGCGAGTGGGTGGGCAGACGGTGATGGGTGTGTGTGGGAGTGGA
Source organism: Branchipolynoe longqiensis (assembly GCA_030323885.1). Lineage (NCBI taxonomy): Eukaryota > Metazoa > Annelida > Polychaeta > Phyllodocida > Polynoidae > Branchipolynoe > Branchipolynoe longqiensis. The sequence continues at coordinate 53,541,795 of CM059197.1, forward strand.
GCGGAGAGGGAGGGGAGAGGCGTAGGGAGGCTGGGTTCTACATGGATCTGGATTTGTTAGTGAAAGAATGTTGTCGGGGTCGGGGTCGGGGTCGGGGTCGGGGTCGGGGTGCATGCGCGCTGCCGTGCAGGATCAAAGCGAGGCTGGCCCGTCGTAATGGTAACCGTCGGGTGCCGGGCGTGTGGCGACCACCAATCAGCTTACAGCGAGAGGAGCAGGCAGCCTCACGCCCACACAAGCACCGCCGCGCATGGGCAGACATGCCAACTACTCCGATTGTGTAGGTTGTTAGAGTTTTACGTCCTGGCAACATTTAAGGTCATATCAGGATGGGTACCGACTTGTGACAGCACACACTCAGGGCGACTATATAGTTCTGTCCCAATGGGAAATCAGGCCACCGGCACCATGACCCGATATCCCACTCAGTCACATTATCCTGATACTATGTAATCCAGTCCTTGTCCTCTGCTATTAATGCTGAGTGCCAGGATAGGAAGTGACAAGTATCAATTTTAAAAGTCATTGATTTGACTCGGCTGGGATTCGAACTTTCGAACTTCCGCACGGGAAGCCTGCGCTCGACCGATTTGGCCAACACGTCCGGTAGGAGAGATGGGAGGTGGCGGGAGAGGTGGCCAGAGAGGTAAAGGCGACCTGCTGCGCCGGTAAGAGGCTGGCAAGGGCCGGGAAGGTTTGGGAGTGGACCGGGAGAAGGCGCGGCCATGGACGGCGAGGATCAGTACGGGGTCGAGGGCCGAGCGGTCGGTGTAGCTCTGTGGTGAGCACTTTATAGATGTAACAGTTCTGGGAATTAAGATTTAATTGCTTGAATTCCAAAATTCCGCAGACAATTTCGGGGTTTTGGAGGCCGAATAGCAGACTGTTTACACGAATGGTAATTTTGGCGTATTGCCTTCTATAACTAATAAGTATATGTGCAATATTGCCGCGTATTGTCATATATATACTTTTCACACAAAGTGATTTAGAGGGTGGCGACTTGTTGGTACCAAAAGGCGCCGGTGGTGGCGCCACCAGAGCCTTTGAGACCCGCAGCAACGGAGGCAGACATGCCTGCCGAACGCTCATTGGTTGAATAACAATAACTAAACTAATGCAATAAATAAATAAATCTTCGATACCGAAGGCTTATACGGGTAGATTAATATGGAGTGTGTGTGTGTGGGGGGGGGGGGGGGGGGGTGCCCGACAAGCAGCTCTCATCTGGTAGGAACCAAATAGACCTCTTCAACTTACAGTTAGATGAATTCAACTCCAGTCACCGAGAAAAGAAACAAACTACCCCCCCCCCCCACACAAATGCAGACAGCAAGTACATCTGTACAAGTGTAAACCCAGTAGAGAAGTGCCACACTAAGTCATTCCCCACGAAGCAGGGATTCCCATTTCTCAGCGAAATCGCTGATGTCAGGGAAAACTGAGCTTCCAAATCAGCGGGGGGGGGGGGGGAAATCATGTCCAACCAAATACTTTTCCTTTTAATTATTTGTTAGTTTTGAAGTCTTAAAAAAGTCGGAATTCGAAGGCCAAAATATGTCCAAGTAGGTGCCACATTGCACTATTTTATTCATAGGTTTATGTAGGTTTCAAGGGGGTCACACCCCCAGACCCCCCTAGTTTTTCAGGGATTTTTATTTTCACTGAGACCCCGGATGAAGGTTTCACCAAATGGTGGCCAATCAGTAGCACATGTCTATATTCCCAAATTCACCAATATTGACTTGCCTGCCTCCTCAGCTATGCCTTGCTATGTAGATTAACAGCGGGGGGTAGCTCAGGCAGTAAGTAGTGTCCACCTGTGAAGGTGTGGGTCATCATTTCGATCCTGCTCAGTGGACGCATTTGCAGTTCGGGCTATTTTCAACCAGGGTCTACAACTGGTTCATCAAAGGTATGTCATGTCCGGTCTGTGGGAAAGTGCATATAAAATACCCCTTGCTGCTTATCGGAAAGAGTAGCCTGTGTGGCGGCAGCAGGTTTTCTCCAAGATAAAAATCAATGTGCTCTACAGGCATCGTTAAATAAAACCCACTTTTTGCTATGTAGATTACAGCAGTATGATTCATACCGTATATACTCGAATACAAGCCGAGGAAATTTACCACAACGAAATCTCCTATTGTGAGGTCATCTTATACTCGCTATACCCCCCGAGGGAGCCCTTTCTGACAGACAGAAAATATTGAAATGTAGAAATTCTTTTTCTTCTGTCCACAATGGATATCATTTTATTTGGAAAAGTGATGAAATGTCAGATAACATTTTTGTAATGTATATTTTATACAAAATCAAAAAAACTTAAGTTGGTAGATAATTGTAAATGTCCTTCATTGTCTCGAGCTGCTGAAGCTTGACCTATTGTTGGGTTAGGCTTAATTCCAGATATTTCCTTACAAAATACCCCTCAACTTATACTTGAAGTCAACTTATATTCGTGTATATACGGTATGCATAAGACTGACTTTGAAATGCAGCCTGTTAAGCGAGCCACCTTCCTTTCAGAGACTGCATGATTAATATATATGTAGATGCTTCATTGCAGTGGTGTGGGTCTAGCAAACTGCTGTTTTCAAATTAACATCTCTCTTCACAGGTTCCCAGTCATTGCACCACTATACAGCATACTCCAGCCCCCCCCCCACCTTGCTCTGCCCTAATTTCTTTGTATTAACTATTCCTTCTTACTCTAGTTCAAATTCTATTCTGGCGAAATCTTTGCAATCCCCAATAATACTGGGCTTCTAAACTGATTTCAGAACCCCTTAAATTGTCATTCCATTTAACCCTTATTATTATTAATCCATTCTTATAATAGCTTCCTTTTTTTTCTCTCACGATATTCATGGTTGCCATTTCCTGATTCGCCATTTTTTTCCCTTCACGACCACATGGAAGCTTGTAAGTTCGACTGGGTCTTGTGCGGCCTAGTCTTGTGATGGTTGCCCGTGTGCTATTGTTCGACTGGGTCTTGTGTGGCCTTGTTTTGTTATAGTTGCCCGCGTGCTGTTGTTTGACTGGGTTTTGTGTGGCCTGGTCTTGTGATGGTTGCCCACGTGTTGTTGTCTGACTGGGTCTAAATATTCTGAACTCCAGATGTTCTAAACTCCACATATTCTCAGCTCCAAATATTCTAAGTGCCACACATTCTAAGCTCCACATATTCTAAGCTCGAAGTATTCTAAATTCCACATATTCTTTACTCTAATTTTTAAACTCCAAATATGAAAAGATTTACAGATTCTAAAACTCCAGCTATTCCAAATGTCACCTCTTCTAAACTGCATATATTTTGAACTGCACACATTCTAAACTCCATATATTCTATTGTCCATATATTTGAAACTCCAAATATTGTAATCTCCAAATATTCTAAATTCCACACATTTTAAACAGTGAATAATCTAAGGTCCTCATGACCGGACATGGTGGCTGAATCAGTAGAGTGCAGGCCTCCCATGTGGAAGGCTGGGAGTTCAATTCCTGGTCGAGTCAAACCAATGATTTACAACAGTGATACTTGTTGCAGCCTAGCCAGGCGCTCGGCATTATTATGATAGGGCAAGGAATGATTGGCTCAGTGTCAGGATAATGTGACTGAGTGGGACATTAGGTCATGGTGCTGGATGCCTGGTCTCCCAGTGGGGCAGCACTATAAAGTCACCATGAGTGCGCACTGTGATAAGTCGGTACCCATCCTGTTATGACCTGATATGACCAGGACGTAAAACTATAACCACCAACCAATTAAATAAAGCCTTTTGGTTCCATTCGATGGATAAATCTGGGTTCCAGAGGTATCCGTCGACCGAAGTCAAAAGACCCAGAGGCTGGCCCCAGGGGACCGTGTTCAAATGAGGACTCTCCGAGGGCACGGAGGGCTCTAATATATATATATATATATATATACTCAGTGTCTAATCACCGTCCCAGTCGCCCTGTGTGTGGCCCGAGCCACTAGTGTTCGTGAACATGCCAGTTCAAAAGTGACATGTTATCCAGCAACCAGCGGTTTAATGTTGCACCGGTCCGATAAAAACATAACATTTTGAAAAGCAAAACACTTCTCTAGGTTTGAACCTATATATCCAACTTGGATACCAGTGCAATTATTAATTATTAGTGCGATGGTTTTGAGTTATTGTCACTTTTTTAATAGATAAATATACTGAACTGATTGCTATAATCTACCTTACTTTAGTTTGAAGTACTGTTTATTTTAAACGGCTAAATTTGGAGATATTTAAAGTGAAAACATGTCAGATTAGTTTGGGCAACCTTGCCAAAGCATGGTGCCATAGGCTTTCGCATTAACAGGTTCAATTAAATTGCTTCACTATTCCCTTATATTTAGCAACAAATGCTTAATAAATGCTTCGGTATCTAAGTGTGATATGTAGAATCAATTCTAGATAATTGCTTTAGTTTTTAATATTTGATGTTTCATCGAACTATGCAGCTTTAAGAACTTTCTGTTATACATATATATAAGGGCGTACTTAGTCAATTTAATTGAACATGTCACTACTGAAGCCTATGGGGACTGAGTTTTGGCAACCCCACCACAATTAATGTAGCATCTTTATACCTCAAATATCTCCAAAGTTAGCCATTTTAAATCAAGAATACTTCAAACTAATGTAAGGTGGAGCATAACAACCAACCTAAAGTATTTATCTCAGAGAATGATAGAAACTCAAAACCATCGGACTATGCAACGCTAAAGCTGCATAGTCCAATGAAGCATCACATTTTCAAAACCAAAGCATTTATCTAGATGTGATTCTTCCCAGCCAGGCGCTCGGCATTATTAGAATAGGGCAAGGACTGGTGTGCTCAGTGTCAGGATAATGTGACTGAGTGGAATATCATGTCATGGTACTGGCAACCTGGTCTCCCAGTGGGGCAGCACTATAAAGTTGCCATGAGTGCGCACTGTCACAAGTCGGTACCCGTCCTGATATGACCTTAGATGTTGCTAGGACATAAAACAATAACAAACAAACAAAAACATCTACATATCTAACTTAGATACTGAGGCATCTGTTGCCACATAGAAGGGAATACTGAGACAATTTAATCAAACCTATTACTGCTAAAGCCTATGTTGTTAGGATTTTGGCACACATGTTTGCATTTGTAATATCTCAAAACTTAGCCACTTACTATCAAAGTAACCTCAAACTAGAGAAAGCTAGATAATAACAATCAACCTAATATATTTATCTCAGAAAATGATAGAAACTCAAAATGTTCCGACCATGCAACTTTCAGCAAACTAACGCTGACTCTCAGCCCACATTTCCTCACATCTAACCTCAGCCGGCAGGTGGGGGGGGGGGGCAATTTACTCCAGGCAATTTACTATGCACAGTGTATGCATGTTATTTTACACAGGGGACTTCTTAGTTTCCTGCTTTGGAACCGTACCTTCTTCTCACACGCCATCACTCCATTGCGTTCGTCCATTTGAGTTCAGCAATGACATAAACAAAGTATTAATTACTGTGTTGTGTTGAAACCCTGCGCGCCTCAGCACATAATTCCTAATTATCAAGTGCACAGCAACTCCAACACAAGACTCACATTGAGAGTTTATTAACCCTGGGTACAGCCACCTTCTGAATTCTGCATAATTATTTTTAAGTTGCATAGTCCGATCGTTTTGAGTTTCCAGCATTTTTCTGAGATAAATATATTGATTTCATTGTTATAATCTACCTTACTCTAGTTTGAAGTAACTTTTATTTTAAATGGTTAAATGTTTTAGATATTTGAAGTGTAACCAGGTGAAATTAGTTTGGGCAAGCTTGCCACAACTCTGACACATAGGCTTCTGCAGTAACAGGTTCTATTAAATTGACTCGGTATTCAATTCTATACAGTGACAAATGTTTGATAAGTGCACCCGTATCTAAGTTAGATATGTAGAATAGAATCTACATAATTGTTTCGGTTTTGAAAATTTGATATTTTCATCGGACTATGCAGCTTTAATCTAGTTTGAAAGAAATAAACAAAAACAGGCGGGGGGCCTTTTTGATTTGAATATCTAAGAAACAACTTTTACCTCGATGTGTATATTGTATCGGTGTATATTTCAATATTCACATTTTCACTTACCCAGCATGCCATGCGTGATATCACTAACTCAGTGACGTGTTGTCAGGTTTCTGTTCACTGGAATAAACATTGTGTTTTATTTCTCAGAGTTTTGTATTTTAAGCTCCACCAACCTTTGACAATCGCAGTGTTAGCTGACGTAGGGAGAAGCTAACCCATGTTGTACTAATTGATGTCAGATTGAGGCTTCTACCCCTATTAATACCACCCTTCTATTCCTATATATCCATATAGATGTGTTCGTGGATTTTTAATAATGCACATTTATATATGCACCTACTATGACATTTGTCGCATACACACACCGCCTAACGAAATATTACAATCATTAACTTTTAATTATGCCTTTTTTTCTTCTCTTATGTTTCACTTAATTTGGAAGTATATTTGTATGTGGTATATCTTCCATAAATACATGACATTTACAGGATATTATTTTAGCAATGTTTCTTCTTTTCTTGTTATTTAAAAAGAAAATTTAAAACTGGCACCTATTTATAACGAGTATAAGCCTCATTTAAGATTTAATTGACTTCGAGAGATGTATTTCTATATATTTAAATTCAAATTGACATTCCAAATGTTCACAACTAGGTCGCTCTGTGTACACTGTTATTAGTGTTTGCCTGTAGAGTATTTTCATGTTATTTTAGTTATTGCGATTGCAGGCTTTTAGTGATTATTATAGACTATTCACCTCAGAAACGCCAAGCACATGACAGGCTACATACTGCTACAGTGCTTAGAATTGCTTAATCTTCATCAGATGGTAACGCATTAACCAAACAACATTAGGCCCATATTCGAGCGCAGAGTTTAATTTAATATTGAAGGAAAGTAAAACATACAAGCTATAGCTGTGTATACTTTATAGTTATTTCATTTAAGGAATAATTATTTATTTGGTTTTGTCATTTCATTAAGATTGGCGTTAAATGCAGATACATTCCTATTTAAATAGTTAAATAAACTATTTTTTAAATTTATTTGATTTGATTTAATACACATTCTTTAGTAATTGTAATTCTATTCATCGAATAATCCACTTTGTCAGTGCACCGATCTTCTGACTGCAAAATAAAATGGTTTGTTACATTAAAGAAACTTTCGGTTGCAAATAATAGTCAGTTATTATCAATCAAATACACAAACCTAACAAGCGAGTTTGTCATGTACAATAATACAGTAAAGGAAACATCGTTCCGATATCAAACTTGCGATGAATAACCAAGGAACAAGCCAAGCACCTGTACACTATAGGTAGAACGCATTTAACATGGTCATATATATTAAGCAAGCGGTCATACTTTGCAGCAGCAGCTATATATATATATATATATGCTGTATAAGAATTATATGAGTATAAACCACTAGGCAATAAGCTTAGACAAATGCAGAGTTGGGCTGAGTTCTTTATTAGTTCTCTGGCTGGGACTATATATGCCCTACCTAAAAAGAAAATTGTGATCAGAGTGACAATGATTTGCATTAATTCCGCACCACGCAGTTCGCGCGTGCCGTATTGGGCTGGGCGCGAGACTCCGAATACATACAACTGATCATACAATAAACAATATATACAATAATATATTAATAATGGGTTTCGCTCTATTCCTTTATATTATTATAATACATTATAATACACATAATAACCCAGAATTCTATACTCGCTCCTCACACCCACCAGTAATCGGGTGGTGGAGGCTCGGGCTAGTCATCTACTGCTCCAACCTACTCACCTCAGCTCCAACGGTGGCGCCACCGCTCACCTTGCTCTTTATCCTGACTCACGTACCTACGAAAATGTTATATATACAGTAAAACCTCTCTAACCGACCACCTCCACATATCGACCACTCCCGTATATCGATCGCTTTATTTGGGTCCGAAACCATTGTAACCATATTCTAACTCCCTAAACCGACCACCTCCCTAAATTGACAACTTAAAGTGGGCCCCAAGGTCGGTTGATTTAGAGAGGTTTTACTGTATATATATAAATTCCGCCGGTCGCGCCGCCACCAGTAATGGGACGCACAGGAGGCAATAAATAGAATCAGGACAACAATAATATATATAATCAAATAATATCCTTCCACGCCTGTATACCCGCATATTGCGTTATACATCAGACCCATATAAATATACATATTATATATAATATATATATAATATACATATAATATTTGAGTCAGCCTCACGAAAATGGGTTTATTTAAGATGTTGTCATCGCAATTCTTAAAGTGTAGTGCATTTCTTTGTTTTATATCAAATTATCCTAGAAACAAATAAGGTTGTTGGATTTTCTCTACCTTTACATTCAGGATAAATTAAAGGACTTTGCAACACCCTTGTCAATGCTAAACTATAATGATGCCGTTCGACGCCGATATCGAATGCTCGACGCCGACAACTTTAACAGATGTCGGCATCGCAATTCTTAAAGTATAGTGCATTTCTTTGTTTTATATTAAATTATCCTAGAAACAAATAAGGTTGTTGTATTTTCTCTACCTTTACATTCAGGATAAATTTAAGGATTTTCCAATACCTCTGTCAATGCTAAACTATAATTATACTGTTCGACGCCCACAACCAATGCTCGACGGTGACAACTTTCCCAATTGGCCTCTTTTTGTTATCCTGACTCATATATATAATATATATAAATTTACACGCCTATTTACTCAAAATTCGACATATCAAATTCAGACCTGCAAATTGAATATTCTAATTACACATTTCCACATGTTTAAAATACATCTTAGAATACATCTATTCCAAGGGTAGTTTAAAAAAAAGTTTCAATCAGGGTAATAGAAAGATATTAAATAGGACATATCTCAAACAATGAGAATGTGGAGTCCTAGTGAACACGTGTGTAGTGTTTGTAACTCCTATGTAAATCAGAGTAGCGCAATCTCACAGGCAGTTGACTTTGAACACAAGACATGTCCACTAATGAAAAGAAAGTAGTAAGTTCACAGGGCAATGAGTTCTTTTAGCTACCTATATCAATTAAACACGGGGACACATTTGAGAAGGCTTCTAAAATGTGCTTGAATTATATTTAGTTTCGTTAATACTGCCACATTTCATATTCCGAACAGGTTTATCCCACGATTCCAAGCAATTAACACAAATTGTTTCATGGACATAATTTTTTCTCAATTCCCCAAAAGAATTACACGGGGATCTTTTTATAATTATTAATTGATAATTAAAAGGGCAGGAAAGGCCAGCCAAAAATAAAACTAACAAAAAAACACCCCAAACACAGGCGTGAATTAATTGGTGTGTCCTTTGACATTGGACATGATGAGACGTTGGGGTGAGTGTTGGGGGCAGATTGAAGCACGGTTGGAGCCTGCGCCTTATTCTGGTAAGAGTATAATTAATGATAATCAACTTATCACTTAATTCCATCACAACTCCCACCCCATAACCACACAGTCACTATCATTGCACCACCCACCCACCACTTAATCAGCCACCCACACCACAACCTAGTCACTGACATGACACCACCCACCAGTCAATCACACACACCTAACAGTCAGTAACGTGACACCACCCACCCACCACTCAATCGCACATACCCCACAGTCACTTGCATGATACCAGCCACCATGCAGTGACACCCCACAACCCCCACAATCAGTAACATGACACCACCCACCCACCACCCAATCACACACACCCCATAGTCACATACATGATACCATCCACCATGCACTGACACCCCACAACCACCACAATCAGCAACATGACACCTCCCACCACCACTCAATCACACCCACCCCATAGTCACTTACATGACACCATCCACCATGCAGTGACACACCACAACCACCACAATCACTAACATGACACCATCCACCCACCACTCAATCACACACACCCCACAGTCACTTACATGACACGATCCACCATGCAGTGACACCCCACAACCACCACAATCAGTAACATGAGACCGCCCACTCACCACTCAATCACAAACACCCCATAGTCACTTACATGACACCATCCACCATGCAGTGACACCCCACAACCACCACAATCACTAACATGACACCACCCACCCACCACTCAATCACACACACCCTACAGTCACTTACATGACACCATCAACCATGCAGTGACACCCCACAACCACCACAATCACTAACATGACACCACCCACCCACACACCACTCAATCGCACACACCACACAGTCACTGACATGACACCATCCACCATGCAGTGACACCCCAAAACGCCCACAGTCACTAACATGACACCACCCACCACTCAATCGCACATACTCCATAGTTACTTATATGACACCACCCATCATTCAATCGCACAACATACAGTCACTAACACGACACCTCCCACCGACCACTCAATCAGCTACACACACACTAATTAACATACAGTCACTAACATGACACCACCCACCACTCAATCGCACAACATACAGTCACTAACACGACACCTCCCACCGACCACTCAATCAGCCACACACACACTAATTAACATACAGTCACTAACATGACACTACCCACCACTCAATCACACAACCTCGCAGTCACTAAGGTGACACCACTGCACACCTGCACACACATCTCTGCGACCCACCCGTCACCACTCCACACCCACCACTCCCCACCCACAACCCACCACTCACCACCCACCACTCACCACCCACCCCTCACCACTCCCCACCCACCACTCCCCACCCACCACCCACCACTCACCACCAACCACTCCCCACCCCCTCACCACCAACCACTCCCCACCCACCCCTCACCACTCCCCACCCACCACTCCCCACCCACCCCTCACCACCCACCCCTCACCACCTCTACCCACCACTCCCCACCCACCCCTCCCCACTCCCCACCCACCACCCACCACTCCCCACCCACCCCTAACCACCCACCCCTCACCACCTCTACCCACCACTCCCCACCCACCCCTCACCACTCCCCACCCACCACTCACCACCCACCACTCACCCCTCACCCCTCACCACCCACCACCCACCACACCACTAGCACCCTCCGACCGCTGTGCCGCCCAGTCTCTGACGACCTTCACCTTCATTAACCAATGCACCACCTTATCTCCGTAGAAACTCCTGCCACCATGACCCCCTATGACCCCCTATGACCCCCTGTAACACCACCCCCACAACACCCATATAAACCCTTGTGGTCCACCCCCCCCCCGCATTCCAGTGAACCACGCATACCCACAAACACCCCCTCACACCACCACCCCTATCACCTCCCCCCCCCCCCCCACTACTCAGCCCCAGCACCCACATCGCAGTCGAATCACGTTCACGTTCTTTTTATACGATTAGCAGGCAGCACTACGCTGAACGATCTGCCTATTCGTGCCCACTGCCACGGTGCCCAGATGAATGCTGCTGCTAGTCAGGGCCCTACTCCCACCCACTGTAAGCCCTCCCATACCCCAACCCTCAACCTAACCCTCACATACCCTCACCCACTGTAACCCCTCCCATACCCCCACCCTCAACCTAACCCTCACATACCCTCACCCACTGTAACCCTTCCTAGACCCCACCCTCAACCTAACCCTCACATACCCTACCCCTTCTAACCACTCTGATACGCCCAGCCTCAACCTAACCCTCACATACCCCCACCCCTGTAACCCCTCCCATAACCCCACCCTCAACCTAACCCTCACATACCCCCATCCTATGTAAGCCCTATCTACCCCCACACCCCCAACCTAAACCCTCACATACCCCCACCCCTGTAACCCCTACCATACCCCCACCCTCAACCTAACCCTCACATACCTCCACTCCCTGTAACCCCTCCCCTACCCATACCCCCAACAAAGCCACCCCACCCCCACCCCTGTAACCCCTCCCCACCCCTAACCTAACCCCTCCCCTACCCACCTCCCTGCAGCCCCTCCGCTTCTCACACCCTCTACCTCCCCCCCCCCTCCCCCCTACCCACATCCACCTTCCCCAGTCATCCGCACCACCCGCCGAATGCCCGCTGCTAAATAGACCCCACTCCCTTCCCGGCAACACCCACTACACATTAAAAGAGCACACAGATACATCCACATACATACACATACACATACACACATACATACACATACACACACATACATACACATACATACACATACATATACATACATACACATACACATACATACACGTACATACACATACATATACATACACACATACACACATACACACATACATACACATACACACATACACACATACCTACACATACCTACACACATACACACATACATACACATACACACATACATACACATACATACACATACACACATACACACATACACACATACACACACATGCATACACATACATACACATACATACACATACACACATACACACACATACACACACATACATACACATACATACACATACACACATACACACATACATACACATACATACACATACATACACATACATACACATACACACACATACATACACAGCCCCCCTCCCCCCACTTACACATACATACACATACATACACATACACACATACACACATACACACACATGCATACACATACATACACATACATACACATACACACATACACACATACACACATACATACACATACATACACATACACATACACATACATACACATACATACACATACATACACATACATACACACACATACATACACAGCCCCCCTCCCCCCACTCACACACACACTACTGCAACACCGCCCCACCAAACCCCGCATGGACATATAATGATGCCAGCCTTTTGTATTTGGAAAAGCCCATTAAGATGGAAATGAATCGATGATCGGTTATTTATCCCGGACATGGGGCTTTGCGCATGCGCGCCGGGCCCGCCGGTGGGTTCTGATTGATTTAGTTTTCGCTGGGGAGGTGTGGCGGGACGGGGGCGGAGAGGAGAGGGGATGGGGCACCACTGGCTTCCGGCGCCCATGATTATGTGAGCCTCGTTTTGGTGCCGGTGTGAACTTGGTGGATTTGCATTGGCTAAGGCGGGATACGTTGGGCCCACTGAATTAAATTGGGTGGTGTGTGTTCCCCCCACCCCACCCCCCTCCCCCCTATGCTCACTAAGCAAAGTAACTGGTGCCTCCTTTGGATTAATTATACATCCCATATATATATATATATATATATATATATATATGTGTCTGTAGTGCAATAAAATAGTCATGCTTGTTTTCTTGACTTAAAAAGACCATCCAATACTTTATGTTAATACCTAAATCACTCAGTTAATATATATTTATATATAAGTATATATAAAACTATACTTTATGTTAATACCTCAATCCCTCAGTTAATATATATATAACTATATATAAATCTATAAATCTATTAACATATTAACAAATAAACATATACATTTATAAATATATAAATAAGTATGTAAATATATAACTATATAAATAACTATATAAATAAATATTTTAATATATAAATAGATAAATATATATACATATAAACATATAAACATATAAACATATATATATATGCTCTATAATCTATTATGGGAATGTAAACAAGGACACTATCTATCTTCCGTTCCCTATGTAATAGTATATTCACTGTATCCTATCTAACTGGCCCTGTGTAGTACAGTATTGGCCACACTGGCGCCACCTGTCAGAGGCTCTAAGCACTGTATTCCAGCTGTGTCTGACAGTTGTCACCTATAGACCCGTCGGGACGGTAACATGTTACGGTCAATATACATGACACAGTTCACATAACTGCTGTGCTTGGGAAATAATGCATGATATTGAGCTGCCAGTGGATTAAAACTAACCATATTCGGAGTTTAATTTTTTCTTCCATAAGTACAGACTCCAAATTGATGCTGGTGGTAAATTTAATTGAGTTCACAACAGAAAACAATGTAAAAGTGAATGAACGTGACACACACACATATACTACAATGACTAATGGCGGGTGTTTTTATTCTGGCTTTTTCAGCACAGACTACCAGGAGAGGGCTTCCGCCTTCTGCACAGGACTCTGCATGTATGAGGAACGGAAAAGCTACAGCGACTGTTTTGATGTTTGCAACTACTACTGAGTATGGTAAGCCCCTCTCTCTCATCCTCTCTCCCACCTCTCACCCTCTCTCCCTCTCACTCTCTCGTCCTCTCTCTCTCACCCTCTCTCCCTCTCACTCTCACCCTCTCTCCCTCTCACTATCTCGCCCTCTCCCTCACCCTCTCTCCCTCTCATTATCTCGCCCTCTCCCTCACCCTCTCTCCCTCTCTCTCGCCCTCTCTCTCACCCTCTCTCTCACTCTCTCGTCCTCTCTCTCACCCTCTCTCCCTCTCACTCTCTCGTCCTCTCTCTCTCACCCTCTCTCCCTCTCACTCTCACCCTCTCTCCCTCTCACTCTGTCGTCCTCTCTCTCACCCTCTCTCCCTGTCTCGTCCTCTCTCTCACCCTCTCGCTCACCCTCTCTCTCACTCTCTCGTCCTCTCTCTCACACGCTCTCCCTCTCTCGCCCACTCTCTCACCCGCTCTCCCTCTCACTCTCTCGTCCTCTCTCTCACCCTCTCTCCCTCTCACTATCTCGCCCTCTCTCTCACCCTCTCTCCCTCTCACTATCTCGCCCTGTCTCACCCTCTCTCCCTCTCTCTCGCCCTCTGCCTCTCACCCTCTCTCCCTCTCACTCTCTCGCCCTCTCTCACCCTCTCTCCCTCTCACTCTCTCGCCCTCTCTCTCACTTTCTCTCCCTCTCACTATCTCGCCCTCTCTCACCTTCTCTACTTCTCACTCTCTCGCCCTCTCTCACTCACCCTGTCTCCGTCTCACTATCTCGCCCCCTCTCTCTCACCCTCTCTACCTCTCACCCTCTCTACCTCTCATGCTCTCGCCCTTTCTCACTCTCTCTCTCCGTCTCCCTATTCCTCTCTCTCTCCCTCTCTCTCCATCTCTCACTATATCTCTCTCTATCTCACTATCTCTCTCCCTCTGTATCTCCCCCTCTCTTTACCTCTCTCCCCCTCTCTCTCACACACCCTCTCTCCTTCTGTATCTCTCTCCCCTCTCTATACCTCTGTCTCACACACTCTCTCCCTCTCTCTCTATCTCCCTCTCTCTCCCTCGCTATCTCTCTCCCTCCCTATCTCCCTGTCTGTCCCTCTCTTTCTATCTGTCACACACTCTCTCACACCACCTTTCTCTACCTCTCTCTCCCGTTCTCTCTCCCTCTCTGTCTCTCTCCCTTTCTCTCTCAATCACTCTCCCGCTCTCTCATCCTTTCTCTCTCCCTTACTCTCCCTTACTCTCCCTCTCTCCCTCTCATTCTCTCGCCCTCTCTCTCTCACTCTCTCCGTCTCCTCTTCCCCCCTCTCCCTCTATCCCCCTCCCTCACTCTATGTCTCTATCTCACTATCTAGATATGTAGAATCAATTCTAGATAATTGTTTTTGTTTTGATAATTTGATGCTTCATCGGACAATGAAACTTTTAGAAAAACAACAACAAAAACACAAAAAAAACACCAATCGACCAAAATTTCTGAAGTGTTTGGTAAGTCTGATGCATGTAATGGCACAGCTATATTTTACTTTTTAGGCCGACTGCAGGAATTCTTTTTAGAAATTATTAATTTCCAAATAAATATACACACACTCCAGTAACCATCCCTTAGCCCACCAGACGTCTCTCGTGTTGGTAGATCGTGGGATTCAAACCCACGGGCTTGAAACCTGGTCAAGTCAAACCGATGACTTAAGAATTGATACTTGTCGCTTCCTAGCCAGGCGCTCAGCATTAATAGCATAGGGCAAGGACTGGTTATCTCAGTATCAGTATAATGTGATTGAGTGATGCTGGCGGCCTGTTTTCCCAGTGGGCAGCACTATAAAGTCGCTATGAGTGCACACTGCCACAAGTCGGTACCTGTCCTGATATGACCTTAGATGTTGCGATGACGTAAAAATCGAACAGCCAACCAACCAATCAATATATATGTGACATATAACGCACTATGCAAGGGGAACATTTACTGTATAATGAGTCAGGATCACGAAAGGTATTGGAAAGTCCTTAGATTTATCCTGAATGTAAAGGTAGAGAAAACACAACCTTATTTGTTTCTAGGATAATTTAATATAAAACAAAGAAATGCACTACACTTTAAGAATTGCGACGCCGACATCTGTTAAAGTTGTCGGCATCGAGCATTGGATGTTGGCGTTGATTGGCATACTTATAGTTTAGCATTGACAGAGGTGTTGCAAAGTCCTTAAATTTATCCTGAATGTAAAGGTAGAGAAAATACAACAACCTTATTTGTTTCTATGATAATTTAATATAAAACAAAGAAATGCACTACACTTTAAGAATTGCGATGCCGAAGTCTTAAATAAACCACCAATTGGCCCGTTTTCGTGAGGCTGACTCATATATATCTATGCCTCCTTGGTGCATTGGTGGTGGGCCCCCGCCCCACCAGCTGTCAGTGTAATTGGTGGGTAGGGCCCTTCTCGCGCCACACACACTGGAGGAAATTTAAATAATATATGTATGAAACCATAGTTTTACCAGTTTTACCAGACTGTGTTCCTAGTAGACACTGGAGGACCATCCTTGTACTAACCAGACGGGATGGCCGAATGAGTTACAGCGTCCGTCTCCCGTGTTGGTAGTCCGTGTTGGTAGTTCGTTCGAATCCTGGTTGAATTCAAACCGATGACTTAAATATTTATAATTGTCACTTCCTAGCCAGACGCTCGGCATTACTAGGATAGGGCAAGGAGCAGTGGAATGAGGAAGACCAGTTGTCTGCGACTGAAATTTCCCCTGCTTAAACAACTAATGTACCCCCGAACAAAAAACAAAAAAATATATATATATAGGCCTCGCTCTTACAATAAATAGTGCAGCATCAGCGCTTTTTGTCTCTTCCAGACGAATAGTTTCCCTCTTCCAAGCAACTTAGCAAAAGCCATAAAATATTTCCTCCTCTGGTCTTGTTTACTGTGTTCTGAATATCATTGATGTCTTGTTTTATTTGGCGTGCCTGTTTCCTGTTCGTCGCTGCGCGTTGTTTACACAAAGCTTCCTGTCCCAGTAGGCGGGTGCACTCTATTGAAATCGAACCCGGAGTGGGACTGGGAGGGAGCCGGGCCCCTTTACGGCACGCAGCGCTTCCAAATACTGCAATCCAGACACGAGTGTGGGAGCTTCAAGGCCACCTAATTGGATGGAAGGGTCGTGTCACTAACTCACCACCGCCTCCTGACGGGGTGTCGTATTACTAACACGCCACCACCTCCTGACGGCGACTAGCTGCAGCGAGGTGGTGATGGGGTGAGGGGGGAGGGGGTGACGTGGTGTGGTGGTGGTGAGGAAGTAAGGTGAGGGGGTGAGGTAGTGAGATGGTGAGATGGTGAGATGGTGAGATGGTGAGGTGATGATGTAGTGAGGTGACATATTGAGGTGGTGATGTAGTGAAGTAGTGAGGCGGTTCTGTGGTGAGGTAGTGAGGTGGTTAGGTGGTGAGGTAGTGAGGTGGTTAGGTGGTGATGGGGTAAGGTAGTGAGGTGGTGAGAGAGTGAGGTGAGGAGAGAGTGAGGGGGTGATGTGGTGAGCGAGTGAGGTGGTGAGAGAGTGATGGAGTGAGTGAGGTGGTGAGGTAGTGAGGTGCAACCACCTTTTGACAATTTCTGACCATTTTGCAACCTTTTTGCGACCACTTGTGACCTTTGCAACCAACTTTTTCTTGTGGTCGCAAGCATTAGAGTGACTAGGGTAGATCCTATTAATGCTTTATCGCCCTAATATTGGGTTTTAATTCCTCAGACCACTGGAGTGTGTATCGACCACAACAGTTCCACTTGCCTGGAGCCCTTTTGTCTGCAAGCCTAATATCGGGAAATAACTGCTTTTTATGCAAGTTTGAAACCGACTGGGAATAAAACAACGCGGCTAATGTAGTTCTGCTGGTCGCCGCAAGGGGTCACATTGGTTCTAGTGCTAACCAGATGGTGCCTTATCGGTGTAGTAAAGGTTCTGTTATTCACCCGTAGAGGCGCTGGTGGTGTGGGATGGGGCGGGGGATCGTAAAGTTGTGGAGGTGGGGTGGTGGTGGGGTGGGGTCGGGGCGTGAGGGCTGAGGGTGGGGGTAGGTGTCGGAGCGCGGGCGGGGGTGCAGTCGGGGGTAGGGGTGGTGTAGTGTGGGGGTGGTGTTGTCGGGGGGGGGGGTTCTCAAGAAGGGAATGGGAATACCATGGCTTTGGTTCAGGTACTAAAGCGGAAGTAAAATGACCTAATGAAACAAATATAGGAACAATAAAATGTGCACCAATTCAGCAGCACGTTACCATCAACTGGAACTTAACCTGTAGGACACACCAGACGGCCATGGCCGAATGAGTTGAGCGTCCGTCTCCCGTTTTGGTAGATCGTGGGATTCGAAGTATTGGCTTCGAACCCTGGTCGAGTCAAACCAATGACTTAGAAATTGATACTTGTCGCTTCCTAGCCAGGCGCTCGGCATTATTATGATAGGGCAAGGACTAGTTGGATCAGGGTCAGGATAATGTGACTGAGTGGGATATCAGGTCATGGTGCTCGCATTGTGTCCCAGTGGGGCAGCACTATAAAGTCGTCATGAGTGCGCACTGTCACAAGTCGGTACCTGTGCTGATATGACTTTAAATGTTGACAGAACACCCAACGATCCTACCTGTAGGACATAGGAAACTAGCTGAGACATTACCAAATCAGATTAATACTTACATAAATGTACCTTTACAGTATGTATAATTATATATATTGTATTATAAGTCTTAGATCAGTGAAGTACGATATGTCTGCATGTATATTCTAAGTGGTAAATAAATGAACCATGATATATCTATCATATCTATTCATTATATAGATTATAACTTTAAATAAGCTAACTACAACGTATCTTGTTATGATCTATGTCTTATTTAGATATGACATGATATAAATAAGTACATATATACACACATATATATATATATATATATATATATATTTATATATGTGTGTATGTATATATGTCGCCCCCCCCCACATGAGGGGGTGGGTGACAAACCACTAGAGAGGCTTATTACATGCGCTAAAGGGTTTATAACTATATATATATATATATATATATTTGGACTACTACTGACCAACGGTGAAAACAAGTGTTGACTCAGTTATCCGTTATGGTCAGGGTAAATAAATTCATCACAATATATATATAGTAGATTCCAACTAAAGAGTTCTTACAGACATTCAGCATGTGCTGTATTCACATTGTGGTGAGTGAGTGAGGTGGTGAGTGAGTGAGGTGGTGTGGTGATGGAGTGAGGTAGTGTGGTGCGGTGATGAGGTGGTGGTGAGGTGGAGTGGTTGAGGTGGTGAGGGATGGAGATGGTGAGGTGAGGTTGTTAGGGGGTGGTGAGGTGGGGGTGAGGGGGTGTTGTTGTGAGCGAGTGAGGTGGTGAGGGGCTGAGGTGGTGAGGTGGTGAAGGACTTAGGTTGTGAGGGGGTAAGGTGGTGAGGTGGTGGTGAGGTGGTGAGGGGTGAGGTAGATATTTAAGACTCATGCACCAAGCTGATGTTTACAGGACATGTCTGAGCACACTCCACACGCACTTCTGTGGATGCAGTTTGCAGTTATTCTGTACGCAAATAACAGACTGCAGAGCGGCAATTCTACCAGGACAGCTATCTAGGACATCACCATCTGATGCGGCTATTTGAACGCAGCCACATATATTATGGTCGTTCGTAGCAACTCACTCAAACTTTGTTGTTTCCCGAAGACAAACAAACAAGAAAACAGAATCTGTTTTAATACAAAGGCATAGATTCAGCCTATTCGGTTAAGGGGATCTCATGGAACCTGATATATTATATATGGAGTGTTCTACACTGACCTCTCAGGCAAGGAGCCACATAGAAATGTAGGTATGGATAGGAGGATTGCATAAGAGTGCCTGTATGGTGTAGCGGTTAGGATGCTAATCCTGAAATGACAAGAAATGTGGGCTCGAACCCAGCTCTAGGTGCATTTTTTCCCATTTGCATCACCTCTCCAACATTACGTATATACATTACTTTTGTTGTCGAACAAATTACAATGTACTTACAAAATTGATAGTTGTCACCTGACGCTCAGCATTACTAGGATAGGGGAAGGACTGGTTAGCTCTGCCTCAGGATAATGTGACTGAGTGTGAAATCGGGTCACGGTGCCGGCAGCCCGGTCTCCCAGTGGGGCAGCACTATAAAGTTGTCATGAGTACGCACTCTCACAAGTCGGGGTGACGTTGAAATGTTGCCTAGGAAAGGCTAGAAATAGCCTTGAATTTCAGGCCGTAATCGATTAACACGACCGGAGCGACTCGGGTCACCCGAGTCGTCAGAATTTATAATCGAACACTGCGAGTAGAGTCGAAAAATACACGTGCCGTGTGCAAAACGATCCGACCCAAGTAACCCACCTCCTAGCTAGGGTTGGCTACGAGCGATGACGTCACATTTGCACTGGTACCATCCTGCATGATAACAGCTACCAGTACCAGTCATACATGCTTTTTTTTAAATAATAACTTAGATTAATTAAATTAGAATTATAGCTAAACTAGACCATCATAAAATACTTTAAATCCTATTTTGCTGTAGTTTTATCGGTTAGTTAAAAAAATTAATAAATTGTCCACCCAAGTGCGGAGAAGCGTATTCGAGTATTCGACCCGAGTCTGTAGGATGTGCGCATGCGCCAAAAAGTGGCTCGGGTGACCCGAGTTGTTCATATAAGTACGGACCCTGGGGAAGTGGAAACTCAACTATTCCTGCTTTCGATTACACACACGGCCTTGTCGCAAAGGCAGAGCGACATTTGGGAGAGTTTGTGCAGTGAACTGCTAAGACTGCAGTTCCCCGCAATGTGTCCATGACTAAGCATATTTATCGCTGGAAACTTCCGGAAGCCATGACAGGCTGTCAGTGCACAAGTATGAAATGGCAGCTGATTTTGCACTTTTGCGTCATTGCCATGATGAAGAACTTTTTGTTCTTGTTGTTGAAGATTCATACTGCCTATCATGGATAAGCCTGAATAGGCTTGTTTTCACCATTAGACAGTTTGTCGATAGAAAGCCCGAGCCTACACTTTTACCGACCCAAGGGATTTTTAACCTCCCACACCACATAGACATGGTATGAGAGCAACCGCCCTTTGATGATGCTGTAAGTTATACACAGCGGTGGAAATCCAAATTGGCAGAGATGGGGGCATGGGGAATCGAACCACCGACCTTCAGATTAGGAGTCCGACCTAGAAAAAAGTCAGACACTCTAACCACTCCGCCACAGAGAACACCACTCTGTTGCATAGTCCGATGGTTTTGAGTTTCTATAATTTGTCTGGGATAAATATATCAGGTTGATCGCTATAATCTACCTTACACTTAGTTTGAAGTAACTTTATATTAAATGGCTAACTTTTGAGATATTTGAAGTGAAACAATGCAAAATTAAATTTTGGCATGCATTCCAAAACTCTGACACCATAGACTTCTCCAATAACAGGTTCTAATAAATTGACTCAGTATCACCTTCTATGTGGTGACACATGTTTAAACTTTAATAAGTGCACCAGTATCTAAGTCAGATATGTAGAATCAAATCCAGATAATTGTTTTGGTTTTGAAAATTTGATGTTTTCATCAGACTATGCAGCTTTAAAATTAATTTATTTAACAGGGGAAATTTAAACTGCAGTTTTCTCCTCATTTCATTGCTCCCTTAAGAATGGCATATTTACGTGGTTATAGTTTATGTGAGCGTTATTTCTATTGATTTAATAGCATCATGACCTGATATCCCATCCAGTCATATCATCCTAATACTGGGGAAAAAGCTTGTTTAAAAAAAATTAATGATGCCTCTAGAGCACACTGACTTTTGTATCATCAGCTATTTGACGTCAAGCATATGGTCATTCTGACATATTTCTTTGAAGGAAACCTGCTGCCGCCACATAGGCTACTCTTTATGATAAGCAGCAGGGGGTCTTTTATATGCACTTTCCCACAGACAGGACAGCACATACCACAACCTTTGAGGAACCAGTTGTGGACCACTGATTAGAACGGAAAATAGCCCAAAATGCAAATGGGTCCACTGAGTAGGATCAATAGGATGACCGACACCTTTAGAGGTGGACACTGTATCGCCTGAGCTACGTCCCTACTGGGCAACAAAACAGTACTTGCCATATCGTAGTAATGTCAAACACCAAACCAATAGGTTCGACTTTGTAAGTCATTGCTTTGACTCAGTCGCGACTTGAACCGACGACCTCCCCCACGGGAAACCGGCAGACGCCCTTACCGATCCGCCCTTCCCCATCTTGGAGAGAACCGGAAGTGACGTAGTGTCGGCGGGTGTGCAGGCAGCGTCGCTCGCTGGTAGTTCTTTTGCTGGTCTCAGCAGAGTTTTTCAGCGACAAATTATTAGAGGTGCTGCGGCAATAAGAACAGGCCATTCTCCCGGGAACTTTCCATGCCCATGTCCCTCCCCCCTCCCCCCCCCCCAGCTCCCACAAGGAAAGGTTGGTTGGTTGCTGCAGTTTTACGTCCTGGCAACACGTCATGGCAGCACTGGAAAATCAGGCTGCCAGCACCATGACCCGATATCCCACTCAGTCACATTATCCTGACACTGAACTAACCAGTCCTTGCATTATCCTATTAATGCCGAGCACCATGCTAGGTAGCAACAAGTATCAATTTTATAAGTCATTGGTTTGACTCGACCGCAAATTGAACTCCCGATCTCCCGCACGGGAGGCCTGCGCTCTACCGATTGGTGCCTGCAAGAAAAGAGAAAGGAACGAATTTAGGACTGTTTAACGACATTGTTTTCCCGCACTGTGTTTCACGTGACCACATTCACTGTAAAAAGAATGGACCTTTGCTGAGAGGGCCTTGCTGAAACTGACCGGAGCGGGATGTAGCCTAGGCGGAAGAGTGTCCACCTGTGAAGGTGTCGATCATCCTACCGATCCTGCTCAGTGGACCCATTTTCAGTTTGGGCTATTTTCCATTCCAACCAGTGGTCCACAACTGGTTCATCAAAGGCTGTGGTATGTACTCTCCTAGAAAGGAAAGTGCATATAAAAGACCCTTGCTGCTCATGGGAAAGACAGAGTAGCCTATGTGGCAGCAGCGGGTTTCCTCTAAAGAAATATGTCAGAATGACCATATGTTTGACTTCCAATAGCTGATGATAAAAATTGGTGCGCTCTAGAGCCGTCGTAAAATAAAACCAGCTTTCCTGAAGTTGACCGGGTGCGATGTCTGAATCGGAAGAGCGCGGGCCAAACGTAGGCAGGCAGAAATGCAGACAGAAAGACAGACACACAGACAGACATACCAGTTTATGCCAACCGATTGAATGTTGCATTTTTCTTTAATTCCAACCAAAAAAACAACCAAACAACCCAAAATGTGATCAATAAATTAATTTCAAGAGGAGTGCCTGCCTGCAGTTATTCAGATATTACTTCATCAAACCGGTCTCAGTCAATAGCCGTCAACAATTCGAATTGAGGAATGCAATCAACGATTGGGAACTAATCACAAGTCAAATTCACCAGAAACCAGCGTTCATCACCAATAGGATCGGGAGAAGACCACCCACCAGCCACCACCCACCACCCACCACCCACCAACCACCTCCCACCACCCACCACCCACCTCCCACCACCCACCTCATGACACCGTCTGAAGGATTTCTCTTCGTGATTGCATAGTGGACCCTAACCGATATTGTCGATATGATTTTGTTTAGTGTTGTTTTAGTCCTAGCAACATCTAACGTCATATCAGGAAGGGTACCGCCTTATGACCGTGTGCACTAATAGCGACTTTATAGTGCTGTCCCACTGGGAGATCGGACCGCCAGCACCATGGCCCGATATCCGACACAGGCACCTTATCCTGACACTGTGCTAACCAGTCCTTGTCCTTTCCTATTAATGCCGAGCGCCATGCTAAGTAGCGACAAGTATCAATTTGATAAATCATGTGCCAAGCATATATCATCACTGATACTACATTAACATAAACCATGCACCAAGCATATATCATCACTTATACTACATTAACAAACCATGCGCAAATCATATATCATCACTTATACTACATTACCAGAAGCCATGCACCACGCATATATCATCGCGTATTCAAGACCTAACTCCTAACAATTCTTCAAATGACCTCATATCCCGACCTCACAAAGTCACAGCATAAACTAAGTATCCCTACTAACACTAGCGCAGGGGCTAGGTATATACCAAAATGTTGAAAATGTGGCACCAAAATATAACCTCACAAAGACACTAACATAACTACTAACAGTGAAGGTGACAAGGCTACTACCAAATTGAGACTATTGTTGTTCAGTGATGAAAACAAGCCGCGATGTGACTTACTCGTTATGGGCAGGGTATCACAAAACAAACAACCAAAAAACAACTTATACTACATTACCAGAAGCCATGCACCGAACACATACAACCACTTATACTACATTAACAAACCATGCACAAATCACATATCATCACTGATACTATATTAACAAACCATGCACAAATCACATATCATCACTGATACTACATTAACAAACCATGCACAAATCACATATCATCACTGATACTATATTAACAAACCATGCACAAATCACATATCATCACTGATACTACATTAACAAACCATGCACAAATCACATATCATCACTGAAACTACATTAACAAACCATGCACAAATCACATATCATCACTGATACTACATTAACAAACCATGCACAAATCACATATCATCACTGATACTATATTAACAAAAGCCATGCACAAATCACATATCATCACTGATACTACATTAACAAACCATGCACAAATCACATATCATCACTGATACTACATTAACAAACCATGCACAAATCACATATCATCACTGATACTACATTAACAAACCATGCACAAATCACATATCATCACTGATACTACATTAACAAACCATGCACAAATCACATATCATCACTGATACTACATTAACAAACCATGCACAAATCACATATCATCACTGATACTATATTAACAAACCATGCACAAATCACATGTCATCACTGATACTATATTAACAAACCATGCACAAATCACATATCATCACTGATACTACATTAACAAACCACGCACAAATCACATATCATCACCGATACTACATTAAGAAACCATGCACAAATCACATATCATCACTGATACGACATTAACAAACCATGCACAAATCACATATCATCACTGATACTACATTAACAAACCATGCACAAATCACATATCATCACTGATACTACATTAACAAACCATGCACAAATCACATATCATCACTGATACTACATTAACAAACCATGCACAAATCACATATCATCACTGATACTACATTAACAAACCATGCACAAATCACATATCATCACTGATACTACATTAACAAACCATGCACAAATCACGTATCATCACTGATACTACATTAACAAAAGCCATACATCAATCATTTATCGTCACTTATACTACATTACCAGAAGCCATGCACCGAACATATAGCTCCCCTTACCCTACAGTTGCAGATGCAGCACCTGTGCCTCCTCTCACCCACAATACCTCCTGACCGATCACCCTCCGAGCCTCTTCCTTCCGGTGACTGATCCCAGATACCACGTGATTCGCCGTGTACCCCACGTGATATATGCCATAAGCGCTCCACTGACTTCCGGCATGCCAACGCATGCGCCCGGTGCCCAGTGCCCAGCCATCCATAACTCAATCGGCTGTCCTCCCATAATCAAGGCACACTCACCAACAAGTCGGCCACCATTCTCCCCCAACATAATGTATATGTAGACACTTGTGAATATATAGACACTGCACATGGGTTAAACTTGAAGCGAGGCTCTGCATCAATCCCTGGACCAATATTGTGTTGAATTGTCAGTACATATATATTCATGGTCTCTGACGATATTCAGTGACTGTGTATATATCTACACTCTCTGCTATTTTCTGGACTCCCACATGGTCCCATTTCAATATAGTACCGCCATCTGGTGGAATCTATCTTTACCATTAAGTGGTAAATCATACCTAATACTGGACTTAACAACACATGCAGTTACGTGACTCAAAATGGATGCCACTCTGGTCGAAGTGACGAAAGTTAGTAAAACCCATCAAAATTGATCTGAAAAGTGTATGCTAGGCACAAAGAGACATGCTATTAACACCCCATACATGGCGCAGCATCAGTGGATTATGATGATGTGCGTTGGCAGCACCAATTAACAGAGGAGTAGTGATCAGAGTGACCCTAAAACTTAACCACCATTTGGTATTATATGTGCTGTATAAGCATTATACGAGTATAATTATCTGTAAACTGATTATCCTCTATATGGTGCCTCGGGTTGCACCATGTCTGGACAGTTCACAACTACTGACACTTAACAACTCAGGCGGAGTAGACAGGTTCCCTGCCTTGCCTGGTGCTGGCACCTGGCCTATTCAGCTGTCACAACTCAGCCTCTTGCCTGTACCACTCGCTTAAACAAATTTGTTTATCGGCAGAGCGCACTTACCTCTTGCCAGAGAATACAGTTTTCGATCCCACTACCTTGTTTGTCTTTCCTTCCATCTTGTAGTTAATAATTATATAGATATATATATGCCAGTAAATAGCTGATAGAATGACCAAACAAGGTCATTGCTTGCTTCCGATGCAGCAGGTTAAGTCTGCCAACTCTAACCATGTCAAACCAATGACTTAAACCTGATACTTAAAACTAGCTATCCCAGCACTTAACATGACTAGGATAGGACAAGGGGCACTTGAATGAGGTACACCACTTCTCCACCAGTTGAAGTTTCCCATGTTTAAATAAGGAATGTAACGAACAACAACAAAAAAAGGACTTCCTCTTGAAAAGAAAATAGGATAGATGAGTGATAACACATATTAAAAAGAATTGTAATTTGCTGATGGTAGGGGGGTTGAGGAACCACTTAGAGGGCAGGAGAGGAACTATGGAGCTGCTTGAAGGCACAGCTCCTGCCCTCTAGGCTGCACTCCAGCCTCCAGTAACCCAGACTACCAAAGAACATATCAAAGGAGTTTACAGGAGTATTTGCAACAAGTAGAACAAGTAAATAACAAAACAGGAGAATTACATACATGAATAATATTTGTCTAAGTACTTTATACCTCATATAACAAATGTCAATTTCTGATTTGAAAATTGATGTAATTGTTGATGACCAGTAGTGTTTGGGTATAAAGCTATCCAATAATCTAATGTCATCTGTCTTAACAGGCTTCAGTTCAAAATGCAAGCCCATATATACATACATCTATGTCTATCTATCTATTCATCTCTCTATCTGTCTATTTATATCTATCCATCAGTTAAAATATATAGGCTATATATATCCTTTTAGCCAAACCTTACTCTATACACACCAGGCGCGATGGCCTAATCGGTTGAGCGCAGTCCTCATGCGGGAGATTGGGAGTTCAATTCCTGGTCGAATCAAACCAATGACTTACAAAATTGATACTTGTCACTTCCTAGCTTGGTGCTCAGCATTAATAGGATAGAGAAAGAACTGGTTAGCTCAGTGTCAGGATAAGTTGACTGTGTGAGATATCAGGTCATGGGGCTGGCAGCCTGATTTCCTAGTGGGGCAGCACTATAAAGTCACCATGAGTGCACACTGTCACAATTCGGTACCCATCTGATAAGTGATATGACTATAGATGTTGACAGGGGATACAACTCCAGCAACCAACCAACCTAGTCTATACAACAATATAAGTCCAAATAACTAAGTCAGTAAATCAGGAAACGACCGAACTTGAGATATTGTGTATTCTCAGGCCTTTACCAAACAAATTTCCTAAATAAATTAAAGGAAGAAAAGAAACAACAACTTAAAAAAATACCCCCCAAAAAACTGTATTCTAATCATACTGCCTTCCCTCCGCCTAGCACAGTACACTTCCATAAAGCAAGCCCCAATAACGGGAATAAACGACGTGGTCTACACCATCTAATTCACAGTGCACACAGGGGAAACAGCCCACCCTCCCACTCGTGAACACAGCGCAAACACAAACTAAATTGCATAACAATCACATCTCGTGCTATCCTTCCGTCTACACATTAATCAATGAGCCAGTTTGCCCAACGTAATTAATGCCCTGTGGTAATAACCATTCAACATTCACTAACATAAAATTGTAAAGCTAAAACTCATCAGAAAACATCGATAGTGAGCAAGCAGCCATTGACCCATATCGAGGAATTCTTAATTGTTCATCGGCAATTAATGTTGCATAGTCCGATGGTTTTGAGTTGCTGACATTTTCTGAGATAAATACATTAGGTTGATCATTGTAATATATCTTCCTATTAATAGTATTAGCTTGAAGTAACTTATATTTTAAGTAGCTAACTTTTGAGATATTTGAAGTGCAAACATGCAAAATTAATTTAGGCAAACATGCCAAAACTCTGAACCCCATGAGACTTCTGCAGTAACAGGTTCTATTCAATTGCCGCAGTATTCCTTTCTGTGTGGCGACAAAAGGTTAATAAGTGCACCACTATCTAAGTTAGATATGTAGAAGTTAGATACAAAAATAGAATCAAATTTAGGTAATTGTTTGTATTTGAAAATGTTAATGTTTTCATCGGACTACGCAACTTTAGCTGACAGATTTGCTGTGAACTATAGTTAATTCGCGGGAACTCGACCAGTGCAGTTAAAATGGGATTCAGGGGCCGGGTCGTGGTTTGTTCATTGTTTACTCACGGCCTTGCTTGTTGAAAGGGGGCGTGTGCTAACACTAGTCTGCTCATCAATTAATTACCCCACCCCTAGTCTGTCACTGGGTGCGGTGGCCTAATCAGTAGAGCGTGGGCCTCGCGTCCGGAAGGTCGGGAGTTCAGTTCCCGGTGGAGTCAAAGCAATGACTTATAAAATTGATACTTTTCACTTCCTAGCCCAGCGCTCGGCATTAATAGGATAGGGCAAGGACTGGTTAGGTCAGTGTCAGGATAATGTGACTGAATGGGATATCGGGTCATGGTGCTGATGGCCAGATTTCCCAGTGGGGAAGCACTATGAAGTCACCATGGGCGCGCCCTGTCACAAGTTGGTACCCGTCCTGATATGACCTTAGATATTGCCAGGACGTAAATCTCCAACAACCTACCAACCTAGTGTGTGTTCACTCCCGGAAGTATCGTGTGGATGTGTGGACGTGGATGGCGGGCGGTGGGTGTGGATGTGGGGAGGGCAGTATGTAGGATTATAATTTGGACCGATGGATAGATTGGTTCTGGTTGTTGGCGTTTTTACGTCCTTGCGACATCTAAGGTAATATCAGGACGTCTACCGACTTGGCGACAGTGTGCATTCATGGCGACTTTATAGTGCCTCCCCACTGGGAAATCAGGCCACCAGAACCATGACCCGATATCCCACTCAGTCACATTGTCCTGACACTGAGCTAACTAGTCCTTTCTCTATGCCAAGCGCCAATCTAGGAAGCAACAATTATAACATTTGTAAGTCATTGGTTCGACTCGACAGGGAATAAAACTCACAGTCATCCACATGTGAGGCCCGCACTCCACGGATTCGTCCACCGTGCCCGGTCCCGTTATTGGGGCTTGCTTTATGGAAGTGTACTGTACTAGGGGGAAGGCAATTTCAGAGTAGACATATTTCAGTATGATTCGAATGTAGTCTGTTGGCTGTGTTTTTTTAAGTTGTTACTTTTTGTATTCTTTTATTTTGTTTTGGAATTTCTTTTGGTAAAGGCAGGACAAAACACAGTATCTCGAGTTAAATAATTTCCTGATTTACTGACTTTGTTATTGGACTTGCAATATTGCATAAACTAGTGACATAATAAGGTTTGAAAACAACAGTATATGTATGTATATATTTTGAACCATGGATATATATAGATAGGTAGACATAGACAGATAGATAGTTAGACAGATATACATAGATGTATATATGGGCTTGCATTTTGAACTGAAACCTGTTAACACGGATGATAGTAGATTATTGGATAGGTTCATGCCTAGACACGACTGGTCAACAACGATTACACCAAGGCAGAAAGAGCAGTGCCCCTGCACTGACGTTTCTTATATACATGGCGGGTATTAACAAGTTTGTTTTATTTAAAGACACCTCTCGAGCACATTGATTTTCATACCATCAGCTATTGGACATAAAGAATTTGGTCATTCTGACATATTTCTTTGGAGGAAACCCGCTGTCGCCACATAGGCTGCTCTTTCCAATAAGCAGCAAGGGGTCTTTTATATGCATGTTCCCACAGACATGACAGCACATACCACAACCTTTGATGAACCAGTTGTGGACCAATTCTTTGCGGGCGGGTATTACAGGTGTATGTGTGTGAGTTGAAGGGTGGGTGGGGAGATGTGTGTGAGTGGGGGATAGGGGAGAGGAGTGTGGTGGGATGGTGTGTAGGAGTGTATATGTGGGTGGAGTAGTGGGCGGGTGGTGGTTCGCAGAGGTGTGGGTGAGTGTAGGCGAGAGGAGAAAGTGTATGTGTGGGTGGATGGGGGTGGGTAGAGGTGTATGTGTGTTAGTGTGGGGGATAGGGGAGTGCGTGTTGGTGTGAATGTCTGTGGGGAGAGGTGTGGGTGTGTGAGAGAGAGGGAGAGTGTGTCAGTTGGGGTTGGTGAGTGAGGGGAGTGTGGGTGTGGGAGTGGGTGTGGGAGAGAGGTGTGGGTGTGGGTGGGGGAGAGGTGTGAGTGTGGGTGGGTGAGAGAGGTGTGGGTGTGGGTGGGGGAGAGGTGTGAGTGTAGGTGGGAGAGAGGTGTGAGTGAGAGAGGTGTAGGTGTGGGTGTGGGTGTGGGTGGGGGAGGGGTGTGAGTGTGGGTGTGTGAGAGAGGTGTGGGTGTGGGTGGGGGAGAGGTGTGAGTGTGGGTGGGTGAGAGAGGTGTGGGTGTGGGTGGGGGAGGGGTGTGAGTGTGGGTGTGTGAGAGAGGTGTGGGTGTGGGTGGGGGAGAGGTGTGAGTGTAGGTGGGAGAGAGGTGTGAGTGTGGGTGTGTGAGAGAGGTGTAGGTGTGGGTGGGGGAGAGGTGTGAGTGCGGGTGTATGAGAGAGGTGTGGGTGTGGGTGTGGGTGATGGAAAGGTGTGGGTGTGGGTGTGTGAGAGGTGTGAGTGTGGGGGTGTGAAAGAGGGGTGCATGTGTGTGGGTTGTTGTTGTTAGATCTTTACATCCTGGCAACATCTAAGGTCATATCAGGATGGGTACCCACTTGTGACAGTGCACACTCATGGGACTGTATAGTGATGCCACACTGGGAGACCAGGCCACCAGCACTATAACCTGATATCCCACTCAGTCACATTATCCTGACACTGAGCCAACCAGTCCTTTCCCTATCTTAGCAATGCAAAGTGTATGGCTAGGAAGCAACAAGTATCAGTTTTGAAGTCATTGGTTTGACTCGACCGGGGTTCGAACATCATGATCTACCAAAACGGGAGACGGACGCTCAACTAATTCAGCCATCCCGTCTGGTGCGTGTGTGGTGTGTGTGGCGGTGAGTAGAGGTGTGAGTGTGCGTGTGAAAAGCGAGGGTGAGAGAGAGAGGAGGGGGATAGAACATATGATGCCTGGAAAAATGATGGTGAAGACATTCCTGTATGCGAGGCAGAACATCCCAGGAGAGACAGGCAGCTGGGTGCCGGCGGAAACCCGAGTACATGCCGGCTAAGTCGGTTTGTATGCAAATGCGCTGCCGAGTCAATCTTGGAGACCCTGGTGCGCATTGTCCTGGGGTGGGGGGGGGGGGGGGGATGTTGGCAGGGAGGGGCAAGGGCGGTGAGGCGATTGGTGGAGGCACAAGTACGGGGTTGCCAACCCTTCCGATTTCACCGTAAGGTGTATGATAGTTTATGTCCCCATCATCACCTTACGCCAATCTTCCAATTTTCCACTTAGTAATATTATATCAATCTTACGGATTATTGTGTACAAAATGCACCACAGATCATCTAAGATTTTTTTTTAAAGGTTTGGTGGTATAACCCCAGGCATCCCAATATAACATCCCTTAAGATCTTCCAGTTTTTCATTCTCAACAATGTTGGCAACACTGCAAGTACCTGGAGGGAAGGGGGGGTGTTCTAGTCTGTCGCTTCTATTCGTTTCTCTGTAGGTTTACATGGAAGCCGGACTCCTGTGTGCTGAACGTGCGCGTGCGCATTGCACACCAGGCCACTCCACTTCCTGTTTAACTCCCATTCCACATTAGTGCATGGCAGCGGGAGAGGGGTGGGGTTGTAAGGTGGGGGTGGACGGAAAGGAGAGGGTGTTCGACCATTTCCGGGTACAGATGATGGATAACTGGTGTTTTCCCGAGGTGCTACCCTCGGATAGTCGTGGGTCAGGGCCCACCCACCCTACCGTACCATGACTATCATTTTCGCTAGAACCAAATCAAAGACACATGTATCCATATAGAGTTAAATTAATTTTTAGCCTAAAAAGTATGTAAAAGATTGCTGGACCCGGATGTGCTTCCTTCTCCCTGACCCATGACTATCCGAGGCTAGTACCTCGGGAAAACACCAGTTATCCATCATCTGTACCCATACTATACTATAAATATATACATATGCGTGAGTGAGGTTGGCACATCCAGTAGATACGGCAAGTGCCGGTGGTGGGGCCACCAGTCCTGCTGTATGCAGGAGGCAGTTCACAAATCAGGATAACAATAATATATATGATCAAATAATTCCCTTGCATGCCTTTATATTCGCATAATTCGTTATGCATCACATATATACATATATATGCAAATGTATATATATATATATATATATATGTAGATATATATATATATATATATATATATAGGCTGTATAAGCCATTATACGTGTATAATAAGCCGGACAATCCATCTACTCCCCAACCACTAAGTCATTGATTGGTCACCTCTACTCATTAGGTCATCTACTGATACCGCATTAGGTCATCTACTGGTACCAAATGTGGCGCCACCTGCTCTCCCATGCTTCAGCGGCTGTTATGCTCACTCACTGTACCGCTGAAAATTATATATCTGAGACAAAATATATCAACATATTTTACTGGAATCTACATTTAAAATATGTCAAAATAAAGATATTTCTTTGAGAGAAGAAAGACGACGAACTATTAGTGAAATGCTAGGTCATTGCCGTTGGCCTGTGTGCGCATGACTAGCAGACCCCAGGTGACGTCCGTTGTTCATGTGACATGGGTGTCGGCCGGCAAAGGTGACCTTGGGTGAATGCTGGTGCTAATCCTCCACTGTGCAGACAGCGTGCGATCCGGCGTCCTCCCTCCTCCCCCCATCCCCCGCCACTTACCCAGCCCCCCACCTACCCACCCACCCACCCCCACCCCCACCCTCACAGCAGCCATCAGTGCGGATAGTACTTTTCTACATTGCAAAGATGAATTGAAAGTCCACCACTCTCGCGCGCTCTCGCACTCTCTCGTGCTCTCTCGCGCTCTCTCGTGCTCTCTCGCGCTCTCTGTTCATCTATCATCGCTCTCGTTTTAAATCTTTGGTGTGTGAGACCAGGCGAGATGGGCGAATGAGTCGTGGTGATTCGTGGGATTCGAACCCATGGGTTCGAACCCTGGTCGAGTCAAACCAATGACTTCAAAATGTATACTTGTCGCTTCCTATCCAGGAGATCGGCATTATTAGGATAGGGCAAGGACTGGTTGGCTCAGTGTCAGGATAATGTGACTGAGTGGGATATCAGGTCATGGTGCTGGTGGCCTGGTCTCCCAGCAGGGCAGTACTATGAAGTTGCAATGAGTGCACAACCCTCGCCCTCTCTCCCTGCCCCGGCCGGGGAAAAAAGGGCGCTTTATTGAAACACCTGAACAGCAGGGAAAGAACATAGGCTATATACAAGGAAAAATGCGGAGAGAGCAAGAAAAAGTAAATATGCTCTTAGGGAGCAACAATGTATATCTTACGACTAAATGAGCTCGGGGGAGCATTAAGTGTTCGTGGCGAGGGGCGCCGATGAGCCCTCCACCAAGATGGAGGAGAGGGCTTGAGGCGCGCCCGAGGGGGCGAGGCAGGGCACGGAGGCGTGGACCGCCTCTGAGGTCCGAGGGCCCTGGGCCATGATGTCGGCGAGGAGCACCCCGGCGCGGTGGCAGGCCTGGGCAGTGCCTCGGCAGAGGCTTTGGAGGGTGAGGGTCTGGGTGTCGCGATGAGTCCGGGGTGATGTCTAGGGAGGGTTTGTGGTCAGTGTGGGCGGCGTCTGGGGCCTGCGGCGCGGGGTGATGGTCCCCGGCTGTGTCCTGGGTGCTGTGGGTGGGGCGGCTAAGGCTGTGGTGCTCGGCGCCTCGGGCCCTGTGCTCGGGCCATGTGTGTGGGGAGCCATTGGTGCTCCTTGCGGTCCGGGTCTGGTAGCTTTCCGGCTGCTGGCCGGTGGCTTTTTCTGGGCGTGTGGCGTTTCGGTTGGTGGTCGTTATGGGGTTGTCGGTGGTGGTCAAGGGGTTGTCGGCAGGGGTGTAGGTGAGGCGCCGGTTATGGCCCCCCGGACCGGCCGGGGGGGGGCGGCGGATCAAAAATCTGCCGAGGCGGCTGGGGTCTGGCGCTCACGGGCTTATTTGGAGAGGCATAGGGCCTCGCTGTGCATGGTGAGTATCCTCCTCACGTTAGCACAGTAGGCGCATATGTGCCGGTGTCTGGCCCCCGCCTCACCATGGGCCTCCCCGACGGCGGCCCGGTCGCACGAGGTGGGCTCGCGGTTCCAGGCGGCGCAGGGAGCCCCGTGAGCCTCCCGGTTGTAGGTGAGGCGGGTGTCGGCTTGGGTCCGGGGCTGCTGTGTGCCTTGGGGAAGGTCCACATCTCGGGAGGCTGGTGCTGTGGGGATGGCTTTGGGGGCGGGCATGGTGAGAACCTCCATTCTCAGCATGTTCAGGACGACCGGCTCGTGCCACCCATGGGGGAGCCTACCGTCCGCTATCCAGGTGAACACGGTCTCCGAGTAGTGGCGGACGGTAGGCCAGGGGTAGAGGAGGTTGTCACGCAGAACTGTGAGGGCGTGGTGGTTCAGGCTTGGGAGGGAGTGGGCGGGGAAGGTAGGGTGGCTAAGGAGGGTGAGGAGGGCGAGGCTATACTCGTCCTTGGTTGCCTCCCCCTGCCTAACCGGCTTCCGCTCGGGGCCTCTCTCGACGAGGTCGGAGGGAAAGAGGTAGTTGGGGGAGATACCTTTCCTCCTCACGGCGTCGGCCGCGGATGCCGGGGTGTGGTCGACTGCGTCCTGGTCATAGGTCGGAGGCGCGGGAGCCGGCGGCTGGACGGTGCGGCATGTGTACCGCTCGTATTGCGGATGCACCAACCCCGGGAGCAGTGCCTGAGGCGGGGGTGGTGGGAGTGCTCCCCCGACTACATGCGCCCGAGGTGCCGGGGTGGGCGGTGAGGAGTAGGCCGTATGCCGGGGCGCGGCGGCCGGGGTCATCTCCTTGGCGCGATGGGAGCTGCCACAGTCGAGGGTGTCGAGGCGCG
Organism: Branchipolynoe longqiensis; assembly: GCA_030323885.1. Lineage (NCBI taxonomy): Eukaryota > Metazoa > Annelida > Polychaeta > Phyllodocida > Polynoidae > Branchipolynoe > Branchipolynoe longqiensis. The sequence goes on from CM059197.1 coordinate 53,577,663, forward strand.
TTGTGATGCGCTCCAGCGCCTGGAGGATGACGGCCGTGTCGGCATCGACGCCCGCAGCCCAGTCGCCCGAGGAGCGGTTGCGAGGCACCGGGGGTGAGGCACCGAAGGCGAGCCCGGGGCGGAGGGGGCTGGTGAGGCGGCCTCCGGCGTGCCTCTGGGGGCCCTCCGGACTCCCCGGCGTCCCTTCCCTCTGCCGCTGCCAGGCATGATGTCTGCGTCTGCGTCGGTAGAGGTGCGTCGGCCGTGGAGACGTCCGTCGGCCGTGGAGAGGTCCGAGGTGGAGAGAGCCAAAGAAGAAAGGGGCTTGTGCAGGGAGGACGGCTGGAAGGCGAGTGGCTGAGGGAGGCCGGCGGGCGGCCTTATAAGGGATGGAGTGGGGAGGCGAGAAAGCGAGGGAGGTGAGAAAGCCAGCGGAGCAGGGAGAGAGGGTGAGGTGGGCGAAGGCTGAGGGAGGGATGACAGGGAAGGTGAGAAAGCCGGGCGGCGGCAGGAGAGGCGGGGGGAGGGTCTCTTCCTTCCCTCGCATCAAACGCAATGCAAGCATTACGACCAATGTGACAAGTCGGTACCCGACCTGATATGAGCTGAGATGTTACCAGGATGTAAAACTTCAACAACCAACCAGCAGGCCCGATCATTAGCAGTAGCACATGGACCGGCTTATGATAGTACCTGTAGTTGCGACAGATTTATACTATAGTGCTTTGCATACACGTGAAATGGGATCAGGTAACTTGAGTAACTGAAGATGTTACAGACAATCTGCTATAAGTTTGTTTTGTTTTGTTGTTGTTGTTTTACATCCTAGCAACATCTAAGGTCATATCCGGATGGGTACCGACTTGTGACAGTGCGCACTCATGGTGACTTTTATAGTACTGCCCCACTGGGAGACTAGGCCATCAGCACCATGACCTGATATCCCACTCAGTCACAGTATCCTGACATTGAGCTAACCAGTCCTTGTCCTATCCTAATAATGCTGAGCTCCTGGCTAGGAAGCGACAAGTATCAATTTTTAAGTCATTGGTTTGACTCGACCAGGGTTCAAACCCACGATCGTATGGTCTACCAACACGGGAGACGGATGCTCAAACTCATTCGGCCATCCCGTCTGGTCGTCTGCTATAAGAGATGCTATCAACTGACTGAAGTTGAAAGTAATTTCCATAGTACACACCGCACCAATCTGCTATAAGAGATGATATCAACTGACTGATGGTGAAGGTCATTTCCATTGTGCAAACTGTACCATTTTACCATAAGAGATATCAACCAATTGAAGGTGAAGATCATTGCCATAGTGCAGACTGTATCAGTCTGCTATATCAGATAACATCAACCAACTGAAGGGGAAGGTCATTGCCATTGTAGAGAGTTTACCAGTCTGTTTTTAGAGATATCAACCAACTGAAGGTGAAGGTCATTGCCATAGCACATACTGCACCAATCTGCCAAAAGAGATATCAACTAATTGATGGTCAAGGTCATTGCCATAGTACAGACTGTACCAATCTGCTATAAGAGATGATATCAACCAAATGAAGGTGAAGGTCATTTTCATAGCACAGACTGTACCTATGTTAGTATAACTTAATATATGCGATGAGATCAACCAATTGAAGGTGAAGGTCATTTCCATAGCACATACTGTACCAATCTGCTATAACTTAGTATAAGAGATTATATCAACCAACTGAAGGTGAAGGTCATTGCCATAGTACAGACTGTATCAGCCTGCTATAAGAGATGCTATCAACCAACTGAAGGTGAAGGTCATTGCCATAGTGCAGATCGTTCCAATCTGCGATAAGATATGCTATCAACCAACTGAAGGTGAAGGTCATTGCCATAGTACCGACAGTACCGGTCGGTCCTTCCGGTCTTGTCCCACGACATCCTCGTCACGGCGAGCATGGCCCCCACAAAACGGTCGGCTTTATTAATATTAAGAGCGACATCCAGCAGGACACACGCATAGATAAACGTCAGTACACGGTGGGGGGAGGGGGGGGGGTGAGGACGCTGGGAGGGGGGACGGTACCGGAGACACAGGGGGAGGGGCCTGGGGAGGAGGGGTGGGGGGGCTCGGCTAAAGGCCGCTGCACGGCAAAGCCAATACGGCGCAGTGATACGTCAAGTGCCGAATCACGCCCTGTGTCGGTGTAGTCCTCCGCGCTGTCGCATCACACCCGCCCGTCTCGCCCGTTTAAGTCTCAGCCAATCACATCGCTCGCCTCGCCCTGATCCCTGTGCCACCACCGCATCAGCAGCAGCAGCAGCAACACTCTCCAAGCACATACAGCCAGATCAAATTCTGCTCGCCATACTTGCTCGATACTGCGTCATTTGCGAGTTGCTCGGTGATTCCCGCAACGCGAACACTACTACTTCCCCGTCCTGGGAGGGGTGGTACAATCGGTAAGAGTGCTGCCGGATGGCGTGGGTTCGAACCCTAGGCATGTCAATACAATAACTTGCGACATTGATGCTTGCCAGGACATAAAATCCCAACAACCTACCTACCAACCGAGAGCCGCGATTTGGCTGAAATATCCTTAACAAAACAACCTTTTGTTTTTTTAACCGCAGCGACAAAACACATCCGCTGAAAATGCAGCTAATTTCGTGCAGCTTGTATTAAACAGACAATGCAGCATAGCGGATAGACAACCTGTGCTTGGAGAGTGCGCGCTGAGAAGAGGATGGATGCGTCATTGTTTAGTTCTCAGCCCTCCGCTGGGGGCGGTATTGTCGGGGTAAGATTTACTGCGGGCCCGGCGCCGCCATGGCGTGGTATATTATTTGCATTATTGCTGGCCACGCCTAAGCGATAACTCCTGAAGGTGGCGCTTCAAAATGGAGGTGCCTGAAGGTGTGTGTGGGGGGGGGGGGGTGTTTTACCAACCGGCTTACCGAACGCGGTGGCCGAATCGGTAGAGCGCAGGCTTCCCATGTGGAAGGTTGGGAGCTCGATTCCCAGTCGAGTCAAGCGAATGACGTACAAAATTCATACTTGTCACTTCCTAGCCTGGTGCTCAGCATTAATAGGATAGGAAAAGGACTGGTTGGCTCGGTGTCAGGATAATGCGACTAGGTGAGATATTGGGTCATGGTGCTGGCGGCTTGATTTCCCTATAAAGTCCCCATGAGTGTGCACTGTCACATGTCAGTACCCATCCTGATATTACCTTAGATGTTGTCAGGACGTCAAACAACAGCAACCAACCGGCATGCTTCCGGTTAACTCACCCAATGACTCACAGTAACAACACTGGATACCAGCAACAGAGTTTGCAGCATCTAAGGCCATATCAGAATGGTTACTGACTTGCAAAGGCAAAGCAGTGTGCAGTCATTGTGGTTTTATAGTACTGCCCCACTGAAAGACCCAGACATTGTGATACCATGACCCGATATCCCCATTCAGTCACATTATCCTGAGCATACCAATTCATGTCCTATCAAATGAATGAATGAATGAATGGAATGCCAAACACCAGGTAGCTAGGCAGTGCCAAGTATCACTTGTGTAAGTCATTGCTTAACTCAGTCGGGGGTCGAACCCATGACCTGCCACATAAGAAATCAGCTAGTACGCTTGTTGATTCAGTTAACCGGAACCAATCAGTCAAAGGTGGTTTGTGTACCTATGGAAACGGGTTTCCGGGTGGTGTCGGGTAAAGATCGATTTATTTTCATTATTATAGAATTGAATTGGATCACCTAGTGATTGAAGTGTCTGCTTCCCATGTGGGAACGATCCTTGGCCGAGTCAAAGCGAAGTCCTACTGAGAATTGTTACTTATTTCCGTTTTAGGAATTACATTCTGTGATAAAAGAGGTCTCGTGCGGAGAATTGGGAGTTCAATTCCCGGTTGAGTCAATACTATGACTTACAAATTTGATACTTGTGGCTTCCTAGCCTGGCACTCAACATTAATAGGATAGGACAAGGACTGGTTAGCTGATTGTCAGGATAATGTGACTGTGTAGGATATCAGGTCATGGTACTGGTGGCCTGGTCTCCTAGTGAGGCAGCATTATAAGGTATCCATGAGCGCATGCTGTCACAAGTCGGTAGCCGTCCTGATATGACCTTAGATGTTGCCAGGATGTAAAATTCAAATAAACAAACTTGCTGAAAGAGCTAAAATTTCCACCGTGGACAGTTGCTGTTTGTCACTTCGCTGCTCCTTACCGTGTCCTGGTCATGCAGAGCACCAGGCCAGGTCGCGAGGAGTATCAATGTTGAAGTCTGGTTCGACTCAGTTTGTAAATGGAATCAAGAGAGTGGCTAGCTGGGGGTGGGAACCTAAAGCCCCAGTCACACCTACCCGGATGACCCCCGGATTTTTAGCAGGACCACCCGCGGACCAGTCGCCTGGACTGTCCCAGACAGCCCTGGATAAAATCGCTATTTTGGTCATTTTTGGCCTCACGGTCACACCTACCCAGATGAGCCATGGACTAGCCCCAGACTGGAAGCTGGATCGCCCCAGACTGAGCCGGACCACCCCCCGGACTACCCGGTGTGTCCACGGAGTAGTGCCGGACTTGAAGTGGACTTGCTCCTGCTATATATATATATACAAAAACGGGGCTCATCCTGGACTGATCCATGTTAAACCGGGCTATCCCTGGTGATCGGTGGCTAATCCATGCTCATCCGGCTTGTCCGGGTCTTATCTGGGCAGTCCGGGAGTGGTCCGTAGCTATGTCGGGGCTAGTCCGAGCTAGTCCGGGGCTGGTCCGGGTTAAACCGTGGCTAAAACGTGGCTCATCCAGTTAAAAAACCACCTGGACTGCCCCGGACGGTACACGGACTACCCCCGGAGCACCCCCAGACTACCCGGACCACCCCGGATTACCCCCGGATCATCCCGGACAATGCCGGATCGAGCCCGGGTCGCAAAATGCCCTGGACCGCCCCGGATGTTTTAAACATTTTAAAACATCTGGGGCTGACCCCGGATGAGGCCGGACCAGCCACAGATCACCAAGGATCACCAAAGATCACCAAGGACCAGCCATGGATGAGCCGCGGAACACGCCGGATACTAAGGCAATCGGCCATTCCGTAAGGTCTCTCTCTGCCTTATCTGGCCTTCAGCCTTACTGACACGGCGGGGAGTTGGCAGGGGGGGGGGCTGGTATGTTCAGTACCAGGATAGTGTGTTTAGGTTGAGTACCGTGTAGCCTATAGCATGACATTGCAGCACTATAAAGCATAACACCCTGCAATGACTGCGTGCTTTCCTGATATGACTTCTGGTATGGCTCGGGTGTTGGTTTGTTGGTTGTTGGAAATTTACGTCCTGGTAACATGTAAGGTCATAGGTTGGGTACCGACTTGTGACAGAGCACACTCATGGCGAGTTTATAGTGCTGCCCCACTGGGAGACTAAGCTGGCAGCACCATAACCTAATACCCCACGCAGTCACATTATCCTGACACTAAGCTAACCAGTCCTTCAATTATCCTAATAATGCCGAGCTCCTGGCTAGGAAGCAACAAGTATCAATTTTGTAGGTTGTTAGTTTGAGTCGACCGGGAATTGAACTCCCTACCTTCCGCACAGGAGGCCTGCGCTCTACCGATTCGACCACCGCGTCCGGTCAGTGCTAGGATAATGTGTTTGGGTTGAACACCATGTAGCCTATAGCATGACATTGCAACACTATAAAGCATAAAACCCCTCAATCACTGCGTGCTTTTTACAAGTCGCTGCCCATCCTGATATGACTTCCAGTATGGTTGGGGTGTAAAGCCCCAATCAATCAATCAATCAATCCTCATGTTTATAGCAGGAACTGCCTTTGTTAATTTGATTTCATTGTTTGGCTCAATATTAGGTAATAACCCTCTACCTAAGACCGTCGCGTTGTTTAACACCCGAATAGAGTAGCTTCACACCCACTCGAAAGTAACCATCGGAATGAGTTGCACAAACATAGAATAGCCACACCCCCCCCCCCCCCGTACCTACCCCCCCCCCCCCTCCACACACACACAAAGCACTGGCGGTCATTTAAATGGCTAATATTATTTGTAATAACAACGACAACAAAGAACGGGGCACTTGCGATGCACTCGATGTGTCTAGGCATGTGGTGCGGGAAGTAGCTCAGGCGGTAGAGTGTCCACCTCTGAAGGTGTCAGTCATCCTATCGATCCTGCTCAGTGGACACATTTGCAGTTTGGACTATTTTCTGTTTCAACCAGTGGTCCACAACTGGTTCATCAAAGGCTGTGGGATGCGCTGTCCTGTCTGTGGGAAAGTGCATATAAAAATCCCCTTGTTGCTTAGCGGAAAGAGCAGCCTATCTGACGGCAGCAGGTTTTCCTCCAAAGAAAGTGTCCAAATGACCATATGTTTGACGTCCAATAGCAGATGATACAAATCAATGTGCTCTAGAGGCATCATTAAATAAAACAAGCTTTACTTTTTATGACGTTGTTGAATCGTTAGTAAACCGCCGAGTTGGCGCTGTTGCATCGTTTGTAAGCCAGCGACAGGCGGGCAGGGAGGCAGGCAGTGAAGAGGCAGTGAGCAGGCTGAGTAATGGGCGCGGACGGCACGTGCTGCTGTGTGAGTGATGTCACCATGCGGGTGAGGAATTAGAATGGTTGCTCATGGGCGGGGATGGAGGGAGGGGTAGTGGTGGTTGTGGGGAGGGGGGGAGGGAGGGGGTGTGGGGGTGGTGGTGGGGAAGGAGGAGGAGGGAGGGGGTGTGGGAGGTGGTGCTGGTGGGGAAGGGGGAGGACGGAGGGGGTGTGGGAAGTGGTGGTGGTAGTGGGGAGGGGGGAGTGATGGTGGGGAGAGGTTGTGTTGTTTTTTCTTTTGTTGTTGTTGTTTCACGTCCTAGGAACATCTAAGGTCATATCAGGAGGGGCATCCACTTGTGACTGCGCACTCATGGCGACTTCATAGTGCTGCCCCACCGGGAGACTGGGCTGCCCGACCCATGACCCAAGATATCCCAGTCACATTATCCTGATACCGTGCAAGCCAGTCCTTGTCCTATCCTATTAATGCTGAGCGCTAGGCTAGCTAGCGACAAGTATGCTTTTGTTGATTTGACTCGGCTGGGATTCGAACTCCCGACATTCCGCACGGGAAGTTTGCGCTCTATCGATTAGGCCACCGCGTCCGGTAGGTGGTGGTGGTCGGAGTGGTGATATGGGGGTGTGTGGTGGAGGAGTGTACGAGTGGTAGTCGGGAGGGGGGAGCTGGGGTAGGGATGGAGGGGGGATGGGGTGCGAGTGGTGGAGGTGGGGAGGGGGGCTCACACGGTGAAACAGCATCCAGTCACGTGCTCACGTGCGCATGTCACGCATATTATAAGGCTAGTTCCGGTCTTTTCAGCCGAAGCGGAACTCCACCAAATAGGAACTCTTCAATAGGAGGCTGATTAACGCATTTGGAAAGGGAGTATGTGTAGGGGGTGATGTGCATGATGGTGTGGGAGATTTGCGGCAGAAAATTAAATGGTTTCTTTGTTTGCTTCCTTGTAAAAAGACATTGTTAACAGGTGCTCGTGTCGCATTAGAGGTAATGTCAGGATGTGCCAGCTGGGATGGCTGAGCGGGCAGGGCGCCTGCCTTTTGTGTGGGAGGTGGTGGGTTTTATTCCGAACCGAGTCAAACCAAATACATGTACCTACAAAATTGACACGTGTCACCATCCTGCTGCTCTGCATTTATACTTGGATAGTGCAAGTCTAGTTGGCTCAGTATCAGGGTATTGCGATTGAGTGGGATGTTAGATCATGGTGCTGGCGGCACCGCATCCCTGGGGCTCAGTTACCGTAGAGCACAGGCCTCGTGTGCGGAAGATCGGAAGTTCACGAGTTCGGTTCCCGGTCGAGTCAAACCAATGACTTAAAAATTGATACTTGTCGCTTCCTAGCCTGGTGCTCGGCATTATTAGGATAGTACAAGGACTGGTTAGCTCGATGTCAGGATAATGTGACTGAGTGGGATATCGGGTCATGGTGCCGGCGGCCTGATTTCCCAGTGGGGCAGCACTATAAAATCGCCATGAGTGTGTACTGTCACAAGTCGGTATGTTGCTAGGACATAAAACAAGAACAAACAAACAAACCATCATTGCCAGCTGCAACAAATCAGTGTACGCACTAATTTGACCTTGGATGTTGTTAGGAACCCCAAAAGACAATCGATCTTGCACAGGAGGCAGACTGGTACCACTAGACCGTCAACTAGACCACACGGACAGGACGGGATTGCGAATGAGTTGAGCATCCATCTCCCGTTTTGGTAGATCATGAGGTTCGAATCAACCCTGGTAGAGTCAAACCAATGACTTAATAATTGATACGTGTCGCTTCCTTGCCAGGCTCTCGGCATTCTTATGATAGGGCAAGGACTGGTTGGCTCAGTGTCCGGATAATGTGACTGAGTGGGATATCAGGTCATGGTGCTAGCAGCCTGGTCTCCCAGTGGGGCAGCACTATAAAGTCACCATGAGTGCACACTGTCACAAGTCGGTATCCGTCCTGATATGACCTTAGATGTTGCCAGGACGTAAAACTCCCACAACCAACCAACCAACTAGGCCACACAGGGAGATACACATAAAGTGGAGAGAAAAGAACGTTTTCACAATGTCGGTAGCCATCAGTGGTTGGTTGGTGGTTGGAGTTTTACGTCCTGGCAACATCTAAGGTCTTCCGACTTGTGACAGTGCGCACTTATGGCGACTTTAAAGTTTTGCCCCACTGGGAAATCAGGCCACCAGCACCATGACCCGACATATCAGTCAGTCACATTATCCTGACTCTGAGCTAACCAGTCCTTGTCCTATCCTATTTATACTAAGTGCCAAGCTAGGAAGGGAAAAGTGTCAATTTTGTAAGTCATTTCTTTGACTCGACTGTGAATTGAACTCCCGATCTCCCGATCTCCCGCACGGGAGGGAGGCATGCACTCTACCGATCTAGTAGCCACCTCATCTAGTAGCCACCAGTGAGGGGCATGTAGTTGCTCCCCATCTTGATTCAAAGTGTTATTGTGGAATTGTGGAACTGTGAAAGGCGGAACTAATGCGGCACTCAGGATAATATGACTGAGTCGGATATCGGGTCATGGTGCTGGCGGACTGTTTTCCCAGTGGGGCAGCACTATAACGTCGTCATGAGTGCGCATTGTCCCAAGTCGGTAGCCGTCCTGATATGACCTTAGATGTTGCCCGGACGTAGAACACCACCAACCAACCAACTACAACTGACTCAGCAGATAATCCCCACTGCGATATACGGCCACATATAGCACGGCGAGTCGGGGCAGGTCCGGAAAGTGCCAAGAGGTCGACCATGCCTGTCACGTGCAGCTGCACGCCGGACAATGTGATTGGTTGACACGTTGATGAATGGGTCACGTGCTGCCCTGCCCTCTGGATGGTGAAAAGGCCACTGTGTGATGCGGAAGAGTAGTGGCACTGAAAGCTGTATGGTATCTCAGTTTCGAAACCAAAGTACTTTCCAGATGTTGGTTGCTTGGTTGGTTGTTGGAATTTTACATCCTGGCAACATAAAAGGTCATATCAGGACGGGTACCGACTTGTGACAGTGCACACCCATGGCGACTTTATAGTGCTGCCCCACTGGAAAATCAGGCCACCAGCACAATGACCTGATGGCCCATTGAGTCACATTATCCTGACACTGAGCCAACCATTCCTTGCCCTATCCTATTAATGCAGAGTGCCAAGCTAGGAAGCGACAAGTATCAATCTTGTAAGTCATTGGTTTTAATCGAACTCCCAATCTCTCATATGGGAGGCCTGCGCTCTACCGATTCGGGCACCGCGTCCGGTCTTTCCAGATGATATCCTACATATCCAACTTAGGTACACTGATTAGACATTTATTGCATCATAGAACTTTTAGAAGGGAATTTTAAATCAATTTAATATAACCTGTTACTGCTGAAACTTACGGTGTTCAACCGGACACAGTGGCCGAATCGGTAGAGCGTAGGCTTCCCATGCGGAGTTCGATTTTTGGTCGCGACAAACCAATGACTTACAAAATGTATACCTGTTGCTACCTAGTCTGGTGCTCGGCATTACTAAGATAGGGCAAGAATTGGTTAGTTCAGTATCGGTAGAGCGTAGGCTTCCCATGCGGAGTTCGATTTTTGGTCGCGACAAACCAATGACTTACAAAATGTATACCTGTTGCTACCTAGTCTGGTGCTCGGCATTACTAAGATAGGGCAAGAATTGGTTAGTTCAGTATCAGGATAATGTAACTGAGTGGAAAATTGGGTCATGGTGCCGGTGGCCTGGTCTCCCAGTGGGGCAGCACCTAATAAAGTCGCCATGAGAGTGCACTGTCACAAGTTGGTACCCATCCTGATATGACCTTAGATGTTGGCAGGATGTAAAACTCCAACAAACAAACCTATGTTATCCAGCATTCGTGATAGTCATGGGTTGTATCGATGGTAGTTGTGGGTTATGGCGGTGGTGGTGGTGGGGGTTAGAGGTGTGGGAGGGGGACGGGGGTCGTGCGAGATCAACTTTACTTGATTTAATTTATACAAATTTACCTAAGTGATAGCCATTGCAGTAGTACATTCTTCAACTTTGGATCCATAGTAATGTTGACCTGCCATAGCAGGTGTCCTGTCACTGGAGGGACATTTTAAATGAACATTTCAACACAGGTCGAAAAATACAATTTATTCCTTGACAAATTGTCCTCATATGGCATGGGTATGCCTAGATACAAGATTCACCCCGTACTGCTGCAGTAGGGGTTCAAACCAACCCTATGTAAAAGCTGTCGAAAAAATGGGTCAATGAATTGAGAGCCTAATTTCACAATCTAAGAAGCAACATTTATTCTTTACATATCTCTTATTGATAGCCCGCTACCTTTGAGTTGAAAAATATAATATAATATCTAGTTTAATGCAATTTAAAAGTGAAATCGACGGCGTTCTGCGGCCGCCATCTTGTCTTTTTGCATTCTCTCCCATTTCACCAACTTTGCGCCTATATAAGTATCCATTTGATACTGGAGGCAGGCATTCTACTCCCTGTTCCATACTAAAGCTATTTTCGCCCGTATTTAGACTGCGTTGTCGTTCACCCGTGAGTACCGGGTGAATCCTTTATCTAGGGTATGCCGAGTGTGCGTTGTTGAAGACAGGTATCACTGTAGTTACAAATAGGGAATCTACAATCGTAGATTATTATTTACATAAACTAAGTGTCTACTCCATGTATAATATATATTATTTAATATGTTAATGTAATGTAATTAAATTCACTCTATATACATTAATCTACGGTCTATGTATTCCTGGCTCCATTTCTATTCCTGTGGAGTTTCTTTGCACTAGCACCACATTGTTCTTGGTTAGTCGAACAAGAACTTCTTATTTACACATACGTACATAGCGTCTTATATTTATATATATATATATATATATATATATATATATATATATAGTCTATTCTGTCAATAACGGCCTCTGTTAATAACGAATCTCTGTCAATAACGGCTAAAAGTGCTGGTCCTGTCACAGCACCCCTTTAATTTAATAGCATTTCCTCTGTGAATAACGGATAACTGTTTTATGTGGACAACAAGCCGGTTTTTCACCTATTTGATCAATATTCTCTGTCAATAACAACATGCTGTAAGTGTGACCTCTCCTGTCGCCACCTCTGGTTGCCACCTCTGGAGGTGGCGAACCTATATCACCACCTCTGGTCGCCAACTCAAGTATAAGTATAAAAGTATAAGTATTAAAGTATAAAATAAAAACATTGGTTTCAACCCATTCCCTCAGTCATTCTCTGCCTATATCGGATCTCTCTCTATAACATGGGTGTCCGTTATAGACAGAGTAGGAAGTGTGGGGACCCGTGAAGAAGGGAGCTGTTCACCTGAAATCAACAGATGGAACGGAGACCTTTTCCGACAGCAAGAGAGTTGTGGCAAGATGGAGCGAACACTTCCAGAAGCTACTCAACGTCCCTGGTGACATAGATCACGAAGCTCTGAACAACATCCAGCAGCGCATTACCAAAACATGCCTCGATGAGATTCCAACCATGGATGAGATGGCTAGAGCAATCGCCAGCCTGAAAGATGGCAAAGCACCTGGGGGTGATGGAATTCCTGCCGAGGTATGGAAGCATGGAGGAGACAATCTGCTCAAAAGACTGCACCAACTAATCACCAATGCCTGGGAGGAGGGTTCTGTACCCCAAGCATGGAAGGATGCCAGCATTGTAACCATCTACAAGAAAGGTGATCGAACAGACTGTGGGAACTATAGAGGAATCTCTCTTCTTTCCATAGCAGGAAAGATCTTCGCCAGGATCCTACTCAACAGACTATCTATTCACATAACACCTGGTGTAGTTCCAGAGTCACAGTGTGGCTTCAGAGGTAACCGGAGCACTGTGGATATGATATTTTGTCTCCGACAGCTACAAGAAAAGTGCATTGAGCAGGACCGACCACTGTACATGGTTTTTGTCGATTTCACTAAGGCATTTGATACAGTCGGGAGGACCGGGCTATGGCAGCTACTGAGGAAGTACGGATGCCCAGAGAAGTTCACAACTATGATCGAGGCTCTACATACAGGAATGATGGCGAACGTTAGTGCTGGAGGGGAAGTCTCGGAATCGTTTGGGGTTACCAATGGGGTCAAGCAAGGTTGTGTACTGGCCCCCACGCTCTTCTCCATCTTCCTATCAGCAATGCTAGACGAGGCTTTCCGAGACATGGGGGATGGCATCTATATACAGTCCAGACAGAGCGCTGACCTATTCAATGTCGCACACTTCAGAGCGAAGACCAAGACTACTCAGATACTGGTGAGAGAGCTACTATTCGCAGATGACAGTGCACTGGTTGCCCACTCTGCTGAAGAGACCCAGAAAATAGTGGACGCTTTTCTCCGATGCATCAAAGAAGTTTGGCCTGAAAATTAACATCAAGAAGACGGAGGTGCTGTACCAACCCAACTCTACAAGAACCCGAGAGGAGGAGATCATGGTTGACGGAAACAAGCTGAACTCTGTTCCGGAATTCACCTATCTCGGATGCACAATATCAAGTGATGGACGCATTGATGCTGAGATACAGAGGAGGATGGCCAAGGCTAGCGCATCTTTCGGCCGACTACGCCAGAGACTCTGGAACAACCACCATGTGTCCATTCGGGTCAAAGGTAAGATCTACCGCGCAATCGTGCTATCCACCCTACTATACGGAGCCGAGGCCTGGACAGCGTACAGACAGCAGGTGAAAAGCTGCATGCCTTCATGATGCGACATCTGCGTTCAATCATGAGGCTAACCTGGAAGGACAAAGTGACGAATAAGGAAATACTCGAACGGATGGGGCTTCCCTCTATGGAAGATCTTCTGATCAAAAAGAATCTCCGGTGGACTGGACACCTCATGAGGATGTCATCAGACAGGCTACCAAAGCAGATCCTCTATTCTCAAACTGTCTTTTGGCTACAGAAAGAGAGGGCGCCCCCGGTCTCCGGTTCAAAGATACCATCAAGAGAAACCTGAAGCTGAGAGACATTAAGAGCGACTCATGGACACAACTCTCACAGCAGAGAGCTAAATGGAGAGCGGCAGTCAAGTAATGAAAGCAGTCTTTGTCGCATCGCGACCGACAGCATGATGATGATGAGACTGTATATATATGGATAGTGATAAACCCTTTATCGCGGGTAATAAACTCTGTAGTGGTTCCTTCCCCTCCCCCTCTCATGGGGTGGGGGGTGGGGGCTCCCAGCGTGCACCTCACCCCCCCCCCACCTCGGGGGGGGGGGGGGGCTGGTTTCGCCAGTCAGTCGGAAGCAATTTTTTTATTATAGTTTTTCCGCCAACTCATATCCGCACTCTTGTATTATTGTCTTACCATTTACTTAGCCCCTGTTACTGTGTATTCTTAACGGTAGATTTATTATATATATATTTATATATATATATATATATATCCCACACACATACATGCAATTGACAGAAAGGTTCCATAATAATATTTGTATAAATACTTTATACCGCATATATATATGTGTATATATATATATGCGTGTGCATGTGATTTTTTTTGTATATACATAGATACGTATGTATTGATATATGCATCTGTATCCATGTATGTACGTACATTTGTGCACATATATGCAAGTATTTAAATACAATACTCTCATGGTAAAGCTGCATAGTCCGATAGCTTTGGGTTTCTGTAATTTTCTGAGACAAACACATTAGGCTATATTCTACCTTGCTTTACTTTAACATAACTTTAATTTTAAATGGCTAAAGTTTGAGATATTTGAAATCCACAAACAGGCAAAATTCATTTCGGCAAGCACACCAAAACTCTGACACCATAGATTTCTGCAGTAACATATTATATTAAATTGCATAAACATTACCTTCAAATATTTAATAAATGCACCAGTATCTAAGTTAGATATGTCAGAATAAAATCTAGATAATTGTTTGGGTTTTGAAAATTTGATGTTTTCATCAGACTATGCAGCTTTAGTTTAACCTAACATGGCTAAGAACACTTAATAAGGACAACCCCGCCCCCCCCCCCCCCCCCCCCCGACATCCCCCAACAACAACATCATACCGTCTCTCTCTCACACAGTCACAGACACAAGCAGCACACTGAACTAAATTGTTCCCTTTTGTTTCCGTGTTTTTACAGGGTCCGAGAGAACCGGAAGTGACGTCGGTGCATGCATCCGGGAACCAGCGCGCGCCACCGGATGGCGGAGCGAGGTGCGGCGGCGCACTGACGAGATGCACAACTGTAGCGGATTGTAATTATGTGTCGTTGTAGCTATGTATAACAGTGTTATCACTACAGTGAGTCCCCGTTATGCTGGCTCGTCTACACCACCTTGTGACACCCTGTCCTCCCCTCCCCCGCTGTCTCTCTCTGTCTGTATGTTTCTCTCTCTCTCTCTCTCTCTCTGACTCTCTCTCTCTGTCAGGGATGTAAGATCTCCGGGATTTCCGCGGATTTCCGCGATTTTTGATAAATACCAATTAACGTTAAACAAAATGCCATGGAATCATGATGTATATGACAAGAACAACTGGTTGGAACGAATCATATTCATAATCATCTGACATTATATGTTGTAAGAACTTAAAAAGCCAAAAAGAAAGTGTTATGTATGGGTGAAAAATATTAATAATTAATATCGCCACAACAAGGATAGTTGAAACATGACTTCCGGCATTTCCCCCGCGATTCCCTGACAGTATTAATCTTATAGGCGGGGGGGTCCGCGTTTTCGCGGAAATTCGGCGTCGGTGTAATAATCTCGGCTTGATTTCTGCGTTTTTTTTGCTGGCGACCACTTTCATCCCTGCTCTCTCTCTCTCTCTCTCTCTCTCTCTCTCTCTCTCTCTCTCTCTCTCTCTCTCTCTCTCTCTCTCTCTCTTGTGTCCGCCCACTGATAACCCCCACTTCTCTCCCCCCCCCCCCTCCCCCACTCCGCCTTCGGGTTCCTACCAGCCCACAGTCCTGCCTCTGAGACTGACCAAGCGCGTCAACTTCGGGACCAATCAGGCACGACCTGTGTTATCTGTAGACCAATCCACCACGCCGGACGGGACCGGTCCGATAAGCTTAGATTAATGCTGACTAGTCTGCTGTTGTTGTGTTGACTGAAAGGTAATTTATTGAGTACAATAATGCCATAGTGTTGTTACTTTTTTTGTTTAAAGAAGGAGACTCAATATTTTAAAGAATAGTTTGTTATTTTCTTTTGTCTACAAACAAGTACAACCCTTAGTAATATAGGGGCTGGAGGATTGTTAACGCTACACCAGTACTGTTATCCTATTTCGTCTACACGGGGACGACAACGTCGTAAACAACTGACGCTCTGTGATAATTCTACTGTTACCATGGCTACCATGGCTACCATGGTTACGGGACCAGTGTTTACAAAGCAGACTCAGTGTTTCCATGGCAATAGCAAAACGTCGTCGTTGTAATTTTCTCGCGCAAAGATCTTTATCATTTAGACAGAAATAGGCAAGTATATACACATATATAATATGCATAGTAATAGTTAACGATACTAATGATAACACTAATACTAATGATTACAGATGTTAAACTGTACTGATGGGACCAAACCTTGTACTATGTAAAGATACCAAAATCGTCACTGCTACTTCATGGGACCAAACCAAGACGACTTAGCTCTAGATGTATTTATCTGGTAGTCATTTACCGACGATTTTCTACCTGTATACACCCTCTTTCCACTGGAGAATGTTCCTTTGTCAACCATCTCTCTTACATTGTTGTAATTAAATGAGTGTTTGTTCGCAGCACATCCGACCAAAAGAAGTCATTCTATTCTTGCCTGTTCAGTGGACCAGTATCCATATATAAAAATATCTATATATATACAAATATGCTACTGTAGACCTGTCACCACTAATTCTATGATCGACATGGAATAAAGAACTATTTACATTTTTATTTGACTCGTTAGAAGCTATATACATATACACACATGTCTATCCCGTGCTCTCTCAAAATCTATCAACGTTATTAAACTTTAACATCGTTAATTTCATTTCAAGCGGTACAACAAAAACATCTATTATTATATGCTGAAAATAATAGACCCATGCAAATATGCTAAGCATCGCGACTTCCAGCGCCGGTGTGGCGGTTTCAGCCGTGTCCCGTACTCAGCCGTGTACCTATACTCAAACTCAAGGCATTGTCAATGGTCTTAAGTCACTAACCTTATACATTTAATATAATGTTTTTGGTAAAGATGTTTTCTACATGTGTACCAAGCGATTTGTTTCTAGGTGGTGTGGTTTTAGAGATATTTCACTTTTCCTGGATTTTCTGTATGAAGATTGCTCACCACCATTGACAATGCCTTGAGTTTGATGGTATGCGCAGTGCAAAACATTAGTTTTAATCAAAATTAATAGAAATCAAGAACCCTAACCTTAAAAATTTAATATAATCTTTTTGGTGAAGATGTTTTCTATATGTGTACCAAGCGATTTGTTAATAGGTGGTGTGGTTTTAGAGATATTTCACTTGTTCTGTATTTTCTGTATGAAAATTACTCACGACCATTGACAATGCCTTGAGTTTGAGTATAGGTACATGGCTGAGCACGGGACACGGCTGAAACCGCCACACCGGTCCGCTTATTGCCTCGGAGTAGTTACACTGACAGTCGCCAACCGGACCGGAAGTGGCGTTAACAACAACAACCCCCCCCCCACTGGAATCCTAGGAACCGGAAGTGGGGTCAACATTACCCCCAAGAATGCTAGGAACCGGAAGTGAGGCTTAGCATGTCTTCTCCCATGAGAATGGGAGCTGTTGACGACAAGAGGAGTCCAACCAGATCCTGGGTTGACTTAACAAGCCCATCATTGAGCATACATTTGCACAGTAATTCTCCCATTCTTTGCATTACTAATACGAAGTGATTTAAATACAGGCGGAAACAGGGTAAATTTCAAACATATTCCAAACACTTTTAACTCTCCTATACATTAATCAAATTAATGATTAGGCCAATTACAATTTAAAAAAATTGGTGATGGTCCCCGCCCGTGCCTGAAAAATCGCCCGCCCCTGATTGTTTAGTTTTTTTAACTGGTAAATTGAGATGGCGGGTGGAGTGAGAAATAGAAAGGGGGTGTGAAGAGGGGGGGAATGGACAGGACAGTTGGAGAAAGGAATGGAGAGGGATTTGAGAAAGTGATACTGATAGGGAGGGAACTGGGAAGGGGAGGGAGCAGGGTTGAGAGTAGATAAAGGATTCACCCGGTACTCGCAGTACATGGGGGTGAAGACCAGCCCTATATAAAATCGGTCGAAAAAGCGGGTTAATGAAATCAGAGCCTAATTTCACAATCTAAGAAGCAACATTTATTCTTTGTAGATGTCTTCGTATTTCCCCGCTACCTTTGAGTTGAAAAATATAATAAAACATCTAGTTTAATCAGATTTAAAAGTGAAATCGCCGGCATTCTATGGTCGCCATCTTGTCTTTTTGCATCCTCTCCCATTTCCCCAACTCTGTGCCGATATAAGTATCCATTTGATACTAGAGGCAGGCATTTTACTAAAGCTATTTTTGCCCGTATTTACACTACGTTGTCGTTCACCCGTGTACTACAAGTACCGGATGAATCTTTTATCTAGGTTGAGAGTGGAGGAAACAAATATAAAAAATAAAAACCGCCCACCAGACCCAGATTTTTATTTCAAAAGGACTATCACAAACTTTTAAAATATTATGTCAGAATACCAAAGTACTACGTCTGATTCACACTGAGAAGGGCTCACTGGGTTATTTTTAGCCTGGTCCCCTGGCCTTTGTTTCCACAGAGATACCCCTACTGTGATGTTGGTTGCTCGGTTTTACAAAGACAGTAACTAACACAGGGAACCTGGTCCATAACCAGTAAGCGCTAATATTTTAATGTTGTTTTACACATTACTTCCCAAACTAAGTATCATGAAACTAATCAGGAATCTTAATATAATGTTGTCCTTTCCTGTGAGATGTTCCAATAGTAAAACTAGCCCAAACTCCGTGTTCCACAGTCATTTATATCATGTCACTACATTATCCTATATAAAATTCGACCTTCAAAATTCAAGCGGACCTAAAATGACCAGCGTCGTCCGAACGAGGTGAGCTCTCCAACCTGCTAACAGACTGGTTATAGGAAAAAAACTAAAACGGGTGGGGTAGCCGAATCGGTACAGCGCAGGCATCCCGTACGGAGGGTCGGAAGTTCAATTCCCGGTCAAGTTAAGCCAATGACTTACACAATTGATATTTGTCACATCCTAGCCATGCGTTTCCTCGGGAATGGTGATCCAGAATCTGTACAGTGTGCTGGTTCGTTTTGGTTCGGCGGTGATCTAAGTGAAGTGCTCCGCTCCTGCTAAAGGCCCTGTCACATTACAGCGTATGGCGGGAGCGTATTGAAAACCTACGTAAGTCCTGCGCGTGCTGGCCTATCATGACCTTTGGTGACCTATCGGGTGTTTTTGAGCGTATACGTAACCTATGAGGAGCGTACGAGGAGCGTATGAGAGCGTACTGTGACATTTTTTGACGGTTTTGATTAGCATATGGAACGTAGCGTATGCGTAGCGTATGCATAGCGTATGCATAGCGTATGCATAGCGTATTAGCGTATGAGTAGCGTATGAGTCAAGATCGATGTCGAGACCTATGGCATATGCTTGGAATACACTGTGCATACGCTGTGCATACGCTAGGAGTACGCTCCCATACGTAACTCATAGGTTATGCGTATGCTACATATGCTAGAGATACGCCGGTAACGCAAGTTGAGCATATGCATAACCTACGCCGGCGCACCCCTAGCATACGAGGAGCGTACACCGGCATACTAGGAGCATACACCGGCGTATGAGTAGCGTATGAGTAGCGTATGAACCATACGCTCCCAGAGGTCGAGATTTTTTTAGCATGCACACAAATATTTGGACGGACGGACGGGAGAAAGCATATGGCGGCGTACAATGGCATACGCCGGCATAGGCCGGCACATGACGGCCTATGCATAGCATATGCATAGCATATGCATAGCATATGCATAGCGTATGGTGGCATATGGCGGCGTATGCCGACGTATATGACGTAATGCGCCTACGCCGCCGTACGCTCCCGCAAAAAACCCTAATGTGACAGCCCCTTTACACTTACAGGGACTGGACGCGGTGGTTGAATCGTTAGATCGCAGGCTTCCCATGCGGGAGATAGGGAGTTTGATTGCCGGTCGAGTCAAACCAATTGATGCTTTTCCCTTCCTAGTCAGATACTCGGCATTATTAGGATAAGGCAAGGACTGGTTGCCTCTGTGTCAGGATAATGTGACTGAGCGGGATATCGGGTCATGGTACTGGTGGCCTGGGGAAGCACTATAAAGTCGCTATGAGTGCACACTGTCACAAGTCGGTACCCATCCTGATATGGCCTTAGATGTTGCCAGGACGTAAAACTGCAACAACCAACCTACGAACCGGTTTTTAGAAAAAGCTGATGGATACTAAAATGATATTATTAATAAAAAGCAACCTTAAGTAAGTACATTTTTAGGACAAATTAAAATTTGTCAAAAGACAATTATTTTCTTACCTCCTCTGTCAATCCATTCCACACAGTCCATCATCGCCTATCACTAATGTGTTGGTCTTGAGTGACACCTCACTAGTAGATAAGCGCGTTAAAATACAATTCCAAGATGTTTTCCAAATGTGTGTCAAAGAGCCTTTAGGGCATCCATCATTGAACAACACTCAGATAAGTTTCTTTTGTAATGCTAATTATGAGCATTTGACACATGGAATGGCTACCTAAAATTGTCGTCTGCTATGTCTACTCCATTTTATTCCAATCGATCACTCGTCCTGCCAACAAACATTTCCAATGTGTCTGCTTTCTCCTTCGCTGCCTTAACCTAACCAGTGATGGCCATTTTGAAATTTCATCTTGGCCATTTTGAATTTCCCTGTGGCTATTTCAAATAAGCTGGAGGTGATTTTGAATTTCATCGTAGCCATTTTGAATTTCCCTGTGGCCATTTCAAATAACCTAAAGGTCATTTGGAATTTTATTTGAGCCATTTCGAATTTTCCTGTGGCCATTTCGAATAAGCTGGAGGAAATTTGGAATTTCATAGTGGCCATTTGGAATTTCCCCTGTGGCCATTTCAAGTACACCCGGAGATCATTGTAAATTTCATCATGACCATTTTGAATTTCTCAGCAGTCACGTTGAGTAACCTGGTGGGCATTTTGAATTTCATGGCAACCATTTTGAATTTCCAAGCGCAATAAGCTGGCAACCATGTTGGACTCAGACGGCCAGATGCAGGATGGTGCTGGCTTTGCTAGCTTCCAATTACACGGTGAATGATGGATTTCTCAGGCCTGGTCGGGTCCACAGCGCCGCGCCCGGCTGCTGAAGGAACAAAGCGCCTGTAAACAGGTTGGTTGGTCATTGGAATGTTACGTCCTGGCAATATCTATGGTCATATCAAGACGGGTATCAACTTGTGACAGTGTGCAGTCATGGCGACTTTATAGTGGTGCCCCACTGGGGAAATCAGGTCACCAGCACCATGACCTGATATCCAACTCAGTCATGTTATCCTGACACTGAGCTAACCAGTCCTTGCCCTATCCTATTAATGCCGAGCACCAAGGTAGGAAGCAACTAGTATCAATTTTGTATGTCATTGGTTTGACTCGACCAGGAATTGAACTCCCAATGTCCCCATGGGAGGCCTGCACTCTCCGGATTCGGCCACTGCGTCCAGTCCCTGTAACCAAGAGTGGAGCACTTCACTTAGATCCCTCCGAACCAAGGTGAACCAGCACACTGCACAGTGTCTGGATCACCCTTCCTGAAGGGAGCAAACCAATGACTTATGAAATGATACTTGTCGCTTCATATATCTTGGCGCTCAGCATTAATAGGATAGGGCAAGGACTGGTTAGCTCAGTGTCAGGATAATGTGACTGAGTGAGTTATCGGGTCATGGTGCTGGTGGCCCGATTTCTCAGTGGGGCAGCACTATAAAGTCGCCATGAGTGCGCATCGTCACAAGTCGGTACCCATCCTGATATGACCTTAGATGTTGCCAGGACATAAAACTCCAACAACCAACCAACCAACCTGAGAAAGGTGAATACAAAGACTTTTCTCAGTCTAAAGGCCCGTTTATACTTTTGATGGCGTGTGACGGCGTAACACAGCGCAAGCCAACGTTCCCATTTAGACTATCATCGATGCTTGACGGCGTTAGACGGTGCAAGTGTTGACCAGAGTTCAACTATGTTCAACTTTCTACCATTTTGCGGAGTCACACACGGCGCTAACCGTCGTAAAGTTGACAGCGTCACATGCCGTGAAAACCAAAAACGGGCCTTGAGACTCGCCGCCACCTCCGGTATATACAGTACAACCCGAAATGGTAGTATTTTGCCGGGCCGCCATAAAAAGTTTGGATTAACCGATCGTTTGGTTTAACTGAGCTTGGTTTAATGGGGTTATACTGTATATACATAGAAAACAATAATCAAAGTGTCCACATACATTGTATATTGCATTCATAATGCACCCGCATTTTTGCCAAAGCCAAGTCAAACTCAAAGCCAAATCTCAGTTAAACCAATGATCGGTTAATCCAAACAAATTTCTAGGGTCCCTTCAACGTTGGTTTAACAGGGTTATAATATATCGTAGTTTTCTTTTGTTTCTTTTTGTTTGGGCTGCTCGGTGATAGCGATCAATTCCATTCTACTGATTCAATGTTGGTGTAAGGTTCGGCGGTGGTGGTGGTGGTGGGAGGGGAGGGGGGGGGGAGGGGGGGAGAGGGTGCTGGGAAGATGGATGCTGATACATGAGATACCGAGAGAGCTCTAGCAGGAAGCCAAGCCTCACAATGTCACCCTCAGTTTTCACATTGAAGCTGAATATAATTATAAGCTCTATCTTGGTTGCTTGTTTTTTCAAAGATAGTAGGAAAGCCATTTATTTATGTGATGAATAATTAATTGTAAGAATATAAACTATAGATTCCCATTACATATGATAAATCAGCGTGTATTTGCTGCAAGTAACCAACTGTCCCCACAACCAAACACGACACTAGCGCCACCACCGGCGGCTCTCGACTACTGTACTTCTTCACTGGCCACACACAATATATACATATAATATATATATAATATAGATATAATATAGATATAATATATATTATATATAAATAATGTATATAATATATATATAATATATATAACAGAACAAGTTCTTCGGTGTGAATGAACAGATGCGAGTGTCCGTTAGGGACGGGGAGGGCCACTAGTGGCGCCACTGGTGTCGTTATGGTGGTCAGGATGCACAGAGTAACAACTGGGTAGAAATAATAATAACAGTAATAATAATGGAACTCCCTTCCAAACCTTTATATTGGCATAATACTTATACATCATATATAATATATATGCTTTTTCTCATTTAGCTCTGGATGCAAGTACCGTTATGGTTCTTAGACAGGATACTCCAATTGCTTCGAATAATTGTACTACTAATAATAATAGTTCCTCTTCTACCTCCTGTTGGGGAGCTGAAAGTGATCGCCTTTATGTTGGCGACTGAAGGCGAAATTTCGAAGATAAAAAACATAATGTCAGATAGCTTTTTAAAAACTCATGCTCCATATTATTTTCTCAGTTGTTTGGTAACAAATGCTGAAGGTACACAACTGGTTACGCAACCGTTTTGTTTGCCTTGATTTTATGTAACAAATGCATTCATTTAATGATTGCTGGTGCATAGCAGGATTCACGCGACTTGTTGTTAGCCAACACAATGGTAGAACTAAGAATATAAATGACAACACATTTGTTTCACACAAGGCTAATGTGAAGATTGATTTGATTGTAAACATTAATAATGACTCAGGATTTTACCTTAATTCTTTTTTTTTTCAATTGCTCACTTGTGAATTTGGTCCCAACGAAGCTGTTTCTAGAAGAAGCTGAAGAAGAAGAAGGAGAAGAGGATGAAAAGGAAGAAAAAGATGTAGAAGCGGAAGAATGAATAAAAGTCTGCAGTATTAGGTGTATAATTAGGATGCATACATTGGCTTTTCCCCCCTTTCATTTGTGCTATTGTTGCAACTCATTAGGTCCTTACAGTACCATGCTCATCCATCCATCGCTGGGTTACCATGGTAACTGCTGCTTGTCTAGTAGAGGATGGGGAGGGGGCAGTAGAGGCATGGTGGTTCTCTCAGCCAGGAATGGTAATCTAAAACCATGTTCTAAACCACGGGTTCGAACCCTGGTCGTGTCAAATCAATGACTTAGAAAATGTATGCGTGTTGCTTCCTAGCTAGGTAATCGGCATTATTACGATAGGGAAAGGACTGATTGGCTCGGTCTCAGGATAATGTGACTGAGTGGGATATCAGGTCATGGTGATGATGGCCTGGTCTCCAAGTGAGGCGGCATTATAAAGTCACCATGAGTGCGCAGTCACAAGTCGGTACCCGTCCTGATATGACCTTAGATGTTGTCAGGACGTAAAACTCCAACAACCAACCAACCAACTTAAAAGCAAAACCATGGCTTGTATTTCTCGCCAGGCATGGGGCAAACCTCGACGTGCACCCGCTGCCAGCCGGCCGGTTGCGGGTTCGATCCGCAAGATGTCGCGACCGTACAATAGACTACATCACGGTTCTGAGTGCGCATGCGCTGAAAACGGCGTTGGGAGCAAAGCAAAGGCCTACGGCCATTCTACCCGATGCGAGACTGCCATTTTATTCAAAATTAATAGAAATACATAACAATTAGGCACAAACATGGACGGAAGGATGCAATATAATAATATAATGAATATTTTTAAGACACAACTCTCCATAATTAAAGTTGCATAGTCCGATGAAAATATCAAATTTTGAAAAAGAAAACAATTATCTAGATTGTATTCTACATATCTAACTTAGATACTGGTGCACTTATTAAACATTTGTCATCACACTGAAGGAAATAAATATGCAATTTAAGAGAACCTGTCACTGCAGATGCCTATGGTGTCAAAGTTTTGGTGTGCGTGCCAAAATTAATTTTGCATGGTTGTACTTCAAATATCTCCAAAGCTAACCATCTAAAATAAAAGTGACTTCAAACTAAAGTAAGGTAGTATAGAGCGATTAATCTAATGTATTTATCTCAGAAAATGACGGTAACTCTAAACCATCGGACCATGCAACTTTAAGCATTTTGAGCTAAGAAACATACAATTTCAGTCACTTTACAGGCTGATGTTTATATCCCCATTGATTAGCCAGAAGTAATTCTTGTTCTAAATATTAAAATGTCAAATGTGTCAACAAAAACTTGTTTCAAAGAAATATATAACCAATATCTGATTAACCCTACTCATTTTCTATTTCTACATATGTCATTAACCATAGGATATAAATAAAAACATGAATAAAATAAGTAAAACTGACTCTGGCTATGGCTATAACACTACTCTGAGTGCCTAGATTTGTCTAAATCTAAATGCACATGACATAAGATGTGCTCATTATATTGATGTAAATGCAATACTGGATAAAAGATTAATATCTTAATTTATTATATATATTTTTTTAGTTGGTATTCTATGTTTCAAACAAGAGCTGAGATGAGCTGAAACTAGCACATTTCATAGCTGCACCCAATGTATTAGCATGTGCCATGTGCTTCGCGTGGGTTTGTTTTGCTCTGACGCATCCCACAATGGACCACGCCGCTGGAAGCGTGATGTAGTTTATAAAGCCGGAGTGCTCGGCCAGACAGGTGTAGTTTGTGTGCACCCACCATGTAAGAGTGAGGGTCTCGGCACTGCAACCAGGTCAGTGTGTTTATTATTGAGGTCGTGCATTCTAGCAACAGCATTGCCATATAAGGACGGTTACCCACTTGTTAAAGTTGCATAGTCCAATGGCTTGTGAGTTTTCCCAAACATTTTGAGATAAATATATTAAATTGATTGTTATGTTCTACTTATCATTCCCCTGAGTTGGTTTTGATGACAGCAGGTTATTTTGAAGATATTTGAAGTAAATGCATTCAAAATAATTTCGGCAAGCTTGCCGAAACTCCCGGGCTGGAAGCCAAGGCTGTGACACCATTCCCAATCTCGCCATGGTCACGTGGTGTACTGACCTCATTACCCTTCACGAGTCAATGCCAGGGCTGTCACCCGCCCCGCGGTGATATCACACTGACATCGAGCATACTGGCATGGAGTAAACATCCTGATTCCTACACTTTCAGTTCAATATCAGTGACACTTTATAAGGTTCACTTTATAAGTGAGTGAGATAACACAACTTATAACCTAGCTAATGAGAAGAAAAGCAGATAACAGAAACTCTGCTGAACATAAACAAAGCAAAAGTACCTGACCTGGTTTGAAACTAGGACATGACCACCAAGAGTCTCAGAGAGGTTACAAGATTGACCTGCGTCTTAGAAAGTGAGTTCTGAGGAACATGTCTTCCTCTAGCAGTCGTGTGAATGTACAAATCGGATTTATTCCATAAATACAGCACCAATTGATCAGTGTGGGCACCATTCTAAGTTAGATATGTAGGATCAAATCTAGGTAACTGTTTTAGTTTTGAAAATATATTTATACCATCGGACCATGCAACTTTAAAGTCCACACTAATGGCGACTTTATAGTGCTGACCCACTGGAATAACGGGCCGTCGGCACCATGAGCCGATATCCCACTCAGCACTCAGTCACATCTTCCTGACACTGAACAAACCAGCCCTTGCCCCAATCCTATTAATGATGTGTCCCAGGCTAGGTAGCAACAAGTGTCACGCCGGCCATCCTGTCTGGTAGATTGGGTCAGTAAAATATCAGTCTCTCATTTTTATAATTTTTAGGAGCCCTCATGTTCTCGGAAAACTCCTCATTAGAGCATGGTGTCCAAGGGCCCCAACCCCCGTCTCTGGGTCCTTTAGCTTCGGTCGATGGATACCTTCAGAACATGGATTTATCTCGTAATTGGAACCAAAAGGCTTTGATCTCAGCCAAAAGGCAGAGAAGCGATGAACAGTTTTGCAGGCATTGAAATGTACATGACTACACAGGGCTATGGTAGGGAAGGTAACAAACGTTGATGGTCTTCACAACCCGTGCACTAATTATTCCTAAAGCGGAGGAGGGTAAGTTAAAAGCCATGTTTGGTTTTCTTTTCAAGCTACAACATCTGTCGTATTTTATCTATGACTTTATGTTAGGATTAGACAGTGGTAAGGGAACCAGTCAAACCTAATTCAGGACATGACACAGGAGTACATTTGTATTTAATCTAAGTTCATGAAGAGTATCAGGTAAAGTTTCAATGTCAAGTAGTAAGTTTGAGTCTCTCCACTACCTGGCACTCACCCCTTGCGAGTCGAATTGTCTTGTAGTTCTGCGCAGACAAGGAAGACAGTAATGACACGTGTGCTTTCGTCTGTGTCGGAACAGTAATGACCGTATCGACCGTCACGCCCACCCCTTGCCTGGCGCCATCTGGCGAGCCTAGGTGGCAATAATCAGAACCATATAGTTGTAGCAACTAGCCAACAGAGGGAGACTCTGTGCCATCATCAGACCAGTTCTCAATCACAAGGCCCTCCCAGACCATAAGTCAGGGGAGGGGGAGGAGAGTGAGAAGGGGGGGGGGGGGGGGGGGTCCCACGCCGTCTCTACACCAGGATATAGGATATATCCCAGCTATATTAGTGTCAGGTGGGGCGGTGAGAAAAGGCGGGTGGTACTGTCGGTTTGGCGTCTGGTGATTGAGTGCCGTTGTCGGAGTTGGGTGAGCGGAAGTGACCTCAGAGATCGGTCACCTGCTACAAGTGGCAGCCACCGGCATGCGGTCGCGGTGTCACCACCTGGGGCCGTATGCACGAATCGGGGTTAGGCTTAGCCGGAGTTAAGGCACTAGCCGCGGATAGCTACCTCAGGGTAGCGGGGGCTTTGAGAAATATGTGAATCGGTATGCACCAATGTTTTAGCCGCTGCGAATAGCTAACCGTGAGTTTATTTATAGATTTGGGAATTCCCTCTGTGTTTGTACCCATATATTAGGCTCAAATCTATTGAATGCGATCATATTTAACAGAATTACATACGCACTAAGTGAAATTTTATCAATTTAACCCTAAATTCGAAGCGTTATTAAGGCTACTGCCGCATTGGGGGCGATATTAATAGTTATATTTTCGAATCGACGATCTTACAGTAAACAAACCGCCGCCCCCGCCAGTATGTGAGTATGGAAAGCGATTTGGGAATTCCCTCCAGTCGACAATGGGAATAACGGTGCCAATTCGGCGATGGCCTTAATATCGGTTCGAACTTAGGGTTAAATTGATAAGATTTCACTTATTGCGTATGTAATTCTGTTAAATATGACAGAATTTAATAGATTTGGGCGTAATATATTGCCGCCGGCGGCGATGGCAACGGCCATTTTTATTTGACGTTGTACAGTATGGATATCGACGTCGCTGCGGCGGCGGCGGTTTGTTTACTTTACACTCGTCGATTCGAAAATATTAATATCGCCGCCGTTACGGCATCAACGTTAATCTCGCTTCGATTTTAGGGTTAATTTAATGAAATTTCACGATTTGCGTATGTAATTCTGTTAAATATGATCGCATTGAATAGATTGAGACCCACACACGCACACTAACCGCACCGGCTAGTAGTTAAACCTGACTTGAAATCAGGGTAGCTTAGCCGAGGCTGCGGTCGGCGGCTAGCCCTAACTCCGATTGGTGCATACCAACTTTTGAAATTTAGCCCAGCGGGGATACCTTAGCCGCGGTTAAGGCCCTAGCCCCGATTGGTGCATACAGGCCCTGGAGTTAGTTCAGTTTATGCTGCCTATGTTGAAAAGGGGGAAGTAGATAGCAATAGTTCTAGCTGAATCAAAAGGCGGCAGCACTATTTGTCCTGTCTCGGTCCCGAATTACCCACGTTGCTGAAGCAACATGACCAATCCCAACATTATTAGAAATGTGAAAACCATTGACATCTATTAATCCTACCTTATTATTTACACAATTAGGCATATAATAAATAAATGCATGTCATTGGGAATATTGCAAGCAAATGGGAGCATATTCTTCAAAGTGGAAATTAAACCCACAGTTTTGCAACTTTGGGGTGAACTTCTTACACATTGGACTGGCTAAGTCCCCTGAAACAAACAACCTACCGTAATCTCCTGTCCATATGGCATTTCACCTGGGAAGTTTAAAGCAACTTGGTAGGTAATTACTTATTCAAAATACAATGATCTTGAGAGCATATTTGTTTATGTCTATCTATGCCCATTGGTATAAGTACTAATGAATCAGGCGTTGGGCAACACACACATTATGCTCTACGCTTTGGCTGGTTATTGGGTTTTTTCGTCCTAGCAACAGCTAAGGTCATAACAGGATGGGTACCGACTTGTGACAGTATACATATGAAGAGTGCGGGCACAGATCACCATAAACGCCAATCCCCAAAAATGTACTTTAAATAAAAGATTGTAACCAGAAAATAATTTTTAATTCTCACTAATTCCTATTTTCTTATGATCACATGGTTATGGAGCGATGGAAAACATGTAGCAATATTTAAAAAAAAAAGAACTTTTTGAAGATTTGATTTCAATGTTTATCTTAATTTTTGAATTGGCGTTCATGTGGTTTTACACCTGACCTCTTCATATGTCCTGCATGCCATGACAAAAAACACGTGAATACAATTACATAATTTTACAAGCACGCCACCTATTGTGTGAAAGAACAAATTAATTGGTGATTTAGTTTATTCGTTTATAATCAATTCAGTTAGGCAATAACAATAATAAACAATTCTCCATGTTTCTGGACTGTTGTGGAATGCATACAAGGGAATAATGTGGTTGAACACTTTTATTTCCATAAATTTAACTAAAAATCCGTACCAAAATGGAGTAGGCTGTATCACTAAAAGTAACACCAAAATGCGTATCGGATACGGGTGACCCGTTGCTACGGCTCCAGCCCTGTTTACATTACGCAGTCAACAAGGGAGGTGGCTCCACCTGGCCACTCGCTCACCAACTAAACGCAGGACAGTTGACACCAGTGGCGACGACTGGGGAAGAAGACGGCAGTCATATGAATCAACACTAAGAATGGACAGACGATAATTAGTAGATACAAGATGGACGAGGCTATTCGCTAAGAAATGATTATTATTCGCAAAGCTGCAGAGGATTTGCTGTACTACTTATAGCAAAATCCATACATGAGTAGTCTACATTATCAATGTCCTTCCTGTACAGTCCTTCCTGTACATTGGTGCCCATGTCTGAGAAATTCTTGCCTCATCTTATACTTATACTTACTTATAGTTATCCTGTTCTGCTTAAGAAATTAGGCATCAATGCCTGTTAGCAGCTAATTGGCCTGTCTAAGTGGGACCTAGTGAAATTATAGTTTTCGTGCGGCGAGCGCTGACTGTAGCGGTAAATTACCCAGTGCTTATCAAGGCGTCCTTTGAAAGAGTTTAAACCTGGGGCATTCACTACATCAGCTGGTAATCTGTTCCAAGTGTTCCCGGCTCTTTCAGTGAGGAAATTTTGATGAACTTGCTTGTTAGTTCTGGGTTTGACGATCTTCTTATTATGCCCTCTGGTTATCAGACCATGTGTTGGCTCGAGTATGATGTACCGGTTTTTGACTGTATAAGTTCCACTGAGGTGTTTGTAGATCTCAATGAGGTCTCCACGGGCCCTTCTGTAGTATAGGCTTGGCAGGTTTAGTGCTCGTAGTCGGTCTTCGTAAGAGAAATTCTTTAGGGTTGGTACTAGGCGGGTTGTGCGCCTCTGTACTCTCTCGAGAAGTTCACAGTCCTTCCTGTACATTGGTGCCCATGCTGGATATCCATATTTTAGCTTGCATCTCACCAGGGATGTGTATAGCTTGGTCAGACTGACTTCATCCAGGTATGTGTAAGTACGTCTTATGAGGCCGAGTGTTCTATTGGCTTTCCCAGCCTGGGTCTCACCCCAGATAGCACACAGCCGTCGGCCCAACGGCAGCCCGACGGCGGGCGCTCGGTCGGCCCGACGGTGGAAACCGCCGTCAGGCCGACGGCCCGAAGGCGACAAACGCCGTCGGCCCGACGTTGTTTTGTCCAACCTCCCGCCGATGAGCCGACGGCGGCTGCTGCCGTCGCCCCGACGGTGAGCAGACGGCGACAAAACGCCATCGGCCCGACCGCGACAAACGCTGTTGGCCCGAAGGCGACAAACGCCGTCAGCCCGAAGGGGACAAACGCCATCGGCCCGAAGGCCATCATGTTTGTTTCCCGAGAAGACACTGTCACTCTAGTGTCAATACGTACAGGTGCAAAAATATTAGTTTGATTCAAAATTAATAGAAATCGAGAAACCTAACCTTATAAATTTAATATAATCTTTTTGGTAACGATATTGTCTATATATGTGTACCAACCGATTTGTTTCTACGTTATTATCTCTACAACCACTGCACGTAGAAACAAATCGTATTGACACTATAGTGGCAGTGTCTTCTCGGAAAAAACCAAGACGGCGGTTCTTCGTCAACATTCGTACAGGGTAATTAAAATAGTATTAACACGAATAATTCCATTAATACATCGTAATAAATTACAAAACTTTTACAAAATAATCTAAACATATTAATAAACAAACCTGTTAAATAATTCCTTAAAATGCCTGCGCTTTCTGGAGTTATTTGTTGAAAAAGAACGCTGCTCAACGATCGCACGTGTTCCACTGGCGACTCGAGCCGGAAACCAAATTTAAAGAACTGCGCATGCGCGGATCAACACCGTCGGCTCGACGGTGGCTCGACGGTGGCTCGATGGTGGCCTACATGTGGAAAATCAATGGAAGCCAGCGGCGAACCACCACCGTCGGCTCGACGGTGGAAAGGGTTGAAACCCAACATTGGAACACCACCGTCGACCCGACGGTGGCCCGACGGTGGCCCGACGGTGGCCCGACGGTGGAAAGTCGGTGGAAAGGGATTGAAAGCCAAAGTCAGAACACCACCGTCGGCCCGACGGTGGCTCGACGGTGGCCCGACGGTGAAAAGTCGGTGGAAAGGGATTGAAAGCCAACGTCGGAACACCACCGTCGGCCCGACGGTGGGCCGACGGTGGAAAGTCGGTGGCGACGGTGCGACCAATAGCCGCCGTCGGGCCGACGGCTGTGTGCTATCTGGGACAATGAATAGAGAAGGTCAGGCTCGGGTCTATCCAGACCCCCAAGTCTTTTTCGAGATCCTTGCTCTGCAACTCTATCTGTTCTCCTGCAGCTGTAGACATTTTGTAATTTGCCCTCTGATTGCTTCGTCCGAGGTGGAGCACTATGCATTTGTCGGGGTTAAATCTTAACTGCCATGCATCAGCCCATGCTTGTAGGTTATTCAGGTCATCTTGCAGTCTAGCTACATCAGACTCGTCTTTGATATGCGTGAATAGTTTTGTGTCATCCGTAAACATCTGGATGCATGTGTGTACCATGTCAGGCATTTCGTTAACGAAAATGACAAATAATAGCAGCCCTAATACACTGCCCTGTAGGATACCGCTGAGAACTGCAGCTATGGCTGACAAATATCCTCTGATAGATACTTGTTGTTGTCTGCCCCTGAGAAAGTCACAATTCTCCCTTGACGCCATACTTGTCCAGCTTCATTAGCAATCTCTCATGGGGGACAGAATCAAAGCACTTTGAGAAGTCAAGATAGACAGCATCTACGTCACCTCCACCATCCATAAGATCTGTCCAGTGGTCCAGTGTTGCGAGTAGTTGAGTGATACATGATCTCCCTTTGATGAACCCGTGTTGACAAGAAGATAGCAGCTCGTTTTTGACCAGGTGTTCTATGATTACGTCGCGTATAGTCTGCTCCATCACTTTGCATGCTACTGAAGTCAACCTTACTGGTCGATAGTTTGATGGTCTCAGTCAGCTGCTTTTCTTGTGTATTGGTGACACCCAAGCCGTTTTCCATTCCTTCGGGAGGATCCCATGTTTTAGTGACAATCTATATACCTGGCAGAGTGGTTCTGCTATCTGGTCTTTCAGCTCTCGTAGAACTCTAGGGTGCATTCCGTCTGGTCCTGGTGACTTTGACGGGTTGAGCTTCTCCAGTTTCTTCTTCACCATATCTGAAGTGATGAGGAAGTCAGTCAGTGGATAGTCATAGTTCCTTTCATCGAACACTGGCATGTTCATTAGGTCTTCATCCGTGAATACCGAGGAGAAGAACCGGTTCATCAGATTGGCTTTCTCTTTGTCATCTGTTACTAGGTTGCCACCGTCATCGGTCAGGTTTATGATCCTCACTCTAGTCCTCATCTTGGATTGTGCATACTTGTAGAATACTTTTGGGTTTGTCCTTGCCTCGCTGGCGATTCTTTTCTCGAAGTCCTTTTTCGCTTGCCTACATGCCCACTTTGCTTGATTTCTGGCCTTGGCATATGTGAGGTAATCCCTTCCGTCTCCAGAACTTTTCCATGTCCTAAGCGTGTTCTTCTTCTCATTCACTTTATCTCTATCTTTGGCTGTCATATATGGCAGTCTTTTCTTCCGATTGTGAGTCGGTCTGGTTTTCGGTATGATCTGGTCCATGAGCTCTTTAACGTTGTTGGTTATTGTTCTCCATGCAGTTTCTATGTCTGTATCTGGTGGTATTTCCCAGCACATGTTGTCCACTTTATCTCTCATATTCATGTAGTCACCTTTGTGGTAGATGTACTTGGCTTGATGATTCACGAGTGTTTCTACATAGCAGTTGAAGTCAAAGTTTATATCTTACGAATACCGGTACCGGGAACCGGTGGACAAGCCGCACGTGTCGGCACATGCATACAAATTTTGAATACTTTTTTTTCTTATAGTATGGAAATTGGTTAGCATAACTCACCTCACATCCTTTCACTTGTTATTATATTTGGTCAAATTCCACTTTTAATTCAAAATTAATACATTTTATACATTTAATCTTGAAAAATTATTATCTCAAGAACAATAATATATATAGCCTAACTGTTTTTGGATTTGGGCTTGTAATTTCAACGCATACAGGAAGGAATAAAAATATTGAACCCTATGCATATTTTTTAATTTCACTGCAAGTACCTACTGCTAATGATCTCCAAACCACAACACTTTCGTCTGTTCAAAACACCCCGCCGATAGGTCCAGGCTGGTTTGAACCATGATTATATGATTTAGAAATGTGTGAATTACACAGCTATACTAGTTTTACCTACTGCTATTGCCATTTACTTAGCTTTTCTGATGATGCAAAACTTCAGATCCTCAAAAAAAGTGCTTAGAATCAATTGTCATGAGCGAAAGTTACATAATAATGTATGAAATGATGTCCCAAATCTTTTGAATGTATTGCCACTATTGTGAGGCCTTTTGGGCATGTGCAAAACTGCCCCGCTTTGCAACCATGGTAACTTTGATTTGGTAACAAAAATGGCTATTTCAATACGCCACCTAGTGGAAATGCGGGTACCTAGCACATGTACGGGTGAGTGCCCCACGCTCAGGGAAGTCAACATTTCGTAGCTTATATTAGACTTAGGAACTTAAAAATTACTAGGATAGTAGACAAATGGTCTCCCTTTGGTTGAATGTTAAATTTGTTTTTTTATTTGTATTATTAGCCGAGACATAAGGCACTGAACTTGTGTCGTTGGTTCAGGTGCTACACAGTGGAGGCATTCGACTGGGACCTTTCTATCCGCAAGATTTACGGATGGATCGGATGGAGCCACAACACACATCCAAATCATACGTATATAAACCCACTTCCGGTCCCAGTCGAATAGGAATTTGTTAGGAAATATTTTGATATTCGCATAGAGGCGACAAACTCCCCAAATGTGACACATTACGCACAACTCCCATATTACATATATACACTCCTATAGTGCTAGTTAGTGCAAGGAGCCGCAGACAGAATATTGACACCAACCTGTTTGGTTCTTTGCTGACCACACTAGTTTCACAATGGTGACACCCATGTAGAAACATGTATATGACATTGATGTCTGTTGATATATATCAGAGAATATATAATCTAATATTGGGCCAATTTTGGGGAAGATCCAACCATTGCTCTAGTCACAGTGAATATCTAAAGATTTATTTAAATCAATATTTTTGGTTACAGACACTTTAAATTTCTATTTGCCATCAAAATGCAGCTTTTGATATTTTAGCTAAATAATTGTCATAGCTAATATGCCTTAGTTCCATATACTATGTCTGCGAAATTTGAAGAAGATTAACCTATTGGATGACCCACAGAGAGTGTTCAAAGCTTGATGAACAAATCTTTATTTTTTACACTTTTCTTTTGTAAGTGCAATAAAAATGCACTTTTTGTATTTCTAGACAGAATATTAATATGATAATGTGTATCACCTCCAGATGATGTGCACTATCAATTTATAGGAAGTTTAACCAATTGGTTAAGCTACAATGAGCATTTAAAGATTCATTAAATTGATATATATGGTTTTCTGACAATTTTTATTTATATGTTCAATCAAAATTCTATATTTTCCATACTTTTGGATATAATATTGATTTCAATAATACCTATTACTATTAGTCTCAGTTAATGGCTATTGTAATACTGTGCCAAATATGAGGAAGATTCAGAAGATTGTTTTGCTGCAATGAGCTTTCAAAGGTTGAAATGTTCAAAACATTTCACTTACAGATCTATGATGTTTACATGCAAACAATTACACTTTTTGACATTTTAGGATGCAAATATCTTTTGATTCTCTGAGTATAGAGCTTTGAAAGAAAATAGGATGTTACATTGTTATGAATAGGTGAACTTCAGTCTTGTTGCAGTTTTCCAAGAAAATATCATGCTTTGAAAATGGCTATTTGGCCAAATCAGAATGATTTTTGTTGTTATGAATTGCACTTTTTGACATCTCTTTTTGTTGGTAAATATGTTTATTCTGCTGAACAAGTCTTATCAGTGCCAATGCACTGGTCTTCCAGCCATTTTTCAATTCAGGGTTATTTACACAAAAGGTATATAGAATAAGGTATACAATAACTGTTGAATACACAATTTGCAGCATGTAATGCAAGGAAATTCTGTAACCTAAAAGTTCCCGAGCAATATGGTAACAGTAGTGTCATATAACTAGATCAATAAGCAGAAGTTATCTTCTGTATTCAGTTGGTAAAGTTGTAGTAATTTTTAATGTTCAGTTGCAGTTAGGCAAGCTGTATATAAATGTCAGTTTGTTAGAAATATTCTAGTGTAACTCTAGTGTAGTTAGTTATGTGAGTTTATGAATTATGTTGTTGGGGTGGGGTTGTTAATAATACACTGGACCAGCTGTGACCAGTGAAGCAGTGGGACCAATCCCAGTGCATTTAGGTCTTAAATTTTACATTTTTATTTGGACTGTTGTATATGGTTGACTGGAAATAACAGAGGAACAGCAAGAAATAAAAAAAGGGGGTGGGGAGAACTGAGGCTGTCACTTATGGTATGGTGGTCTGCCACTTATGGTATGGTGATGCCATGGAACATACTTAACTGCAACTGCATAAGGGCCTGCGCAATCCGATGTACTCTTAGTGAGTTTTTAAATTCTAGGTAAGAGGACGCTGCCCTGGTTCTGGCTGGTAGGTTGTTCCACATCATGCTGCTTTTGTAAATTGGTGCTTTAATTAGTTTGTTTGTGGAAGGCTTGGGGACTTTGAGTAGAGTGGAATCAGCCCATCTAATATTCCTTTTTGTGTTGTCTATATATTGGATCTCTCTGGCTCTTCTGTACATAAGTGAGAGATGTCAATCTCTTCCAACCAATAGGTAATCTAGGTTTGCTTTGTCATGCATTTCCTTTACACTTAGTGTTTTGCCCCAATAAATTGTTCTTAACACCCGGTTTTGGATCCTTTATAGCTTAGTCAGTTGCTGCTTCGTGAGCAATCCATTAATTATATCATTATAGTCTATTATTGGTAGACCAGTAGGGCAGTGTTTTCACTTATGAAGCTACGCAACTTCCTGATTGTGGTCATTTTTAGTGCCAATGATTGAGTTAGTCTAGCCAGCTCTTGATTCCCATTTAAGGTAGAATCAATCACTGATTCCTAAAGCCCCAGTCACACATACCTGGATCAGGGGCTGGACAAGCCCCGGACCACCATCCGTGGTGGTCCGTGGTTATCCGTGGCTCGTCCGTGCCGACACCCCCCTATCCGGCCTGATCCGTGGCCGAGCCCGTTTAAAACATCCGGGTCGGTCCGGGGGATTTTGCGATCCGGGTTCAATCCGGCTTGGTCCGGCCTGATCCGGGGGTGGTCTGGGTATTCCGGGGGTGGTGCGGGGTCATTTTGAGCCACAGTTTGACCCGGACCATCCCCGGACCACTCCCGGACTGTCCGGGGGTGATCCGGGATAGTCCGGCCTCGTCCGGGTTAGTCAGGGGCCGGTCCGGCCCAGTCCGGGCTAGACCAGGGCCGTTCCGGGGGCAGTCCGGCCTTTGGTCCGGGGCTCGTCCGGGAAGGTATGGCTGTGAGGCAAAAATCGATGAAAACAGTGATTTAATCCATGGCGGTCCGGGTCGTTGGTCCGTGGGTGGTCCGGCTCAAAATCCGGGGCTCATACAGCTATGTGTGACTGGGGCTTTACATACTTGTAGGCACTTGCCTCCTTAATTTGGTTTCTCCAATATGCAGTGTAATGGGTTGTGCTCTTGCCTTCCTTGCTTTAGTGCCATAAATGACAAACTCGGTTTTATTGGTGTTAAGGGATAGTTTGTTTTCACTACACCACAGGTTAACTCTGGTCAGCACTGTCCAAACCTGATCGGTTGCTATTTGGAAATCTTTATTGTGTACTGTGAGTGCTGCATCGTCTGCAAATAATGTGAATGTTGCATCCTCTGATACTTCGGGTAGATCATTTATAAAGATTCAAAACAGAAGGGGGCTCAAGGTTGAACCCTGCGGAATTCCAGTATTAATAGTCCTGATGGTTGACTCAGTCTCATTAAAGTTGCATAGTCCGATGAAGCATCAAATTTTGAAAACCAAAACAATTATCTCCAATTGATTCTACATATTTATCATAGATAATGATGCACTTATTAAACATTTTGTTGCCACATAGAAGCGAATACTGAGTCAATTTAATAGAACCTGTTACTGCAGAAGCATATGGGGTCAGAGTTTTGACAAGCTTGCCAAAATTAATTTTGCATGGTTCCACTTCAAATATCTCAAAAGTTAGCCACTTAAAATAAAAATTACTTTATGCTAAAGTAACGTACACAATAACGATCAACCTAATTTATTTATCTCAGAAAATTTCAGAAACTCAAAACCATCGGACTATGCAACTTTAAGTTTTGTGCATCGTTTCCTATTAGTTAATTAGTTGGTCATGAATGTACAGGCTTTCTTCCCCAGTCCTGCTTTCTGTATCGAAAGCTTTTTTGAAGTCGAGGTATACTACAATTGTAAGTTCACCTTTGTCCATGTTGGTCAATAACTCATCCATAAGAGAGGCCAATGCCATAGTTGTTGATCTGTCTTTTCTAAATCCATTTTGGTGGGTGGTTAGGTTATTGGAAGACTCTAAACATGTTTTTATCTCATCATGTATTATTTGTTCTATGATTTTGCCAGGAAGAGGGAGAATAGATATTGGTCGCAGCTCACTACAGTATCTTGGGTTATTGGCCTCTGGGATAGGTGAGCTAGTTTCCAGCTTTCTGGAAAAATATCAGTGTTGACCACTAGGTTATCAGCATGTCCCAGCATTTGTTTGGATCTTCCTCTGTTAGTAGTTCTGTTGTATTGTTTTCCCTCAAAGTGGCTGCTAGATCATTGAAGCTACAATTCCTGTAGGTGCGGCCCCAGTAGATGGTGGTTCTTTTGTCATTTCTGGGCTTTTTCTTTATTATATATATTGGTCACTTATATTGTAGTTCAATACACCCAATTTTGTACAGTACTTGATATTAGTGAAAGCAAGGTATATTGTTTTTAGTGTGGTCCTTGTTACTCTAGTTGGTTGTTTAATTACTTGCTGGAGTTCATGTTCTGTCGCAAATTGTTTCATATAGCCTGCATGTGGGTGCCTCTTAGTGCTGTAGTCAATGTTAAAATCACCAATTAGGACCACTTCATACCTGTTAATGTCTGGGATCTGATTCATTGACATGCTTATTTGCTCTATTGCTTCATTTATGTTTCCATCTTGAGATCTGTAGATGTTACCTATTAATATTCTTTTCATGTAGTCTCTAGTTATGACAGCCCAGTGGAGTTCAATGTTTGGATTAGAGCAATTGTGTTCCACATACTTGTCTGCATCCACATGCAGGTCAGTCCTGCAATAGAGCCCTTGACCTCCACCATTATTGACCTGACCACTTTGTAGTTTTGTCTTCCTATCAGCTCTGAGAAACTGGTAATTAGGGATTGATGTTAACTTTGGCTCCATAGATTTATTGAGCCATGTCTCAGATATTGTGAATATATCAAACCCTGATCTTGGTCTAGTCTTAGTTGTTCTATCTTATGGGTTAAGCTGTGTACATTCAGATGCCTAATCTTAAATCCAGGGAGGCCCTTTAAATCGCTTAGAGGAAGCTTGCCTACCTGACATCACCTGTTTTGTTTATCCTCCAATTTCCCTCAGCACAGTTCTCAACCCCCCCCCATGTCCCACTGCCCCAACAAATATAAGTTTACATGAATTAATTAGCTTTCCAGTCAACCAGTGTTTTAAAGTAGGTGCAGTTTCCCCAAACCACAGCCATCGAGTCTGACATAGGGGTGTGGAAAATACCAATGTCGTAGCTCCATTGGCCATCCTATTGTTGTATTAGTATTAATTAGTGCTTTAAGGTTAACACTAATCAGATAATTCCAAGCTGGAGAATCAGTGTGAGTTTTGCATGTCTCTCTTCAATTATAGTGTACACTGTTAATATGTCATTGTTTGAGCATGTATATAAGCTTAGTGCTAGCATACAGAATGGTGGGGGGGCCTGATATCTTCTTTGCCATTGATTCTAACAGGCATTCATTGGATAGGTTAGTGGGTATTGGGTAGGTAGAAAATGGATGGACCAGACTACATGTATCTCTGAAGTCTGGAGATAATAGCCACTCAATGAACAGTTTTCAGGAGCAGCACAATGCAGTCTAAGCAATCTCTGTCTTAGGTAGTGGGCAGATAGTTTGCCAGCCAACCAGCTGACACACTAGTGGTATGCAGCATGACCACCACATGTATTCCAAGACAATACTTTGAATAATGTGCACATAATCTGACATCAAATCAACTGATATACTATATTTTCTTGGATGCTGGTTGAGTAATAGGTCCACAGCAAGACAGTAAAAGGTACAGAGCATGGCAGCTCCATATTCTAAGATAGTGCATAACCACCAACCACTCGACACACCATTGGCATGTGAGTGATTCTCCAGAATTGGAGACCCGATTATTGCATTAGTGTCAAAAATAAAAATGTATTCTGAACATCTTTTGTACACTATTCATAAACTTCCAGCAGAGTGAAATCATCAACCAAAAACAGAAAATCACTACCACCACTGGTTTTGATGTAATTAGGCTTCAAAGAATTTTGATGCAAAGAGTGTCCCGTGTGTTACAATGCGACACCACCATCATTTAAGTACAGTATCACGGATGTTGACCAGATTATTGGTATGGGATGTTGAAGTACAACAGGAAAGATAACTTTTAAAACACAAAGTGCAGTATCTACATTAAACACTGATCACAAAAGAAAATAATTTAATTTGTGACACTGTAATGCACGTCCCATCACAAATAAAATGTTTTCCATCTTCTTCATATATAACAATGTTTTGTTGCGTTATCAAAAGAATTATTCCATATAATATACTCATTATATGTGTAGTTCCTTAAAAGCAGATCATACATATTTGTCAGAGAATAGCGAAGTTAGTAGTTTGTGAGACAGTGTTACATGTGACACCAAAACACACAGGACAGTGTTTCATGTGACATTATCTAATGTGTTATATAATACTACAAATTTAAATGAAAAAGTAGTTAATTGCTTAGATAAGGAAGGTATGGAGAATAGGAGATATATCGTGAATAAAATTCCAAAGGATCAGGCGGATAGGATTGCGCCCTCGACTGAATACAAGTCTATGACAGCTTTAAGGTACTCTTCCAAGCAGGATAGTAACATAAAGCCTCTTTTCCCTCTTTGGCGCTGCCTGGCAGTACTCCCACCAACACATGACAATAGCAACACTGCTCAAACTAATGGACTTCATACTGGTGAACAACAATCTCCTCATACGATTACAACCACAAACCTTACGTTTTAGTAGTATAGTAGGGTTCTATTGAGCATAAAATTACGTAATCCTGGCTCTGAGAGTCCATTGACCTTAGATGACCCGTTCTGATAGCGTCCATGGGTGTTGGGGCGTGGTGGTCATCTAAGGTCAATGGGCTCTCTCAGAGCCAGGATTACTTAATTTTATGCTCAATAGAACCCTACTAGTACTATACTACTCATTTTAGCACCATGCGTACATGTGCACAAAAAATGTGACCCGTCTTGATTTATTGCAGATTACGTCACTTCCTATTGGAGTTTCCATCTAAAATGTCACCAATCTAACTGATAGGATGGTTTGTTTTGTCTGGAGCCTTCCCTTCCCTCGTTATGACATTTCAGTGCTCAAATATTGAATTTGTAAATTGGCTGTTCTGTACATTACATATGTGACATGATCAATAAAAATTGTTTTAATTCACCCAATTTCTGATTATTCCAGATCATCTCTTATTATTTGAAAACATTGGTCGTAATGCGAAGCACTACATTTGATGCGAGGAGAGGAAGAGACCCTCCCCCGCCCCAGGCTGTCGCGCTGCGCTCACACCTCACCCGACGCCGCCGCGCACCGCTCCCTCCCCCGCCCCCGTGTCGCGCAGCGTTCGGGCCTCACCCGACGCCCGCTGCTCACCCCCACTCGCCCTCCCCCGGGCCGGCAGCATTCACACCTCACCTGCTGTCGCCCGTCCCCCTTCCCTTATAAGGCCGCCCGCCGGCCTCCCTCAGGCACTCGCCTTCCTGCCGCCCTCCACGCTCTGCCCCCCTTTCTCCTGCTTTGGGCCTACTCCACCTCGGACCGCCGCTCTTCCTCGGACCGATCCATCATGCCCGGGCGCGGAAGGGGGAAAGGCCGGAGGAACACCAGGGCTACCAGCACCAGGACTACCGTCATGAGCACGCCAGGGCCCTCCTCGGGCTCGCCGGGAGGCTCCGCAGCCTGCTCCGCCTCGGCGTCACCCTCGGCGCCCTCGGGCCACCCCTCCAGCGATACCATCGCCATCCTGGAGGCGCTCAGCCGCCTCACCACCCGCATGGAAGCCGTCA
Organism: Branchipolynoe longqiensis; assembly: GCA_030323885.1. Taxonomy (NCBI): domain Eukaryota; kingdom Metazoa; phylum Annelida; class Polychaeta; order Phyllodocida; family Polynoidae; genus Branchipolynoe; species Branchipolynoe longqiensis. Next base: position 53,619,822 of record CM059197.1, read on the forward strand.
AGGCCGGGGTCGCCCGAGGAGCCCCGGACACCCCCCAGCCCGTATCAACGCGGGAGGCCGCCTTCACCTTGCCGCCCGTCCAAGCACCTCGGGCCCTTGCCCCGATCTGGAGCCGACCGCCTCCCCCGACTCTGCCCGGGGAAGTGCACCCGCAGTACGAGGGGTACAGCCGCCTCACCGCCGCCACGCGCCCACCGCCCGCCTACCGCCGCGAGACGGCGGAGCACAGCCCAGCATCCGCGGCCGACGCAGTCCGCGACATACTGGCCTCCACCGAGGCGCACCACACCGTCCGGCGCCGAGGTGTCCCCTCAGACTATGTCTTCCCCTGCGACCTAGTGGAGAGGGGGCCGGGACGGAAGCCGGTGAAACTGGGTGAGGCCACCAAGGACGAATATCACCTCACCCTCCTTACCTTGGTCAACCACCCCTCGTTCCCCGCACACTCTCTCCAGGGCCTCCACCACCATCACCTCACCATCATGAGGGACAACCTCCTCCACCCCTGGCCGGCCGTCCGCCGGTACTCAGAGACCATCTTCTCATGGATCGCGGACGGGAGGCTCCCCCAGGGGTGGCACGACCCCGTGGCCCTCAACAACATCCGAGTCGACAGCATGCTGACCGTTGACCCCCTCGACACGCCCCCCAGCCCGGCACAAGATGGAGCCCGAGGCGCGCACCTGCCCCGGCACCAACTCGACGCCCGCACCGCCTACGATAGGCACGCTCACGGGGGCCCCTGCTCCGCTTGGAACCGCGATCCCGCCTCGTGCGATTGGGCCCCCGTCGGGGAGGCCCACGGCGAGGTGGGAAACAGGCACCGGCACGTCTGCGCGTATTGCGCCAACGTACGGCGCATATTAACAATGCACAGCGAGGCCGGTTGCCGCACCAAGCAGGCCCGTGAGCGCCAGACCCCGCCCGCCTCGGCGGATTTTTGATCCGCCGCCCCCCCCCCCCCCACCCCCACCCCCCACCCGGCCGGCCCGGGGGGCCCTCCCCGGCGCCTCACCCCAACCTCAGCCGACAGCCCCGCGACTTCCACCGACAGCCCCTCAGCGAACACCGATCGAAACGCCGCCCAGACGAAGCCGGGGATAATCACCTCGCACCTCACACCTCAGAAGACTCAGTCCAGCCTCACGAGAGACCGACCTTCACGACACCGCCTTCATGATTAAATAAAAGTATCACTGATTATGCATACCATGCTTGATAACTGGTAAAACTAACGAACCATCTGTGCTGTCAGTGTGACACCAACGGTACGCACAGGACAGGTATGTTGACAGCGATATTGTCATGTACCTGTGCAATGTAAAAACTAAAGGTAGTGAAAAATATCTTTATTGATATAATCTTGACAACATAAAAGCAAATTGAATTAACTGTGCTTGATAGTTTTCTTTATTTACAGCTTCAAAGATGGTGGGCACTGCAGTGCAAATTTATGGCTGCCATTTTTTGGTCAATTTTCCAATTTATTTAGTTATCTTTCTGCCTTGTGGACTCTTTATGTGTCTGGTTTTGATGACTAGTGTTTGCTTAGTATATTCCCTATAGGTATATGAACAAATTGTTTTTCTGAAATTGTTTTGAAGAGTTTAGTGATTAATAATGAAGCACAACCCAATGCGTCTCCAATTCTGGAGAACTACTCAAGTGATTTTTTTTCATAGGTTTGTGTTTCGTTTCAAGGATTCCATCTGTTAGAATATTTAATTTGACACAAAATAACACTTCATTTGTCAAAATCACTGTGATATTAAAGAAGATATGGACTTTTTTAGATTGTTACTTTATCAACCCCACCCAAAACAAAAGAAATTGCATTTTTGATGGTCCCCAAAATTAAAACTAATCAGCCTAGCTCACTTCTAAGCATGTTTCCTGCAAGTCCACGGCCAGTGCAAAGAGAATAATGAGATTGAGGGGTATGAAGTGGTTATATTTCAAGATATAGATGTTCAAAAATGGTAAAAATAACGATTTTCTTAAATTCACAAATTTTCTAATTTAGCTTTGGAGCACTTTTGGGGGTGTGCTTGGGGAAGAAATACGCACCCCACTTGAATTATTCTGATTTCTCCCTGACCTATTTATGAGTCTTATCATCGCTATTTTTTTTTCAGGACTACATTCTCTTTGGAAAAGTTTTAAAAAGATGGTCAAAAATGCTCCAGAGCCCAATTTGGCAAGTGATAAAATCCTGCTAAATAGTGCCAAATTTTGAGCAAGTTTGAAATGCCACAGAAAATCACCCATACAAGATAATTGCATGAGATTTTCAGGCTGTATTATTCGTAATATGCCCTTTGAGTTCATATTATATACAATACACTTTGATACATGTGAATTATTTTATTTTACAGTGATTATGATGAAATCTGGCAAAAAATCCAAGTTTTTAGCAGGTTTGAAATATCACAGAAAATCACCTATACAATATAATTGCATGAGATTTTCAGGCTGTATTATTCACAATATGCTCTTTCACGTGGTATGAAATACAATACACATTGACACATGTCAATTATTTTATTTTACAGTGATTATGATCAAATCTGGGAATAAAATCCCCACTTTCAAGCAAGTTTAAAATGGCACAGAAAAACACCCATGCAAGATAATTGCATGACATTTTCCTTAATATTCTCTTTCTGTTTACATTATAATTTAAATACAATACACTTTGATAAATGTAAATTATTTTAATTCTACAATGATTTTCATGCATTTCCTTTAAATCTATCAAATCCTGCACTTGGCACACCAAGCAATAGATACTAATATTAATAATTGTACTATCTGTGACCATAGCCAGTTAGGTAGATACATTACAAATTAATCAACATCTTTTCCTTGATATTCCAAATAATGTTTTTCTATTTCCTTGAAATCGGGCACTGCACACACTTTACTTCTACGACCACTAGGGACAATATCAAAATCCCATGCAAAAACAAATTGTGCTTCTACTTCTTCATCTATGTCTTCAACCTGTGGCCATTGAAATGTTTTTTGGTACCCCATCCGCATGAACTGAATGGTGGTCTATTTTGTTGGTACAAACCAGACCCCTTCATACTTTTCAACTCAGCCCTACAACCAACAAGTTCATCAGTCCTGTCATGTAATTGTTTTTGTAAAAAAGCAATTTTACTTTCATGTGATTCAACAGTCTTTTCTGTCCTTTGAAGATTTGCATCTAGCTTTTTGATCACAGCTTGCTTCTCAGCACAAAGTTCCTCATATGTTGACAGCCGGGTCTTGAGCAATAGATATTCTTCATTTATGAAGGTGCTATTATTTGACACATTGGTATGACATGTATTTGTATTAGTGCTAGTACTAGTAGAAGAACCCATAATATTTGCAAAATTTGACAGTGGAGGTATCGTACGTTCAAAAAAAGAGTGCATATCAGGTTTTTTTTGCTGTGTATTTTCCCAAATTCTTCTTTTCAGCACGGATTTTGGCAAGTTCTGAACGCATGTGCCGAACATCCCGGAAATGCTTTTGGAACTTAATTTCTGTAAAATACACAACAAATGTTCATATGCCAGTTTGTCCACTGAAATGAATGAATCCAGTTCTAGCAGCAGCCGGTTAGAAATGACACATTGCACATCAATCCTTGTGATATCCTGCAGATTCGTGACCTGTACAGCATGGACCAACACTATCCAAATCAACAGCAATGGCATAAAAACCCTCACACATTTCTGACTTCAAACATTTCAATATGATCCTTTCAACGAGAGCCCTAAATCTATGGCATGGATAGTGAGGAAACAGCTTGGACAGCCATTTTACAACTGTTTCCATGAAGCATTCAGGCGTCCCTTGATTGCATAAATTTGAAGGAAAAGACGATGAGTACACTTGACTTTCGGGAGAGATGGTGGTCTTCCTCGTCCTGAAGTCGAAAAAATTGCTTGTAACCACTGTTGTACATCATCATCTGTAGATTGAAAATAAATTTGATAAGAAAAAAAGACCAACAAAAAGCACAGATAGACTATTCACTACTTCAGATCAAATTGTGTTATTTATGAGCAAGAATTGATAATGAGAGTGCTAAAATTGAATTCTTCCTTTCAGTGACCATTCATTATTTTAAAAAAAAGGGCAGCAAAAGACAAGCAAGCAGCAATCAATGTAGGCATGTGTGAACTTTTTAAGAATGCATTTTATCTCAATATAACATATATCAATGGAAAGAGCTTGAACTAAACTTCATCATGGTAGCCATATAATTATTCTAAAGTGAATAGCAAGAGAGTTATGTCAATTTGAAGTTAGTAAAATCTGTACCATTTTGGCCCCTTTGTTCTGTAATAAAGCTGCGAAAATATGTGACCCCAAAATCAAGCAAGCAGGGGGGAGAAGTGATTGAAATCAGTGGCTGGAGTGGGAGACTTTGTTGACATCAACTACTGTGCATCTTCAAAATGCATCTGATCATCACCCACTTTTCATGAAAATTGGTAAATAGATAGAAAATAGGAATAGGGAAATGACTATGGTAGTTTAAAAAAGGAGTGTCCTCAAATGTTAGTGATTTGCAAAGGTTTTAGAAAAACAGAGAAAAAAAGAATTCAGAGCAATTTTCATTCATCTTGTACTGACGCATTCAAAAGATTTGAGGACCCAGACCAAGAAGAACATTTGATATACATTGTGCAAAAGACAGCTTGTTAATAACTTTAATAATGTACCCACAGCAAAGTCAAAAGGAACACATGACAAAGCAGTGTGCGTACCATGACACTCCGGCAGGTGTGGCGTTTTCAGCGCCCGGTCAGTGTCAGCGGCCTGTCGTGGCTTCTGCGCATGCGCGGATTTTAAGACATATGCAAAACACCCATGCCCTCGCCGGCTACAAGCTCAGCCACGGTACCCGGCAGTGTTAGGGACCGATTAGGCCGAAATCTATTGAATGCGATCATATTTAACAGAATTACATACTCAAATAATGAAATTTAATTAAATTAACCTTAAATTCCAAGCGATATTAACGTAGCAGCTAGATCAGCGTTGAATCGCCGAGTGTAAACAAAACAAATAGCAGTAATCGCCGCAACGTGCGAAAATCCGCGCATGCGCAGAAGCCACGACAGGCCGCTGACACTGACCGGGCGCTGAAAACGCCACACCTGTGATCGCGATTTCGCCGGAGCGAAAGTCGGGTAAACATTGCGATGCGCACATAGGTGGCATACCTATTCACTGTCAGCATCACAAGCAAGCATTAATAAACCAAAAGAAAGCACAGCTTGGCTATTCATTCTTTTAGATCAAATTCTAATCTAAATAATGAGTGTGATATATGCGTAGTAGACGTCTAGACCTGTGGTTAATATATGTTAATGATATGCAGAGTTGGGGACAAAGAGATATGCAAATGAGATGACGTCATGGAAAGTTTAGCCGGCGGGTCAAGCGTGCCCTACGACGTGAATAAACCATTCAGTAACCAGAAGTCAAAGTGTTCAGACGTTGTACTTTCACATGGTGTCAGATGAGGAAGGATGCCGCCCGCAAATACATTGCCGGGATTGCGGCCGCCTGGTCAGCTTGTCCTCAGCAACAACGCAAGATCGAACTGGAAAACATGGATCAGAGCATATGATATATACGCCACCGCGGCAGGTGTCATACTAAAAGGAGAACGAGTGCAATGCTGCATCTTCCTTCACGTTGCTGGCGAGGAAGCGCAAAAGGTATTTGCCAATATGACTTTTGCGTACGCCGATGAAGACAAGATCAAGCCGTTAACTGAAGCATTTCGAGTTTATTGTGTAGGTAAGAGCAGTCTAATTATCACACGTTACAAGTTTAAAAGCGTCAGGAAACATGGCGACGTACATCACAGCGTTAAGGGACAAAGTCAAGGACTGCGAATACGGTGTGGTGGAGGAGTCGCTTTTGCGCGATCGAATTGTGGCTGGCGTGAAAAATGTGAATTTGCGTAACAAATTGCTTCAAACTACGGAGTTAACATTGACAAAGTGCATAAATATGTGTGAAATGAGTGAGTTCAGTTCAGATCTGTTGGAGGACACCAAATCAGACGTGGAAAGCAAGGACATAGATTTCATTCGGACTTATGCTAATGTGCGTACCGGTGCACCGGCGGTCCGCTCAGCGGCGACGCCATCTTGGAAATCGCCATCTTGGATTGCCGGTGGCGCCGGTGCAGGAGATTTCAAGATCCGCTGCCAGAACTGTGGATATGAACACCGCCGGGGAGTCTGCCCAGCGAAAGGAAAGGCTTGCATTGCCTGTAAGAAGATCGGGCACTTCGGGAAGGTCTGTAGGAGTAGGCTCGGGAGAGTCAAAGAGCTTCACGTCGAAGCGCCCGACCCTCACAATGCTGAGCAAGACCCGGATCCGGCGGAAGTCAATGTACTGGCAACGGATCTGTTTGTGGGCGCCGTCGATCGCGGTGCTGGACGGGATGACGAGCTGCGGCACGCAATCGTTCGGGTGAACGGTTGTCCTGTCAAGTTCAAGCTTGACACGGGATCGGAGGCAAATGTGCTTCCGAGGTTCGTCTTCGACAGAGTCGCTCCGGGGAGGCTGGCGAACACCAGATGTTCATTGGTGACGTTCTCCGGTCACCGGATCACGCCGGATGGGGAGGCACTGCTTGATGTCAACGACAGTGTGCTTCGGTTCCAGGTGGTGCCAGATTGCCAGCCCATCCTGGGCAAGCAGGCTTGTGTGACTTTGAACCTGCTGGCACGCGTGGATGAGGTGCACAGGGCCATACTGACTAACATTGGCAAACCGACGAACGTGGCCAAACCAACGAACATTGCCACACCGACGAACAGTGCCAGCGCAGGGGCGGAGAAGCTGGTAAGCGAATACAAAGACGTATTTCAGGGTTTGGGGTTGATCAAAGCAAAGGTTATCATTCATGTCGATAAGTCTATTCAACCTGTCATAGATCCGCCTAGACGGATTCCGTTTGCAATTCAGAGTAAGGTACGCAGTGAGCTTGATCGTATGGTAGAGTTAGGTGTTATAGTGGAACAGGATGAACCTACCGAGTGGGTTAATTCTATCACGATCGTAAAAAAAACAAATAAAATTAGAATCTGTCTGGATCCGACTAAGTAGAACAAAGCCATAAAGAGAGGACCATTCCCTACCAAAACTATTGACGAAATTATTGCCAAAACGGCCGATGCAAAGTATTTTTCAGTTTTGGATGCAAAGACAGGGTATTGGCAGATAGAACTAGATGAGGAAAGTTCACGTTTGTGCACGTTCAATACTCCGTGGGGCCGGTACAGGTACACACGTTTACCGTTTGGAATCAAAACAGCCGGTGACATTTTTATTCAGGAAATGCACCGTGTCATGGGCGACATACCCGGTATCGGGATAGTCACGGATGATATTTTGGTATATGGGTCAACGGTTCAGGAACATAACGAGCGGCTCCGAGCTGTTTTGGACCGAGCTAGATCGGTTAATCTTAAATTAAATGATGCTAAATCGTTGCTATGTAAAACTACAGTAAAGTATGTAGGTCATCAACTTACCCAGCAGGGTGTGAAGCCTGATCCAGACAGAATACAAGCAATAGTAGACATGCCAGAGCCGCGTGACAAACAAAGCGTCCAAAGGTTCCTGGGCATGGTTGGATATGTGCACAAGTTCATACCCAACATGTCCGAGATAGCTAAACCACTACGCACGCTCCTAGCCAAGGACGTAGCGTGGCACTGGCAAGCCGAACAGCAAGGTGCGTTCGATAAATTGAAACAGAAGTTAAGAACTGCTCCTGTATTGACATATTACAATGTTAAGAAACCCATTGTGATTCAGGTAGATGCTTGTCAGTCAGGTTTGGGGGCCGTGTTAATGCAAGATGGTAAGCCAATCGCACTCGCATCTCGGGCGCTTAATGCAGCGCAGTGTGGATATGCCACTATTGAAAAAGAAATGCTTGCCATATGTTTCGGGTGCCAACGGTTTCATGAGTATATATTTGGCAAGGAAGTACAAATTCAGACAGACCACAAGCCGTTGGTGGCCATAATGCAAAAGCCAATACATAAGCTGTCGGCTAAAATGCAAAGAATGCGAATGCGATTGCAGAATTACAATATTCAGTTATGTCATGTGAAGGGCTCTTTGATGTTTTTTGCAGACACGTTGTCCAGGGCGCATACCGCCAAAGTAGGTCATGATAGCCTGTTCGATGACACGTTCTGCGTTGCTGCAGTGGACATTCAGTCGTCAAGTCTGTTGAGTAAAATTGTAACTGAGTATGGAAAAGATGTATCTATGTCTATGTTGATCTCACACATTGAAGATGGGTGGGACACTACTCGTATACAGACACCACCGTGTCTGAGACAGTACATTCCGTACAAGCATGAGTTGACAGTTGAAAATAATCTTGTAATGAACGGCAATGGGGTGGTGGTTCCTCCAGCTCTTCGTGGTGAAATGATAGAGGCGTTACATGAGACGCATTTGGGGGTGACGAAGTCCAAGCAGTTGGCGCGGGACTGTATGTTTTGGCCGAATATTAACAAGCAAATTGAGGATAAAGTCAGTCGGTGTGACACTTGTCAAAACAACTGGAAAAATTTGCATAATGAGCCATTGATAAATCACCCGATCGCCTGTCAACCATATGATAAAATCGGTGCCGATTTATTTGAGTTAAATCATAAGAATTACCTGATAACTGTAGACTACTACACCAAGTATCCTGAGGTAACGCTTTTGGGCGACACGTCGTCCGTCACTGTCATTGAAGCGTTAAAAGACAACTTTGCAAGGCACGGTATTCCTAGTCAGGTAGTGTCGGATAACGGTCCACAGTTCAAGAGCCATGAGTACATGGAGTTTGCACTGCATTACGGGTTCAAGGCCGTGTATTCCAGTCCACAGTATCCGCGTAGCAATGGTCAGGTTGAACGGTTCGTACAAACAGTGAAGGACATGTTAAAGAAGTGTGAGAAGACTGGGGCTGATATTCAGTTAGCATTGTTGAATTATCGCAATACTCCGTTGCCTGTCCTGAACGTATCTCCAGCGCAGTTGCTCATGAGCAGAAGGTTGAGAGGCAGATTACCTATGGCAAAGGGTAGTTTGGTGCCTGAAACGCAGGATCCTAAGAAAAGGCAGACAGCTCAGCGGCAGGGTAGTCAGAAAGCATTTCATGACCGGAAGTGCGGTAAGGCGCACAAGCCCATGAAAGTTGGAGATAAGATTAAGTACAAAAATAATGCTGGGGAATGGAAAAAAGGTGTTATTTTGGGACGGACTGGGGTGTCCGGGAGAGAATATCAGATTTTAAATGAGTCAGGCAACATGTTATATCGTAACCGTGTGCAAATCATTGGAGCGCCAGTGGAGGGGCGACCCGAGTTAGTCGTGCAGGCGCAATCTGGGTCAGCGTCAACGACGCAATCTGGGTCAGCGTCAACGCCGAATGTAAACAGTACGGTTAATCTAAGTAGGTCAGGTCGGCTGATAAGGCCGGCGAGCAGGTTAGATCTATAGTGGGTCAGTGTGCTTCCGACAGTTGCAGGATTAACATGTGCATGTACAGTTAAGTTTATTTCAGATTTTGTGTTTACTATTGATACTTATGGACAATATGAGATATCAGGCATTACGGCCGGATTGTGAGGACTTAAGTGCACTGTGCACTCGGACATTTGCAAGTTAAGTGCGCATATATTTGATATTGTATATTTTGTGTTTCTTCATTGTTATTTTGTAACATTGCATGTTTCAGAAATACTTTGAGGGGGGGATGTGATATATGCGTAGTAGATGTCTAGACCTGTGGTTAATATATGTTAATGATATGCAGAGTTGGGGACAAAGAGATATGCAAATGAGATGACGTCATGGAAAGTTTAGCCGGCGGGTCAAGCGTGCCCTACGCCGTGAATAAACCATTCAGTAACCAGAAGTCAAAGTGTTCAGACGTTGTACTTTCACAATGAGCATGACTATGTCCTGCTAAGATGGGAATCTGTTTATGACCGCGCTAAACGACGTGACAATACGTCGAAAACGGTGTTTCACATAATTATAATATAATTGGTAAGATTCTTCTAAGTTAACGTAAGCCCTGTTCACACGGGGAATGTAAATCGATTCGTAGAAAGCGACTTGCCTAGTTCGCATCACATTTCCCGTGTGAACGGACGTCTGATGCGGATTAGGGCTGATTCGACTCACGTGATGCGCATCGTGTAGACCACCTCAGCGAGGTAGTCTACGAGAATCGATTCCTGTGATGCGGTTAATTTTGCCCGTGTGAACGGGCGCTAATTCGCCTCACCTGATTCGATTTGCCTGATTCGCCTCACATTTTGCCCGTGTGAACAAGGCTATAGACATAACTTCCTTGATATTCACTTTAAAAAAATTATATGACTATCATGGTTAAGCTCAATTCAAGGTCTTTCCAAAGGCCCACATTCCATTGAGATAGCATGCATTCTTAAAAGATTGTCACATCCCTACATAGTACGTGATGGTAAAATTGAAAACACTGAGCAAATCATGCCAAATGGCAGTCACTGTCACTAGTGTCAGCATCTCAGTAAACAAATGTGTCACGATGTGAGCAAGAATTAATAAAACAAAAACAACCAAAAAGAAAGCACAGATCGACTTCAGATTAAATACTTATTTAATTCATGAGCATGACCATAGACTGATAATATCAAATTCTATTATTTATGAGCGTGACTTAATAATAAGAGAGTACTAAAATTAGCTCAATTTAAAACAAGCTAACGAACGGCAATTTCCATGGTCGAACCACAATAATTTACGACGCAGGAGACAGAAATAGTGCACAAATCTTTATTGCTGTAACAACGAACACACGGCAGAATAGTCCAGCTATAAGTAGCCAATAAGTTAAGTACATGAACCGCGTAACCTAGCTACCGCCTCAGCAGTATTTATATATTAAATGTAGAGTAGATCAGGAATAATTTCTTAACAGGATCACAACAGACTATCAGATATAACAATAACAGTGTTCCTGGAGCAGTTCAACTCTTACAGGGAGGAAACCCTTACCGTGGACCAAATTGACTTAGCAGCGCAGGCGACTAATACAGTACTTACATAACAGACCCGCATAATCGGGGCATATCCAATCGGTTAGCATTGAATCAGCATTGTCAGCAACATTACAGAACAGACCTACAACGGATCACCCTAAGATACTTAGTGTAGCATAACATAGCACATTTATGTTAGTCAGAAATGCATCATATTCCATTTCCTTATTGTAACAAGCAAGCCTAGTAACACGTCATAAACAGCGTGGCGGCATTGATACCCGGTCCTAGAACACTAACAATATCAGACCAGTAACTTAATAGGAAGCTGACCGGAGCGGGTCTTCGGGACACAGCTAGCCTAGCTAGAGATTAAAGAGCCCTAACAGAGATACTTATGGCAGGGTAGTTCTGTATGTAAATTCCATTATCCCATTACGTTAGTATTTAGTACTTCGATGAGTAACCCGGGTCGAGAGATCAACCAGTACACCTCATCCCTTACGCTTAGTTAAGAATCCCGCATTCAAGTTAGCGCGCCGCCCCGGAGAGTCCCAGGTACTCAGATAGTTTCAATGCAGCATAACTTAGCGGACTACTCACGAATAACATCGCATCCAGCTAACGGACACACCATTCAGACCCAAGGAGAGAGCTTCCCGAGAACAGGAGCGACACCTCAGACACTCAGCCAAATAGGTGTGAGAGTGTCTGAGGTGCCTCCGAGAAGGCTGCCCTGCTCACATACTGAAAGACTGTGCCGGACCTCCAGCGACCGAGTTCTCGCACGCCCGCCACTGACGAGCCTCCTCTCGCACATGCTTGTGCCCCCCCGCGTCTCAGACTGTGAAGGGTGACAGACGACGGCTGAGGATGACCCGACAGCTTAAGTGCCAGGCGCAGGGCTGACAGGAGGGTTGACGCCAGCAGCGGAGCCCCATTCGGATGCAGCAACGCAGAGTCATGGTTCCCGACCGCTGTAGTTCCGCGGTACCTCTTCCAGGCGTGAACAGGGCAGCACGGGGAGCCTGGTGAGCACGGTAGCATGACCGTATATACATCCTGTCCCTCCCTCGCCGTCTTGGAGGAGCGCACTCTTACCATCAGCTTATCGGCCCGCAACTTAACATCTGCCCCTCGAAGCGCATGGTCCACGTCAGTTTCCCTCGGGGTAAAGAACAAATTAGATTGTCGTAAAAATGTGTAATACGCTATCAATGTGGCTATTGATAAGACATATGCGGACTCACCTACTTTGCTAAATTCTTTAATTATGTTCTTTATGTCTGTTATAGTTAGAGGTCTCGCTTGTACTGGTACATGCACACTTAATCTTGCTACTCCTTTCTTCATTATATGCACTATGTAAGAGTCAAACGCTTTCGTTCTACCTCCATGCATTAGAACCCACGTCCTAGCTCCACTTACATAATTGTTAACTGCTCCAGGTGACTTGAGCCTGTTATTTAAGTACAGAATATATTTTAAAATGTCTTCTTTGTTTGGCTTGTATGGATTGAAGACATTCACAGATGCAAACTTGTCATAGCAATCAACCTGATAGTGTTTGTTTCTCCAGGAACCAGCTGCTAGTCCTGCTTTAATGACCTCAATGATACTGTTGGACAGATGACACAGGTGACCTAGGAAGAGAGAGGCAAATAGGAAGCGAACTTCCTAGGTCAATGAACCTTACTGACCTACTGCATTCATTATGAACATGTGATTAACTTTAATTTCTAGCAACCCTCTTTCCCGACACATTTCTTGACTCTTAACCCTGTTAGCCTGTGATAAATGGGCGCGACTTAAGGCATCCGCTAATATTAATTCTTTCCCTGGTTTATGGTTAATAACAATTTCACATGAGTAATCGGCTGACAGTCTCCAAATTTTCCTAGCGCATGCACACAAAAATCTATCCTTCCCTTTTCCTGACGAAAGTACTAGCTGCTAAATCTTAGTCATACCACATCCATGGGTCAATCCACCGCTGGTCTTGATACTTCACATCAATACCTGTTCAATTACAAGATCAGTTTGTACAATATTCTGATTCATTGGTGGGGGAATGCAAATGTTCTATTTGTGAAACGGGTATTCATGGCCAAATGGATAGATGTGTTTATGGAGTTGCTGGTGGTACTTGATTGATTCGTAAATAGACATTGTGGTGCTAGTAAGATAGTGTGTAAGGGGCACTCAGAGCCCTACTCACTACCCCCTCCCCCCTCTCTTTAACGTCTAGATCACTATCTAGTTCTATCACTCTTCCTCGAGAACACCTTCTTGCCACCCTACTGTTTGCACCCTTGTTTCCTGATTGCAACCTGAATCTACTTTATCCCCTCTGCTATCCACATCTGCAGAGCACACACCATTAGAGGGTGAAGAGCATGACAACCGGCCTGAGGCATCCGGCAGGCATCCGAATGAGGATGATACAATAGCAATGCTATCGGTGACTGACTTAGGGAGGGGCAGTGTGCCCAGATGAAGACCATTAGCATGTTCAGTATTGTGTTGTGAGCAGTTGACGTGAGGGAGTGCTGCCGGGCAGCGCCAAAGAGGGGTAAGAGACTCTGTAGCTAACAAAGCGTTGTAGGGTGTGTGCCTTGCAGAATATAGATCTGTTCCTACCCTATTTACGAGCTGACTGTTATTATATTGAATCAATTTTTTCTTGAGACCAACAGTTTCTGTGGTATTTTCATTTACCTTTCCTGAACTAATTGCAGAATCGGACAATGTCTGCGAGTGTTTATCTCCGTTGTTAGTTATAACATCTGCGCTAAACTTTGATATATCTGAATCATTAAACTCGGCCTCAATGAGGCCTACGCCGTAAAAACCTGTTTACCCATATTATCCCTACGGTCTTGCTCATTGTTTCCGCTACATTTGCATTCGCCTTTTGTTATTGCAATCCACTTCTCTGTGATAGTTAAGTTTCTTAAATTTGTTGGCGCACCAGCTACAGCAGTGACAGAATCGGTTAGGTACGGACCCATGAGATGTGAAGAACCCGCATGTGTTACCTCTATTCCACTCTTCACATGGTCTACCATCTACAGATTCGTTTATTTCTTTACTAACCTGCAGTGCTGAGCGTACGCAATAGTAGAAAGAGGAACGCTCCATGGCGTATTCGTCGAATTGGGCGGCGCCACTCCAATTCTTCCCGATGTTCAATTAATTTGTAGCCAATCCTGACTGATCAAGTAATCTTTGTAAGGTCCACCATCGCGCGTCCACGAAATAACCATCTCAACAGTGCACTTTAAGAGGTTACTTAATCGCAGCTTAGCAGTTTGAGTACTGAGATTCCAGTCAGGCGCTGAAGCGACGGTCTGGCGGTTCATGGCATTCGAAGAGTCTAAATTTCCCGATATTTCCCAGAAGCAGACACCCCACGTAATCCATAGTTAATCCCAGATGTATTCCTCGTAATACAGACGACGAAATCTCGGAGCAGAGTTAAACCTGACTTCTCTACTCGGTGCTTTCAGTGTGAATGCGAGCCTTATGGAAGACTGACCAAGACGCTTCAAACCTCGCAGGCTGACGTGTCGTGACGTGGCCACTGCTAGGCGAATCAGCAGTAAGGGCGGGAAAATTGACCAAAAACGCTTCGAACCACGCAGCCAGACGTGTCATGACGTGACCACTGCTAGGCGAATCAGCAGCATAAGGCGGGAGGAGCTAAGCAACACTAAACGGTCTCCAACGTCGCAAATTACCCATGTTACAGGCAACATGCATAATTACAGGTCATATTAAATGTTCTATCTCAGGAAATATAACTAATATAAACACAAAATAACTGCATAAATGGCTTCTTAAATTTGTTCTGAAACACTTTACTTACTTATTTCGGCGAATATCCTGTTTAGTTTGGCATCGGAGTCATCAGAAAGTTAATTATTCTTGGCGACCTAAACTCTGCTGCTCGATGACGCCATGTTTGCAACTTTTCAGTAGAGCTAGCATTTATTTTGCCACGCATTCCATAAGCATATTCAGCACGGGTGCATGTAAACGACAACGGGTCCAGTGCGGCGGAAGTAAATAGACTCATGAATATTAAGTTTGACCTATATGTGATGTATCACACCCATCCGGCCACACACAACTTAGGGGAAAAGTATTGAACCAAGATGTTTTGATAAAAAAACTAACTTAAATATACGATTGCTATGAAATATGAAGTAAGTTATATGTGTTCTAATAACAAACCATTGTCGTTTACATGCACCCATTCAGCACTCTACGGAGCCACCCAACCAGCCACGGTGCGACCCAACCAGCCACGGTTGAACTCGTTTGAACTTGTTTCCGGTACAAAGGCTAGGGGACCAGGTTGGAAACTGAGTGATAATATATGAAAACTCCTACGCCTCTGCATGAGCAAATAAATGCCAGGGGACAAGGCTAGACCTTCACATAGCTAGCAGTGTATGTTGTTGTTGTTGTTTTGGGGAGTTTTCAGTCGCATTGGTGCGCTGAAGGCTGCAAATCTGCAGCACTGAATGGGCACCGCTGAAAGCAGTCCCATGTGGTCGGGAGTTGGGTTCCGGTGTGTAGTGATCAGAGGAATTGAGGGGCAGGGGGGAGGGGGCGGAGGAAGAACAAGGCAGCCTAAGAGTCCAACCACAGTCCTCTGAGAGGGCCGGGAGAGGCTGGGTGGTTGGTGTAGTTTTACACCCCAGTAAGACCCTAGGCCATACAAGGATGTGCACCGACTTGTAACAGCGCGCACTCATGGCGACTTTATAGTGCTGCCCCACTGGGAAATCAGGCCGCCGGCGCCATGACCCGATGTCCCACACAGTCACATTATCCTGACACTGTGCGCCCAGTCCCTGTCCTGATTTCATAACGCCAAGCGCCTAGCAGCAACAGGTACCCATTTTATAAGTCATTGGTTTGACTCGACCAGGATCCAAACTTCAGTCCCTCCAGATTCACCGGTATGCACCGTAAGTCCGGCCAAGGCCAGAGGAAGAAGTGAAGTGAGGAGGATTAGTTAGGCAGAGGGTGGGGTTACCTGTTTGTTGCAGTGAAAATTAGTGGTTAGTTAGTAGTGGCACCAAGTCAGCTATGGCGATGAGGTGGGGCCTGCTAGTCCCCGATGTCATGAACTGGGCGACCGACAGTGTTGATGATATCTGCATTCTGGCGGTAGAAGCGCGCAAGTGCGTTCCAGGATGACTTGGAAATCCTGGAGAGGATAGCCAGAGCGGCCCTATTGTCGCTGAGTTGGCGGTCAGCATCCTCCATGAAGTCGCTGATGGCAGATCTGTCGATGGCGCCACATGAGGCGAGTATGTGGGCCACATTAAAGATATTAGTTCCGCAGGGACAGCGCTGGAGGTTGATGGCGACTTGTGTAGAAGCAGGAAGGCCGACTGGATGGGGGATGTTCGTTCTGACCAGGGTGTACCAGAGCCAGCTTATTGAATAAGGGTTCCGTACTTGTTCCTTCTGTGTGGCTCGTTCCCAGAGTTTGGTGGTGGCTCGAGAAGCGGCGGCGGCCAGTTTGGTGATGGATCGAAGGATGGCTGTCTCTACGTCTGCTCGGTTGGCACCGGCTAGAGCGGCATAGTCGGCCTGGTCATTACCATACAGTCCTATATGCGAGGGGACCCATAGCAGGACTGTTTTGAGGTGTGCCTGATGTCTGATGAAGATTTTAATATGGATTGCGTCGGCAAGGGAGTGTCGGGCATTTGGGTGGGCGATCTCTTTGATGGCATTCAGAGAGTCGGTAATGATGATGGCACTTGAGTTGTGGAGGTAGCAGTGTAGTAAAATATTATTTGACTATGTTGTTTGTTCAGACACTATCACATATTTATGTATCTTTTGCACAGATTAAATTGTTTGAAGTATATTTGAAATTGATCTACATTGATTTCTGTTTAAATCACACAATATCACTACTTAATGAATGGGAAACTCATCCTGCAAGGGTATGCTCGATATTACCCAGTGGGACCCCTTTTTTCATCCTTTCGCCGCTGTGGACCCTTCTCACGACTTTACGCAGTTCATCACCGAGAATAATGATGAATATGGTCGGTTTCGTAAAAATAAAATCTTTTTTTCATGTAAATTTCTAAATTCTGTATTATTCCATTCAAAAATTGTGGTCAATTGAAAAATTGTATTTGAAATTTGAAATAGATAGGCAAAGAATTTATTCAAGCACAAGATACTAAACTATGGTCAGTAGTATTGACTACAAAATGATACCATTGGCTTGATGATGCTTGCTTTAGCGAATGGGCGTGAGTGGTTTGAAGGGAGCAATACAAAATTTCATGGATAATTTAGTTGAAACAAATGAAGATTTTCTGAATAAATAGAGTTGACAAAGCATTGGTTTTCGTTAGGTTAGCTAAATCATATTCGAATGGGGATAATACTATTGGAAAGAAAAAACATAAAGCTTTATGTTGATTTAGTTTTTATTTAAATTGATGAACAACTTAGAACATAGCAACATATTGAAAATGATGAATTTTAAGGCTCCAAGCATAGATTATTGGTGGATTAGCGAGGCACTTGGGATACCTATTAGTAATAGGCACACAGTATGACAGCCAGCCAGCTGACATAGTAGTGGCATGCAGCATGGAACATAGTGGCTGAGTAGGAGGAACACATGACCGCCAAGCAGTTTCCACACAAGTGTCATGCAGCATAGCAGTTTTATATTCTAAATGACTGTTTTACTGCTTTGACTAGTGGTCACAATACACCAATCAGTAAGTGCACCAGTGGGATGCAGCATGCCAGGTACATGTCAGGTAGTGGTTTAGTGGTGGACACATGGCAGGATAGTTAACCACTTGACAGTAACAGAGTCAACCAAAGGTTCTTTGGGTTATGTTCATTGAGGTTCCTGCTGTACAACAGGTAGACCCAATAAGTGGCGCCCAGTCTGCTCAATGCAATATTGGAAACACTGTGGGCCGACAATCAATCACAGCCAGAACACAGGTGTCAGTTCACCTTCACAGGTCCACCACACTTTAAAATCACAGACTACATCAATCAGGAGTACCACAACAACTGAAGTACATAAGTACTTAATACATAATAAAATACAACATCCATATTTTTATGAATATGGTATTTGGTTTGGGGGCCTATTGTCACCTAACCAATGCGAAAAAATAAATATGTATACAAGCAAATTTAATTTAAAAAAAAAAAAGGAACTGGCCCTTTTTGGCTGTATCCATTTTGCAATGATAAATATAGGTTTAAAAAAAGAAGAAGATAATTACAGGGTAATTTAGTCAAAATTGCAGTCTAAGTTGCTCTATAGACTGCCCAGCAAGACAATGAATAAAACATACTATCTATACAGAGCAATGTAATACACAATTACAGCCTATATCGGTTGATCATCTGGCCACATATTTCCATTAAAAAATATGCACAACTTGTATATATATATGCGACACCTTGTGCGCACGATGCTGTATGGGTGGAGCATGGAGGCACATGGGGGCCCCAATACTGACGGAAATGAGTAACACAAAAATCTAAGAGAGAAGTGCACTGGCCATGGCAGCACATGCCGGGAATAAACAAAACAAAAAACAACGGGCAATCCATAACCTTGACCACTACACAAAATTCCTAAAGAAATCAACTACTTACTGACAGAGCAAAAATGAGTAACACAAAAATCTATGAGAGAAGTGTACTGGCCATGGCAGCACATGCCTGGAATAAACAAAACACAAAACAACGGGCAATCCATAACCTTGACCACTACACAAAATTCCTAAAGAAAACAACTACTTACTGACACAGCAAAATCACACCTGCCCCTGAGCGCAGTCGCTGCTTGCTGTGTACTGGCACAACAAGCAAAAGAGAGGCCAGAGAAAATGGTAGGTATTAAAAATAGGACAATTAGCCCGCCTAAATACAAAAAAAATCAGGAAAGCTATCACTACATGGCGCAGTCCACCTGGGTATGTGTAATGGCACAAACCAACACAGAAATGGACAGGCCACGATCATGCATCTGATCCATCCTGAAATACAAAATGGCTAAGCAAAGAACACAACCATTCCACCTGGTAACAGTCCTAAAGGGTCTGAGTGTTCTGGCACACTGGTGCACTATCTAAGGACAGGGCTTGGGTGAAAGGATGCTGTAACAAATCAAAATGGGACGGGATCCTCTCCTGCAAGGCTGCATGACACCCAAGTAATGTACATAGTGCGCTAAGGTATCATACTCACACTAGACACAACTCTGGAAAAATACAAAAAAACTAACATAGGCTACTAACACCCAAAATCGCAAAAAGCTGGCCTGAGCAGAAACAGGTAAACACTCCTGGGCGAGGGACCAGACCAAAACAGCACCACAGCTATCCAGCGTTAAAAACAAGCACCCTAGCGGGAGCTTATAAGTTATGGGCAGAGTAAATATCTTGTCAATTAAAAATAAAATTTAAAAAGTAGTTCACATGTAATATCTTGCATGAATTACCTCAAAAAGTTGCACTACTTTGTATCGCTGCTTTACTAACATTGTTATTCGCGTGTTTGTATGACCATTTCATTTAACACTTTCTTATTCCTTTACATTTGATTTCAGATTTGTTGTACATATTTTTTTCATTTTACAGTTTGCATATCAACTTTCTTAACTAGCCTAATCATTGCTATGACATTCCCTAATCATTTATATGATATTCCTTAATCATGTTCACCTTTGAACAACATAGTATGCGGCCTATGCGGCGATCATCGTTCTATCTTATTCACTTACACATGCTTCGGTTTATCTTATAACATACAGTTTATATACTTATCTCTAAATTACCACACTGTTGCTTATGATACTAGTTCCGATTTCATTGAACTTCATTTGGATCCACATTGTTATTGTTTACATACATTCATAAATATCAACTGTGTATGGTACAGTACATTGCGATCTTTCAGCTGATAATATCATCAGTTCATCATCTTGTTCGATCTATTTGCTTACCAAACCATAGTCATATACTGCATAATCTTGACAATAGAATTTGAGATTTTAGGTGTTTGCTTGTATATTGCCTTGGCCCAGTGTGACCAATTTGTTGCTTGTGGCTTGTTTCAGCTGCTTGTACTGTTATGCATGGTCATTCATTGGGCATGATGGGCAAACTGTCACGGGTGGATTTGGGTTGTATTTATAAATCCAACCTAATTATGGGTTTGATTCTTCACCCATACCCTTACTTGCTGACCTAAATACCTATGCTGACGTCATATGAAATAGGCCTATTGGGGACTCAAATATATAGGTGTGAAGTTGTAGTGTTGTGCTACCTGCTGGTATTAATTGCTTCGGAATTGTGGTCCATTGTCAGACATGACAAATTGTGGTATTCCGTGTCATGCAAAGTTTTGTTTTAGTGCTCTTATTTGATTGATTTGGAGGATTTGTTATTTAATAGAGAAATTTCCAGATATTTTGAAAAATAGTCAACAGTTATAATATATATTTTGTTGTCAATTTCAAAAAGGTCTGTGCCGATCTTGTGTATGTGATTTAGTATGTGATTTGGTTCCGCATGTAGATTAGTTCAATTATCTTGACATATTGTGCATCATTCTACTTGATTTGATATATGTGTGTTTATGTTGGGCCAAAATACTGTGTCTCTCGCGAATTGTTTCATTTTGGTCATAGCCAGATGTGTTTCATGTCAGATTTCAAGGACTTTGTTGGTTAGATTACTTGCTATTAGAAGTCTGTTCACTTTCATTATCATGTCGTTTTCTATGGATACTCCATCTTTGTGTGCATGGTAAGGGTGTATTGTTGGTGTTAATTGGCATTTTTTGTGTTTTCAAACCTTGTTTTATCTGGGTAATCAGCTCGCTCATCACCTTGTCTGTCTCATCACCTTGTCTTGTCTTTTATTGCGATCATGATGTCTGAAGACGTGGTTATGTCCGCCATGCTGAACTGGTTGTCGAACAGGTCGCGAGATTTTAATGAGGTGCTGTGGGCACAGGATAGAGCATCTGCAAAGAACATCTGCAAACATTGAATGTGCGTTAACTTGACATTATAGTTTTGGAGGCAAGATGCGCATACACTGCATGCACGCCAACAATTTATGGATAGGCTTTAAGAAAACGCTGTATGCCTGGTTTGTCACTTGGCATAGGCAGATCTATGATGGCTTGCACCCTTGCTGGGTATGATTGAACTCCCTCCTGAGTTAGTACATATCCTACATAGGATACCAGACTGAGACATATTTTCGACTTATCCTGGTTCAACTTTAGATTTACTGACCTTGCTCTTTCGAGAACGGCTTGTAACCTGCTATCATGTTCCTCTATCGTGGAACCATATATCAAGATATCGTCAGTGATGACAACCACACCTGGCAAATCACCTAAGATAAGTTGCATCTCACTTATGAATATATCCACAGCTGGATGTGTTGGCTATGATTTCATCTATTGTCTTAGTTGGGTATAGGCCACTTAATATGGCTCAGTTAAGCTTGGTAGGATCAAATACGCAACTTGTTTGGCTTACACACTATCGTTATTGAATTGACCCAACTTGTTGGTTCATGCTGCTCGGCTATAACACCCAATTTCAACATTCGTTTAAGTTCATTGTGTACTGGATTGTGTATTGAGAAGGGGATTCATCATGTTGGGTCTACTACGGGCAAAACATTGGGGCCAACATGTATCGTGGCATTAGTTTTGATGAGGCCTAGCCCTGAAAATACATTACATTGGCTCACCATTGTTTTGGCATGTGCACTCAGGCACCCCATGGTCGACTTGGTGTTTATTGTTCAGAGTGCTCGACACCTCGTTGACCCTGACAATCATGTTCAGTTCGACATAGGTTCGGCATCCCAGGATGGGATGTCCGTGCTCCACTACTTTGAACTCGATGTGATGTCCATTTATCTCCAGAATTGTCTCTCCATCCAGTACGATGCGATCCCCAGAGTATGTCAGGAGCCTGCACTTAAGCTTGGTTATAGTCACATTGTGCAGATTCTTGAATATGTCCCGGAGTATCAGATTAGATTCTGATACTGTCGTGAGTTTGAATCACACTTTTTGCACTCCGATCGTAATGTCCTTGTACCACAGACCTGCTTGATCCTCCTTTTCATTTGATATTTCACCAATGAAGAGACCCGCTTAGAGGTAATCCAATTGGGTGCAGCCGGTTGCTTCCAAGTCTGCGTCCATTTTGTGTGTTTCCATTTACTGGTGAAGTCCTGTTGCGGCATACCATCACAAAATGTCCGATCTTGTGGCATGCGCTGCAACCTTTTCCACATGCCAAACACATCTTTCCGATGCTGGAATCCAGTTTCCGCATTGGTATGCGGCTTGTGTTGTTGTTTTCGGTCCCGGACAGCTTCTCCAAGATGGCATCGTTGCTCGCGGGGTGTGTGTGCCGGTATTTCTCGATGCGTAGTCCACTTCTTTTACTTCTTCTTCCGCTTTACCTTCTAAGTGTGCCACATTAAATTCACTTAAATGACACATATCGATGCACTTCTGGAGTGTGAGGTCTGCTATCTGGATGAGCTTGTTGCACAAGTCGGTGCTTTTCACCCCCCAACTACAATCCGGTCTCATAATAGATTGTCTTCCATATCCCCATACTCAGTCTTTCACACAGTCGCGTAACACCGTCCGTCATATATGTGCTGGCGTTTTCGCTTCCCTGGTTCTGGTTATTGAATCTGTAGCGTGTAATAATTATATTTGACTGCCCTGTACAATACTGTCTGAATGCTCTCACAAATGGTTTGATTTAGTCTTTTTGGTCAGATGAGAACTCAAAGTTTCGCGAGTGCCTCCGGTGTGGCGTTTTCAGCGCCCGGTCATTGTCAGCAGCCTGTCGTGGCTTCTGCGCATGCGCGGATTTTCGGACGTTGCGGCGATCACTGCTATTTGTTTTGTTTACACTCGGCGATTCGACGCTGATCTACCTGCTACGTTAATATCGCTTGGAATTTAAGGTTAATTTAATTAAATTTCATTATTTGAGTATGTAATTCTGTTAAATATGATCGCATTCAATAGATTTCGGCCTAATCGGTCCCTAACACTGCCGGGTACTTTAGCTGAGCTTGTAGCCGGCGAGGGTATGGGTGTTTTGCATATGTCTTAAAATCTGCGCATGCGCAGAAGCCACGACAGGCCGCTGACAATGACCGGGCGCTGAAAACGCCACAGGTCTCGCTACGTGGAGGAACATGCCGCATTGAATGTCTTCGGTTTTTGTTTTGACTCCTCCTGCGACTGCATATATCCTATATGCCTGGTACCACATTTTCCAATTGCTGGCGGTATGACTCTCCAGTATGAGAGGGCCCGGTAGTCTTAGATCTGTTAGTGACGTTTGCGGTTTGTGGTTTCACAGCTGACACCTTATAATCAATGGTAGTCTGAACACAGTGGTGGTTAAGTAGCGAGTGACTTTATTTCCGAGACCCGGTTACCAGCTACCCGCGCATGGACTGTCCTGCTCGCCGACAATATATATGTCACAACACGGTGGGCAGCAGAGATGGGGTTTTACGTTCTGGCAACATCTAAGGTCACATCAGTACGGGTACTGACTTGTGACAGTGCACACTCAGCGTGACTTTATACTTATAGAGTTGCCCCACTGGGAGACCAGGCCACCAGTACCATGACCTGATATCCCACTCAGTCACAATATCCTGACACTGAGCCAACCAGTCCTTGCCCTATCCTAATAATGCCGGGCGCCTGAGTAGGAAGCGACAAGTATACATGTTTAAGTCATTGGTTTGACTTGACAGGGTTTGAACCGGTGGGTTTGAATTCCACGATCTCCCAAAATGGGAGACGGACGGCATTGTAATTTGTAGTATGCACTGACCTCACAGGTAAGGAGCCACATAAATAGGGATAGGGTTTATTTGTTGGAGTTTTACACCCTCGCAACATATCAGGACGGGCACCACCGACTTGTCCTCGCAACATATCAGGACGGGCACCACCGACTTGTGACAGTGCACACTCCTGGCGACTTTATAGTGCTGTCCCACTGGGATACCATGCAGCTAGCACCATGACCCAATTTCCCACTCATTCACATCATCCTGACACTGAGCTAACCAGTCCTTGCCCCATCCTAGTAATGCCCAGGCATGGCAGGTGTATGGGTTGAAATTCCGCTCTAGGCACAATGTTTCCTACAGTAATCTCCTAAACACTCGATGCCAAAATGGTGTATTATATCCATCAATGAAATTTAAAGCCGACCCATTGTTCCAATAGTCTGTCCGTAGTTCCGGAGTGTTCTTTAGGTGTGTACTATTTCAGTAAGTAATCACATAGAGTGGCAGGATTTGGTCGGGATTAAAGATCACATAGGCCCATGCCAGTCCATTCAATTCTTTTTCCACAATGTGTGAGTCATATCCAGGTTGAAGTGGCGCATTGGCTCTCCCTGCAGCATAAGCTTTTCCCGGGAGAACTTTGCATAGGATCAGTTTGTTTGAACCCTCAGTGTAACCTTTGCTTATGTCTGGGAGTTCAGACAAGTATATCCCAGCTCCATGGACTCCCCTTCTACATAGGTCCATGCTAAAGTTGTTTAGCATGATTCCTTCAATATTGCGCTCAGCTGTTCCATGAAAGGCAAGCAGTGACTTTGTGTGCTTGGTGTCGGATGGGTATTTGATCTGGAATTCTCTTTTATTCTTGTCGAAGCGCTCTGTGAGGCAGTCGTTCACGAAGTACTCGACACACTTGATCTTCTCGTCAGACCGCAGCTCCTTCGTTAGCCGCAAGAACTGTGACTCTGCGAGGCGAAAATGATTATCCAGCGAGTCATTTTCGTCATACTCACGCTTAGGCTCGAGATGATATCTCCCTTCCCCGTGACGAGTGGCCAGCTGCGGAATCATTTCGATGTCCTTCATTGTAAAATGCACAATGTATCTGGGAAGTGCCCTATTTTGTTCGAATAAAAGGTACTCATCATACTGCACATCAGCTGAGTTTGGTGCACCCCTTGGTATGAATACAGAATCGCATTTAAGGTGGCTAAGGTGTTTCAAATTCAGGCAGTCAGCTGGCCTCGCGGTATGTGCTTTCCCTACCAGCACCTCGCACACCAGCAGCATCAGGGGCACTCCGGGCAGTTGCGTGCTGGATGCGCCACCTGCTGAGTCCATGCAGAAGTACATGCCCTTGCCGTGCCTGCCGCTTGTCATGCTCCCGGCATGAGTGAAGCTTCCCTCAGAGATCTTCTTCCTCATGGTGTCTTCATCGACGATACTCATCATCAGCTCAGTGTGGCTGGGATCGAACATTTTCGATTTGGCGTGAAGGAAACTTTGTTGCAGATTGCAATTTGTGACCTTTTCAATCTTGCCCACCACGGGGAAGCTGCCGTGCTCTGGGTGAATGTAGTTCATGACTCGGTCTAAAATCCTGTAGTATTCAGCTGCGTCTGCACCATCGCGCGTAATCTGCACCAGACAAGGTGAGCGCTTTGTACTGAATTCCTTCAGCTCTTTTCTTACATCTTCTCGGGCTGCTTCTCGCTGTAGGTGCTCCGCTTCCAACTGCTGCTTCATCCGTTCCTTCTCCATCTTCAAGCATGGCAAGCAAGGCTCCGCACCACACCTGCGTCCGCACGTCGCCTCGCATGGATGCCCACACGAGCGGGTCCGGGGACACTTTTCCTGGCACATGCCCTCGTCCGTCCGCCAGCATTCCCGACTGCCCTTGTGCTTGCACTGTGCAAACTCAAACACCACCTTTTGTTTGCATCGTCGGCTGTCCTTCGGCTCCCTGCATGCCTTCTTGCCGGCATGTCCACATTTCTCGAAGATGAAAGCGACCCTCTCATTGCAGTCGCTTTGCAAGTGACTGTGCCCTGAGCCACACATATTTGAGCAGATATGCTTTCCGCAAAGCATTAGTTGCGTGCATTTTAACTGGCATTGTCCAGACAGCTCATTCTGCCAACACTCTCGCTGGGCTGGATGATTGCATGGACGGACAAACTTTACGATTTCTTTACACTTGTGGAAGTGCAATGGTCTGCATGGCTTCTTACAATGGTGTACGTCACAGGGCATCAGGGCGTCACACTGGACTTTGCAGATTATGTTCAATGGGAGGTCATTGGCAGTTGTGGCTCTGATTTCAGTGATATCCTTATGTAAGGGGCAGTACAGGGGGAACTGCTTCCCAGCCAGTCCCTTTCTGTACAGGGTCTTAATCAGGGGTGCCCAGCAGGACCGTTTCGCACTGAGGAAGGTACTGTCATTCCCAACTATATACATCCCACACCGCGCTCTGGACTGGGCTACACACCGCCTGTTCAGAAGCTGCAGAAAGCCAAGGTTACCATTTTCATTTGATCGCACCAAAGAAATAATGATGATGTCATTCTCATCTCCTTGGTACATATCAATTGTGTGGATTTCAATACTGACCTGTTTGCTATCTGAACACAGATAGCCCACGTCCATTTCATTCGCTCTTTTGAAGATGTTGGCATGGTCAGTTTCAGCTTTTTTCAGCATGCCTCGCAGTAGGCGTACCTGTGCCTGATAAGCTGCCAAAATCGTTATTTTCACAGGGCTACATCCCATTTGAATGAAGACCAGTGCCAGCTTCAGAACGCGTTCCGCCTCCAATACGTTTGTGTAGCTTCTGCCCGCTTTCTCGGGATCAGTGTGGCTCCAAAAGTACATCGACGATGTGAAGCTGAGCGCTTTGTTCTTCGTTACCACCTCCAAGTTGCTTTGCAATTCAGGATAGATATCAAGAATCAGGTCTGCCATTTCGGGGAGCATGCGATTTTGGAAATTTAACGTTGCTACTGGATAGCCGTTATTGATGAGTCTTTCCATCATTGAAATGTCAAAGTGATATTTCCGAGACAAGTCATATGTTTCAACTTTGGGCCTCAGCTGTTTATGGTCTCCGATGAGGATGAGATGCTGTAGTGCCGGGTTTCCAAGCAGTGCCATGATATGTGGCTCCAACACTTCAGCCGCTTCTTCAACAATCACAACGGCAGGCTGAAGCATCATCAGTAGGGCCTGATTAATGCTTGCGCCAGTCATTGTCATGGCAACGATATGTTTTTCTTTCAAGATGGATAGCTTCTGAGTATTTCTCATTTCCTCAGTTTGTGAGCATAACCTCATGTAGTTTGTATGCACTGCTTCCAAATTGCTGTCTGCCTCCCTGCTCTGGTGCCACAAGAATGCTTGAATTACAGCCATTTTAAGATCTGGTGTCAAAGCCCACAAGTTTTCAATCTGACGAATGGCTGCCAAGGGCATTTCATTTGCCAGATTTTGGGCACAGGGCACCATCTTGATGGAAGAGTCTTCATTTTCTTCATTCTGCGACAAATCTATGTCGACGGTGTATGGACATGATTTCCTGGAAAAGTCTGCAGCAACCCGTTCTTTCTCGACCCAGTCTCCCTCGCCCAGCTCTGATATTTCTGGGGAAGCAGTCTTGGTTTTTTTAGGCTGGGAAGTTAAGATGTTTTTCAAATTTGGAAGTGGCTGCATCATTTTGTTCACCTGTTCTCTATGTGGTGTCCATTCTTTGAAAGCAGCTGACAGGAAAGTCTTTAAGAAGTCTGGCATTTTCCTCAACCTCTCGCTCAGTGGTTGTTCTTCATCAAAAAGATGCATTTTCGCTTCATGCCATGCAGGAAGAATACCATTGCGCTGCTCCACATTGAATTTCTTATGGCATATGGCTTTGTACTCTAGTATCAACCTTTCCCATTGAGGCTCTGTGAAACCGCCCAGTGCAGTTTGCAATGACCATCCTTTCGACTGAACCACTTGATGAATCGCTTCCTTTAGGCTGCATTGCAGTTCGGATTTCTCCTGTACTAATTCTACCCGCAATGTTCGGCTCATATTTGAGTACTTTGTGGAAGCCATTAGCTCGCGAAGTCTCACTTTGGTGACTGCTTCATCCTGAGAACCTCCACCTATGCGTACTACCCGGCGAGGAATCGTTTTAATGAATACCTTCAGAAATTCATCAAGAGCATGATTCTTATAGGTTAACACAACGATTGGCAGCTTAACTGACTCACATTTCAAAAGGGCTTTCACAATTGATACGCCAATAAATGTCTTCCCCGTGCCTGGGGGCCCCTGGATGATAGCAACTCTATGTTGTAGAGCTTGTCTGAATGCTGCTTCCTGACTAGGGTCCATCGTCGTTGGCACATGAATTTCTGCCATCTCTTCTGCATATGTCACGGCTTGAGGTGGCTCCATGAACACCAACTCGTCCTGTAAGGAGAGCTCTTCAGGCGCTATGTTCTGTAGTGCCCTTAGAACGGGCTCATAGGATCTGTAGTATGTCGGTGATTCTGCCATGACTATTCTACCACTGGCAAGGCTAATTTGTGTAAGACAGCTTGCTACAGACATTTCATTGCAGCCGGCAGACAACTCAACCCACACCATGAAACGACCTTTTGACTGCTTTTGACTTCTCTCTGCCACAGTAGCCCATATTGGATCATTGAAAGAGGCAGACGGTGATAAGCAAAGCAAGTTACCATTCCGCAAGTTGCCACATTCATCCCAGTTTGGAACATGCTGAGCTGGGGTGACATGTAGTGCCAATGCCATTCCTGGAATGTTGGGTGTGAAGTGAATCCCGACAAGGGACACGGCAGTGTAAAGATACATATCTCTTGGGTCTAATGAGTTGTTCAAGTAATTATTGATACCTGCTTCCAAACCACTGAAGCAGTCAGCTCTTAAAAGTCGAAAATAAATGTCCATGTATTCTTCAACAGTTGCGTATGCCCCTGTCACTCGTATCTCCCTCAACGGTGCATTCCGCTCCTTGTCCGTTTGAAAGAGTTCTGATGTTGGCGGTGCCAGGGGAAGCTCACTCCAACCCAGGTCAGCAATGTCGTTCGGGTTTTTCAAGACCAGAATCTTCAACGACTTGAACAGGAAGTGATCCAGGGAGTTTTTATCAGAGGGCAGTGTCAACTTGATGACGTCCAAAGTAGCTTTGGATTTTTCAGGTGCACTGTCAAGCATTCTCAGTAGGAACCTTTGCACTTTATCCCTCACCACTTCTTTTGCCTGTTCGAAATGTGTTTGCACAAAAAGCTCGAGGTTATCGTAGAACCCGGAACAAATCAGAGCTTTCATTCCTCGTTGGAAACTTCCCTTCCGCCCATAAGACTTTTGCTCGAGTAGTTCTGTGAAGGTGATAACCTGCAAGAGGACTTCTTTGGACAAATCTCTGCACTGGCCAATCGCCGACCACATGGCGTCACAAGTCAACACACTGGCATGCAGTTCCAGTTCTTCTTCTCCATTCGCTGACATCTTCTTTGATATCTGCGTCAAGTACCTAGCCACCTCATCGCCCGTTCGCTGTTTGCATTCGACCAGTTTTATATTGTGAGCGCTGCGTTTTTTGTCACGGCCAATAGTAAATGCTAGCAAGTCACCCCGCATCAGCTCCATTTGTCCGCATGACACCCATGACTTATCGAAAAAGAGCCAAGCCAAATCTTGGCTCTGCACGTTGTCAACAACTTTTATCCACCCCTTTCCATTGACAAGCTTTTCAATTATCCCTACAGTCAGAGCTTTAGGGCTGGTTGGTTGTTGTGAGGCTGGTTGCCAGCCGAGAGGCTGTTTGCGGCTGTGCAGCTGCACCATCATTGCACTCGGTCTTGTCGGATCTTTCACTCTCAGGGTGAAATTCACCACATCGCCCTCCTGGAACCTGAAACCTTGCAGTCTGAAGTAAACGTCCCGATTGGTGAATTCTTCTGGTAGAGTCTTGTGTGGTTTTAAGAAGCCAAACGAGCCGTCCTTTTGGACAGTTTTCACAGTTCCGACCAGCTTTTCCATTTCTGCATGCCTTTTCACAGTCGGTCCTACTTCACGAAAATATTATAAATTTATTGCATTAGATTGATTGCTTGATTGTGATTTAACACCATCTCGGCAGCAAAGGCCACATTCTTTTTTTAAATGATGAGAATTTATTGTTACTTAGATTTTTTTTTTTTTTTAATGGATCCGTCACAAAAAAATCTAATTCTAAAATGATTAAATATAAGTGAAATGATGGTAACATTGGTAAATGTCTCACAAGATATTTACATCAAGAGATTATTGGTCAAGGATGAAAGTGGTCTCCAGCAAAAACCGCGGAAAACAAGCCGAAATTATTACACAGACGGCGAATTTCCGTGATAACGTGGATCTTCTCCAATAGACTTAGCATTGTCAGGGAATCGTGGAAAAATACCGGAAGTTAGGTTTCAACTGGCCTTGTTGTGTTTGTATTGTCGCCCATACCTAACACTTTCTTGTTTAGGTTTCATGTTCTAGCTACATCTAAGGTCATATAAGAAAGTGATTCGAACCATCCAACTAGCCATATACATCCCATTTAAAAAAAAATTGTTTAACATTAATCGGTGAATATAAAAAATCCCGGAAATCCGCGAAACCACGGAGATCTTTCATCCCTGATCGGTGCAAGGCAATACAATCGACCTAATCGAGTAAAATGTGTTTGAATGTATTATTCCGTATTATATTACCACTGCGTGTGCATACAAATGTAGAGAACATTTGACTGGATCTTATATAAATATCTTTAAAATAAGATACCGTGTTTTATATTTAGATTTTGACTTCTATTTAATTCTGCCGTATGTTAATTTATCAATATGATTTGTTCTTTTTTTAGGTTTGGCTTACTAATACCTTATTCATTGTGTAAAGCTGTTAATCTCAGGTATAAAGGCAAAAGAAATGAGACGATGGCCAGATGTTGCTTGCCTGTCAAACCAGATTTTTCTGCACCAGGATCGTTAAGTAGTTGCCTTAAATGTCAACGAATGCTCTAAGTGAATTGTTTTGGCTCCTCTTCTGATATAAGTAATTATAAAGAAAATTGGAATATTAAATCGTCACTTCCTCATCCGTCCAGTCTTTCCGACATTCATCTTGGTGTTATATATATATATATAGTTAGGAACCCAGTGATTTACACATTGTATTGCTACTCTGTATATATAGGTTCTTCTTTGCTGCTGGTCCTAAAAAGGCGGAATCGGGGGTAAAAACTTAAACACGTCACAGCTTATCCTAGTTAGGCTTGTTGTGTTCCACAGATATCCTATTTTAAGGCACAATTAAAAGAAAAGCAGTTTGGACCCCGATTGCACGTCAGGGTGGCTTTGAACTTGACTACGTGGAGAACGTTACGCGTGTTTCGGTGTGACACAAAAAGCCGCCTAGTGTCAGATTTAGAACTAAACCCTTATTTTTTCCTAGTACGCTTTTGAACTGCACTCACTAGGAGTAAGTAAGTGCAATTTTATGAGGGTCCGTCCACTTGAGAGTAGAACAGAGGACTTATAAAATTGTGACACTGAAACATGTGTGACATGGAAAGGAAAAGTTTTTTCTTCAAGATCAAACAAACACCACAGAGCATGAAAAGGTATTATGCTTATTAGTTTTTGACGCTGTGGACATATTTCAAAGTAATTTTGTAATACTTCCATAACTTCTGATGTTATTGGAGTTGTAACGCATGTTTTATGTGACATGTAACGCATGTTTCATGTGACACTCAATAATAACTTGGCTCAGAAATTGCTAACAGTATGCACACACAAAAAGTTGTTGTTAAGGGCATTATTTCTACACATTACATGTATGCAAGTATGTCTTTTGAGTGTTACAAGTTTTGCTTATAATGGGTTCTTCTTCAGTTTTGGTCCTAAAAAGGGGGAATCAGGTCAAAACTGAAATATGTTACAGCCTATCCCAATTAGGCTTGTTGTGTTCCATATACATCCAATTTTAAGACACAATTTAAAACAAAAACAATTTGGACCCAGACTACAAGTCAGGGTGGCTTCGAACATGACCAAGTGGAGAATGTTACGCGTGTTTCGGCTGTCACAAAAACCTTCATTATGTAATATTTAGAACAAGACCCTTATTATTTCCTAGTTAGGTTTTGAACAGCAGTCACTAGGAGTAACTAAGTGCAATTTTATGAGTGTTCGTCCACTTCAGAGTAGAACAGAGAAGATATAAAATTGTGACACTGAAACATGCATTACATGGAAAGGAAAAGTTGTTCCTTCATGATGAAACAAGCACCACAGATGGTGAAAATATTTATGCTTATTAGTTGTTGATGCTGTGGACATATTTCAAAGTAATCTTGGAACACTTCCCTAACTTCTGATGTTCTTGGAATTGTAACACATGTAACATGTAACGCATGTTTCATGTGACACTCAATAATTACTTAGGTTAGACACTGCTAATAGCATGCAAAAAATGTATTTGTTCAGGGCATTATTTGTACACATTACATGTATGCAAATATTTCTTTTGAGTGTTATAAGTTTTCTTATGTAGAAAAAGATATTGCGATGACTTAGAGGATGAAGATGACAACAGGTGAATGCGTGATTACGTCATAGCGCAACATCCTGTTTATAACTTGACACCACATCATCAGTAGGTGTGTAGATGCCCACGGTATATTTGAAAATCATGGTGAGAAGCGATTTGATCCATTATTGGATTTTGTATCGCGAAATAATTTTCGCCGTTACGCGTGTTTCATCTTCATCGAAGTGTGACACGCCACACTAATAGCATCATAGCGCAACATCCTGTTTATGACTTGACACCACATCATCAGTAGGTGTGTAGATGCCCACGATATATTTGAAAATCATGGCGAGAAGAGATTTGATCCATTGTTGGATTTTGTATCGCAAAATAAATTTTCGCCATTACGCGTGTTTCACCCGTGACACAAAGTTTTAATTTCAGTTTTAATGCATTTTAGGAAATAATATTATAACTTTTGTGTTCAGAACTAGGCATCTATGATGCTATCCTATTTAAAGCAGCAGGTTTTTTCCTGGCTTGCATGGTTGGATATTGTGAAAATTGAAGGTGAACGCGTGTTTCATGACGTGACACCTCATGTAACACGCGTTATGCTCACTTTCAAGCATCGTTGTTTTACACACAGACACTCAATAGTCCTAAAATTAGTTTTCTGACATTTTTGCATGTTACAACTTTGCAAATAAACTAGCTATGTTTGAATATTTTGGTCTACAATGAAGTAGTTTCCAACACAAGTAGTACTGTTTCACCATTCCCATTTTTAGCTGTCATATTTACGTGACAAATGAATCTATTTTTGCAATAAAAAATAAACCAAACACTTTTTTTCTCACTGGATTGCTCTCATTGCTTCTTTGGGGTATAATATAAGGAATTTTCTTCATTTGGTATGAAAAGGAGAATTAATTTAGACAAAAACAGTTACAATGTGAGGACCAACCAATTAGGACCAGCAGCAAAGAAGAACCCATATATACAATCAACTTATATTATAAGTTTAGAAAGTCTATATAAGTATTATACATCACAGCGTTTGCTATTTTAAATTCCGTTTTTTTCGTTGATAGGAATGCCTTCTTCTTTATGTCATGGAGAAATGAAATCAATGAGAACACTACACTGTTTGAGAGCTATTAATAAAGTCTCCTACCTGATTTAAATACCATAGTGGTCTTCGATCCCATGCCAAGGTTGACATGATCAGTTTCTGATCCCATGTCACCGGTGACTTGATCAGTTTCTGATCCCATGTCGAAGGTGACTTGATCAGTTTCTGATCCCATGGCACCGCTGACTTGATCAGTTTCTGATCCCCTGTCGACAGTGACTTGATCAGCTTCTGATCCCATGTCGAAGGTGAATTGATCAGTTTCTGATCCCATGTCGAAGGTGAATTGATCAGTTTCTGATCCCATGGCGACGGTGAATTGATCAGTTTCTGATCCCATGCCGCTGTTCACTGGATCAATTTCTGATATGTCGATGGTGAATTCATCGGTTTATGATCCCATGTCGCTGTTGACTTGATCAATCTCACCTGGAAATGAATTAAAGCTGCCGATTATTTAGCCGCAGAATTCAGGTTGGACTATATTGAGTAAATATTCCTTGTATGTTACTTTGATGTATGGATGTATAGTTCCTCCACGAGCTATAATGGGCGGCTTTAACCTTGATCCCCCCCCCCCCCCAAAACCCAGATCGTGGCGCAACCTAGCTTGGTTCACCGCCACAAACGCAGAGACCTTAAGGCCCTGTCACACTACGACGTTTCCTACCAACGCGCGTCGACGTGTTGCCTTTTTGGTCGAAACGTCGGTACACGTCCGGAACATTACCGGCGCGTTAACGGCGCGTTACGGGCGCGTTAGGGCGCGTTACGGGCGCGTCGGTACATAGCAACGTGTGAATGGAAACGTCGGCGCGCGTCGGTGCGCGGCGCGGCGCGTCGAGGTTTTGTGCATGCACAAAACTTTGGACGCGCGGCGACGCGCGCCAACGGGTTGGAGGGCGCGTCACGGACGCGTTAGCAACACGTCGACACGCGTTGGCGGCGCGCCGGCGGAACGCTGGCAGGACGTTGATCAATGTTGGTTAACGTTGGCTCTTTTTCCCCAAAAATGGGAGCGTTCCGTCGGCGCGTCGGGAACGTCCCATCGACGTGTTGTGGGCATGCCATTGGCGTTGCTCCAGCGTTTCTCGGCGCGTTGGACGTGTTGCCGGCGCGCCTGGATGCGTTGGCCGCGCGCTGTGGACGCGCTGTGGACACGCTGCGGGTGCGTCCTAACGTGTTGCTGGCGGGTATGTACTGGTTGACGCAATACTAACACGATACCAACGCGCTCCCTCCACGCTGTAAACGCGCCGATAGCGCGCCACCAGGGCGCCGACAACGCGCCAATAACACGCTACTAACGCGCCAATAACGCGCCAATAACGCGCCAATAACGCGCCTCCAACACGCCACTAACACGCTGCGCCGTGTCAAACTTTCTCCCAAAGCGCCGAAAAGTTCGACGTTTCTCGACGGGTTGCAAATATTTTGCGCGTTGCCGGCGCGCGGGCAGAAGCGTCGTAATGTGACAGGGCCTTTAGGCTCAGCACAAAGCATTATGTCATTGGACCATATATGGAAGCCATGTCGGAGGGACAAGTGTAGGTGTTCCTCTGTGTGGCGAGTGCTACTCTGCAGTGGAGCCATCAAGGCATTAAGCGCATAACATATACAAATCCCAGCATCTATTTCGGGATCGATATTTATATTCCAAAATCATACATGATTCAAATAAAGCTCTCAAAGTGAGGTGCCGGTACATAGTCATTGCACAATAAAACCGTAAATTGATGGCTTAAGGTCGAGACAGACAGGAAGCGTGTATCACACGGGCGGAAAGTACAAGTGGACGGCATGCGGTTCTCACGCGGAAATAGCGAACACACTGGATAGGTCTAGCACCCTTCAAAAACTCTATATATATATTACCTGACTTGACTTTACCCAACCTCACTTTACTCGACCTCACTCTACACGACCTCACTCTACCCGACCTGACTTTACCCGACCTGACTTTAGCCGACCTGACTTTACCTGAACTAACTTTAACCGTCTTTGCCTGGCTTTACCCGGCGTTACCCAACTTGGCTTTACTCGACTTGGCTTTACCCGACTTGGACTTTACCCGACTTGCCCACTTGGACTTTGCTCACTTGGACTTTACCTGACTTGGACTTTACCCGACCTGACGTTACCCGGCTTTACCCGACTTGGCTATAAAGTTGTATGGTCCGATGGTGGTTGAATTCTTATTTTATTTTTGAGATAAATATATCAAATTGATCGTTATAACCTACTAATCATTAGTTTGGAGTAATTTTGATGAGAAATTGCTAGTTTTGAAGCAATTTGAGCTGAGAGAACCCTAAATACTTTCGACAAGCTTTCCAAAAGTCCTCTTGCTATGACACGTCATGATGTGTCGCGATGACCATGTGATGTTGAATGACCTAAATCAAATATAGCCTGGTCACCTAGCATTTTACACTGATGGCGCCATTGCTCCATCATTTGTTTCTTGGCATGTGATGTGATGAATTGTTCCAAATTTGCTGTCAAATATGTAGGATAAATTTGAGATAATTGTCTTGGTTTTGAAAATTTGATGCTTCATGGGACTATGCAGCTTTAACAAAGCATTCTTCAACTTGTTACTTTGTTGTAATTACTGAAATGGTATAGTCTTCTGTCTAGACATTAATAATTAACGTTTTTAAAGTTGCAGTCTAATATAACCATAACACTCCCAAATCCAAATGTCACAATCGACATACCACATTTTGGTGTGCATTCTTTGATCTTTTTATATTTAGTTTTTTTATTATATATTTTTATATATTTTCTTTTATTTACACTATCATTGTTTGATTAATTCTAGTGTCGTTATATTTGTGTGTGTACTTCTGACCATGTACATTGGCAGTGGTGTAATATCACAAATTACAAATATCAGTATCATTTGGTAATATATATATATGTATATGTAATGGCCCACGGCCCTCCGACTTACCCTTTCTCTCACGAAAGAACACCAAGATTCAATTCAGTGTACGCTTCACCTGGTTTATTGAACCCTCTGCTCTCCGCGGCGTCAGTAGTTGTCTGACCCGCCCCCTGACTCGCCAGATCCCACATCGACTCTATAGGTGTGTGTGGGGGGTGGGTCAACCACACGCAGTAGAGGTCAGCCCAGTTGGGGTCTGACCGGTGGTGACCCGTGCCGCCACCTAGCGCAGTGTAGTGGAACTGCGCTGGTGGCGTCGTAGTCTCCGCTGCTACCGCGTGATAGTAGAGCTCATGTTCAGACTACTACACTGCCCCCCCTAGAGTCTCACCGGTTGCAGAATGCAAACCGATGAGAATCGAGAAATGATAGAAGTCAACATGAGAACTAACTCGAAAGGGAGAGAAGCCTTACAAAGCTAGGTATGTATCCTTTTGCGCAATTCCTAGACCTGCCTGCAGCGAAATAGCGATATGAATCTAGCTAGCTGCAAGGCAAACATGTTATCAGTCTAGGTGAAGAAAGAGTCTTTAAATGAGTCGCACAAAGACGACCTCTCCCAGCCTCTATGTAGTTGCTGTATAGAATGTTTTTTGCTGGGAGAGAATTCATACCCCACAAGTGGAACCCCCTCGACAGAAGGAAGCAAGGAACTACTCAGTCCGCCCCCCGCCGCCCCCCATCTCAGAAGAACCGCTAGCGGGGCGCTCCCCCTTCTACGCGGAGCGGCTCCTCTTGGAGCTTCCTCAGCCCGTCCTCCTAAAATGGCCACGACCTCGACTCACCTTTCTCTCACGGAAGAACACCAAGATTCAATTCAGTGTACGCTTCACCTGGTTTATTGAACCCTCTGCTCTCCGCGGCGTCAGTAGTTGTCTGACCCGCCCCTGACTCGCCAGATCCCACATCGACTCTATAGGTGTGTGTGGGGGGGTGGGTCAACCACACGCAGTAGAGGTCAGCCCAGTTGGGGTCTGACCGGTGGTGACCCGTGCCGCCACCTAGCGCAGTGTAGTGGTACTGCGCTGGTGGCGTCGTAGTCTCCGCTGCTACCGCGTGATAGTAGAGCTCATGTTCAGACTACTACACTGCCCCCCTTAGAGTCTCACCGGTTGCAGAATGCAAACCGATGAGAATCGAGAAATGATAGAAGTCAACATGAGAACTAACTTGAAAGGGAGAGAAGCCTTACAAAGCTATGTATGTATCCTTTTGCGCAATTCCTAGACCTGCCTGCAGCGAAATAGCGATATGAATCTAGCTAGCTGCAAGGCAAACATGTTATCAGTCTAGGTGAAGAAAGAGTCTTTAAATGAGTCGCACAAAGACGACCTCTCCCAGCCTCTATGTAGTTGCTGTATAGAATGTTTTTTGCTGGGAGAGAATTCATACCCCACAAGTGGAACCCCCTCGACAGAAGGAAGCAAGGAACTACTCAGTCCGCCCCCCGCCGCCCCCCATCTCAGAAGAACCGTTAGCGGGGCGCTCCTCCTTCTACGCGGAGCGGCTCCTCCTTGAGCTTCCTCAGTCCGTCCTCCTTGTGCCCGCGTCGCCTGGCCAGTAGATCACAGACGGTATTACACCGCGGACACGTCACGCCGCCGCACCCAGGACCCGTCACGCTCGGTGACCCGCTCCGGTGCAGAGTGCATGAAAGTAGAAGGGCGGTGTTACTTATAACAATTGAGAAAGTCTCCGCAGATACAACGTTCAGGAATGCAATACATTTTATAAGAAGCAATGGGCGCCAGCAAGAACCCGGCCTCCTACAAAGAAAATTACACCCCATGTGCATCCTCCCCTGTCATAACAGGAGCCGACGCACACGCTGTCAATCATGTTCTGCTGGAAGCGCTTACTATAGTAGTAATTTTAAAATAAAGAATGCAGCATAAAATAAGAGCCAGGGCGACACTGCATAGGAAAATCTTTTAGTGTAAAATGGACAGTGTCTACCCACCAACTCCCACACCATTGACCACCTCGTTCCACTAAATTAATTTAGAATATCATATGTCCTAATAGTGTGGAACAAGGAAGTCAAAAACGGGGTGAAAGTTGAGGAATATTTTTAGAAATAATTTATTTAGTATATATATATAAAAAAAATTATTCCGACCCCTACTGCAGAAAAATAGGCAGAACACAAGAAGCTAGATCCTCCAATCGGGAGAAAGCTAAGCTCTTCACCATAACATATATCATGAACAATCGTACTGCAAAAGAAAAATAATATTGGAATAGAGCAGTACGATATGCTAAATACATCATGGTTATCAATGTAAAAATAGCACCGTAGTACTAAAAAGGTATATACAATATTATATTAGTAACAATATACATATATATATATACAAGGCGGCATCCACCTCCATAAGGGAGATGAACTTATCAGAAAAAAAAATTATTTTATAATCGCCGTCCACCTTCCCGTAACCAATCCAGCGGGATCCGGGAATGACCTTCGGGGCTCGACCCCAGCCCTCGCATCCGGAGAACCGTGATCTCACGGTCAACCCTGAGGCCGCACCAACCGACAACGCCCCTCCTCCAGAGGCCAATAGTCCCTCACACTACATGGCTCCCCTTCATGAGGGTGTCCCATTCATAGCCGCGACAGAGTATCCTCAGTCAACCCAGCCAACGTTCCCCGAAAGGAACCGCGCCAGCTTAACCGGCCACCCCCCCCGCGACCGAACAATCACTCAGACGAGACGGAGTAGGATCGTCAGCGATCGCATATAGTCCCTCGAGCTCGACAGCAAAAGCCCTATCGGTAGCCTCAACGCAACAGCCGCTGCTATCCGACCCCCCGGTCTCTGACCTCCCCCCCCCCCCCTGTCCTTGGTCAGAACGCGAGCGATCGGATACCGCCGACTGTAGTCCCCTACTACTACCGACAGAGCCTTCATCCACATCTATGGGCACCGTTTCCGTTTCGTCCCATCGCTAATAGGATAGCGATAGGTCCGAACGACCCATACGACACCTTTTTTCCGGGAGGGATCGATGCCTTCAGGGGGCACCGACACAACCTCCTCTCCGAACGAGGACAGTGTCACGCTGTAACAGAGGCCTTAAGCCCCGCTCCACAGCCGTCCTCACCTGCTGCGCTTCCTGTTTAAGCACTGACTCACAGAAGGCAAGGCCGAAGCAACTCACCCACCGCCCCACAACCGGGTAGATTCCGACAGAGTCGAGTCCATAGCCGCTCCCACAGAAACCTCCCCCTACTGACCGCCCTCGTCTTGAGGTGCCGGTGCCAGACTCCCTAAGGTCTAGCACCTACATCCTCAAGCCTGTGGACGGTAACCTAGTGGGTCGACAGCTTTAGGGGGAGTCGGCAGAACCACCTGGCAAGAACCCGATGAACTGCCGCTAAGCAGGCTGCCGCCATCCTCACGCACAAGCTGGGCTGAGCGAGAACGGAATCCGGCGGGACGGAACAAACCGACTCCCTCAACGCCGTTCTGACAGAGCTGCACTCCCAAAGCGCGCCAACCACGTCAGCATTCACACAGTCCCTGCAGTAACAACACCCATCGCAGATACGCATTGACATGGGAACTCAGGGGAACGTAATGACGAGGCTAGCTACTCCAGAGGAGAAACCACGCCGCCGGGAGAGAGGCGAGTAACCCGCTGAGGAACCTCTAACCACAGCCAACACTGGCGACAATAGGGGCTAACCAGCGAGGGGAGACTGCATCAGAATCTCCCTACCGCCTACAAGGCCTAATGTCCCTATGCAGGTTAAACCCGTCACCTCACCCCCCCTTCGGCCTTCATCAAAGAGTAAACCGAGAGAGTCTACAGCCCACTCCCCCTAAGGAGTGCTGGGCGAATCTAGAATATCGTCCGACAATGGCTCAAACACAACGAACTGCCACACAGCACTTCAAGTTTTTTGTCCCACCACCCCGACGATCGCCCTACACGCTTGTGTCGAGTCTGCGCGATAAACGCACAGACCAACACAGAACGCGGCCGGCCTTGCTGTATCCCTAAAAAGTTAGCTATCAACCAAGTACAAAATGAGGAAGGTACGCGAACGATAGGATCCATGTCCGAGGACTAACACACCCATCTTGTCAGCCGGTAGCCGGTAGAGTGACTGGCTCCACGTCCTCTCTTCGCAGAACCGCAGAGTCCAGTCCGGCGTACCAACCAGAGAATGATTGCACTGCCGCAACAACACCAGTGCGCCACCGGTGCAGCTAGCGTGACCTACATAGGAACCAAACCAAACCACCCGACGGCGGATTCCCCGTCCCCCCGCAGTACCTGCTGACGTCACCGCACCACGTGGTCACGGAAAACCCCAACCGTAAATAAACTATGGTCATGTGACCTAAACTTGGTACAAGTGATTGAATAGACGTGGCACAGGGCGTGGTGGGTGGGCCCTCGCCACGTCTAACCGAGGCCCGACCCGGTTAAAACAATAGTTATCCATCATCTATACCCAGGTAAGATTCGTCTAACTAATCTATTTTACCTCGGTATACCGCCTCTGGCTACCCGCAGGCTAGGGAGAACTTTACGTAATATCATTTTTATCCTGATATTCCTGTTTGTTATTATTATTCTATTATTAAGTTTTATTTATGTGTGTGGTGTACAATTGGTATGACAATAAAGCGAAAAAATTTGTACTTTGTCTCACCTTTCTCTTTTCAGTTGGTGAGTAGCCTCTGTGCTATAGGTTGAGGCTTCTCTAGTCGCTTGTGATAATGTTTTGCAAACGATCTAGCGGTTTTCCATCCCGCGTGAGCCAGGATCCGTTTCACGGATATGCCTAGTAATCTGGCCTTAGATACCATCGCACCACGTGTAGAGTGCGATGAATATCTGTTTGTGTTGACTCCTGATAGTTTTAACACAGTCATGGTCCATCTGGCGAGGGTGTCCCTCGAAATGCCCTTGTGTGGCTTAATAAAGCTCACCAAAAGCTGCCTTGAGTTTCTTATTGCTCTTGTCTTGGATATATATATCCGTATTGCGGAAACTACACATAATTTGCGATCCTCTGTGAAACTAGTGACACTGATTGTCGACAAGGGATCACCTA
Source organism: Branchipolynoe longqiensis (assembly GCA_030323885.1). NCBI lineage: Eukaryota > Metazoa > Annelida > Polychaeta > Phyllodocida > Polynoidae > Branchipolynoe > Branchipolynoe longqiensis. Next base: position 53,661,511 of record CM059197.1, read on the forward strand.
AACGATTCGATTTCAACAAAGTTGTTAAATCAAACGTTGCTTCCCTGTTATCGATTTCAAGACCATTGAGCGACAGGGCGACTATAGTTTGGCCCCTGTGTCCTGTAACCAGCAGCAGAAGCAAAGCCACTTTGAACCCTAATAGCTTAACGTCCAGGAACTTATTCTCTGGCCATTCTTTGAAGAGTTTAAACACAAGAGATACATCCCAAAACCTATTATATTTTGGTTTGGGAGGATTCCTCTGATAAATTGATCGTACGATCCAGCAAATAACATGGTGTTTACCCATTGTTTGTCCATTAATCCTAGGTAGGATTATTGACAGCGCACATCTGGCTGCATTGATAGCGCCATATCCTAACCCTTCGTCTTCTAAGAACCGTAGGAATCGTCCTACCTGGGATATTGTCGGGTTCATTGGCTTAACTTTCTTAAGTAAGCAATATATACCCCATTTCTTTAAATAGGTTGTATACATTTTCACCGTTCCCTTCCTCCATGCGTGAGATACCAACCGTTGTTGTGTAATCTTGTCCAAGCCGAATTGTTCCAAGTACTTATTTATAAAAGGAATGCTACCAAAGGAGTCGTCGACACGTTTCCGTGGTGCGCTAATGGTCCCTGATGTTTCAGGTTTCCTCGGTATCTTGGGAAGCGTAGGCTGCTTTTGGCCGTGGCGACTAATCTGGCTAGCCACGGTTGAGTGTCCCATTCGGGGACGATGAGGATGGCGTGTGTTTTCTCCATTTGTATCTTTCTGGCGACTTTGCTAATAATGGTAAAGGGGGGGAAAATGTAAAAGAAATGATTTTGCCAATTGAGCGAGAAGGCATCTATGTGCCATGCATTTGGTTCGGGGTGCCACGAAACATATTTCTCCACTTTAAAGTTATTACGTGAAGCAAATAAATCTATATCCGGCCAGCCCCATGTGTTACAGATTTGTTTGAAAATTGATGGGTTTAGTGACCACTCTAAGTGGTCATGGAAATGGCGACTCATCTTGTCTGCAAGACAATTCTGCGTGCCGGGTATATGTGTTATTGTTAACCAGACCTCAAAGGTTTGCGCCCAATTCCAAATCAGTACTGCCATTTCGTTACACTTAATGGATTTTGTACCTCCCATGTTTCTGACATAAGCCATGGCTGTGGTGTTATCCGTAAGGATACATACATTATTTTTCGGTACTTTAACCAAGCTGGTTAAACCTAAATAAATGGCTCTTAATTCTAAAACATTAATATGATCGGAAATTTCTGATTCTAGCCATCTTCCTCCCGTTGCTACATCATTTCGATGTGCCCCCCAACCTTGCAGTGACGCGTCAGTTGTAACCGTAGTATTGGGCTCACCCATTCTAATGGGATTGGGAGATTCATCAAAGTGACTTAGCCACCAAGAAATGTCGGCTAGTCCGTTCTCAGAGATAAACATCCTCTTTTCAAAGTTACCCTTAGCTCGGGCCAAAGCTAGATTTTTATCAATTTCCAGGGAGTTAACGTGTGCGGCGCCATATAAAATATCAGGGCTGTACGAAATCATAATACCGATTAACACTGCGACCTCTCTTATCTTTGGCCTAGAAGTGTCTAGCAGCTGTATCGCTGTGTCCCGAAATTTATCTTTCTTTTGTTGTGTGAGTGAAATGGTCATAGCCGTCGTGTTTAAAATGAAACCTAGACACTTAAGCTCCTTAGTAGGAGAAAACACGGATTTCTTCTCATGTATAAAGAAACCCAAGTTTGAGAAAAGTTGACATAAATCTTGAACTGCGAGCTCGCATTGTGTGAAAGATTGTCCCATAATGAAAGAATCATCAATGTATGGAAACATACAATGACCAAGTTTTGCCATTTGTGAAAAAAACGGTTTCAACAGCTTAGTAAAAAGGCGTGGTGCACACGCTAAACCATTTGGTAGGCAGGTAAATTAAAAAAGCTGGCCATTCCAGACAAACCTTAAATATTTGCGATCTACGTCCTGAATAGGAACGGTATAGTAGGCATCTCGTAAATCTACACTCGCTAACCAACACTCTGGGGTAATCAAATCCCGAGCCGTTTCTAAGGAAAACATTTTGAAATGTTGGTATTCAATGATTTCATTTAATTTAGTTAAATCTAAGATCATTCTAATGGTCCCATCGGGTTTAGGAGTGGAGAAAATATTTGAAAGGAATTCACCTTCAGTATGTTCTACTCCTTCGACTATGCCTTTGGCTTCAAAAAGCATAACCTGTTCATTTAGTTGAACTCTTTCTTGCGAATTGAATTTATATGGAAAAGGTGCTCTTTTCTGGACAGGCAATTGTGTGAACGGAATTTGAATGCCCTTAATAATACTAAGAACCTCTGGGTTTGTGGTTAATTGTTGCCATTAGGGTAAATAATTACCAATGTTGCCCGCTTGAAATTTGCTTACGTCAGTTTGTGTTTCCTCTGTGACCATTTCAGGGCCAGGAGGCTGACAAGTTTGTGTGGCGTTCTCTACTTGTTCCCTGGTTTGGGGAACTGCGGCTTGGGAAACTCCCTTTTGTAACCGCGGTTGTCGTTCCAGTTTGAGGGTTGTCTGTCGCCTCGCCTCGACCTCTTCCCCTCTGGCTGAATGCGAAGGATGGTCCGCCCCTGAACGCCCCGGAAGCGATAATCCGTCCTGCTTCGTCTGAACCCGGATGGGTTTTGGAATTTACGGCCCTTGAGTTCCGTGTTCTTGGCACTCTTAGTGTCCACCTCTACTTGTTTGTACAGGTAGGCAAGCTGACCCCCGAACATCTTGGACTTGTCCAGAGGTTTGCCTTTGATGGGGGTAGGTCCTGAATACACTGTGTATTCCTTGCCGTCATGATCAGTCATTTTCTTTGACCGGGTGACCTCTTTGCCCGCGTCGGTAGTGACGGATTTGAACACATTTTCGAAGCGGCGATGTGTCATGTAGTTACTCGCCGCAGCGAGCAAGGCAATGCCCCTGTCCATTACCCGAGCCAAGGACGAGAACTTATTCTCAGTCTGCATGCGGTTTGCAACCGGGATAATGGAAGTCAAGGACCCCAAAACTGCCTTATGGATCAAAGATAGGGTAGTTTCATAGCGGCGACGTTCGTCTGACAGATGGATGCCAGCATCCATCTCCTTACATACCGTAGCGGGAATACCTTTGACGCCGGAGATCTGTTCAGTCAATTTATTAATGACCTCAGCTGGTTTGAAGGTGGTAAAATGGCCATTGACCGTTTTCCTCATCATGGTTGTGGAACAAACCTTTTTTGCCTTCTTCTTGACAATTTTCTTCCCAACCATAGCGCCTATTTTGGCGTACACCCCAGCGCGCTCCGTATCGGAATCTGACTCCGTGGAAGAGGAGTCGTCTGACGAGTCCGAGGACGAGTCTTTCTTTTTCTTTTTCTTCGACTTCTTAGGGCGGTTAGAGTTAGCGGCCTTGGTGAACTCATCACCTGAGCTGCTTACTGTGCGGCGTTTCTTGCCGCGCGCTTTCGGTTTCAGAACTTCGGAGGCCGAAACCGTGTCTTCTTCATCGTCGGAAAAGTCTTCCCAATCCTCATCAGGGATTTGGGGAGGGCCCGCAAAGGAAAGAGCCTGGAATTGGTGCATCTTCTCCTCCATCATAGCTGCCATCTTTGCCTCCCAATCATTTGGTTGAGGCGGCTGGTCACTGTCCCGGTCGGACGTCTGGGCCCCGGGCTGTGGGGACAGCGGAGCCATAGCCGCTGGTGACAAATCGTAATCCGTAGGGGCAATGCCCTCGGCTGCCACAGGCGGCTTATTCCGCCGAGTGGCCATCGGTTCCTGTAACGACAAAGGTGTTACTTTAACCGGAATCATCTCAACTACACAAAGTGTAACCAGTAAACTGGGTTGAGGTAATAGGTACAGAATAGCGTGTATTACAACGTTTCAGTACAGGCGTGAAGCTAAATTTTGCCATAGGTGTATGGTAACGAAACCAACCAAACGGGGGGTATCGATCCTCAGATCGCCCACTCTCTCTGTTCCGTACACTTCTCCCACCCACGGCTACGACGCCAGCAAGTTGGAGAAAATATTACGAAACTCGGAGGTTCGCCTTAAAATCGGTCTGGGGTGTCTATAAAAAACACCCAGAAGCATCCCCAACAACATCCTCTATTCAGGATCCGGGGGGAATTTTCTTAGGAAATGAGCAACTCGGGTTACCATTTCTCCCTGTCTCAAAAACAGGTGTCGATAGAACAAAGGACTATCGGTTTCGTTTGTGCCAGCGGCACCCAGTGTTCTATCCTCAAGTAAAAAACACGTACAAAGTCCAAAAGGGACCTGAGAAAGTTCTGAACTTTCATAATGTGATGCTATAATGCATCATACACAGATTAACCTAAGTTTCCATTACTTACTTTGTGAATAAGTAGTCTTAGTAGATCCTGTTGGAGCAACTCACAAACGTCCTCCCGTTGTGAGTCACTTATGCTAATTGCTGGACCCGGATGTGCTTCCTTCTCCATAGCCTGCGGCTAGCCAGAGGCGGTATACCGAGGTAAAATATATATATATATATATATAGGTTAGGAACCCAGTGATTTACACGTTGTATTGCTACTCTGTATATATATATATACAATCAACTTATAATATAAGTTTAGAAAGTCTATATAAGTATTATACATCACAGCGTTTGCTATTTTAAATTCCGCTTTTTTTCGTTGATAGGAATACCTTCTTCTTTATGTCATGGAGAAATGAAATCAATGAGAACACTACACTGTTCGAGAGCTATTAACAAAGTCTCCTACCTGATTTAGATACCATAGTGGTCTTCGATCCCATGCCAAGGTTGACATGATCAGCTTCTGATCCCATGTCACCGGTGACTTGATCAGTTTCTGATCCCATGTCGAAGGTGACTTGATCAGTTTCTGATCCCATGGCACCGCTGACTTGATCAGTTTCTGATCCCCTGTCGACGGTGACTTGATCAGCTGCTGATCCCATGTCGAAGGTGAATTGATCAGTTTCTGATCCCATGGCGACGGTGAATTGATCAGCTTCTGATCCCATGTCGAAGGTGAATTGATCAGTTTCTGATCCCATGGCGACGGTGAATTGATCAGTTTCTGATCCCATGGCGATGGTGAATTCATCGGTTTATGATCCCATGTCGCTGTTGACTTGATCAATCTCACCTGGAAATGAATTAAAGCTGCCGATTATTTAGCCGCAGAATTCAGCTTGGACTATATTGAGTAAATATTCCTTGTATGTTACTTTGATGTATGGATGTATAGTTCCTCCACGAGCTATAACGGGCGGCTTTAACCTTGATCCCCCCCCCCCCAAAAAAACCCAGATCGTGGCGCAACCTAGCTTGGTTCACTGCCACAAACGCGGAGACCTTAGGCTCGGCACAAAGCATTATGTCATTGGACCATATATGGAAGCCATGTCGGAGGGACAAGTGTAGGTGTTCCTCTGTGTGGCGAGTGCTACTCTGCAGTGGAGCCATCAAGGCATTAAGCGCATAACATATACAAATCCCAGCATCTATTTCGGGATCGATATTTACATTCCAAAATCATACATGATTCAAATAAAGCTCTCAAAGCGAGGTGCCGGTACATATTTATTGCACAATAAAACCTTAAATTGATGGCTTAAGGTAGAGACAGACAGGAAGCGTGCATCGCACGGGCGGAAAGTACAAGAGGACGGCATGCGGTTCTCACGCGGAAATAGCGAACACACTGGATAGGTCTAGCACGCGTCAAAAACTCTATATATATATTACCCGACTTGACTTTACCCAACCTCACTTTACTCGACCTCACTTTACCTGAGCCCACTCTACACGACCTCACTCTACCCGACCTGACGTTGCCGGACCTCACTTTACCCGACTTGACTTTAGCTGACCTGACTTTACCCGACCTGACTTTACCCAACCTGACTTTACCTGACCTAACTTTAACCGTCTTTGCCTGGCTTTACACGGCGTTACCCAACTTGGCTTTACCCGAATTGGACTTTACCCGACTTGCCCACTTGGACTTTGCTCACTTGGACTTGACCTGACTTGGACTTTACCCGACCTGACTTCATTGGCTTTACCCGACTTGGCTTTAATGTTGTATGGTCCGATGGTGGTTGAATTCTTATTTTATTGTTGAGATAAATATATCAAATTGATCGTTATAACCTACTAATCATTAGTTTGGAGTAATTTTGATGAGAAATGGCTAGTTTTGAAGCAATTTGAGCTGAAAGAACCCTAAATACTTTCGACAAGCTTTCCAAAAGTCCTCTTGCTATGACACGTCATGATGTCTCGCGATGACCATGTGATGTTGAATGACCTAAATCAAATATAGCCTGGTCACCTAGCATTTTACATTGATGGCGCCATTGCTCAATCATTTGTTTCTTGGCATGTGATGGGATGAATTGTTCCAAATTTGCTGTCAAATATGTAGGGTAAATTTCAGATAATTGTTTTGGTTTTGAAAATGTTATGCTTCATGGGACTATGCAGCTTTAACAAAGCATTCCCCCCACTTGTTACTTTGTTGTAATTACTGACATGGTATAGTCTTCTGTCTAGACATGAATAATTAACATTTTTAAGGTTGCAGTCTAATATAACCATAACACTCCCAAATCCAAATGTCACAATCGACATACCCCATTTTGGTGTGCATTCTTTGATCTTTTTTAATTTGTTTTTTTATTATATATTTTTATATATTTTATTTTATTTACACTATCATTGTTTGATTAATTCTAGTGTGGTTATATTTTTGTGTGTACTTATGACCATGTACATTGGCAGTCATGTAATATCACAAATTACAAATATCAGTATCATTTGGTAATATATATATATATCTATATATATATATATTTAATATAATACATATTTAGCTGTATTTCTTTAATTTACATCATTAATAACTAGTCCATAACAATATTATGATGGAATTATATATCAATATCTGTGTGACACTCCTAAGTTATTAACACCTGCATTATGCGATATATACTGATAGATAGACATTTAATAACAGTAATTACAATACATTTATATACCTGTTTCTTTACCTTCTTATATCACATCTCATCTAATCTTATGTCATATTTCACCCCGTTGCCTCTCGTGGCTGGGATCAAATGTAAGTATGTGGTTTAGTTTTGAAAAATTGTTATGACCATGCAATTTTATATCAGCCCACGCTCTGGTGCCAGCAATACTACTACCGGACATCCTAGAACCTGACTAGGTACTTGGAATCATGGCATGGCTAATAAGGCCACGAGATTGACCTAATTGCTTAATGGTGTTCCTGCATAATAGCTGTCTCAAAGTAGACAGGTAATAAATGCACTGATTATTCTGTATAGGCTGTCCCCAATCCTTAGCTAATGCACTACTATCTAAAGGCCCTGTTACACTATGACGTAACGACGTCGGCGTAGGGAGAACGTGAAGAACGTTGAACTTCTCGGCGTGGTATGCAAATTTGGGCACAAGTTGAACGTGGATGCAGCGTAGTGGACGAGAGAGTAACGGCGGTAAAGCATAGTGATAGCGTCATTCAACGAGAGAGAACAACGTCACTACGCTCACGGAACGTTATTCCATCGCCAGAAGAACGTTACGTGACGTTAGCTACGTCATGAGACGTTGAACGTACGTTGAATGCATGTTCTCCTGACGTTCTCCTGACGTTCCCATTACGCCACGTGGCCATTTGCACTCGGTTTAATGTGGGTCAACGTAGTGGAACGTAGTTGAACGTAGTGAGCAGTATTGGAATAACGTCCATTTAACGTCATTGACGTTCACTGAACGTGAACAGAACATACGGCGAACGTAAACCCTTACGTTCGAGCTACGTCGAAAGTTTTGAACATGTCCAAAACCTTGACGTAACTCGATGTAACACGACGTAATGTGACGTAGCTCGACGTCATTCTAACATCATTCTGACGTCATCATGACGTAACCCAGCGTAATAACGAAAAATGACCACGTTAGGCTCACGTTGGCTCGTTACGTCGTAGTGTGACAGGGGTATAAGTTGGATATATAGAATCAAATTTGATAAGTGTTTTGGTTTTGAAAAAAATATGTTTCATCGGACCATGCAACTTTAACTGACTTGGCTTTACCCAACTTGGACTTTACCCAACTTGCCCACTTGAACTTTATGTGACCTGGACTTGTCCAGGTCAGGTAAAGTCCAAGTTGGCTAAAGTCCAAGACGGGCAAAGTCCAAGTTGAGTAAAGTCCAAGTCGGGTAAAGCCGGGCAAAGTCATGTCGGGTAAAGTCAGGTTGGGTAAAGTCAAGTCGTATGAAGTCAAGTTGTGTAGACTCAAGTCGTGTAAAGTCATGTCGCATAAAGTCAAGTCGTGTAAAGTCTAGCAAAGTCGGGTAAAGTCGATCAAAAGCCAAGAGGCACCACACGTCAAGCGGCAAAAATCGCTCCCAAAGCTATCATGCGTCAAAATCGAACAGCATTTCCCCCAGATTAAGACCGTCGAGTAAGACAGTTTATGTTAAGATTAAGACAGTTTATGTTGTCAAATATTCACTACCATGATGCCCGAACAGTCTCCTCGCCATTTGGTTTCAATGTTGATAAACATTATGTGTGCGCGCGCACGTCGGCTGTAAAACGAAGGCAAACGACCATTGGGTTTCAAGTTTGCCGATACGCACAGTGCAAAGCTTAAATTCTATTCAAAATTAATAGAAATACAGAAAATAAACATATAGATTTAATATAATCTGTTCATTGAACATGTTTTCTGTTTGTGTGCTTATCGGTTTATTTCTAGGTCGTGCAGTTTGAGAGATATTTCACTTTTTCTGTATGAAAATTGCTTACGCCGTACACGGCCATTGAGTTTGCCGATACGTGCAGTGCAAAACTTCAATTTGATTCAAAATTAATAGAAATTCAGAACCCTCACCTCCAGTACCAATCCTCCCCTCACTCCCCTCCTGTACCCTCGCCTACCCTCACCTCCTCTACCGGTCTACCCTCCCCTCCCGTAAAACGTGCAGGGCGAAAGTGTAGGTTTTAAATCAGTGGAGTTTTAAAACCGCGACATGCTGCAGTTTGAAAGCGCCGTTCGATTTTGATGCATGCGCAGGACGGAAGTGTAGGATTTAAAGCAGCGGAGATTTAAAACCGCGACAGTGGACACGGCTTCAGATTTCCAGAATGCTAAAACTCGAACCCGTGACCTCACACCTGACACGTCAATGCCTTGACCTACTAGCCCAGACACCACATCACAACTGAATAGAGAAATATGCCACTTACTATATCAAATTCTGTAATACAGTTTTATATTAAGTACCTTCAACGAAATTGAATAATTTGCATAGAGTGCAATATTTTTATTTCTGCTTGTAGAAATTGTGATTACAAGCCCAAATCCAAAAACAGGAAGACTACATCTATTGTTGTTTTTGAGAAACTCAAATGTTAAGGTTTAATATATAAACATGTATTAATTTTGAATTGAAAGTAGAACTTTGACCGAGCTTAAAAAAAAGGTGAACCATGTGAGGGGGAGTTCTGCTAACCAATTTCCATTGCACATATATAAAGGAATTTAAAATATCAATTGCTAAATCAATTACTCAAAGAGATTTTTAATAAGACAATGTCAAAAAGAACAATTTATAATAAAGTTTTAAATTCTGATTTGGCCAAATAGCCATTTTCAAAGGCATGGTATTTTCTTGAAAAACTGCAACAAAACTGAATAAATGCCAAATAGTTCATATATTCATAGCAGTGTAATAGCCTTTTTCAGACCACTATTGACAGAATCAAAAGATATTTGCATCCAAAAATGTGAAAAGGTCTAATTGTTTACATGTAAACAGCATCTATAAGTGAAATATTTCAATTTGTCAATCTTTGGAACTTTGGAAGCCCATTGCAGCAAAACAATCTTTTGAATCTTCCTCAAATTTGGCACAGCATTAGAATACCCATTCTATGAGACTCCTACTGTACTATATATTTGTTATATCAATATTATATCTCAAGTCTGTTGTTGCAAAGCATGATAGTCCTCTACCCATAGAGTATGGTGATTTTTTTTGTTAGGGTGATCACTATTTTTCAAGCGCAAATGACAAACTTGTTAAATAGACATTAACAAGTGAAGTGGGCGAGACTACTCGACCGATGGAAATGCGGGCTGGGCTGATTAGCTCGCATTCTGAAATGCGGGCTACTCACCAGGCTCGCATTTGCCACCATTTGCAGGGCCGGGTTCCCTGCTGTAACGCGTCCCTAGGAGACGTCAATTGCGACTCTCCTAGCAACGGTGGAAGGTCAAGCGCTCGGGCTCCAACCCATCAGACGTGATTCTGCACGCTCTGATGTTTTAGACGAGATTTAGGCTTTTATTGTCGAAATTCCAAACTGATTTAACTTAACAAATACGGGAGGGGATATACTTATTGTACTTAGTCATTATTCAGTTAAATTGATCTTTTAAAGAACTCTTACATTGTTAGTTAGGGTAAGAATAAAGTTGTGAGCTCTTAAGAAGTAATTGGAACGTTCCTTGCATTCTTTACTATTCTCCAGTCTTATATTATTAAACGCTATGGTCAACCTGATATTTGTATTCGATTGTTCTATAAACTTATTTAATTAAGGGCCTTCCACCCCATGGACTGTATGGAGTCAAATTTCCCACCTCTGGGGATATAGTAGCCACCTTTCTAGCCCGGGTCAAGTTAGCATGAAGGCGGTCAACCGGCGGCGGGACAAGAGGCGACAGCGGCCCGGCAGCAGGCCCGGCAGCAGGCCCGGAAATTCACATGGAAAAATTATATATTAACATGTAGGCTCGCCTTAAGCGGGGGTGGAATAGCCAAACGGTTAAAGAAGCAAACCATACAGAAGTCAAAAGCTATACTTCCTCTTTATGTACATATATTTTGTAATATAATAGCTTGCTTGCTATTAGAAGCAATGAAAACACACAAATGTCACTACCTAATTGCTTCCCAAAATGCCAGACAATCCCACAGTGCAGCACTTGTAACATTTTTTTTCTTGGAGATGTATCCTGCCTATCATGGATAAGTCTGAATAGGCTTGTTTTCACCATTTGACAGTTTGTCAATAGAAAGCCCGGGCCTACACTTTTACCGACCCAAGAGATTTTTAACCTCTCACACCACATAGACATGGCATGAGAGCAACTGGCCTTTGATGATGCTGTAAGTTATACACAGCGGTGGAAATTCAAATTGGCAGAGGTGGGGGCACAGGCAATTGAACCACCAACCTTCAGATTAGGAGTCTGACCTAGAAAAAAGTCACTCTAACCACCCTGCCACAGAGAACATCACACGCTAGAGCAAGGAGCAGTGGAATGAAGAAGACCAATTGTCTGTGATTGAAATGCCCCTGCTTAATCAATGAATCGTTCTCTGCGAAGCTGGGCACCAGATATATTTGGTGCCCAGGTTACGATGGATATAGTTAATACACAGAGGCAACAATAATCATTTTACTTTCTATTTAAAAAGGAAAGAATTAATTATATTAGAAACACTATTACTATGTCTTTAATCTTTCCCACTAAATGTATCCAAAGTATGTTTATATAATTTTGTGCTAAAGTGACAATTTGCATATTTACATCAAGATTGACACAAACTTTTTCTTGTAACTGTAAGACAATTTTGTTTGATTAACTCTAGTCAATAGAATATTGTTTGAATGTGCTTTGTATGGTAAAATGATGTTCAGGATGTATTTAATTTTCATGTTATATAGGACATTTTAATGCAGTCCTAGTCGCTTCTCAAAATGGCCAACAATCACACACTAAAACACAGTGCAGCAAGTGTGACGGCCCGCGATCGGATACTAATAGTAATACTTAACATAAGCCGTGTTTACACGGGGAATTGTGAAACGATCTAGACAAAGCGATTTATATGAAGCGTTTTAGATGCGTGTTTACACGGCAGAGTTTGAAAGTGTGTCGGCGCCGGGAACCAGCAGGCGCCTGTAGCTGGCAAGCACTGCTATTTGTTTAGTTTCCATACTTCGATTCACAATATGAATAACGACACCAATGTAGCGGCTACATTAATATCGCTTGGAATTTAGGGTTAATTTAATAAAATTTCATTATTTGAGTATGTAATTCTGTTAAATATGATCGCATTCAATAGATTTCGGCCTAATCGGTCCCTCACACTGCTGGGCACCAGCGATTAGTTACTGCTCTCCCTGTAGCTGGCAAGCACTACTATTTTACACTACAGCCACCCGGGAACCAGCTGAATCGCTTCAAATAAACCACCTCGTGAGGTGGTATAGATGAACCGTTTCATATGAATCGATTCAGCCCTAAAACGCCTCAGAGTCGCGTTTACACGCCAAATGTGAGTCGATCTAGGCAAGGCGTTTTATATGAGGCGTTTTAAATCGCCCGTGTAAACACGGCTAAAGTTAGAAAGAGCTTTAATTGGTCAATTTAGAGCTAGGATTACTAAGTCGATAGAAATATTATCCTATATCCACATAATATACGGCAATCATGACTTACCTGCTACATATTACTGTCACCATAGTCATACTATACTAGTCTATACTCATATGGCAGTCACCATACTCCATAGTCATACTCTCCCCATAGATAGAAGGTCACGTCACTCTGACATTGGTTGGATCACAATTCACAGTTATTGTCATAACTCACATACACATAACTCTACTACAACTACTACTTCTACCAACCAGCCAAAATCGTATGTGTGTTTCTAGAATCCTGTCTGTCTATAACTGTCTGTAGTACTAGTAGTACTAGTAGTACTAGTAGTAGGTACTCCAAAGTGATTTCTATTTTCAACAGGTCAGTATTCGACTCTGGAGTACCTATACTAGTAGTAGTCCTTTTGAAGTGGCGAGCGAGCGAATACAGTAAACAAGGGACACCGGCGATGTTCCGAAAGTACACTAACCGAAATCCCCCAGGTAGTTTTCGGTTTCGGTTGTTTCTAATGCTGCAGTTTCTCGCTAGTGGCGACACTGAAAGACTGGTGACCGCTACCCAGACCGCTGAAACACAGGTGAGTTTCAATGTATTTAAAAAAATATTGTTATAAACATCGTGTTATGCGCGCGCAGCTTGGCTGCAGAACGAAGACACGCTGCCATTGGGTTTGCCGATAAGCGCAGTGCAAAACGTCAGTTTTATTCCAAATTAATAGAAATTCAGAACACTAACCTTATACATTTAATATAATCTATTTGTTATACATGTTATCTGCTTGTGTGCCGAGCGGTTTATTTCTAGGTGGTGTGGTTTTAGAGATATTTCAATTTTTGTGTGGGAAGATTGCTCACGGCCATTGACATTGCATTGAGTTTGCCGATACACATAGTGCAAAATGTCAATTTTATTCAAAATTAATAGAAATTCAGAACCCTAACCATATCAATTTAATATAATCGGTTTGTTGAATATGTTTTCTGTTTGTGTGCCACGTGGTTTGTTACTAGGTGGTGTGGTTTTGGAGATATTTCACATATATATATATTTTACCTCGGTATACAGCCTCAGGCTAGCCTCAGGCTAGGGAGAAGGAAGCACATCCGGGTCCAGCAATTAGCATAAACAACTCACGATTGGATTACATTTCGTTGAGTTGCTCCCGCAAATTTAGTCTACATACAAGCAAATACGCAGTAAGTATAATAAAAACTGTGTTTAGCTTAATTATGATGCATTATAGCATCTTTATGGAAAGTTTAGACTTTCTTTGGTCCATTTTGGACTAGTTTATTCGGTTATAAAAAAACAAGGATAGAACGCTCTAGATTCCTTGACTGAAGGAACGAAACCGATTCTTAGCGGTTCTATCAACACCCGTGTGACCATGGGTAGAGATGTGGGCGCTGCCTCGTCTCCTGTGGAAATTCTCTCGAACTCTAATAGAGAGTGTTGTTGGAGATGCTCCTGGGTTTCTTTTATAGACTCCCCACAAATTTTTTCAGGCGTTTCTCCGAGTTTCGTAGCATTTTCTCCGACCTGCTGGCGCAGTAGTCGCAGGGGGGAGAAGTGTGCGGAACAGAGGGATGGGCGAGCCGATACACTGGTCCCGACCCCGCGTAAGATTTGGGCTTGACCCACAATCCACGCACAAATTTAGCTTATTACGCCTGTGTTAGAACGGTATAAACACGTTCTCTAACACCACTAGATGTCCAATTGAGTTTAATGACAAAATTGTGACATTTAGAAATACCGGGACTGACCATTCATTTGTTTCAGATCCCAATGGCCACGAAGCGGAGTAAGCGTGTTGCAGCAGCAGCCGAGGGACGCGCTCCACGAGGCTCGGACGAGGAGTACGACTCCTCACCGGTGTTGTCGGCTATGCCTTCACCACAGCGCCGGGCGCATATCCTCTCCGAGGCGGAAGAAGAGACAGTGCCTGAGGGCCCCCCAGCTCCAGATTGGGAGACACGGTGGGCGGCTATGGAGAGTCATATCCTGTCTCTCAAACCACCGCAGTCTCTTCAACGGCCATGGCCGTTTTTCCAAGATGAGTCGGACCGGGAAGATTTCTCAGAGACAGACTCAGCGATGGAGCCTAAGGCTCCTCCTCCTCCTCCTCCTAAACGGAGGAAGAAGAAGAAGCCGGTCACTTCTTCAGGTGACGAGTTCACCAAGGAACGGAATAAGAGCGGGCTTCGCAAAAAGCTCAAGCCCAAGTCCAAGAAGAAGAAGAAGAAGAAAGATTCTTCTTCATCCGATTCCTCCGCAGATTCCACTTCGACGGAATCAGACTCAGACACACAATATGAGGGTGTCTATGCTGCCATTGGGGGCAAAGTCTCAAAGAAGGTGGAGAAGCCAAAAGCAAAGCGGGTAAAGACTACCACGCTTATGCGCGAGACCATTAATGGTCATTTCCGCACATTTAAACCGGCGGAAATCATCTCCAAGCTAGGAGATGACTTGACGGGCATTAAAGGTGTCCCCAATTCCATCATAAAAGAGATGGACAGAGATGTCAACGTGACGGAAGACCGTAAGAAATTCGAGAGTGTGTTGCACATAGTGCATAAGGCGGTGCTCGGTACCCTAACGGCCATCACGGCGGTGGCAAATAGGATGGAACGAGAAAACAAGTTCTCGTCCTTGGCAATGGCATCGCTATGCTAACGGTGGCAGGTAATTACCTGTCATACAGACGATATGAGAACGTCTTCAAGTCCGTTTGCACAGACGCTGGCAAAGAGGTGGCCCGATCAAAGAAGATCACGGACAATGATGGGAAAGAGCATACACTCTTTCTGGCCCCAGAACATATCAAAGGGAAACCTTTAGATAAAACGAAAATGTTCGGGGGTCAACTACAATACCTCTATAAAGAGGTAGAAACCGCAGCCAAGAGTAGCAAAAACATGGATGGGAGGAAGAAGCCGGAAGCCCCACGCTTCAAGAGGTCATGAGGGGATTTTCACCCACGACGGTTCGGCAGGGGAACCAGACCGGGCTCAACCTTCAGTCGGTCTTTCCGGGGCCGGGGCGCCCGCCCAGGTTGGTCCGACAACACCGCACGGCCATTGGGCCGAGGCTACAACTCCCCGAGACCCTTCCCAAGGGGCGGGTCCAAGTAGAGGTCCAAACACAGACTTTACAAGTCCTCCCGGCCTCTAAAACCACACAAACTGTAAGCAACTTTGTGGCTGGCAATATTAATAATCATATTTCTGAATGGAACAAAATTACCAGTGACCAAGATATTTTAAATATAGTTAAAGGTGTTCAAATTCCCTTCACACAAATTCCGGTACAAGGGAGAGTTCCTTTTCCCTATAAAATTGAACCACTGGAACGAGAGGCACTAACTGAACAGGTACAAAAATTCTTTGATAAGGGAATTATACAAAAAGTAACACAATGCCCAGGAGAGTTTGTTTCAAACATCTTCTCAAGACCAAAACCTAACGGGGACGTTCGAATGATCCTAGATTTAACGACCCTTAATAAAATGATCGAATATCGACATTTTAAAATGTTCTCGCTAGATATGGCAGGAGATCTGATTACACCAGAGGCGTGGATGGCTAGTGTTGACTTACAAGATGCATACTACACGGTTCCCATAGCGGAACAACACCGGAAATTTCTCCGCTTTCTTTGGAATGACCAACTCTATGAGTTTACCTGCATGCCGAATGGCTTAGCTTGTGCCCCTCGTTTGTTTACTAAACTGTTAAAGCCTGTTTTCTCAGTTATGGCGCGGAATGGTCACATAATGTTCCCTTACATAGATGATTCCTTGGTAATGGCGTCAACACATATTGATTGTGTAAACGCAGTTTTGGATTTATGTGCATTACTCACTAAATTAGGGTTTCATGTACATCCACATAAGTCAGTGCTGAAACCAACCAAACAACTAAACTGTTTAGGTTTTATCCTTGATACACGTTCCCTCACAGTGTCGATAACAGAACAGAAACTAACTAAGTTTATGACCACAGCGACCCAGCTTCTTAAGTTACACAAACCTAAGATTAGACAGGTCGCAGTCCTTATCGGAATAATGATATCTTATGCACCCGCTATTCTATACGGGAAAGCCCATATTAAATCTCTAGAAATAGATAAAAATTTAGCGTTATCACGCACAAAAGGCAATTTTGAACGAAAGATGTTTATTTCTGAAGAAGGGTTACAGGATATTGCCTGGTGGATGCAACATATAGCAAATTCACCAAATCCGATCCGCATGGCGGAACCAAATACAGTCATTACCACTGACGCTTCGCTAGAAGGTTGGGGAGCCCATCGAGATGGGGTAGCAACAGGAGGTAGATGGCTAGATGATGAAAGGTCAGACCACATCAATGCGCTAGAATTGCGTGCTATTTATCTGGGGCTACGTAGCTTAGTAAAGATAACTAAATCACAAGTTAGAATACTAACTGATAACACTACAGCTATGGCATATATCCGTAACATGGGTGGAACAAAATCAAAGCCTTGCAATCAGTTATCTAAACTGATTTGGAACTGGGCACAGGCTCAACAAGTCTGGCTGACTGTAGCGCATATCCCAGGGTCACAAAATACACTTGCAGACCATAAGAGTAGAAAATTCCATGACCATTTAGAGTGGTCCCTAGCTACACCTTTGTTTACCTTCATTTGTGAAAAATGGGGTAAGCCTAAAGTTGACTTGTTTGCATCACGAAACAATCACAAGTTGCCCTGTTATGTTTCTTGGCATCCCGAACCGGATGCTTGGAAAGTTGATGCATTTGCTATTACTTGGGCAAATAATTATTTCTATATTTTCCCACCGTTTAGCATTATCAGCCGAGTGGTCAGGAAAATCAGCATGGAGGGGACACATGCCATACTGATAGTGCCCGATTGGGACACGCAACCTTGGCTGCCAGCAGTTTCACAACTGGCAAAAGAACATATACGATTCCCAAGAAAAGCCGGGAACCTAACGCACCACGGACCGCTAGTGGTTCACGGCGACGTGTCAGCGACACCCCTATTGGCATTCCTTTTCTAAGGAAACAACTACAGCAATTTGGATTGGATAAAATTACTGAGGACAGAATAGTAGCTGATGCATGGAGGCCAGGAACTGTCAAAATGTACAGAAACTATTTAAAGAAATGGGGTGTACATTGTTTGCTGATGAAAGTCAAGCCAACAAATCCAACAATTGCACAAGTAGCCCGTTTTCTTCGTTCTCTAGAGGATGAGGGACTAGGGTTTGGGGCGGTCAATGCGGCAAGATGCGCGTTATCAATTATATTACCTAGAATTGACGGCGAAACAGTTGGTAAACATTATGTCCTTCATTATCTACTTCGGTCAATTTATCAAAGGAATCCTCCAAAACCAAAGTATAGTCGCTTTTGGGATGTTTCTATAGTATTTAAGTTGTTTTAGGCTTGGCCTCACAACTCTTTGTTAGATATAAAACAATTAGGTTTTAAGGTCGCGGTCTTGTTACTATTAGTAACGGGACACAGAGGACAAACGATTGTTGCTTTATCCTTAACTGGATTAGAAATAGACAAGAAACAAGCTACGTTTGATTTAGCACAATTGCTAAAATCAAACACGTTAGGTGACCCTTTATCTACGGTTCACTTAGACTACTTCCCGAATGATCGGAAATTATGTGTTGTGACAGCCATACGGGCTTATATATCCAAGACAAAGCACTTACGTGCATCACAACAACTATTAGTGAGCTTCATAAAGCCACATAAGGCAATTTCAAGAGACACCCTTGCCAGATGGACAATCACGGTGTTGAAATTGGCTGGAGTGGATACGGGCAAATACTCTTCCCACTCAACCAGAGGTGCCATGGTGTCCAAGGCACGTTTGCTCGGCATTTCTGTAAAAAGAATACTAGTGCATGCAGGCTGGAAGACGGCTAAGTCGTTTGCAAAACATTACAACAAACGACTAGAAAAGCCTACCGGCATTGCAAAGCGCCTGCTCACCAACTAACAAGAATAGGTGAGAACAAAAACTTTGAATGATACAATTACTAATAAAATGACACATAAACATGTTATAATAAGAATGAATGATATTAAGGATAAAAATGAATTATGTAAAAGTCTCCCTAGCCTGAGGCTAGCCTGAGGCTGTATACCGAGGTAAAATAGTATACTTATACGAGTCCGGCGTGGCCGCGGCAGTGTCCGGGGTCCCTTCCGTGGTGCTTGATGCGGCGGCCCCCTCCTCGGGGCGGGCGGGGGCATCCCCTCGGGCGCGGCGGTGAGACGGCTGCCGCGCGGTGCTTGAGGCGGCGGGGGAGGGCGCGCCCCCGTGGGGGCGTGTGCCTGAGGTGCTGGGATGGGCGGTGTGCCGTACGCCGTCCGCCTCGGGGCGGGCGGTGGCGTGGTGCAAGAGGGTTGCCCTCGGGCTCTCCTCGATTCGATGGCGTCCAGGCATGCGTGGAGGCCGGCGGTGGTGGCGCGCTGGAGGGCCCGAAGGTCGAGGAGAGCCTTGAGAACCTGAGTTATCTCGGTGCCCGAGGGTGCCGACGGAGAGGCCGGGGCCGAGGAGGCCGACGCGCCTCCCGGCGCGCCCGAGGATGGTCCCGGCGCGGCCAGGGCGGTCGCCCGGGGGCTGTGGCGGCCCGTGCCTTTGCCGTGTCTGGGCATCCTGGAGCGGTCCGAGGGGATGCAGCGGCCCGAGGTGAAGAATCCCAAGCAGGAAAAGAGGGCAGAGAGCTGGACGGCGGCAGGAGGGCGAGTGCCTGAGGGAGGCCGGTGGGCGGCCTTATAAGGGAAGAGGGGGGGGCAGGCGACAGCAGGTGAGTGTGAAAGCTGCCGGCCCGGGGGAGGGCGGGGGAGGGTGAGCAGCAGGGGTCGGGTGAGGCGCGAATGCTGCGCGACACGGGGGGCGGGGGAGGGTCTCTTCCTCTCCTCGCATCAAACGTAATGCTACGCATTACGACCAATATCATCAGTTTGGTAATATATAGTAGTACAACAATATCTGCTTGGAGAGTGTAGGGGAGCCTGCTTCTGATTCTACTTCTGCTTCGATATAGCCTCGAAATGATGACCCCGGTCATGAACAACGAAAGATTCTGCACCTTACAGGTGAAATTGAAATATGATTTTCATATTGCACAAAGAACATTGCTAAAGGTCCTAGTTGATGATTTTGAAGACAATTAGTGACATTGAAATATTGTCGATATAGCCTCGAAACGATGACCCCGGACTCCACACATACATGATTGACAGCCCCAGATAGAGGTGGGAGAGACAGCCACCCACACCCACACACACACACACACTGGCCTGTGTGCTGGCTGGATATATCCAGCCAGCACACAGGCTAAAAATTGATACTTGTCGCTTCCTAGCCTGGTGCTCGGCATTATTGGGATAGGGCAAGGGCTGGTTAGCTCGGTGTCAGGATAATGTAACTGATTGGGATATCGGGTCATGGGACAGCGGCATGATTTCCCAGTGGGGCAGCACTATAAAATCGCCGTGAGTCCATACTGTCACAAGTTGTTACCCGTCCTGATATGACCTTAGATGTTGCTAGGATGTTAAACAACAACAAACAAACAAACAGAATGCATGTGGACCCATTGTCTGCCACTCAGAATGTATATGTGGACCCATCGTCCACCACTCCAACTCATTGTTCGCCACTCAACCCATTGTCCACATTGTTGGGATCTTAATTCAGATCCCCTCCGGTTTGGTGTACACAACCCCTGGTTTGTGTCTGCTCTCTTCAGGATGGTACACAGCCTGGTCTATAGTCGCTCCCACTTCAGGATGGTACATGGCCATCCCGAGGATTCCCGGTTTGCAGTCACTCTCTCTTCGGGATGGTACACGGCCATTCTGAGGGTCCTGGTCTGCAGTCACTCTCACTTCAGGATGGTATACGACCATCCCGAGGATCCCCAGTCTGCAGTTGCTCTCTCTTCTGGATGGTACATGGCCATTCCGAGGGTCCTGGTCTGCAGTCGCTCTCACTTCAGGATGGGTAACACCCATCACAAGGATCCCCGGTCTGCAGTCGCTTTCACTTCGGGATGGTACATGGCCATTCCGAGGGTCCGTCATTATATTCACTCCTTCCCTCAAATCTCTGTAATGCATAAACTTATCGCTTGCAACAATTAATCATGGATATACAGTCACCTTGGGTTACCTCAAAATTTACTTGTTTTTAGCTGCTCTCCTCTATCTTCATGTATGTCTCTCTTTATATGTATGTATTCTTGATAATATATAAATACTTAAAATTTAAAAAAAATAAAAATGTAGGATGTATTAATATTAGTCAATTATTACTTAGGTGAGTAGAATAGGTTTGCCATTTTACTATTCTGCAAATATTTTATTCCTTACATTTGTCTTATTCTAGTCTTAACTTAAAGCTGCGTAGTCCAATGAAATATCAAATTTTCAAAACCAAACCAAATATCTAGATTTGATTTTACATATCTAACTTAGATTCTGATGCACTTATTAAGCATTTATTTCTGCATAGAAGGCAATACTGAGTCAATTTAACAGAACCTGTTACTGCAGAAGTCTATGGTGTCAGAGTTTTGGCAAGCTTGCCAAAACTAATTTTACATCTTTGCACTCAAAATATCTCAAAAGGTTACCATTTAAAATAAAACTAACTTTGCACTAATGTAAAGTAGATACTAGTGATCGATCTAATATATTTATCTCAGAAAAAATACAGAAATTCAAAACCATCGGACTATGCAACTTTAACCAAGCATTGTAGCCCCCCCTGACTCTTTACCATGCCTGGTGTGCTCTTAATCTTAACTTTACTAATTACATTTCATTCCGTCTTATGTTCTACAAGCTGACATAGGAAGCTTAATCTCCAGTTACCTCTTACATCTTATTCCATCTTATTTTCTACCATCATCAATTCCCTCTTTAAGCGGTCCCGGTGCCAATTCTCTTGGTGGCTGGTGGTGACCCACCACATGGTTTCCCATGCTTGCCTACCCAAGCAATTGTCCGCGGCTCCAGTTCATGTATGCTTATTATTCATCTGGGGATTTCATGCATGCCCCTTCCTCCATTATGCTTCCCAATCCCTCTGTACATTTAGTTGGTACCTTCCCTGTGCCAGACTGCTGTCCACCTGCTTGGGTTCACTCAGATCATGCATTATTCCATGTCTGAAATCCATCTCAACACAAGTTGTCTCACTGGTGGTTTGATCAGTACCACCAGCTCCTACATTGATGAACAATAATTACAAACTATTACAAGTGCTAATGCAGTGTTATTACAACTTCTCAAGTACAGTGGCCCAAAATAGAACTATTTCAGACTGCGAACTACATAAAGTAAAGCAATCTGACACATACATATTTAACAACAGTACAATGCACAACAATAACATCCTGACTCAAATGCAATTATTCAACCTCCAATAGTAATGTATCATCCTATTCTCGGTTCTGTTTTATCCTAGATGCAATATCCTCACAATGTTTCAAATTTCAGCCATTTTAGTTCCCTATTAATGTTCACCAGTGCATAATTATATATGGCTCCTTTCCCCATGCCCTACTGCCATTCTGCAGCACTGTTAACATCAGTATATAAGTTATTCAAACTTTGCAGCACTATCAGTATAAGTCAATTATTCATTCAAACTCTGCAGCACTATCAGTATAAGTCAATAGTTCATTCAAACTCCACAGGACTGTTAGTTAGCGTAAGTCAATAAGTTATTCAAACCTACCTAGTACAACACCAGATGCGGTGGCCGAATTGCAGGTTTTGTTTGTTTGTTGTTGTTTTACACCTTAGCAACATCTAAGGTCATATCAGGATGGGTACCGACTTATGACAGTACGCACTCATGGCAATTTTATAGTGCTGCTCCACTGGGAAATCAGGCCACCGGCACCATGACCCGATATCCCGCTCAGTCACATTATCCTGACACCGAGCTAACCAGCCCTTGCCCTATCCAAATAATGCCGAGCACCAGGCTAGGAAGTGACAAGTATAAATTTTTAAGTCATTGGTTTGACTCGACCAGGAACCGAACTCGCGAACTCGCGATCTTCTGCACACGAGACCTGTGCTCTACCGATTCGGCCAACACGCCCGGTCTCTGGTGCAGGTGGTTAGGGGTTCGAATCCCCGATGAGCCAAGCAAATTACCTGCAAAATTGACACCTGCCACCGCCTAGGCTGGCACTTGGCATTATTATGATAGGACAATGACTGGAAAACACAGTATCAGGATAATGTGGCTGAATTGGATATCAAGTCATGGTGCCAGCAGCCTGGTCTCCCAGTGAGGCAGCACCATAAAATTGCCATGAGTGCACACTGTCAAAAGTCAGTACATGTCCTGCTATTACCACAGATGTTGCTAGGATGCAAAACCCTAAGACCAGTCAACACATAACTTAAATGCAATTTCAATGCATGAGTTGATGTATACTCATGCATTTTGAATCCAACCATAATACAATTCCACAAATATTTAATATATGCTAGTCCAATATGCAACTAAAGAGGAATAAAAGTCAAACATATAAGTGAAGATATATAAAAGTCCAACATACAGTTGCAGATATCTATATATACACATAGATATATATACACACAGGTACACACACATATACATATACACACACATATACATGTACACACATATATATATATATATATATATATAAATATCTACACATATATCTGCCATCCCCACATGGTTTCTGATGCATGTTGGTTCCCATATGCGCCTTCATCATTCACTAATATTTAGTGCTGTTTTCTCACACACTTTGTCCCGTGCTGGTAGATCGTGGGGTCGTGGGTTCGAGTCCCGGTCGAGTCAAACCAATGACTTTAAAATTGATACTTGTTGCTTCCTAGCCAGGCGCTCGGCATTATTAGGATAGGGCAAGTACTGGTGTGCTCAGTGTCAGGATAATGTGACTGAGTGGGATACCAGGTCATGGTGCCGGCGGCCTGGTTTCCCAGTGGGACAGCACTATAAAGTTGCCATGAGTGCGCACTGTCACAAGTCGGTACCCGTCCTGATATGACCTTAGATGTTGCTAGGACGTAAAACAACAACAAACAAACACACACTTTGTTGGTTAGTGTATGTCTGTCATTACTCTGATATCTCATAGTCCCCTGGGTGTTATCAAACAATCGGTATGCAGTCTGCTTCAATGATTATCTCTCCCTTCCAGTGCTGATATGGTGTACCATGTTGGACATATCTCCAAATCCCTGTAGTGGTGTTATGGGGCTGTTGGAGTTTTATCTACACAATCAGCCCATGTGTGTAGACACACAAGCTCAATTAAACTACCTACCTAAATGCTGGCACCTGTGCAACAGTTTAATAATTTAGAACCATGGACATAATGAGCATATATATGTAAGTGTGGGAAATATCAGCACACAACTGTTCCAAATAGGAAATTCCTAGTACTTTGTCACATGGTTTATTATTTATTCTGAACAAAAAACAACAAGCAAGCCTACTGGTGTATATAATATTATTCCAACAGAGCAACATATATTATAGACGTACATGTACAGATTTACGCATACATATATATATTATATATATTTGACCTCGGCACTACCCTCTGGCTACTGGTAGTCCAGGGAGAAGGAAGCACATCCGTCTCCATCAATTAGCATAATCTACTCACAATGGCAGGATGTTTTTTTAATAGCTCCGGCAGGTTTTCTACATTAACTACTAAACCAACCAGGTTAGTATCATTTTAACTGGATACATTGGTACAGTTCATGTTAGCATTCACATACTTAACGTTTTGAAACTTTTCCTTAAGAATGGACTGTTTTCCAGCCTAATTACGATTTGTCGTATCATCGTTAGAACAATGCAACCATTGTTTTTGATAATGCCGCCCATTGCCGAACGGAGCTCGATGTTTGACAGGAGCCATTTACATTAATAGGATTTATTCCTGGGATTCTTTTAGATTCCCCAAATTGCTTATTAGGCATACCTCCGAGTCCTGTAGTATTTTCTCCAACTTGTTGCCCAAAAAGCCACAGGTGGGAGAAGTTTATTGGACAGGTGCTCGGCATTAATAGGATAGGGCAGGGACTGGTTGGCTCGGTGTCAGGATAATGTGACTGAGTGGGATATCAGGTCATGGTGCCAGCGGCCTGGTTTCCCAGTGGCACATCAGTATAAAGTCGCCATAAGTGCACACTGTCAAAAGTCGGTACCCATCCTGATATGACCTTAGATGTTGCTATGATGTAAAACAACAACAAACAAACAACAAAACATTTGAATTTCTAGCAATTCGGGTGACCCGAGTCGCCCGGGTCGTGTTAATCGAATACGCGCATGCGCAGAACCCCGAGAGAAGACTCTAAACCAACTGAGAATCTAATCCGCGACACCGGTGCAGAATCGTTGTTCATGACGCAGCGCAATGTTCTGGGGCAATATTCGTGGTGGCGCCACCTTGCGGAAGTGGTGGACACTCCCCGGCCTGCCGCAGCAAATGGAGCCCAGGCAGAGCTACCAGCACCGGCAGCCACGCAGAGGTCACGTAACTCCGGCCATGCAAAATTCAATCTCAACCCTCGCAGCCGCTATCATCACAGCATCTACTCGCTTGTTTCTTTTTGCAATAGGCCCACTAAAACAACAAATTAAAATTGGTGATCGTCCCCGACCGTGCCGGAAAAATCGCCATCCCCTGAATTTGTATTTGTTATTTTATATATTTTTGAACTGCTAAAAATGTGTAAAGGGGCCAGGGCCCAAATGTATGAGGGCGGGTTAGCGGTCATAACCCAAGCGTAGTCGGGAATTCCCGGTTAGCCGGCGAAACTGACAATGTATGTGCACGGGTTAGGCAAACCCCTCGAGGGTTAACGCGGCGTACGCTAACTCCAACTTGTCGGTGGTTTATCATCGGTGTTACGCGCGGAGGCAAGATGGAAGTCTTTGTTTACCGGCGTTATATGCAGAGACATTTGCGGAGGGAGCGTGTTTTCCGCGACAGAACTAATCCTTTCGAGAAATTCAATGACCTAGAACTATTTAAGAAGTTCAGGTTCAGAAGACACGACATTCTCGCTTTGACTGACACAGTGACAGACGAACTAGCACTATCAAATCGCACTGGAGCGCTGACTCCATTGCTTCAGGTACGTGTTTACATACTCCGCTTTCGGCCTTACTAGTCTAGACAGCAATCTCGATTATTGGCTGTCATATTAAACTATGCTAAAAACAGCTAAAATTCCCACCATTTTTATGTAGATTCCCACCATCGCTACGTATATAGCCTGCCTATCAAGCACTCAATGATCACCTATACTTTTGCCTTTCTACGTCGACATTAAATTGTCTTTCTCGAACGTGAAAGTTCTGTGTCATTTTCTCATGTATATTAAGCTGCTCTAGAATCTAAAGCATTTTCTCTACCTTTGAAGGCATAGCGGGCTTTCCTGTCACTCTGTACATTTTCCACTACAATGATTCCCGTAAACATTGACACTTGTATATCTGTTATATGACAGTGATGCCAATTTCTCTGTCTATTTCTGTTGTTCATATTTGTGTCTATTTCTGTGTTTCATATTATTCAAGGCTTAGCCCTTTACCTAGCAATGTAATACTTTCTTTCTAAGTCATATGTGATCCACATTTGTTCTGCAGGTCATGATCGCCCTTCGCTATTACGCCAGTGGCAGTTTCCAAGATGTTTGTGGGGAACTCATCGGCGTCGATCAGGCAACGGTGTCTCGACTTATTCCCAGAGTCACGCAAGCAATACTTCAACAACTTCCCCTAAGTGTAAAGTTGCCTACCCAGGAGGAGGCGGACAGAACCAAGGCCCAGGTATTCAACCTGTACGGATTCCCAAATGTTTTTGGGTTCATAGACGGAACACAGATCCGGATTCAGGCCCCTTCACAATATGAGCATGAGTTTGTTAACCGCAAGCATTACCACGCTCTCAATGTCCAGGTAAATTCTATTTCACATTGCTGGGTTATTATCTATACAGCATCTCAGTAACGTTGCTATATTACTCTTTGCCTTATGCGGCCTGCCTGGATTGCACTATAATACTCACAGTATTCCGTCGGTATCGTGTTACTGGTTTATTGGAAGTACACAGCATATTGGCTTCATTTATATAATGTTCCTTCGTTTGTATGGCTGAATGCTTTATTTGTACAAGTCGCGAGCGGTGTTTATTTGTTATCCCATTATTTTTTCAGGTGATATGTGATGCCGACTTACTATTTGTGGATTGTATCGTGAAATGGCCAGGCAGCGTCCACGACACCCGCATCCTACGTGAGTCAGCTCTCTTCGAGGCCTTCGAAAGTGACCACAAACCTGTAAAGGGGCTGCTGCTGGGTGATAGCGGTTACATGCTGCGTGATTGGCTGTTCACGCCTTTCCTCAATCCTAACAGCCCAGAGCAGGAGTCATACAATGTTCATCACAAGGCAGCCAGGTCCAATGTTGAAAGGGCAATAGGAATTCTGAAGCGACGCTGGCACTGTCTTCGTCGCCTGCGCCTGCAGCCGCCGAAGGCGTGCAACGTCATAACTGTGTGTATTATCCTCCACAATAGAGCCAGACAGCTGAAGCTCCAAGACCCATCAGACTCTGAGTCGGAAGGAGAAGAGGACAATGAAGAAGATGCCCATGACCGTGACGACAACGCTGCCCGCCCAGCCAACTACCAACGCTCCGAGCGGGTCCGATCCCAGGCTGGCAAAGCTGCCCGCCAGAGATTGGTCGACAATTTCTTCTGAGGTAGCTACATATTTTTTACAACAGGCGACTTTTCACAACTGTTAAGCGTAATACCTAACAACGCGCATGAGTTAGTTTGTACTTTTTTCAAATAATTCCCAGTAGTATTTCAGTCACATGAGATGCAACTTAGTTTTATTGTTACTGTACACTGAAGCACCCCTGCAATGCACCCCGTCCACTGCGACGTATACCAAGTCCACTAAAAATGGCCATATTTGTGACCCGCACTTGCAAGCAGGCATTATGGGTTGTGTAATGATTCAGACATTAACCTGAAACACATGCGTTTAAGCTGTAAAAACATAAAACATGAACATGAAACGCATTTAACATACAGCGAACAAACAACAAACGCAAGAAGTGCCTTCGGCTGGGAATTCTTTGGCGGACGTTCTCGTGGATCGCGATCTTGAGCGAGTTCCACGCCAACGACTGCTGCGTGCAGTGCAGGAGGGAACAGTTGCGGGCTCTGGTGCGGGCGTGGGATCACATGTAACGTTGGGCCGACAGGTATCATCGGTTCGAATGACGCCCAAGGAGACAACACCTGTAAACATTAACAAGGATCAATGAGCATATCTCAGATATTGGGTACAACAAAAAGGAAAGTGAGTAATAGCATACTCTTTTTCGTTAGTAATATTGAGTCCGTCATTTGTTTATTCGTAGTGGGCCTCAAGTCGGTATTAGTGCATCCTCAAATCACCCTGATTAATCCACGTTTAAGGCACACTGCTGTGGGCTTGAACCTATATTTGCTAGAGTGTGCTTTGTAAACATACGTTCTATCAGCGAATAGATGTGTCACTACTGACACTACAAAGTGACGATATAATACCAGTATAATGGCAATTGCGCTAATCATGCTGATATTAGAGTAGAATTGCTCACAGTTCCTGGCAGGCCACGATTTTTGTCGATTGTTATTCCATGTCGATTGGCGGGAGCATAACATACCTGGAATAGGTGTGGAGGAACACAGTGGGCGTATAACAGCTGAGGCCCCATCAAAGGGCATTTCCTGGCTCGTGAATCGCTCCTCGTCGAGGTCAGTCGTGTGAGGCGCTAGGGGTGGGGTTTGGGAGAGGCCGCTCTCAGCATGTGGCACCGACGAAGCTAAGAGAAAAATATTTACCGGTTATTGCATGGCGCATATAGCTGTTAAACGCCCAATAATTATACCACAGAAACACACAGTTGAAGTTACATAGAGTAGATGTTTATGGTATTTTTGTGTATTAAGTGTAAACAAGGCAAATTCGCGAAATGTCGATACATAGCATTTCTCTTAAGCCTAGAGCTCAATCTCTTATATGTTAACCATTTGGTGTATTTAATCTTTGCAGCGTTATAGGCGTACAGTACTAGGCCTAGTAATTTGATTGCTTTCTCTTCTGTCAATGAGAACTGCATGTTAAACTAAGTGATATAAAGTACCTAAGTATAATCACGCTTCCTTGACTTAATTTTGTTGGAAATGACTGATGTTTAACTATTGTGGATGACTCACCGATGAAGCTGTCCGTATAAGTGGCTGGAAGAGAAGATGAGACTGTCATTACACACAGTGTCATTAAGACAGGTAGCACAAGATCTTGTATAACGTATATATTTCCATAGTGTTTGAATGTGTGGATGCATAGATGTCTGTGTAGTAGAAGTAAGAATCATTAGAATACGCCATTATCTACAATTTCTGAGTCAGATACCTTAGAGTTTCTGTTAAAAACCATAATACTAGACTCAGCAGTATAATATACCTTAGTGTAGCGTGGACCAACCCTTGCAGTCAATGCCGCCTTGTTGAGATAGTTGCAGTGCAGTCCTTGTTTACAGCATGACATGCTTGCTAAGTCCACCAATATATTATTTTTAACTGTAGAATCAAAGGTAGGAAATGCAGAAGTAGCTACTTACTGTTGACTCCTTTCATGAGATTTGTCTCGAACCCGATGATCTGGAGGATCACCTCCTCGAAGGGAAGTACAGCCTCCGGCGGACCTCCACCGGTTTGGGAAGATCTCCTCTGCCGAGCGAGAACGTCGGCCTTCATCGATTTCCATTTTTCTTTTATCTCGGTGCGCGAACGTTTCGCCACACCACACGCGTTGACCATGGCGGTCACAGCATCCCATGCTCGGGTTTTTGCCTGCATTGTTATCTTATTGTTGAACGAGGCGAATAACACGACCCTCGCCAACATCACGTCATCTAACATGACCGATATCTCTGCATCCCCGTAGTTAGCTTTGAAGAAGGAGTACAGGAATCGGAGGAAGCTTGGCTGAACGACATGGTTTGACTTGTAGTGTGGCTGTAAAGTGATATGAATCATAGAATTAACTCTAAAAAAAATAACAAACCGCCAGAGACATAATAAAAAAATATTGCACATATTCGCTATGGGTCAGCCTCTTTTTTTCAAGGCAACGATAAAATCCTATTTGACAATAGGTTGGACAGGGCGTTGAAATTAGACAAACATTACGGGTGATATTTGTACCAAGTAATACTCGCAAGTTGACAAATGACAAGTGTGAGGCAAGTAACAAAGGATTCTAAACAGGGCCAAATTGCTAACAACACAAACCGTCTCAAACGCTTACACGGTTTCCGCTATTTGTACAATAACAGTATCAACAACACGGCCTTCAACATGTTAGCACAATGCGGGTGATCTTTGTATCCACAACGGTCTTGCCAACTTACCTAAATGCGCATTCAAGGAGTAAATACTGGAGAAGAAGTTGACGAGACTGGCAAAAGTCGTAGGAGTTGCTCCGAGTTAGCCGTCGCTGGTTCCTAACGAGAATAAGACACAAATAGCGACGCTCACCGAATACATTCCGCAGGGGGTTTCCCAAAGCTACGCACGCATACATTGCACGTGACACAGATACCAACACCGACGATAGCTACCCCGTCGGCCGCCCTTAACTCCGGCGAAGATAACCGGTGGCTCATACATTTAGGCCCAGATATAGGTCGCTGGCGACAGGAACCATACTCCTACAAATGCTCTCCAAGCACAACCTTGTTTGGGTTTTATGTTTAAAGAACCAAATATGTGTGGGGAGAGTAGGGGACCCACTTCACCACCAGAAGTGTGTCAGTTCTGAGGCTGGGACTAGCTGGCAGCTGTTGTTTTTAAAATGGCTGGGTGAGTGGAGTGAAGGGAGAGTAAAACTGGGGTATCTTCAATCTTCTTTAGAGTAGTTCAATCAGGAAATATAGTTGTGTAATGTAAAATATATGTTAGTACAATTACATTGCATAATTCAATGAGAAACAGATATAGATGAAAAACGTTTTTTTGTTGATGAATGTAAAAAAGGTTCTGCTGTGTATGGAGTTTGAACCCACACCACCAAACAACTTCAGATTACAAGTTCAACACTCTAACCACTAGGCCACAGAGACCACACATAATTAGTAGTCTCACTTCAGGCTATTTGTGTATAGGACGTCACATATACAAGGGATGTTCAAAACACCCGTGGCCTCGCCGGCTACAAGCTCAGCTGTAACTATCGCTGGTGCCCGGCAGTGTTAGGGACCGATTAGGCCGAAATCTATTGAATGCGATCATATTTAACAGAATTACATAGTCAAATAATGAAATTTAATTAAATTAACCTTAAATTCCAAGCGATATTAACGTAGCAGCTAGATCGGCGTCGAATCGCCGAGTGTAAACAAAACAAATAGCAGTGCTCGCCGCAACATCCGAAAATCCGCGCATGCGCAGAAGCCACGGCAGGGCGCTGAAACTGACCAGGCGCTGAAACCGCCACACCGGTACGCGCAGTGCAAAACGTTGATTTTATTCAAAATTTATAGAAATCCAGAACCCTAACCGTATCAATTTAATATAATATTTTTGGTAAACATGTTTTCTACGTGTATACCAATCAGCTTGTTTCTACGTGTTGTAGTTTTAGAGATATTTAACTTTTTCTGTATGGAGATTGCTCACTGCCATTGACAATGCATTGAGTTGCCGTGCAAAACGTCACAGGGGATCACCTTTGTTTACCTACAACCGGGAATGGCCTCGTTCTCGCGAAATTAGGATATGCCCATATATGGCCAAACCGTGGCATCGTGTATTCAACAATAGCCTGAACTGAGAGTACTAACCATGTGTGGTCTCTGTGGCCTAGTGGTTAGAGTGTTGGACTTGTAATCTGAAGTTGTTTGGTGGTGTGGGTTCAAACCTTACCAACTGCAGAACATTTATTACATTCAACAACAACAAAAAGTTTTTCATCTATATCTGTTTCTCATTGAATTATGCAATGTAATTGTACTAACATATATTTTACATTACGCAAATATATTTCCTCATTGCACTACTCTAAAGAAGATTGAAAATACCTCAGTATTACCCTCCCTTCTCTCCAGTCACCCAGCACAACAATCTAGGTCACTCTCTTGTGCACCACCAAGTGGAAAAGTTCAGTACTAAGCATGCACCACCCCTGTGGCACACATCTGAACTATTCTGAGTTTGTTTCTTTTCCCGGCGACGAATAGCTACCCGCTTTAAGCTAGCACCACATCAACGTTCATATAAATCTTTAACGTAAGTTTAAGTTGTTGGTTTGACTCGGCACAGGGTTCAAACCCAGGAGTTCAATTCCCACAACCTACTAGAACAGGAGGTGGATGCTCAACTCATTTGGAGTTCACCTAATAATTGATTCATTTCGTAGAATTGTTGATGCTGAAAGGAAGCCTTGTAATTTCTATATCGGTATATCCCCCATGGTGTATCCCCTAGGGTGTTCTCTGTGTCGAAGTGGTTAGAGTATCTAACTTATTTCTAGGTCAGACTCCTAATCTGAAGGTCGATGGTCTGATTCCCCATACTATCACCTCTACCAATTGGGATTTCCACCACTGTGGAGATAACTTAAGCGTCATCAAAAGCCAGTTGCTCTCATACCATGTGTGTGAGGTAGCAAATCTCTCGGGTCGGTAAAAGTGTAATTAACTAACTGTCTAATGGTGAAAACAAGACTATTCAAAATTATCCATGGCGGGCAATATAAATCTTCAATAAGAAAATGAAAAAATGAAGAAAAGAAAAAGTACAGAGCCTCGATCTATGAAGCCTTTTCTACAGAGCACGGATAGTACAACATGAACTGCCAGCACCAACGCAAGTTCTTGTCACAGTCATCAGATGGCGAGTTGATGGCGGAAATTGTCGGGCGGGTCTAGTAGATGGGTTCGTAATTCCGACTGCGCATGCACTGAAAACGACGTCAACAGCAAAACAAATGCGCACAGCCATTGAGTTTGTCAATACACTTCCTACACAACCAAAACATTTGAGTCTGGGTGCCAAAGGGTTGAAGAGGCAGGAAGGGAAAAGATGGGATTCACAATCTTAAGAGAACAGAGCAGCGGTGAAAAAGGAAAAGGGCCCCACCCAAGCAAACACACTCCATTGATCAGAGGTAGAGGTACGCTCGGGAGAAGAAAAAAGAAAGGGTAGGTTTGAAGAAAAGAGAAGTGACAAGAGTTTAGTCAAAGAGCCATTCCGCCAGAAACACAAACAGAGTAATGGCAGCAGGAAGTGAAAAGCTGGTTGGCCTCCCTCTGTAATATTTTCTTTCGATCAAACCAGGAGAGGAGACCGACAGTTGAAGGGATATATAGAAGAGGTGGGAACGAAGAGCAAGTGAGGTGGAGAGTACAAACGTATCTTTGGAGCCCCCACCCCTGACTAGCTGTGATTTGATTGGTTGGGTGGTGTTAGCCAATCAGGTGGGGGTGGGGAGGCCGAGGTGAAGGGTGATTTGTCAGACATGGATGGATGGAGATGAGGAGGTGTGCCCTCAGCAATGACAGCGAATGAGTGCCCCCCCCCCCCTCACCCCCCCCCCCCCCCCCCCCCCAGCCTCCTCATTCAACCGACTCAGTATATTTGTCAGCATTCGGATTCATGGCATTTAAATTCTCTTCTTTTTTTTTAGTCGGTTTTTAGTTTGAGTTCCACGCATTGTATAACATTCACCGAAATCCACAGTATGTGACAGCCATGGTTGGTTATTGGAGTTTTACGTCCTGGCAACATCTATGGTGGTATGGTGACTTTATAGTGCTGCCCCACTGGGAAATCAGACCACCAGCATTATACTCATTATCCCACTCAGTCACATTATCCTGGTTAGTTGCCTGTTGGAGTTTTACGTCCTCGCGACACCTATGGTCATATCAGGACAGATGTCGTCTTCTGACAGTGTGACTTATGGTGACTCTATAGTGCTGCCCCACTACTGCGCTCTATCGATTCGGCCATTGCATCCGGCACTGCAGCGTACAAGTCTGGGAACGACACATTCCTTACTTTTCTCACATCTTAGTGTATTTATCAAACGGGGACCTGCCCACGATCCTCCCCCGCTTTCGGCCATTACACCGGGTGGAGTGGCCGAATAGATAGAGTGCGGGCCTAACATGCGGAAGGGCGGGAGTTCGGTTCCTGGTTGAGTCAAACCAAGGACATTATAATTGATACTTGTCACTTCCTAGCTGGCGCTCGGCATTAATAGCATAGGGCAAGGATTGGTTACCTCAGTGTCAGGATAATGTGGCTGGGTGGGACATTGGATCATGATGGTAGCAGCCTGATTTTCCAGTGGGGCAGCACTATAAAATCGCCATGAGTGCACACTGTCACAAGTCGGTACCCATCCTGATATCACCTTAGATGTTGCCAGGATGTCAAACTCAAACAACCAACCATCTAATCCTTTCATTACTGCAACAGCTCCTTTTTCGACAGAAAGATTCTGAGGACATGGATGGTGAATATGCCATCATCAACATATAAGCATAAAAACACAAAAAAGAAACGCAATTAGCAGGTCCCGTTTGCTAAATACACTAAGATGTGAGAAAAGTAAGGAAGTTGTCGTTCCCAGACGGGATGGCCGAATGAGTTAGAGCATCCGTCTCACATGTTGGTAGATCATGGGATCGTGGGTTCGAAAACCTGGTCGAGTCAAACCAATGACTTAAAAATTGATACTTGTTGCTTCATAGCCAGACGCTCGGCATTATTAGGATAGGACAAGGAGCAATGGAATGAGGAAGAACAGTCGTCTGCGACTGACACTTCCCCTGCTTAAAGCTGCATAGTCCGATGAAATATCAAATTTTCAAAACCAAACCAATTATCTAGGTTTGATCTTATATATCTAACTTAGATACTGATGCACTTAGTAAGCATTTGTTTCTGCAGAGAAGGCAATACTGAATCAATTTAACAGAACCTGTTACTGCAGAAGTCTATGGTGTCAGAGTTTTGGGAAGCTTGCCAAAACTAATTTTCCATGTTTGCACTCAAAATAACTCAAAAGTTTACCATTTAAAATAAAAGTAACTTTGAACTAATGTAAAGTAGATACTAGTGATCGATCTAATATATTTATCTCAGAAAAAATACAGAAATTCAAAGCCATCAGACTATGCAACTTTAATCAACTAATGTACCAAAAAACCCACAAAAAAAACAACTAACAATACGGAACCAGGAAACCATGATCTTGTTGTCAAACGTCAATAAACGTGTCCTGGAACTAGGTCATATCCGCACTTCGAACCGGATAAATAAGTAATGACTATTGGAGCCACGACTACATGCCGAATGAGTACCAAACTAACTGGCGAGGCAGGTTTAAAGTTGCACAGTCCGATGGTTTTGTGTTTATGTCATTTTCTGAGATAAATACATTACGTTGATTGTCATAATCTACCATACATTAATTTAAAGTAACTTTGCTTTACAATGAGTAACCGTGGAGATATTTGAAGTGCAAACATACACAATTAATTTTGGCGTGCTTGCCAAAATTCTTACCCCATAGGGTTCTCTAGTAACTAGTTCTATTAAAGTGAATTAGTTTGCGCTTCTATGTAGCAATACATGCTTAATGAGTGTTGGATATGTCGCTTCATATCTACATCGGGGCCTACATGATTTGTTTTTGAAAAGTTGATGTTTTCATCGGACTATGCAGCTTTAACTACAAAATTAAACCACACTAACAGCATGATATATGCAAAATGCTCCCCTGCTGTTTGTATATGAATCAATTATTGACTAATATAGGCTTTTGGACACCTTTGGTCTGCTATGAGCCGATATCACTTCAGAAAAACTGGTTCTCATCGAATAACCAATCGCATGGGGGAGATCGGGAGTTTGGTTCCTGGTCGAGTCAAACAAATGACTTTTCAAATTGATACTTGTCGCTTCCTAGCCTGGTTCTCAGCATTAATAGGATAAGGCAAGGACTGGTTAGCTCAGTGTCAGGATAATGTGACTGAGTGGGGTATCGGATCATGGTGCCGGTGGCCTGATTTCTCAGTAAGGGAGCACTATAAAGTGGCCATGAGTGCGCACAGTCATTACCCGACCTGGTACCCATCCTGATATGACCTTAGATAATTACAATGATGTAAAACTCCGACAACCAACCAATCGAATCACCAAAATTGGTCATGTTGCTTTGGCAATATGGGTAATTCGCACACGACAAGGGGCAGAGCGTGCTGCCACCTGTAGTTCAGTGAGCCACACGTGCGCCATCTACATTGTACATGGTGAACCCACAGAGACTTCCCGTCGGACCCTCACAACCTCCACACATTACGCTAGGTGGCGACACCATCCCGGCTGGCCGCCCTGGTGTGAATCCATTGAACTCTGACGCCACTTCCTGTAGCGCTGCCGCCGCCTCCAGCACTTCACCTACCATCGACATCTCACGCCCTTTCTTACCGTCCCCCTATCCCTACACTCACCCGGCCTCTCAAACGGGATGAGCAAATGAGTTGAGCGTCAGTCTCCCGTTTTGGTAGTTCGTGGGGTTCGATCCCTGGTCGACTCAAACGAATGACTTAAAAATGTATACTTGTCACTTCCTAACGAGGCACTTGACATTATTAGGATAGGGCAAGGACTGGTTGGCTCAGTGCCAGGATAATGTGACTGAGTGGGATAGCAGGTCATGGTGGGGCAGCACTATAAAGTCGCCATGAGTGCGCACTGTCACAAGTCGGTATGCACCCTGATATGACCTTAGATGTTGCCAGGATGTAATACTCCAACAACCAACCATCCTAACTCTCCGGCAGTAGGTTTGAGTGCCTGGATCGCAGGATTCGAACTTCAAACCTTCCGACAAACTAACTATCTGACCTTAACGATGTTCTTACATAATTATTGATAATAAAATTCCCATACTTTTGTCACCTTGTGTTTGAATTAGTGTAAATTGAGCCTCATCTCACCAGTACTTCAACGGAGGGATCAACTGAGAACCCCAGGTGCAGTAGACATCTTGATACAGGAGGAAAGCCTATCAAATCAGTAGTGGGGGAGTGTGTTAACTAGTGAGCAGCAACTGGGACACATGTGAGGTGCTCGCCAACATTAATTAGGCAGGTTTGCACTTCAATTATCTCAAAAGTCGGCCATTTAAAAAAAAAAGTTACTTTAAACTAATGGGTAGATTATAACAAACAACCTAATACTAGTAATATATTTATCTTAAATTGTGTGTAAATCAAAACCATATCGGACTATGCAACTTTAATAAGTGCATAAGTATCTAAGTTGGATCAAATCTAATCCACATACACACCTACCACACAAGCACCCCAAATACACGCTCCCATACACCACCACATCCACCCCACCACCACCGGCACTCGGCATACACACCAACACCATCCCCACCCCAAATACACACACCCATACACCACCACATCCACCCCCACCACCACCAGCACTCCACATACACACCTACGCACACACACCAAATACACCCCCCACTCCAAATACACCCCCCACATACACACCCACGTACACCCCGACCCACATACACACCCAAACACTCGACACACCCATATAGACACCCACATACACCCCACCAGCCCACATACACACTCACATACACACTCACATACATGATACACACCTATACACATCCCACTGTCACCTCCACCCCACCACCACGTAACCCCACCTACCCACTCACATACATACCCATATACACACTCACATACATAGCCACATACACACCCACATACACCCAACGTCCACGTACACCCCACCTCACATACATACCCACATACACATGTACACCCACATACACGCACATACACCCCCCCCCCCACATATACTACACCCCACATACACACGCACATACACCCCACCACCATGTACACCCCACCCCACATACACAGTCACATACACACGCACATACATACCCACATACACACCCACATACAACCCCACCACCACGTACACCCCACCTACACACACATCCACCTACACCCAACATACACACCTACATACACACCCACAAACACACCCACATACACACCCATATACACACCCACATACACACCCACATACACCCCACCACCATGTACACCCCACCTCCATCAACATTCAAATACTCACCCACATGCACACCTCTATCACCCCACTATCACCTACACCCCACCACCATGTACACCCAACGTACACACTCACACACACACACCTACACCACCACACACATGCAACCTACATACACATCCACCTACACCCCAACGTACACACCCACATAAACACCCACATACAGACCCACATATAACCACACTACCATGTACACCCCACCCCCCATCAACATTCAAATACACACCCACATACACACCTACATACACCCCACTATCACCTACACCCCACCACCACGTACACTCCACATACACACACATCCACATACACCCCAACATACACACCTACATACACACCCACATACTCATCCACATCATCATCATCACGCTGTCGGTCGTGATGCGACAAAGACTGCTTTCATTACTTGACTGCCGCTCTCCTACATTTCATGAAAGCTGCGTGCAAAAGTGTTGAAGTGCTGCTGGCTTTTGCAAGTTACCAGCAGCACTCTCTCGGGGAGCAAATAGAGGTTTCACACCAGCAAGAACATGTCCAGACAGGCGCAAAACTATTTGTCCCTGCAATGGCTGGTCGGGAGATGTTGGGAGCTCCATAGATCAACCGCCCTTAATGCTGCCACAGTGACATGGTTTTCTGTTTAGGGTTTGCTCCCTAAGCCCTTCGGTTCTGTCAAGAACCTGTACCACAAGGCAGTGGTTTAGAACTCTGCAGGGCAGGGGCATCAAACTCCCTGAGGTATTGCAATGCCTGCAATACCTGCACGCTCACATACACACCCACATACACACCCACATACACACCCACATACACACCTACATACATACCCACCTACACCTCACCACCACGTACACCCCACCCCACATACAGACCCACCTACACACCCACATACACCACACCCCACATACACACTCACATACACACCCACCTACACCCCACCACCACGTACACCGCACACTACATACACCCCAACCCACATACACCCCGTCCACCGGCCGCTAGTTACAGGCCTACTTACTGCTCGTGGTGAGCAGCTCGGAGATAAGCGGTATCTCGGGTTACAAGGGTTGTAGGAGCATGGATGTTGTTGTTTTGGGGGAGTTTTCAGGCACGTTGGCGCGCTGAAGGCTGCAAATCTGCACCACTGTATGGGGACCACCGAAGGCGGTCCCATGCGGCCGGGAGTCGCCGTCCTGTGGGTAGTGGTCAGAGAAATCAGCAGGGGTGGGGGTGGGGGTTGGGGTTGGGTGGGGGTGGGTGGGGGTGGGTGGGGGTGGGTGGGGTTGGGTGGGGGTGGGTGTGGGTGGGGGGATGGGGGATGGGGCAAGGGGGCAGGTGGGCGGGGCAGTGCGGGGGTGGAGGGGTGGATAGACAAATATAGTCTAGGAGCTCAACCCCAGTCCCCTAAGAGGGCGGGCGCAGGTTGGTTGGTTAGTGAAGTTTTATGCCCCAGCAAGACCTTATGCCAGGTACACACATAGCGTATAGGATTCGCGCACTAAAACTCCCG
Organism: Branchipolynoe longqiensis; assembly: GCA_030323885.1. Taxonomy (NCBI): domain Eukaryota; kingdom Metazoa; phylum Annelida; class Polychaeta; order Phyllodocida; family Polynoidae; genus Branchipolynoe; species Branchipolynoe longqiensis. Next base: position 53,700,870 of record CM059197.1, read on the forward strand.
ATCAGCTTAAAACTGAAATCGGGCCGATTCATTTTTCGAATTGGGAATCGCAATCGTAGTGCTAGTGCACACCTACCGTTTTAGCCCTAAAAATTAGTTTTTAGTCGTGAATCGCAATCGGTAGGTGTGCTAGGGGAGTGCACACCTCACGATTTTTGGGCAGTTTGTATACGCTAGGTGGGTGCGGGAAAACGATCGTATACGCTAGGTGTGTACCCGGCATAAAGCCATACCAGGACGGGCACCGACTTGTGACAGCGCATACTCATGGCGACTTTATAGTGCTGCGTCACTGTGAGGTCGCCGCGCCGGCATCATGACCTGATGTCACAGTCACAGTCACATTATCCTGATACTGTTGCCAGCCGGTCAGGGGTTGGCATGCTGACTACCGCTGGTTACTCAGCCCCTCCCCACACCCACACATACCCACACACCCATACCCCCACACCCCCACACACACCTAGCGCCCCTAGCCGCCCCCCCCCCGGGCCTGCTAGTGTTATCTGTGCCCGCCACCATGTTCGATGTAATGAGCCTGTTCACTTGAGAACATATCCCCCCGGATGGATGAAGGTGGGAGGGTGGGGGTGTGGGTGGGCTTGTGGGGCTGCAGGCAGAGGGTCAGAATCCCTCTTGGAGACAAGCCCAGGGTGAGCCAGCCCTCTCAACATCCACAGTCCCATTAGTCCCTCAACGATTAATGCATTCTCTTTTAAACTTCTTCAGTCATGTTACTGTGTATTTCAAGAGCCGTTCATTATTTCATGGTATACTGACTGGCATTTTTATTGTTCCACTTTATGTTTCTTAACATATTCAGTCATGTTACTTTGTATTTCAAGAGCTGTTTATTATTTCGTGGTATACTAACTGGTATATCATACCTCTTTCTGTTTACTAAATTCTTCAATTGTATTATTGTATATTTCAGGAGCTGTTCATTATCTCGTGTTATACTGGCTGGTATATCATACCTCTCTTTGTTTCCTAACTTCTTCAGTCATGTTATTGTATATTTCAGGAGTTGTTCATTATCTCGTGCTATACTGGCTGGTATATCATACCTCTATCTGTTTACTAACTTCTTCAGTCATGTTATTGTATATTTCAGGAGATGTTCATTATCTTGTGGTATACTGGCTGGTATATCATACCTCTCTTTGTTTCCTAACTTCTTCAGTCATGTTATTGTATATTTCAGGAGCTGTTCATTATCTCGTGGTATACTGGCTGGTATATCATACCTATTTCTGTTTCCTAACTTCTTCAGTCATGTTATTGTATATTTCAGGAGATGTTCATTATTTCGTGGTATACTTGATGGTATATTGTTCCACTTTCTGTGTCCTAACTTCTTCAGTTGTTTTATTTCATATCTGAAGAGTTGTTCATTATTTCGTGGCATACTGACTGGTATATCATTCCTCGTTCTGTTTAATAAATTCTTCAGTCATGTTATTGTATATTTCACTGTTTCAGGAGCTGTTCATTATTTTATGGTATACCAACTATTAATAATATTATATCATTCCTCTGTCCATTTCTTAACTTCTTCAGTCATGTTACTGCATATTTCAGACCGGGCGCGGTGGCCTAATCGGTAGAGCGTGGGCCTCGCGTGTGGAAGGTTGGGAGTTCGGTTCCCAGTCGAGTCAAACCAATGACTTTAAAATTGGTACTTGTCGCTTCCTAGCCTGGTGCTTGGCATTAATAGGATAGGGCAAGGACTGGTTAGCTCAGTGTCAGGATAATGTGACTGAGTGGGACATCGGGTCATGGTGCCGGCGGCCTGATTTCCCAGTGGGGCAGCACTATAAAGTCGCCATGAGTGCGCACTGTCACAAGTCGGTACCTGTCCTGATATGACCTTAGATGTTGCTAGGACATAAAACAACAACAAACAAACAAGAATATTTCAGGAGCTGTTAATTATTTCATGGTATACTAACTAGCATATCATTCCTCTTTCTCTTTCCTAGCTTCTTACATCATGGTACTGCCTATGTCAAGGAATACTCATTATTCTGTGGTAACCACTTGGTGGAGTGCTTTGATTGTCTGACTTTTTTCTAGTTCGGACTCCTAATCTGAAAGTTGGTGGTTCGATTCCCCATGCCATGACCTCTGCCAATTTGGATTTCCACTGCTGTGTATAACTTAGTCTCATAAAAGGCCAGTTGCTCTCATACCATGTCTATGTGGTGTGGAAGGTTTAAAATCCCATGGGTCGGTAAAAGTCTATGCTCGGGCTTTCCATTGCCCACCTGTTTAATGGTGAAAATAAGTCTATTCAGACTTATTCATGATAGGCAATATAAATCTCCAAGAAAAGAAAGCCCTTGCCGGCTACATACATGCGATATACCATGAGATAATGAACTGCTCTTGAAATATTCAGTACTGTGACTGAAGGAGTTGGGAAACAAAGAAAGAGGACTGCTATAATAATTAGTATACCACGAAGTACTCAGGCTTGCTCCTACCTCCCTCCTTGCGTGTCCTAAGTTAGATAACAACCCGTGTCCATGACTCGTCTCAATCTCCCGCCTCTTGGTACCTCCCTCCCCTGGCCTCGATCTACCCCCTCCACCCCCACCCCACCCCCACTCCCACACATCCCAGGCCCAGTTCCAGGCCCCGGACTGACTCCACCTTCACTACCTTCCTCCCCTCGGGCACACCGCCTTGTCCCACCGGATCGCCCCTCCCCATACACACACCAGGCCCGGCGGCCAGTCAGGGCCAGTCCAGCACACACACACACACACCGTGCCAACTGGCCCTGGACCCCAAGTTACCACAGGTTGACAATAGCTGTGTTTACACGGGGAATTGTGAAACGTTCTAGACAAGGCGATTTATATGAAGCGTTTTAGAGACCCGTTTACACGGACAGAGTTTTGAAAGTGTTTTGTCGCCGGGAACAAGCAGCCTTAGTTCTGCCTGTAGCCGGCGAGCACTGCTATTTGTTTACTTTACCCTCGTCGATTCGACGCCGATGTAGCTGCTACGTTAATATCGCTTGGAATTTAAGGTTAATTTAATTAAATTTCATTATTTGAGGATGTAATTCTGTTAAATATGATCGCATTCACTAGATTTCGGCGTAATCGGGCCCTAACACTGCCGGGCACCAGCGATTAGTTACTGCTCCCCCTGTTCCCGGCACGCACTACTATTTTATACTATCGCCGCCCGGGAACAAGCTGAATCGCTCCATCTAGACCACCTCCGGAGGTGGTATAGATGAAGCGTTTCATATGAAGCGATTCAGCCCTAAAACGCCACAGCGTCGCGTTTACACGGGAAATGTGAGTCGATCTAGGCAAGTCGTTTCATATGAAACGTTTTAAATCGCCCGTGTAAACACGGCTAAAGACTACATCACCATTCCAGCGGCGCGGTGCATTGTGGGATGCACGGATGAAAAACAAACCCGCGAGAAGCACATGGCACCTGCTAATACACTATATCGCCGTGAATATGGCCTATGCTGCCGACACGGCGTAAAGCAACCACCAATCAATCAAGCTAATACACTGGGTGCAGCTATGAAATGTGTTAGTTTTAGCTCATCTCAGCTCTTGTTTGAAACATAGAATACCAACTGAAAAATATTTATATAATAAATTAAGATATTAATCTTTTATCCAGTATTGCATTTACATCAATATAATCAGCACATCTTATACCATCTGTATTTAGATTGAGAAAAATCTGGGCACTGAGACTAGTGTTAGAGCCATAGCTAAAGTCAGTTTTACTCATTTTCTTCATGTTTTTTATTTATATCCTATGGTTAATAACATTTGTTGGGCTAGGAAGTGGGTAGGGTTAATCAGACATTGGTTATATATTTCTTTGAAACAAGTTTTTGTTGACAGATTTGACATTTTAATATTTACAACAAGAATTACAGAAAACTTATGTCCAATCAACAATGGTGATGTAAACATCAGCCTGTAAAGTGACTGAAATTGTATGTTTCTTAGCTCAAAATGCTTAATTATGAAGAGTTGTGCCTTAAACACATTCATTATATTATTATAATGCATCCATGCATCCATGTTTGTGCCAAATTGTTATATATTTTGATTAATCTAGAATAAAATTGAAGTTTTACCCTATGCGTATCAGCAAACTCAATGGCCGTATGCCTTTGCTTTGCTGCCAACGCTGTTTTCAACACATGCACAGTTGGAATGGTGATCTCGTCTATCGAAATGCTTTTTAATAAATACACAATTTGTAACAACAACAACAACAAAGTTGCCCGCATTTCCCTTCCACAGGAGATGGCCCATGTCTTGGGCCGCACCCCCTCTCATGCTTCTAGTGTGTGCATGTTACACCAGCGGGCGCCAGCGGGCTAGGACTGCCCTCTATGTACTGGTGTGGGCTGGTAAAGTGCCTGGAAGTATTCCCAGTGGACAGTGGTGGAATAGTCTTACTATAGGGGTTCCGATATGGATGACGCAGGGGCATATATATGAGACTCTCACAAAAGGTGCTAAGCAATATGGGACAAAGCTTTGTCCATTGTAATGATCAACATACTATCTGCTTATGCATTTGTTAAGGATAAACTGATTAGCTTTTTACATGGTGTTTCATAATCCCAATAGAATACATATTGATTTGAAGCAAATTCTGTGCTGTTTTGTGTCAATTGTTACAATGGAAAAAAAAGAAGAGACAGGCTCATATATACAGATAATGCATAACGCATTATACGAGTATACATTATATGGGAAACTGTACTCTATTAATATTCCTCCTTAGACACTTGGTGGAGTGCCCCCCCCCCCCCCCCATCTGCTATGACATGCCCACACGTAGGCACAGTTTTGTATTTTAGTAATGACTGGGTGTGGTGGCCTAATCAGTAAAGTGCAGCCTTCCTGTGCAGAAGGTCGGGAGTTCAATTCTCGGTCGAGTCAAACCAATGGCTTACAAAATTGATACCTATGACGAGTTAGCTTGGTGTTCGGGATTACTAGGATAGGGTGAGGACTGATGAGCTCAGTATCAGGATAACTGTTCTCCTAGTCGGGCAGCACTCTAAATTCGCAATGAGTGTTCACTGTCACAAGTTGGTACCCTTCCTGATAGCCCCCAATAGCCGATGTGTACTTTTTGTGTTGGGTGGTCGCTAAACAAACAAACCATGCTGATATTACCTTTAATGTTGCCATAACGTAAAACTCCAAAAAATCAATTTTTGTTATCGATTATGTCGTATAGTTGAGGCTATACACACATTCAAAGTATACATAAGTAAGAACACATGTGCACATGCGCACATGTGCACATGCGCACATGTCTGAACGAAGGAACAATGTTGTCTTTCAACAATGTTGTGTAGTGCAGGTCATGACAGCTATTTAAACTATACCATGCCAAAATCTAAGTATAATTTGGTCGGGTGATAACGGTGTAAAGATGGTATGACACCCACCCACTCAAACGGTGACATGCTTAGACTTAGGCGCAAGTGTGTGCTTCAATGATATTGTGTATTATATGCCAGCCAGGTATATGACTGAACCTGAGCTTGCAATCTGGTAAGATAAATGAACCAGATCGTCATTCTGATCCGGCCAGAATGAATCGAACACAACTGCCTGGTGGGAGTCGGGATGGCGGTGGGGTTGGGTTGAGTGGGGGTGGGAGTGGGAGTGGGGGTTGGGTAAGATGGTAGGAGTGGCAGTTGGGGTGGGATGGGGTTGTGGGGTGAGAGTGGAGTGGGAGTGGGGGTATGGTGCTGGGTTGGTGGGGGTGGAGGTGTGGTGGGGGTGGGAGTGGTGGAGGTAGGAGTGGGGGTTGGATGGGGTTGGGGTTTGGGGGGTTGGGTGGGAGTAGGGGTGGGAGTGGCGGTTGGGGTGGTGTTGGTTGGGCGGGGGTAGGGGTGTGAGTGAGGATGAGGGTGGGGGTGGAGTGGGAGTGAGGGTGGGGGTGGGATGGGAGTGGGGTGGGAGTGGAGGTGGGTGTGAGGTGGTGGTGCGGGTGGGAGTGAGCGTGGGGTGGAGTGGAGTGGGTGTGTGAGTGAGGGTGGGGGTTCAGGGGGGAGTGGTGCTGGGTTGGGTGGGGGTAGGAGTGGGTGTGGAGTGAGGACGGGGGGTAGGAGTGGAGTGGGTGGGGTGAGAGGAGAGCGGGGGTGGGAGTGGGAGTAGGTTTGGGTTGTGGGGGTAGGAGTGGGTGTAGGGTGGGTGTGAGCGTGGGGGTAGGCGTGGGGTGGGAGTGATGGTGGGAGTGGGGGTGGGAGTGAGGGTTGGGTTGGGGGTTGGATTTGGGGTGGGTTGGGTGGGGGTAGAAGTGGGTGTGAGGGTGGGAGTGAGAGTGGGGGTAGGGGTGGGGTGGGAGTGATGGTGGGAGTGGGGGTGAGAGTGAGGGTGGGGTTGGGGGTTGGATTTGGGGTGGGTTGGGTGGGGGTAGAAGTGGGTTTGAGGGTGGGGGTGGGAGTGAGGGTGGGCTGGGAGTGGGAGTTGGGTGGAAGTGGGAGTGGGGCTGGGAGTGAGGGTGGGCGTGGGGGTGGGAGTGGGGTGTGAGGGTGGGGGTTGCGAGTGGGGGTTTGGGTGGGATATTGAACGAGACCGATGATGCTGAACAAGGACAATAAATGAATCACTTTAATTAATTAATTCATTACATGCCAAAGATCTATCTCCCGGATTAAGGTGAAGAAGTGAAGGATTTGTGTGTCTGCTCATTGGCGAGTGAGATGTCGCTAGCTCATGGTGATGTATGAGCTGTTGGGGAGGACGGTGAGGCTGACTCCGATTGACCACACTTATAGGAGAAACTGCTACATCGACCGATCGTGGAGAATCCCAATTTATCGTTCAAAGAGGCGGCTCATCACTGATTTTATGCCGTATAATGCATCATATGAAGACAGACGAGCAACTCACTACATGCCTCACTACTATCCCGATACAGTAAAACCTCTCTAAATCCATCGACCATGAGATCGACTTTAAACGGTCCATTTAGGGAGGTGGTCGCTTTAGGGAGTTTTTTTTATTGTTACAATGGTATTGTATGGGCAATCATTTGGGACCCAAATAGAGCGATTGAAATAGGGGAGTGGTCGATTTGTGGAGGTGGTTGGTTAGAGAGGTGTTATTGTATTGAATCGTGACAACTATGGTCATGTTTGTGACTAAGGGGCAGAGGCCTCCACTTTATTTAGCTATAATAAAGCACCCCCCTCCCCACACACACACACATTTTCAAAAGTCAAATCATGAAATTACAATTGTTATCAGAATTGCAATTCAGCATTCTGGTATCAAGCGACATAAATAATGGTTCGAAACTATATTAATAAGTGTTTTTCGCTCAGGCTAGTGCATGTGAATCCATTCAAATTTAAGAAATAACATTAAAATTGACAAAATAATACAATGGGCTTTGGGCCTAAAGCTGCATAGTCCGATGAAATCATACAATTTTCAAAACAATGCAATTATCTAGATTGTATTCTATATATCTAATTTAGATACTGGTGCACATTTATCACCACACAGAAGGGAATGCTGAGGCAATTGAATAAAACATGCTATTGCAGAAGCCTATGGCGTCAGAGTTTTGGCTTGGGAGTGGGTATGGGGGTACCTTTACAACCCGTACACTCTCCATGCACATGTGTGGTGAAACATATAAAAAATACCCAGCCACAGTTGTGATGGAGAGTATTTACTGCTAGTAAATACCACAGTCACACCACAGGTTGCGACCACTTTGCGACCATCTGAGACCAAAGAACCCACACTCACCCGTGATGTCCTTGCTAACAAAACAATGGTTGCCGATGTCTGGGTGTCACTGGTGAGTGTTGGTTCTTTGGTCTAAGGTGATTGCAAAGTGGTCGCAAGCTGTAGTGTGACTGGGGTAAAAAAAAAACACTGGGAATTTGATGTTCTGCAGGGGGTAACAGAATACTGGCCTATTATTGTCTGCCTGGACAGTCTTTCTCCGGTATATCTCCCCTCACACACCTGGCTAGTTTGTTCCGGTATGTTATTGGTTATTTCCGGAGGGCAGGAATCAGAGGCGACTCTTTTATTTATATCGATACACCGGGGGATGGGGTGTGAGTAGTGGGTCCGATGAGAGCATCGCATTTGTTACCAGAGGCGATGGCCGAATGAGTTGAGCGTCCGCCTCCCGTTCTGGTAGGTTGTGGGATTCGAACCCCTGGGTTAAACCCTAGCCGAGTCAAATCAGTGACTTAAAAATTGATTCTTGTCGCTACCTAGCCTGGGGGAAAAGCAGCATCTCTTGCATCAGCACATTAAGACTTATACACCGAGCGCGGTCGCCAAATCGGTAGAGCGCGGGCCTCGCGTGCGGGAGATCGGGAGTTCGGTTCCCAGTCGAGTCAAACCAATGATTTCTAAAATTGGTGCTTGTCGCTTGCTTGCTTGGCACTCGGCATTAATAGGACAGGGCAAGGACTGATTAGCTCAGTGTCAGGAAAATGTGACTGAGTGGGATATCGGGTAATGGTGCTGGTGACCTGAGTTCCCAGTGGGGCAGCACTATAAAGTTGCCATGAGTGCACACTGTCACAAGTCGGTACCAGTCCTGATATGACCTTAGATGTTGCCAGGATATAAAACTCCAACAACTAACCATAAAGACTTATACAGGTTGACCATCACTAATCTGGCATTATTGGGACCTGTAGGGTACTGGATAAGTATTTTGCCAGATAACTGATTGTTGCATTGGAATGCACTTAACCCAACACCTAACCACTTCATCGTACCTTTAAAACACTCCATACATCAGTGCATGTTGGTTAATAAAGGACAAATAAAAATTAAATATCAGGAACTGATGATGATAGTGGCAACCCATCTGAAAGAGCAGATGTTGAAGGCACTGGATTTTGATATATTGACTCCTCCATTGCAAGCTTTCCAGCTGTTTAAAAAAAAAACATATCTTGCAAGTTGAGCTGTTTCATACATGTTGGTCTTTCTTTGATTAGTTTATCATACAGCATGTAAACATTCATTGTTTCTTATTCATTAGTGCCGGATGGCTGATTGAACCAGACAACTGATTGCCAGATAACTGATGGTCAACCTGTACCATTACCACATGGATGCACATTGCCCTTAAAGGAAAAAAAGAAATGAAAATAAATACACAGGCCAACTTTTGTTTGCACAAGAAAGATTAGTGACTACACTCTGGTCAACCATGTTGTCCATGGTTCAAACACTCCAGTCTGGCTGTGGCTTAAAGATGTGATTCCATCGACCTAGTAGTGTGGCATGTGCTGTGCAATATTTGTAATTATATAATATTACTTTTGTAGGATTACATCTATCCGCTCAGCAGTGAAGTGCTATTTGGGGGGGGGGGGAGGGGTTTACTGGGGGAGGGGGGTAATAATTACAATTATTTCAAGAACCACTGTCACTAAGTGTCAGTATCTCTCTGTGCTGATATGAACGCGGATGTTGCTAGCATTCATTCGCTCACCCAGTGTGCAGTGGGAAAATTCAGGAAAATGAATGGCCATCAGATATTTAAACAGATCACAATTATATTATACACAATCACTGGTTGGCTCAGTGTCAGGATAACCTTACTGCGTGAGATATCAGGTCATGGTGCTGGCATCCTGATCTCCCACTCCCAGTGGGGCAACACTATAAAGTCACTATGAGTGTGCGCTGTCACAAGTCAGTACCCGTCCTGATATGACCTTAGATGTTGCCAGGACGCAAAACTCCAATAACCAACCTCTGGCAATGCACGCAGTCACGCACTCCTAGGCTCACCCTCATTCATCCACACACGGATTTGAAAAAAAAAGAAAAAGTTTAAAGGTTTTTTTTTATCCCACTTTAATGGAATACTGGCTTTAGTATTGGAGTGCATAAACCCACACGCCCTCTACCTGGCGTTCCCAGGTGAGCCCCCCTCCCCACACACACACACCCCCAAAGCCGGCCACAATCACGCACGCCGCATTGGCACAGGTGCATGCTGGGATGCATCTAAGCCAAGCTGGGATGGCGGCCATGATTTTGTTATGAGTCCGAGGAGGAGGCTGATCAATGGATGGCATGACAGGAGTACTGCGTCCGTACGGAGTTGTAACAATCACAATTAGCGAGCAACTATCACAGGTCTGTGAGGGTTAAAGCAAAAATGGGTATGTAGGTGTTTGTATGGATCTAAGCTTTTGTTTGTTGGAGATTTACAACCTAGCCACACACAAGGTCATATCAGGAAGTGCAACGACTTGTTGCAGTGCGCGCTCATAGCGAATTTATAGTGCTGTCCAACTGTGAGACCAGACTGCCAGCACCATGACATGATATCCCACTCAGTCTCATTATCCTGACACTAAGCCAACCAGCCCTTGCCCTATCCGTACAATGCTGAACGCCAGGCTAGGAAGTGACAAGTATACAATTTTACGTCATTGGTTTGATTTGACCGGGTTCGAACCCATGGAAGACGGAGGCTGAACTCATTCGGCCATCCCGTCTGGTCAGTGGCACTGGTGCATGCTGGGATGCATCTAAGCAAAGCTGGGATGGCGGTAATGATTTTGTTATGAGCCTGAGGAGGAGGCTGATCAAAGGATGGCATGACATGAGAACCATGTCGGTGCCGAGTTGTAACAATCACAATTATCTAGCAACTATCACGTGTCTGTGAGAGTTAAAACAAAATGGGTATGTAGGTGTTTGTATGGATGTAAGTATGTAGGTATGTATGCATGCTTGTTTGTTGGGGATTTACAAACTAGACACACATATGGTCATATCAGGAAGGGTACTGACTTGTTGCAGTGCGCACTCATGGTGACTTCATAGTGCTGCACCACTGGGAGACCAGGCCGCCAGCACCATGACCTGATATCCCACTCAGTCACATTTTCCTGAAACTGAGATAATGCCAAACTAATAATGCCAAACTAATAATGCCAAACTAATAATGCCAAGCATCAGCGGTAGGTAGTGACAAGTATAAATTATATATGCAATTTGTTTGACTCGTCTGGGATCCGAACCCCTGACCTTTCGCATGGAAAGTTAGCTCGCTTTGTTTTACCGATTTGGCTACCGCGTCCGATTTGTCTGCATGTTTGCAAATATAAAATACCAAATGGTGGTTAAGTTTTAGGGTCGTTCTGATCACTACTCCTCTGTTAATCGGCTCTGCCACGGTATATTGTCATACTCTCTTGATGCTTCACCATGTATCGGTTGTTAATAGCATGGTTGTTGTATGCCTACCATACACATTCCATATCAATTTTGATGGTGTTTACTAAGTTTAGTCACTTCAACCAGAGTGGCATCCATTTTGATACACACAACCGCAAGTGTTGTTAACTCTGCCATTAAATACACCATCGATATGGTTCACCACAACTATATTGAAACGGGACTGTACACAAGTCTGGAATGTAGAAGAGAACGTAGATATATACACAGTCTCTGAATATAGTCAGACACCGTGTATATATATCATTACAGTTCAAAACAATATTTGTCCAGGGATTGATGTGGAGCCTAACATGCACCACACGGGTTAACTCTAGTATATATCTATTATTATCATAATGAGCAAGGTGTACTGTCCTCCCCAAGTGAAATGCCACAGGTACAGGTAAGGGCCGGTAGGGTGACTACATCAGGGACACTAGCTAACCTAATGGTATTTATGTTCAGCAGACGACAGCTTGATAACTAGCAGGTATAGGGACTTAATTCCCTGATGAGGGACATCTAATTGCAACCATCACGGGCTGGCTGCCATTGGTGATTTGCAGACATTCATCCATCGTTTAATTAGAATCATTGGATGGGTCCACATTACCTTCATGATCATATATCAGGCAGCAGTCTATTTATAGATCCACCTGGAGGGGAAACCAAAACACTACACACTCAGGTCTACTTCTTATTGCAAAATAACAGAGGCCATGTGATGGCCAGGAAGGATGGGGGGGAGGGGGGGGGATTGCAAAATGGCAATTAAATGAATAAACCGGACGCGGTGGCCTAATCGGTAGAAGGCAGGCATCGGGGGTTCAATTCCTGGTCGATTATGCCAAGTACACACCTACCGTTTGTGCACACCCACCTACTGTATACGATCTAAAACTGCCCATTTCGCACACAAAAATCGCTAGGTGTGCGCTCCCCGCGCACACCTAGCGATTGCAATTCACGCATAAAACCTCAGTTTTAGGGCTAAAACCGGCCGATTACGATTGCGATTCGCGATTCGAAAAATGAATCGGCCCGTTTTCAGTTTTAAGCGGGTCAGGTCGAGTCGCGAGTAGGTGTGTACCAGGCATAAGCAATCACTTACACTGTTACAGTCATTCCCATATTTCCAGATTTCTCAAATCCATATCAATGAGTTTCTTTGTTTGTTGTTGTTTTACGTCCTAGCAACATCTAAGGTCATATCAGGACGGGACCGACTTGTGACAGTGCGCACTCATGGCGACTTTATAGTGCTGCCCCACTGGGATACCAGGCCACCAGCACCATGACCTGATATCCCACTCAGTCACATTATCCTGACACTGAGCCAACCAGTCCTTGCCCTATCCTAATAATGCCGAGCGCCTGGCTAGGAAGCAACAAGTATCAATTTGCAAGTCATTGGTTTGACTCGACCAGGGTTTGAACCCACGATCCCATGGTCTACAAAACACGGGAGACGGATGCTCTAACTCATTCGGCCATATCAATGAGAAGCACAGCAATATAATATAAAAATCTCCATCATAGCTCATCAAGCTGCTAAAATCACTGAGCACACATGCATAGTGCACAGCATAATATTATTATAGATGCATTATTAAATAGCCATATATGATACTACGTGGGTAAATTGCTGTATGCTATTATGCATATCTATTTATAGATATACACATAATACATAATTGTTAGGATGAATAACATTCACCGAAAAGAGAGAGAACAAATCACTATGCAACACAAGAGGAGCTACAAAAGGACTAAGCCAATTGTACATAATTCAATTTTCTCCTGCTAAATGAATGAATACAAATATATAATTTTTAATTATGTGATGAAAAACTAATAGTGATATATATATATATAATATATATATATATATATATATATATAAATATATATATATGTGTGTGTGTATGTGTGTGTGATGTATAACGCATTATACGAGAATAAATGCTAGAGGAAGATATACTTATTATTATTCCTCCATTGGCACCTTGGTGGAGTGCCCTCCCGCAACCGCAGCTGTCGGGATAATCTATTCGGGTGCTCCCCGCCCCCAGCCCCCCCCCCCCCGCCCACCCCCTAGCGCCGCGCACACTGGAGACATTTCTGAGTTTTCACTGCAGTCCTATTTGGCAACATTTAGGTCACAAGACTATGCTATGCCAGTTCCCCAACTCAGTCCCCCCCACCCCGGCCCATACCCCCCCCCCCTCCCCTTTTTTTAAAAGGGCTTCTGTAGTTGTCAGCCTGTGGGGGGTTTACATCTCCATGTACACCTGGGGCTTTCCCCACTTGGCCGACTACATTAAGGTTGTAAAATGCTTTCAGGGCCCATTCTCCCGCGCCCAGACTCAAATCAAAGCAGATGGGGACGCTCTGGGATGGAGCTGGCATGTTTTATTAACAATTTAGCAGACGGTGGAAGAAAAAAATCTAATCACCAACAGCCACATAAAAATACAAATAAATTTGGAAATATATCTTGTTTCAGGAAAGTTCTCGTTCGAAAGCTTTGATTTGAAGCAGAGAACTAGATCAATTATGAGGATCTGCTTTCATCACAGCTTAATTGCCATTTAGGAAACAACTTAGAACGTTAATCTCTATATATATATATACGTTATTAGGATAGGGCAAGGACTGGTTGGCTCAGTATTAGGATAATGTGACCGAGTGGGATATCAGGTCATGGTGCTGGCGGCCTGGTCTCCCAGTGGGGCAGCACTATAAAGTTGCCATGCATGCGCACTGTCCCAAGTAGGTACCCGTCCTGATATGACCTTAGATGTTCCCAGAACGTAAAGTTCCAACAACTAACCAACCAATCAACCAACGACATCCTAAGTCATTCGTCTGCATATTCCGCACCGTGGGCATACTTCCCATGCATGATACCAGCTCTCGAGATAATGCTATCTAAAATACTATTTGTAGAAATTGCTATGACACTAGTGCTGCACTGGGCTTGGGAAGTAAGTGCATGGTGTGCCAAGAACACTTTTCTTCTTGAATATTTTATATCATATTTGATATCAGCTACACCGACGCCAGCCGGCCGGCACTGCGTGCTCCTTACCGCAACACAGTCATATAAGATATGGATTTTTCCATTGCGTGGAGACCAGAAATATCGACAAAATATTTCACAAGCAAGGGGTAACAACAAAAAAACGGTAAAAAAACCACACAAACAAAAATCGACGAAATAAGAAACCGCAGAATTAAGCCACAAATACTCCCTCGGAGTCGGAGCATGTTGGTATTTATTCACGAAATTGTCCCGTGGAATCCTGAAATGGGATTTGAATCGCAGAGTGAAAACCCTATTTGGTCACCGAATGCGATTTAACTAGACTTCATAGAATGAGCGAGCATAATTATGTCAGCGAAAATTAGCTATCAACCTGCGAATTATCGACGAATTATTTGTAAAAACCAATGCAGTGATTCCCTCTAAATCGCCCTTAACCCACCCCGCAAATGCGAGAATTCGCCACTAGGCGTCTCTGCGGGCTTGGAGCAATCCGCCACCCACCAGATCATACCGCAACCTGTTACAAATCCATCGATTATCGCCCACGGTCGAATGAAAACGCCCCTGCTGGGAGAATTGCGCGCGCTCGACCAATCACGCCGGTTCTTCGCTATTCGTCCGGCAGTCCCCAAAGAGACGCGCGCTCATTGGCTGAAATCGGGCGGAAGTCGTTTCCGGCGAGCCGCAAGAGGGGCGGAGATGGGAGGAGGCAGAAGTTGGGGGAGGGATGGGGGGCGTGGGGGGGGGGGGGGGGGGGGGGGGGGGGGGGGGGGGGGGGGGGGGGCTGGCGGGAGGCGGGAGTAGGGGGCGGGGAACGTTGTTTGTTTGTTGTTGTTTTACGTCCTAGCAACATCTAAAGTCATATCAGGACGGGCACCGACTTGTGACAGTATGCAGTCATGCTGACTTTATAGTGCTGTCCCACTGGGAAATCAGGCCATCAGCACCATGACCAAATATCCCACCCAGTCACGTAATCCTGACCAGTCCTTGCCCTATCCTGTTAATGCTGAGCGCAAGGCTCAAAATGACAAGTATCAATTTGATAAGGCATTGGTTTGACTCGGGTGGGATTCGAACTCCCGACCTTCCGCACGGGAAGCCTGCACTCTACCGATTGGGCCACTGCGTCCGGTGGATGGGAGGGGGAGGCTGTAGACAGGCGCGGAATAGGAATGTGAATCAGAAGCGCCTTTGAGCGCCCCCTACCCTGCCTATTGTCTGTTTATCAGACGCGGAGCACAGTGCGCACAGTGCGCACAGTGGTGCACTGAGTGCCAATAACATCCACACAAGGGCACACCCTGGAGTGAACACCCCCTTTGTGGTGCCACCCGGGTTCACATAGATAAAAGATTCACCCAGTACTTGCAGTAGCGGGGAAAAGCAACCTACAGTAAAATCTCTCTAAATCGACCGATCAATGGACCAACTTTAAATGGTCCATTTAAGGAGGTGGTCGGTTTAGGGAGTTTTTTTGTTATTGCTACAATGGTATTGCATGGGTGATTGTTTGGGAACCAAATAAGCGATTGATATAGGGGATTGGTCGGTCTGTGGAGGTTGTCGGTTAGATAGGCTTTACTGTATTACTATTAGAAAAAGTGGCAAAAGGCTGGGTAAATGAAATCAGCAAATAAATTCTTTAATTTAAGAAGGAAAATATATTCTTCATATACATCTTCATATTTAGCTGCTACTTTTGAGTTGACAAAATATGATCAAAGATGTAGTTTAATGAACTTTAAAAGTGAAATCGACAGCATTGTATCGTCGCCATCTTGTCTTTTTGCCTTCTCTCCCATTCTCCAACTCTGCACCAATATAAGTAGCCATTTGATACTGGAAACAGGAATTCCACTTCATCTTCCATACTAAAGAAATTTTCGCCCATATTTACACTATGTTGTCATTTACCGCTAAAGCAACTACAGGGTGATTCTTTTATGTAGGGTTCAGGAAGCTACACGCATACACAATAGACATTTTCCGTGGTGCAATGAACTGCTATCCACAACATTAGTTTTTGACACTACCGGCAGACGGCGGGTTGGTGGTGTAAATCCTCTCTAGAAGACCTTTTCAACAGACTATTCTGCACAGTCAGTTGCTACCTGGCATCATTTAATTCTTGCCAGTGATGTGAGAGGGTGAGGTTGGTGGTTGAAATTATCTACTTTGCCATTTATCCCCACGTGGATGATTGATCTGCACAACAGAACCATGAATCAGAATTGGTCATTTTGTATTTATTCATAAAACAGCATTCATGTAAGGATTCACCCCAAAGACAATTTGACCCTAAAACAGAAAGGTCTCCATCATCTACAGATGTACCCCGCCCTCCCTCTGTTCTTCCAGCATACACAACATGTCATTTCTTATCATATGTTTGGCATTAGCTGTAATACAATTCTAAATGATGAAATATGATTTTTTATTTGGAGAATTTATTTCCCTCCTACATCATTATATTCAATAAATGACATTCTGGATTGATATTAGACCTGTTGATAGGACATCTCATTCTTTGCCAATTGGTTTTCCTCATTCCGCTACTCCTTGCTCTATTCTAGTCATGTCAAGCACCAGGCTAGGGAGCGACAATTCTTAATCAACAACTGTAATGCACTCCCCCCAATGGTGTTTAATTCCCCTATGTTGCTGACCTTGATAAACGCTCATCCTTAAGAAGCTTGTGCATTCAACACCATATCGGGCAAAACCTGCTTAACATGAATATGCCATGAAGCTTAGGGTAGGGTTTAAATTAAATTACCATGCAATTAAATAATTAAACAACTATGGACATGTATAAAGCATTTGCAACTCTGTCATTAACTTCCAGACTAAGGACTCTAATGCAACGTTAATATGGACATTCCCCATGGCAACTCACAAAACCTTCCACTTAAGTTAGTTGTGCCTGTTGTCTTCTGGGCTGTAATCGATTAACACGACCCGCATGACTTGGGTCACCCGAGTTGCTAGAATTTCAAATCGAACACCGCGAGTGGAGTCGACAAAAACAAGTGCCGTGTGCAAAAGGTTCTGACCCCAGTAACCCACCGCTTGGCTGGGGGTGGCTAGGACACATTTGCGCTGGTACTGTCCTGTAGGATAACAGCTACTACCAGTACCAGTCCTACCTGATTTTTGGAGTTGTAACCCAGATTAATGAAATGGAAATATAACTAAACTATGCAATCATAAAATACTTTAAATCCTATTTTGCTGTAGTTATATCAGTTATTAAACAAACAAAAAGGTTTTGGATTAAGCCACCATTTTTTCTCCCCGAGCATGGAGAAGCGTATTTGATTATTCGACCCGAGTCTGTAGGATGTGCGCATGCGCCAAAAAGTGGCTCAGGTGACCCGAGTTGATTAATCAAATATGTCCTTAGTGATGATTGTTTCCCTTGGCTGTCCCACTTAGATCACCATTAACCTGAAGTTTTATTCAAGATACACTGGAAGCGGTGGCCGAATCGGGAGGGTGCAGGCTTCCCATGTGAGATATCGGGTCAATTTGAATACCAGTCGAGTCAAGCCAGTGACTTACAAAATTGATACTTATCGGTACCTAGCTTGGCAGTCTCTATTACTATGATTGTGCAAGGACTGGTTAGCTTAGTATCAGGATAATGTGATTGAGTGGGATATCAGGTCATGGTGCCAGACCCCTGGTCTCCCAGTGGGGCAGCACTATAAAGTCACCATGAGTGTGCACTGTCACACGTTGGTACCCATCCTGATATGATGTTAGATGTAGTCAGAACGTAACACTCCAACAAACAAACGTGATAGTAATTTAATTGAACTAAAGCGCCATGGCGTTTTCATGTACAGTAAGTTTTGCCCGGTATGGTGTTGAATGCACAAGGTTCTTAGGGATGAGTGTTTATCAAGGTCACTGACATGGGGGAATTAAACACCATTTGAGGGAGGGCATTGCAGTTGTTGATTAAGCATCGTGATACATAGAGTCCCACATGGAGGAGAAGCGTGTGACTTGATCTAATTATAACTAAGAACCGCCAGCACAGCACCTTCATAATCCTATATTGTGAGTTGTTCCAGTATTCCCGTGTTCAAGTGTTCCAGTGTTCCAGGGTTCCAGTGTTCCAGTGTTCCAGTGTTCCAGTGTTCCAGTGTTCCAGTGTTCCAGTGTTCCACATTCTGCTCCATTCTGCATCAGCAGCTCAGCGCAGCCAGTGAGCTCTTCTGTCTTAAGGTTGCTTGGTCCGATGAAACATATTTTTTTCAAAACCAAAACAGTTTCCTACATTTGATTATATCGATCCAACTGAGACACTGGTCCATTGTCCATGATGTGCGCAACATGGGTAATTGAATGAACGAGACTGTGAATCTCAGTAGATTAGGGCACCATGGCGCCGACTATATTCTATTCTTAGAACTAATAACTTTGGCCGCTGATCGACACGCCATCTACATGTACTTCTTGAACTACGCAGTTAGATTAAAATCAGACTGGTGGTGACATCTACATTCGCTTTTAGAACTAAATTGGCCGCGATTGACGCGCCACCTATAGTGATTTCCAGTCAAAGCCGATGTCGTGGCACTGGAGAAATTCACTTCGACAGACTTTTCAAACCGAGGGACGTACTTCAGCGCCCAGATTTGGACTATAAACTGGAGCGAGCATGGAAGTTGAAAGAAACAAGAACATGAGGTCGAAGTCAGTGGCTATACCCATAACAATATGACGAATAGCTAGTCTCGTTCAAGTCAGGACAACATTGGCTTAAGGCACGCCCGAGACAAAAGCAATAAGAAACAAATGGATTCTGGCCAGAGAAGCTGGAGGCGGCCATGACAGCAATGTCTCAACGAATGCTTCAGGGCGATCGCTTGAGTCGACACCGTCATTGCTTCCTCCTTTTGTACATCGGCTGTGCAACTCTCCTCTGACACTGATGCTAAAAATGGCATGAACGACGGATTGTGAGAATTTGGGTACAAATCTGTTTTTCAGTCGTCGCGCGGCGTGCTTGACGTGTGCCGGCATGGGAGGGATATAATGATCTACGACGGCAGTTTCTCCCAGCCGGGGCATGATGGACGTCACGCCACTGGAGGCGGCCTGGACAGCACTGCTCGAAGGGATCGCTGCGAAGGCGATCGTTTTTAATCCACTAACATCGCTCCTCCACGGTACAATCGGCTGAAACCTCTAATCACAAAATAGTGGCGCGATAAAGAACTGTGTGGACGTTAGGATTAATCTTGGCGCTTGGCTACAATAAAGGAACCACGTCGATGAGGTCAACCTTGGCATTATTGATATATCATGAACTGCAGGAAAACGCAGAGCGATGCAAATCAGCTCCGTTGCGCTTCGCGCTGGAGTTGCTGACGTCATGACACATGGAGGCGGCCATGACAGCATGCTCGACGGATCGTACGCAGGCGTCGGTCTGAGCTTGACACGCCAAATCGACGCGATAAAAAAAGCTGCGGATGTAGGATTAACCGTGGCTCTGGCTGCAGTTAAAAAACCTCATTGACGATATCATACCTGGTATTAATGCATGTAATCGACGGGGGCGGGGGGGGAACCGCACGAAATGCGGAACGACAAAACTACGAGGTCCGCTACGCCGCACCACCGGGGTCCTGACATCACGCTATGGCGAGACGGCCATGTCAGCATGCTTGACGCGGAAACTGACATATACACCCGCCAGTGCTGACATTGACAGAAATGGTGACCATACATCAAGAAGAAAAATTACACTAGTCAGGTAACAAAAGCTAACACTCTACATTATAATTCTCAATGATGACATCCAGCGAAACCTCCACATGCAAACCGACAGCTTTGATTGTATTGGATGGTGACCCTCATTTAAACTTGCTTAAAAACGAAAGGGTATCGAAAATAACAACCCTGTCTGATTTCCAACAATGCACACAATGTAACAACTATTGCTCCATACATATGCCTTGAAGGACTTTTTTCACCACCACCTGTTTATTGCACTCGACCTATACATAAGGCGTGGGGGCCAGTAACCAGACGCTGACCAGATCTCGCACTTGGCCAGACAAAAAGTTAACCAGTCACAGTGTGCATGCAAACTACACCAAGATCTTGTCTGGCTGCTGTTGATGGCGACCGTCTAGCCATTGTCGCAGACGGCAAAGTATTCAGGGAAGTGCTGACATCACACGGACTGGAGGTCGGGCAGTGCATGGATTTTGAACATGAAACCGCCAAAGCATTCTTCATCCGTCTAAAAAATCTGATCTCAAATGCTGACGTCGGCAAATCTCCTGTCAAACGCCACGTGCTGACAATGCCGGAATGTAAAACTTTTGTAACATACATGCCAGAGACTCTTTTTTCCCGCTGTTGGAATATACTTTGGATCAAAGGTGAAACAGGCTTAAGTATTCTAGCACCTAAGCCACGAGTAGATAGCCAGAGATATAACTCAGGTATCGCGGCCATTCAACAGACGGTGACCCACACATCGTGCCATTAAAACATAAAAAAACAAGGGTTGGAAAAACATTACCTTAACCATGGCGCACACATATCAAGCCGGTCGATGGCACATAACTAAATAGGCCATAAAGCCTATCAATATATGTGCTCTTCCAAACAAGCACGGGTGCATCATTCTAAGGTCAAACCCAGAGCTCAGCTTGGGTTGCCTTACTTACTCTTGACTGCCCAACAGCGGTTATAAGATCGCCACTAGAAACCAGGTAACTTGACAACCCACATTCTAATGAAACGCATGAAATGGCTCCCGTTACGGCTGTTGATGTACTCGTCAGAACAAGTGACAACAGGTTTAAGTATACATAGCCACAATTAAGTCACGAGTTTATCAGCGACCTCCTACACGAAAGCTGAATTTGTCTGCGACATGTCAAAGTGACAATCACATTCTAATGACAATCGATGTTAAAAAAAAAACGCTATCACATTCTAAGATTTCAATTCACCAGGGGTCTGAATTCTTGTTCTAATAAGCTTAATTGGATACAAGCATTATCAAACATCGTGCCACTTTGGCATTGCTTGATAGACAAAAGCTGACACACCCCATTATAATGACATTGCATTGAAAAATATAACCGGTCCCCGCCCGCAGACTGTTGATGCACTCGTCAGAACAAGTCGACCAGGTTAAGTATACATAGCCACACTGAAGTCACGAGTATGGAACTTCCTACACAAATTTGTTTGCAGGACCATGTCAGAGCTAACAAATCCAATCTGAGTACGAAAAAAGCCTACAATGCATTGATAAGAAATCACAACAATTTCTAATGACCCTGCATGGAAGGAAACGGCTCCCCGTACGTCTGTTGATGTTTCTCGCAGACCAAGTGACACAGGCTTAAGTATACTGCCACTCTAGAGTCACGTGTATAGCGACATCCTATACGAAAGCTGAATTGTCTGCCAGACCATGTCAAAAAACCCACAGCTAGAGGCGAATATCTGGTGTCGCCCTCAAAACATCTCTCTCCACATCAAGCGGCTCAAATACACCATCGCAATAAACACAGACAATGCAAAACCTCACAGCAATGGTGCTCAGTTCCGGGGCAGGTGCGACCCTGTCATCTGTGCTGTGCCCGGTGATCTGGCTGTTTGCCGCACGAAGGAGTACGACATTCTTGTCCGACACAACCAGGAAAGGACATCATTCTCCTGATGTTCTATGTCGTAGGAGGTGTTTCGACTTGCGTGCAGATGTCTAGGCCAGAGACTTGTTGCTGAAGCCGGCCTGCGAATCGGTGATTGAGACACATGACAATGCTTTGACCCCTACTGTACCTGGGATCGATATTAAATTTTTTGCCTTCTCTTCCCAGGTTACTCATAACGTCACCATCTGCGGTTGCTTGATGCATCTAAGGCGGGGCTGGGATTGGGACCTGGAGGAATAGACAGCCAGGCAAGGGATACTACTGGTGCTAGGCTGCTCTCATCGCACACTTCTCCGACAGAGCTAACTGTTTCCTAAATTTGGCGCTCTGGACCCTGGCCACTTATCTTTGGGCCAAGGGATTTGAGGCTAACGCAGTGGGCATCAATGTCCGAGTTCCGGTTATCAAAAACAGTACAAGTCATTTACGTCTCCAAAGAAAGGACATTTCGTTCGGCGATAACTGGATCGCCTACTGTTCACGTCAAGGTGGAAGGATTACGTGTCCAGGACAAACCACATTCACCCGATGGCCCTGCCTCCTGAACTACCATGGATCACCTCTAATGCAAACCGCGTTGCTTGAAACCATACGACTGGCCCTGTCCGTGGAGGTCATCCGGCCCCAGCGGCAATGACACTGATAGGTCTGAGACGAGGTGGTGCACAAATGCCTGTGCTCTGCCCGATCGTCCAATCGCAACATCAAACACTTGGGTCATTGACACTGAAGCGGTGCATGATTATGTACCAAGGCTGTCGGTTTCATCGGCTCCCAGGTGGTTCTTGCTCTATTTTTGGTTAAGGCCTGTTAATCCTGAAATATTTTTTTTAAAAATTATTTTCTAGTCATTCATCATTGAAAGAGTAATGTAAATGCTAAGATAGATAGAATAAATTGCCACTTTATCTACTGTCTCGTTCTGTTTTCAAGGTCCATGATTGTGCGCAAATGGGTAATTGAATGAACGTGACTCGTCGAATCTCAGTAGATTAGGGCACCAAGCGCCGACTATATTCTATTCTTAGAACTAATAACTTTGCCTCTGATCGACACGCAATCTAACATGATACTTCTTGAACTAAGCGTTAGATTAAAATCAGGACTGGTGGTGTGTACATCTATATTCGCTTTTAGAACTAAAATGGCGCCGATTGAGCGCCACCATAGTGATTTCCAGTCAAAGCCGATGACGTGGCTCTGGAGATATTCACATTCGACCGACTTTCAAAAACCGAGAAGGACGTTACTTCTGGCCGCCCAGATTGCCGTCCCACCCACCCAACTAATATGATGTATCGATAGGGTTAAGTGCCTGTAATCCTTGAAATATCTAAGGTCATCTCATCATGAAAGAGTAATGTAACAAGCTAAGATAGAAAGAATTAAAATTGCCACTTTATACTACTGTCTCGTTCTGTTTTCAATTAGCTGAGGTTGTGGGAGATAATGCACAGAATAATCAGTGAATTGATGACCCCATCCCTTTGGACAACTACATTTAGAGAGCCATTAAGGAAAGGACACCATTAACCGATTAGGTCAATCTTGTGGCCTCATTAACCTTGCCCTCATTCCAACTAGGCTCTATTTGAATTAGGTCATTCCACATCACGTAGTCATCGCAAGATGTCAATAGACTACATCACTGTTCCAACGGCGTGGTGCATTGTGGGATGCATCAGAGCAAAACAAACCCTCGAGAAGCACATGGCACATGCTAATAGTAATTCACTGGGTGCAGCTATGAAATGTGCTAGTTTCAGCTCATCTCAGCTCTTGTTTGAAACCTAGAATACCAACTAAAAAAATGTATATAATAAATTAAGATATTAATCTTTTATCCAGCATTGCATTTACATCAATATAATCAGCGCATCTTATGCCATGTGCATTTAGCTTTGGACAAATCTAGGCACTCAGACTAGTGTTAGAGCCATAGCCAGAGTCAGTTTTACTTATTTTATTCATGTTTTTATTTATATCCTATGGTTACTGACATATGTAGAAATAGAAAATGAGTAGGGTTAATCAGATATTGGTTATATATTTCTTTGAAAAAAGTTTTTGTTGACACATTTGACATTTTAATATTTAGAACAAGAATTACTTATGGCTAATCAATGGTGATGTAAACATCAGCCTATAAAGTGACTGAAATTGTATGTTTCTTAGCTCAAAATGCTTAATTATGGAGATTTGTCTCTTAAACATATTCATTATATTATTATATTACATCGTTCCATCCATGTTTGTGCCAAATTGTTATGTATTTCTATTTATTTTGAATAAAATGGCAGTGTTGCCCTACGCGTATTGGCAAACTCTATGGCTGTATGCCTTTGCTTTGCTCCCAACGCCGTTTTCGGCGCATGCGCACTCGGAACCGTGATGTAGTCTATAGCAAGAGGAGTTTTGAAAGTTTGCTGAAATTATTTAGGGTTCTTTAAGCTCAAATTGCTACGAAATTAGCAAGTTTTCATCAAAATTACTCCGGCCTAATAATTAGTAGGTTATAATTATCAATTTGATATATTTATCTAACAAAATAAGGGTAATATTTAAACGCCATCAGACTATGCTACTTTAACTGGTCATCACTGTTAAGTGTGTCCGTGGCTTATCATCCGAGAAATTCGCACTACCGTCCGTGAGTGTATGCGTTCCATTAGTTACATAAGACTTTGATTTTCGAAAACACTAGCAACTGTCCGCAACTGCTCCTGCTTCTCAGACTAGACGGGATGGCCGAATGAGTTGAGGGTCCGTCTCCCGTTTTGGTAGATCGTGGGATTCGAACCCATGGGTTCAATCCCTGGTCGAGTCAAACCAATGATGTAAAAGTTGATGCTTGTCACTTTCTAGCCAGGCGCTCTGGTTGGCTCAGTGACGGGATAATGTGATTGAGTGGGGTATCAGGCAATGGTGCTGGTGGCCTGATCTCCCAGTGGGGCATCACTATGAACTCGCCACGAATGCGCACTGTCACAAGTCACTACCTGACTTGATATGACCATAGATGTTGCCAGGATGTAAAACTCCAACAACCAACCAAGTTACTTTACTCTTCGGGCCACAACTGTTTCTGCTTCTGAATCTACATTAAAGGTACATAACTCAATGAATGTGTAATCTTTTCAAAACCGAGACATCTACTCAAATTTGATACTATTGTAAACTATTTTGAAATTTGTGGGTAGCTAAACAATATTTTAAAAGCATGTTGTATGTACATATAATGATATAGAGGTAATAAATATTATTAAGGTGGTTGTAGGGTAATAAAGGTACTATTGCACAGAAAAAGGGTTTCTATGTGATAGCTACCTTATATATTACTCTGCAAGCAAAGGGGTGCCAGGTACAAGAAAGCTAGTATGACTAATGACCCAATAAAAATAGGGGTGCAGGTCAGATGCGCTCTCTCTCTCACCACCACCACTACCAGCCAGTCCAGATCTGTGTGTAACGTGTGCTTGTGTCAACTTTAGTTTGGATTAAACCATGTGAGTACAATATTGTGTCTTCTTGTGTGATCTTTCAGATACTGAGCTCAACAAGTGATTTTAGAAGTAGATAGTTGATAGTATATATATAAAGAAAATGTGTAGAAGTTCTCTGACAACTACTTCAATTTAGTCTAATGTAAACTCCTATCGTAATACAACATAGACTTAAATACCACAGAGATACACAAACTTTTCAGTGGCGACCACAACATTTTAACTCCAAATTCTAGGCTAGGTGTCTGATTTTGTCCACATGTTAGAAATTTTTTTTGTACGCGCATCAATTTAGATACTTGAGCACTCATGAAGTATTCGGTCGGGGATTTTGTTCCTTAAGCTACGATTCTATATATGCGGTATGCGGGATGCGGAATGCGAATGCAAATGTGGTATGCGGCATAGATACGCATGCCATTTTGGGTTTTTTTTGCTCCCAATTTGTGAACGAAAGTCAAAGTTCCTGTTGTGTCCGATGGCAAACACAGCAGCATTCACACTCACATTCGCATTCACATCATTCGATCCATGAGTCGATCCATTTGACACATTTGCATTTGCATTTGCATTTGCATTCACAATCGCATTCGAACATATGGAAACATTAGTGTGCCTTTACCCGCTTTTCCATTTTTTGCCACATTCACATTTGCATTCTCATACCGCGTATATGGAATCTTTGCTTTAGGAACATCTAAAGTCCCGGCCTTCCACGGGTACCCATGTGACCTAGTTAATATTGGAATTGTGTATTGCACTTGATTTCAACTATACCGATATAGCGAATGGTAGACAGGAAGTGTGAAGACTTATTTGTCTCTCTTTTTTTTCTTTTGGTACATTAGTTGTCCCAAGCAGGGGAAATCCCAGTCACAGATGACTGGTCTTCCCCACTCCACTGCTGGTCGATAGAAAGCCCGAGCCTACACTTTTACCGACCCAAGGGATTTTTAACCTCCCACACCCATAGACATGGTATGAGAGCAACCGGCCTTTGATGACGCTGTAAGTTATACACAGCGGTGGAAATCCAAATTGGCAGAGAGCTGGGGGCATGGGGAATCGAACTGCTGACCCTCAGATTAGGAGTCTGACCTAGAAAAAAGTCAGACTCTCTAACCACTCCGCCACAGAGAACTGGTGTACACACGAAAGTATTTTCAATACTGTCACTTCAAATATCCCCAAAGTTAGCCAGTTATGCAAAATGTTACTCTGAATTAAAGTTGCATAGTCCAATGGTTTTGAGTTTCGGTCACTTTCTGAGATAAATATATTAGATTGATCGTTATAATGTACCTTGTTTTATTTGGAAGTAGCTTATATTTTAAATGGGTAACTTTTGAGATATTTGAAGTGCAAACATGCTAAATTAATTTGGCAAGCACGCCAAAACTCTGACACCATAGACTTTTG
Organism: Branchipolynoe longqiensis; assembly: GCA_030323885.1. Lineage (NCBI taxonomy): Eukaryota > Metazoa > Annelida > Polychaeta > Phyllodocida > Polynoidae > Branchipolynoe > Branchipolynoe longqiensis. The sequence continues at coordinate 53,727,787 of CM059197.1, forward strand.
CAGTACCAGGTTTTATTGTATTCCCCTCTATGTGGCGATAAATGTTTAATAAGTGCACCAGTATCTAAGTTAGAAATGTAGAATCAAATCCAGATGATTATTTTGATTTTGAAAATTTGATGCTTCATCGGACTATGCAGCTTTAAAGTAGAGTAGGTCATAATGGTCAACTTAGTACTTGGGTGGTTGGTTGTTGGAGTTTTACGTCCTCGCCACATCTGAGGTCATATCAGGATGGGTACCCACTTGTGGTAATGCACACTCATGGTGACTTTATACTAGTGCTGTCCCACTGGGAGACCAGGTCACCAGCACCATGACCTGATATCCCACTCAGTCACATTATCCTGACACTGAGCTAACCAGCCCTTGCCCTATCCTAATAATGCCAAGCGCCTGGCTCAGAAGCGACAAGTATCAATTTTGTACGTCATTGGCTTGACTTGATCGGGAAATGAACTACGGACCTTCTGCACAGGAGGCCTGCGCTCTACTTATTCGGCCAGTGTTGTCAGTGTTTTTGGTCCCTCCCCATACCTGCCGCCTTTCTAAGATATGCACCGTTGAAGGCGGGTTTTCTACAAATGCTTTGACACCTGCTTTGCTACAATGACATGTATTCAATAAGAGGCCTTCATTCTGCCAGACAGCACCTTACCTGTCATTGTCTAACTGGTCCCCCTGCCTACTTCCCTTACCCCTAACACCCCAACCCCACCCGTCATAACCCCACCCTTACCCCCACCAAAGACCCTATAATACTAAAAGTAGTTAAGACCTCTCACTCCCTATCTCTCCCATGGTAATGCAAATTTTGCAGTGCCACCTTGTGATGGGTTTGATCAACCCAGCTGCTGGTTGGTGTTTCACATGTAAACGCATACAATTATATTATACATGAGATAGGTAAATATGAATACACATCAATATGAAATTGCTATGAACAAATACACATGATCATCAGCATCATCATCAGCATTGTCATCATCACACATCTTTCACATTCAAATATACATTTATACATATAATATAGCACCTGTTTAACCAAGAGAACAGCTAGTGCGCCAAGTGGTGGGTTTGATCATTTTGATTACACAGTACAGGCTGAGTGAGCCGTCTTAGTATTATAGGGTCTTTGCCCCCACCCACCCCATCCTACACCATATTTACATGCATTGATGTATTTCCCTTTTTTCATACACAAATACGCCTGGCCAATATAAAGTACTTGTGTGACACAATAGAACAAAATGAGAAATAACTGACCAACTCAGATGAATTTCAATCAACTGGAATGCATCAATAGCTGAGAATTTACACAATTGCAAATAGTATATACACCTGAGTATTTATTTTTCTTTTTGGAATACTTTGGTTACAATAAATTAGCCATGGCTATTCAATAGGCTCAATCTATTTTCAAAGGTGCTTTTCTAAAACTGAAAAATAGCAGATATGATTTAATAAATACACCCAGCGCAAGGCGGTGTATACAAACAGACATTTCAACAGCAATACAAAACCCAAAGTGTCCGATTATTAGCGTTTATAATGTCATGCCGTAAACAATTTCAATTCGTGGTGATATTGTGAATGTGAGTAGGGTAGAAACCAAATAAATTCTTTCTAAAATTTACCAATAGGAAATGGTCAGTGAATACAAAAATGCAAAGGCATAAAATTTAGTTAACCAAAAAAATAAAATAAAATAAAAATACAGGTCTATATTATTTGCAGCTGCTGCGATCAAGAAAAGCAAAAGTCAACATAACAAATTGAAACAAGAAATATATATTTTTCAAATACATTACATGCATGAACTTACTGTTTGTTTACCAGACGGTATGGCCGAATGAGTTGAGGGCCCGTCTCCAGTTTTGGTAGATCGTGGGATTCGAACCCATGGGTTCGAATCCTGGTCGGGTCAAACCAATGACTTAACAATTGATATTTGTCACTTCCTAGCTTGGCATTCAGCATTATTAAGATAGGAAAAGGACTGGTTGACTCAGTGTCAGGATAATGTGACTGAGTGGGATATCAGGTCATGGTGCTGGTGGCCTGGTCTCACAGTGGGGCATAGCAATATGACCTCAGCATGAGTACGCACTGTCACAAGTCGGTACCTGCCCTGATATGACCTTAGATGTCACCACGACATCCAACAATCTACAAAATATTGCTTGTTTATTACCACCTCATCCCCTCATCCCCTCACCCCTGCACCCCCTCAGCACCCCTATACCCCAAAACCAGTACCACCGCACCCTCGCACCCCTACGCACATCCCCAGCATCCACAACCTCCGCCCACCATAAGGAGGACGTTAAATACCCGTCAACCCACCGATTAACCAGCGGAATCCACACCTGTGTCTGTTTGCCTGCCCTCAACTAAAACTAGACGAGTCAACAAGCCGACTATTAACACTGAGGGTGTGTGCCCGATTTAAGACCCAGCTTTGCACCATCCACTGCCTAGTTGATTTGTAGTTGGAGTTTTATAAATATCATCATCATCATCATCATCGTCATCATCATGCTGTCGGTTGCAATGTAACAAAGACTGCTTTCATTATTTAACCCTGTGCAGTTGTGCATTTCATAAAAGCTGCTTGCAAAGCGTTGGAAGTGCTGCTGGCTTTTGCAAGTTACTCGCGGCACTCTCTCAGGGAGCAAATAGAGGTCTCACACCGGCAAGAACACGTCAATACAGGTGCAAACTATTTGTTCAGAGTTCCATTCATCACTGCCCTTAAAGCTGCATAGTCCGATGAAAACATCAAATTTAAAAACCAAAACATTATTTATATTTAATTCTACATATTTAACTTAGCTACTGATGCACTTATTAAACAATTGTCACCATATAGAAGGGAATACTGGGGCAATTTAATGGAACCTGTTACTGCAGAAGCCTATGGTGTCAGAGTTATGGCAAGCTTGCCAACATTAATTTGGCATGTTTGCACTTCAAATATCTCAAAAGTTGGCTATTTAAAATAAAAGTTACTTCAAACTAAAGTAAGGTAGATTATAACGATCGCCATAATACTTTCATCTCAGAAAATTGCAGAAGCTCAAAACCATCGGACTATGCAACTTTAATTAAAAAAGTGCCATGGTAACATGGTTTTCTGTTATGGTTTGCTCCCTTAGCCGTTGGTTCTATCAAGAACCTGTACCACAAGGCAGTGGTTTACAACTTTGCAGACCAGACGGGATGGCCGAATGAGTTAGAGTGTCCGTCTCCCATGTTGGTAGACCGTGGGATCATGGGTTCTAACCCTGGTCGAGTCAGACCAATGACTTAAAAATTTATACTTGTCACTTCCTAACCAGGCGCTCAACATTATTAGGATAGGGAAAGGACTGGTTAGCTCAGTGTCAGGATAATGTGACTGAGTGGGATATCAGGTCATGGTGCTGGCGGCCTGGTCTCCCAGTGGGGCAGCGCTATACAGTCACCATGACTGCACACTGTCACAAGTCGGTATCCATGCTCATATGACCTTAGATGTTGCTAGGACGTAAAACAACAACAAACAACAACAACTTTGCAAGGCAGGGGCGTCAAACTTCTTGAGGTATTTTAGCAGATAGCTATCAGAGGTACTGCAATACCCACATAGCAGCTGGAAGTTTCCACTTCCTTCTTCCTCCTCCACTATCTCATCTCTCCTGCCCCCCTTTCCTTCTCTCTCTCCGTCGCTCTCCATCTCTGTTCCTCACTCTTCCAGTCCCACAAATACTACAAAAACGCATTAAAAACAACAACAACAACTCTTCAAGGTCGGGGTACTAGAGATAGCGGCGTGAGTGGATGGAGGGGAGATCGTTAAATCGGCTTCTGTCGCCGCCTGTCTCTTCGGGTCAAAGGCCAGCATTGTGAGTTGCGGAGTTAGGCCTGCAGCTCCGTGACCTCCAAGCCTGAGGGACATTACTCACGCGCTTCATGATTCACTCACATCTTCCCCGAGACGCCAAGCACGGGCTCAGGCAGAGGGGTGGGTGAGTGGGTTGTTGGAGTTTTACGTCCTGGCAACATCTAAGGTCATATCAGGACGAGTACCGAATTATGACAATGCGCATTTATGGCGACGTTATAGTGATGCCCCACTGGGAGACCAGGCCGCCAGCACCAGAACGTGCTGCCCCACTGGGAGTTCTGGCCGATTGTGACAGTGCGCACTCATGGTGACCTTATAGTGCTGTTCCATTGGGAAATCAATCAGGCCGCAGGCACCATGACTCCCTATATCCCACTCAGTCACATTATCCTGACACTGAACTAACCAGTTCTTGCCCTATCATATTAATGCCGAGCGCCAAGGTAGGAAGCGACAAGTATCAATTTGATAAGTCATTAATTAGTTTGACTCGACCGGGAATTGAACTCCCGATCTCCCGCGCGCGATGCCAGCGCTCTACCGATTCGACCACCGCGCCCGGTAGGAGTTGGTAAGTAGCAGACACCACCGCATCACCACCGATACCCCCCCCCCCCTCCCCCCTCCCTCGCACCACCGGCACCGCTGGTACCCCTTACCCCCCCCCCCCCCCCCCCCCCCCCCCCCCCGTCACTCGCACCACCGGCACCGCTGGTACCCACCACCCACCACAACCAGCGTCCGGGGTGTTTCTACCCACTCACCACTACCCACCACCTCCCAACACCCACCCACCAGGCGGCGCACATAGGAGGGTGCGCGCGCAGGGCGATGTTGTGTGTGCGGCAAAGCTTGGGAGCGGACGCAACAGTTTACGGGTACCGAGAGGTTAGTGTGTACCCCACCGAGCACGGTTTGGACTTTGTTGAGAACCATGTCAGTCTGTCTTGGTTTGTGTGTGTGTATGTGTGTGTGGGTGTGTACGGCCTGTCGAGTGCAACCCACTGACCTCTGCAATTAGCAAATAGAACATTCCACTCCACTGGAAGTTTCCTCTTCCTTCTTCCTCTCTGCCAGTCGCTCTCCATCTCTCTTCCTCTCTCCGATGCTATTCGTCTCTCCCCCAGTCCCAAGCTCTTCCCTTCTCTTCGCGCTCCCTCAAGGCTTACCTCTCCCTCGCTCTCACCCGTTCTTCCTGTCTCTCTTCTCTGCTCTCCCTGTCTCTCTCCCCGCTCTCCCTGTTTCGTTCCCCTGCTGTTCATCTCTCTCTCACTTTCCCTGTCTCTCTCCCCTGCTTTTCAGCTCTCTTTCCCTCGCTTTCCTTGTCTCGCTCCCCTGCTCTTCATCTCCCTCTCCCTCGCTTTCCCTGTCTCTCTTCCCTGCTCTTCATCTCTCTCTCTCATTTTCTGTCTCTCTCCTCTTCGCTTTCCCTGTCTCTCTCCCCTGCTCCTCATCTCTCTCTCCCTCATTTCCCTGTCTGTCTCCCCATCTCTTCATCTCTCTCCATCTCTCCCCTGCTCTTCATCTCACTCCCTCATTTCCCTGTCTCTCTCCCCTGCTCTTCATCTCTCTCCCGCGCTTTCCCTGTCTCTCTCCCCTGCTCTTCAACTCTCTCCTCGTTTTCCCTCTCTCTCCCCTGCTCTTCATCTCTCTCCCTCATTTCCCTGTCTTTCTCCTCTGCTCTTCATCTCTCTCTCCCCTTGTGTTCCCTCTCTCTCCCCCTCTTCATCTCTCTCCTTCGTTTTACCTGTCTCTCTCCCCTGCTATTCATCTCTCTCCCTCGCTTTCCCTATCTCTCTCCCCTGCTCTTCATCTCTCTCCCTCGCTCTCTCTGTCTCTCTCCCCTGCTATTCATCTCTCTCCCTCGCTTTCCTTGTCTGTCTCCCCTGCTCTTCATCTCTATCTCCCTCGCTCTCTCTGTCTCTCTCCCATGCTCTCCATCTATCCCTCACTTTTGCCCTCTCTTCCTCCCCCTCCTCCTTTCTCCCTGTCTCTCTCCCCTCTCTCTCTCTCCGCCCCTCTATTACTGTCTCCCACCAACTGCCACCTTTACACCACCTCTCCTTTCTCTTGCTTTCTTTCGCTCTTGCACTCTATAAACACATCCACACAAACAAACAAAAACACATACAAAATATGTTTTTGTAAGGAGAGAAGTGCTCGTACGCGGGCGGATCCGCCGTGAGGGGATGGATAACTGGAGTGTAAAAACATGTTTATATCTGTATATATATATATATGAAGAGTTCAGGCGCAAAACCACGTAAAGGCCTATCCAAAATTTAAGATAAACATTGCAGTCAAACCTTGAAAAGGTTCATTCTATACATTCATATTTTTTTGTTCATCGACCCATAACCCTTGATCAATCGAAAGTGGAATTTGTGAGAATTAAATTACCTTCAAGTAAAAATATTAAAATTTTCATTCAATTTTTGGATTGGCGTTTATGGGGTTTTGCGCCTAAACTCTTCATATATATATGTTTTCTGCTATTATTTGGGCGGTTTTCACTTTGGGTTTCCATCTTGCTCTAAGTGCCCAGTTTCAGAGGATGACCCACGTACAAATGTAACCCAACACCACAATATAGATCATGTTGCTCCAAACAAGGAAACCGAGTTAAGGACATATTCGGAAAGAGCAGAGTGTAAGATAACAAATTATACCAAATTTATTCTTTAAGGATGAAAATTGACCAACTTATTACCAAAAAATGGCCAAACATTGTGTTGTGCATTAAAATTACATGTCTTAGAAAATTGACTTTAAACTTGGGGTATAGGTGTGAACAAATTGAATGCACATTCCAAAATGCGTACTAAAAGTACTCGTTGGTGATATAAACATAGTTTTACCCAGCGGATATGAAAATATACTCAGTAAAGGCAAGATTTATAGGATATAAAAAAATCACTAATTTCACCCACATCAACTTTAACGGCCTGTTACTCAAAATGCATAGGTGTGCAAACCAACTCATTTTGTGGTGTCGGGTCACATATCTAGTTTCTATTTAGTAAGGAAATATGTGACTGGACAGTAATAGCCACAACTCGGTCAGATCAGAGGTCCCTGAGCAGTGTCCTGTAAGGGTAGTCTAAACGGGGTCACTTGAGTGAGTGGCAGCATAACTACTCCATGGAACCAAAACTGGTTCAGTGCGATGAACTGAAATTGATGCTAGTGTTAACACCATTTCATGCGGCACCTGTGACAGGCCGAGGAACTACTGGAACATGTTATGCGCAAGCTGGGGTGGAAATGAGCATTACTGAGCTTTATAGCCTATATATATATTTATATATATGAGCCTGTCTCAAAAAGTGATAACTCTTCTTTTTTTGTCCATTGTAATGATTGACACAAAACAGCACAGATATGGTTACACTGAAAACACAAGGACATTTGCTTCAAATCAATATGTATTCTATTGGGATTATGAAATACTAAGTAAAAAACAAATCAGTTTATCCTGAGCAAATTCATAACAGATAGTATGTTGATCATTACAATGGACAAAGTTTTGTCCCATATTGCCTAGCACCTTTTGAGACAGTCTCATATATATATATATATATATATATATATATATATATATTTCTGGTAAAACAACAACAAACAAACAATCTGGTTGTCCATTGCATCGTGCATGTGTCAGTCTTATAACAAAAATAGTCAGCACCAGTAGGGCTGAATTAGGACCTTATTCGAATCCAACTAGACGTAGCGGCCGAATGAGTAAAGCGCAGGAGATTGGGAGTTTGATTCCCGGTCAAGTCAAATTGATACTTGTCGCTACCTATCGTGCCGCTCAGCATTAATAGGATAGGGCAAGGACTGGTTAACAGAGGATCAGGATAATGTGACTGTGTGGGATATCAGGTCATGGTTCCGGCGGCCTGGTCTCCCAGTGGGGCAGCACTATAAAAGTCACCTTGAATGGGCACTGTCACAAGTCGGTACCTGACATGACCTTAAATGTTGCCAGGATGTAAAACTCCAACAAACAAAACAAACTATTTGAATCCAAGCGACAACTATTTTGGTGAGAGTGGGTACCGGCAGCGCCATGAACAAAAACCCTGGACATGTGCTTTTACTGTTGTTTTTCATCAATATCCACATGCATGCTCATAACTATTTTTGTAATACTTGAAGGTGCATAGTCCGATGGTTTTGAGTTCTCTCATTGTTTTGAGATAAATACATTAGATTGATCATTATTATCAACTTTACTTTAATTAGAAGTAACTTTTCTTCATGTGCCAAAATTCAGAGATATTTGAAGTGCAAACATGTCAAATTAGTTTATGCAAGCACGCCAAAAACTCTGATACGAAAGGCTTCAGCGGTAACAGGTTCTATTAAATTGACTCAGTATTCCCTTCTATGCAGAAACAAATATTCAATAAGTTCATCACTATCTAAGTTTGATAATTATATAGAATCAAATCAGATACTTTCTTTGGTTTTGAAAATGTGATACTTCATCGGACTGTTGCTAGGACGTAAAACAACAACAAACAAACAAACAATCGGACTATGCAGCTACAATTTTGATGAAAGTATGCAATACAAAAGGTCTATATCTATGTGATGGTGTTGTTGGATGGAATATATAGTGAGGCTGGGTAAAAGTAATTTTTCCATGTGCTATGTTTTCTAGTAGTGCACACAATTTGAAGAAGCCAGATACGTATGCAAACAGTATACAGTAAAACTATTGATTGACAAAGTCAATGTTAAAGAAAGAAATATAATTAGTTTTGGACACTTTTCTTTTGTATGTGCAATCAAAATGCACTTTTTCCACATATCTAGATACAATCCAGCCGCTGGATTATCTCCGTTTAACCTTGACATTTTGTTTGTTTGCTGAGGTATTATGTCCTAGCAACATATATGGTCATATCAGGACATGTACTGACTTGTGACAGTGCACACTCATGGTGACTTTATCGTGCTGCCCCACTTGGAAATCAGGCTGCCAGCACCATGACCTGATATTCCACTCAGTCACATAATACTGACACTAAGCTAACCAGTCTAAATTTGAAAGTTTATTAATTTAATCAAATTAGTCAATGCTGCACTCCAAAAATAACGTGGTATTAAAGATACGTATGCAAACAGTATACAGTAAAACCTCCCTAACTGACCACCTCAACAGATCGACCACTCCCCTATATCGATCGCTTTATTTGGGTCCCAAAGGATCGCCCATACAATAACATTGTAACAAAATGAATCACTCCCTAAACCAACCACTTCCCTAAATGGACCAATTAAAGTTGGTCCCATGGTCGGTCGATTTAGAGAGGTTTTACTGTACAGCACTCTACAGTAAAACCTCTCTAACCAACCAACTCCAGAGATCGACCACTCCCCTATGTCGATCACTTTATTTGGGTCCCAACAATATCATTGTAACCATATTCTAACTCCCTAAACCGACCACCTGCCTAATTGGATCACTTACATTCGGTCCCATGGTCGGTCGATTTAGAGAGGTTTTACTGTATTTAACTTCTTAGTTTGGGGTTGGTGTGAAAATGTCCATAACCCGGCAGTCTGACACCTTTTATCTTAGGCTACTTCAGCAGCTCTGTTCACAGAACAGTCACTTCACATCGGGCTGTCGGAGTACCAGACGCGGTGGCCAAATCGGTAGAGCGCAGGCTTCACGTGTTGAAGGTCAGGAGTTTGATTCCCGGTCGATTCAAAGCAATGACTTACAATATGGATATTTGGCACTTACTAGCCGGGCGTTCGGCATTAATAGGATAGGGAAAGGACTGATTAGCCCAGTGCCAGGATAACATACACTGAGTGTGAAGTTGGGTCATGGTGCCGGCGCTCTGATTTCTCAGTGGGGCAGCACTATAAGGTCAACATGGGTGTGCACTATCCTGATATGACCTTAGCTGTTGCCAGGACGTAAAACTCCAGAAACCAACAACCAAACAGCTACGGGAGTAACTATAGGCTTCCACGCACTATGCACCTACACCTACAGCTGGGACCAGTGTAGTTACAGTACACCGCCCAACAGGAGGAGAGCGCAGCAATGTGACCACCAGGCACCCATAGCCTGCGATTCAGCGGAGTACACACAAACAACACCGGGAGAGGCCGAGGAAAGTAGAATGGGACCAGTGTAGCGAGCGAAGCGCGTGGGTTACTTGTTACGCCTGCGCTGTTTAGTTCCGGACTGCGCCGCTAAGGGTGCGCCACTGCAGGATTCCTCCGGGCAGGCGACCACAGTCTCACCTGGGGTATTCACTCACCTGGACGCATCGAACACTCTAGGGTCGTCCCCCAGTCTCCACAACACATACACACACGCGCACACCACCGCGTTCCCTGGAGCAGTCACCATGGAGAACCCGACAAAGGTTCAACACACCTGTGCAACAGTCGTCTTAGCTATCGGCTTTCTCACCTGGGCTGCGGACTGTCAAGGTAAGTCGTTGAAATTGAATCTCTATGGTTACCCTATATTAAAGCTGCATCGTCCGATGAAATATCAAATTTTCAAAACCAAACCTATTATCTAGATTTATTTTACAAATCTAACTTAGATACTGATGCACCTATTAAGCATTTGTTTCTGCGTAGAAGGCAATACTGAGTCAATTTCATAGAACCTGTTACTGCAGAAGTCTATTGTAAAGTCGACGGCTGGCAGCTGTGGTTGTGTAGGTAGGCTAAATATGAAATCACTACAGGCAAGAGAAAGGTAGAGTAGAAAGTGTACAGAAGAGAGTTTACACCCTCAGGTTTATTATTATATAGTCTCATGAATCCAAGATGGCTGTCACACCTGATCAGCTCCTCCAATCAGCACTATGCATTCTGCAACCTGCCTGTATCCAAGCCTTGGTTGTTGATGGCTACAGTGCCCTCTTGTGTGTGGGTGTGCAGTGATCCGTAAATAACACTTCGGGGGGGAGGGGGGATGTGAGCTGAGCTGTTAAGGCCCTGTCACACTAAAAGTAGTGCCCTCTCACACTATCTATAACTACACAATGTCTATCTAAATCAGTAAAGGATCACCAGCACCACATAATACCTTAATGCCTCTGGCTTTATATACCCTTTACCTTTTTAAATACAATTGTAATTACCATAGACTAATTCACACCATCCTCAAATGTTTAAATATCGGGGAAATTTTACACTATGGTGGCAGAGTTTTGGCAAGCTTGCCAAAACTAATTTTCCATGTTTGCACACAAAATATCTCAAATGTTTACCACTTAAAATAAAAGTAACTTTGAACTAATGTAAAGTAGATACTAGTGATCAATGAAATATATTTATCTCAGAAAAAGTACGGAAATTCAAAACCATCGAACTATGCAACTGTAAGGTTGCATAGTCCAATGGTTTGAATTTCTGCCACTTTTTGAGGTAACTATATTTGGTTAGCCGATATAAATTTACCTTCCATTAGTTTTACTTTAAAGTAGCTTTTAATAGAAGTTACTAACTTTGGAGATATTTGAATTAATACATGCAAATTTAACTTTTGCAAATTTTGACACCACAGGCTTCAGTAGTAGTAAAAGGTGATGTCAAATTTACTTGCTATGTTTTTCTGTGCACCAATAGATGCTTCATAAGGGCACCAGTATCAAAGTGGGGTATCTAGGATCAAATATATGTTTTTGGTTTAAAAAAGCTGATACTTTCATTGGACTATGCATCTGTAAAGAAATTAGGGAAGAAACCACAAACCACCATAGCTTTTATTTTGTTGTTGTCCCTGTGTCACCTTACATGCCATTTTGCATCCTTTAACTATTTCTAAGCCAGTTTTTAAATGTCACACTCTCGTTTTATAGCACATGGCCTTAGCATGCTTCCTGCTAAAGAGTGGTTCTACATTGTTGATTGATTGATTAATTTATCTATGTATTTATTTAAGTATTTAGACATGAAAGAGTAGGGTGGGTAGGTCCAAGTTTTGTGATTGGAATCTTGAATAACGAGAAACTAGAATAGAAAGGAAATAAATAAAAACCAGCAACACAACTAAAACAATCACAACATTTAGACAAGATCCGAATGACATATTTGTCAGTGAAATGACGAGTTCTGAGGGATTTCATGTGGCACTGAGAGCACAATCAATGCCTAAATATGTGTAGGGTGATGTTCATTATTTCACAATGTTATTCGGATTTTTCCGGGAGCGGGACGTAGTTCAGGCGGTAGAGTGTTCACCTGTGAAGGTGTGGGTCATCCGAACGAACCTGCTTAATGAACCCATTTGCAGTTTGGGCTATTTTCCATTCCAACCACAACTGGTTCATCAAACGCAGTGTTATATTGCTGTCCTGTCTGTGGGAAAGTGTATACTAAAGACCCCTGCTGCTTATCGGAAAGAGTAGCCTATGTGGCAGCAGCAGGTTTCCTCCAAATAAATATGTCAGAATGACCATATGTTGACGTCCAATACCCGATGATAAAAATCAATGTGCTCCAGAGGTGTCATTAGATAAAACAAGCTTTACTGATGTTTCCGCTCTGTCGAAAAGCACTAGTATCGGTGAGTCACAATATATAATTCTATAGCAATCTTTTTTAGTTTATTTTAATCCAGACAGTACTACAGTAGATTGTTTGTTGGGGTTTTACATCCTAGCAACATATACGGTCATATAAGGCCTTAGAAACTCCAATAACCAACCAACCATTGCTTGTGAGTACCACTCTCTGGATCAGTGATTGTGGACTATAGATATTTAAAACTGTGCACTCTCCTAGCATCGCCATTCACACTACAACACACCTGTCGGGCTGATCCCACGTCCATGTAAAACAGACATAACAGTCTCTGTGGGTGTGTGCAGTGTTTACAAATAGACTGAAGATAAGCCAATTTAGAACTGCTCTTTTCACTTAGGAGAACTATTTACTTAGACATAGCGTGTTTTGATAATTCCCTGTTTGTATAATGCCGACGAACCATTCCTATCCTTACACGACATATATGGGTCGTTCTCTGAAACTGGGTACCAGTTTTGTGACATGGAAGCTAAAAGTGAAAACATTCCCAATACCAGCGGAAAGCATTCCAAATAATAGCAGAATCCATATGCATATGAAGGTTTGCACGTTGTAGATAGGTCAGAGTTGAAAAGAAAAGCTATTTCACATTTACTTTTGATATAATGTAAATTAAGCAATAGGTTAAGATGTCCTGTGTAACATGGAAATTGAGCACACACCCAGAACATCATTTTAATATACACAACACATTCAAGCAAGATTGTCTTGATTACAGTTAAGCATACAAACTTGTCTTGTCTTACAAGAAAACAGTGAAACAAAGTTGGGGTAAAAAGATTTGTGTAAATTTTGATGGAAATGTGTATACATGTCAATTTTCATATTTCACTTTCACACAAAATCATATAAACATACTTTTGATACATTTTGTGGGATAGATTAAATACAGATAGCATTGCTAACGCGCTTAATACACAGAGGCAACAATAATTATTTTACTTGCTAAAAAAGGAAAATTAATTATATATATATAATATACATATAAACATACACATATATACTTATATACACATATACATATATAATATATACATATATAATATATAGATATATACATACATATATACATATGAGGAGATCAGGCACAAAACCAAGTAAGTCCACCTAACCTCTTTTGTTTTAAAATAAAGAATTTTATATGACCATAAATATAATTTTCAGTAATTCCACTTTTCTTTTTATTAAAGGGTTATAGTGCAATGAACAAATACTGTGATAAATGATCCTTTATTCCAAAACTCATTAATTAACCAACTTTTATTGATTTTCTGCAAAACCAAGTAAGTCCACTTTTGGTTTGTTTACAAAACCCTGTAAGTCCATTGTCAAAGACTAATCTTATGGAAATGTTGCAGAATCAAAGAACACACAATTAGAAATATCTTAAACGTGAAGGGTGTATTATATATGCAAAAGAACACCTTTTCTTATCTATGAATATACCAAAGTTTGGCACTAGGGCTATTCTTCCTCGACTTCAGAAAGCGTTAAAACTGACAATTATTTAAATGATTATGAAATCCCAGTGTAATAACAATGAAAATAAGATCCTTACTCTAGAGTCATAATTATGGAGAGATGGCAGGAAAATAATGCTAGTCCAGTCACGATATACTCCATCAAAACGATTACATGAAAATTCAGTCAGTCAACCCACCCATTCCCCAAATTTAAAC